>JAYKQN010000014.1:16452500-17652500 GCA_036785175.1 Eupleurogrammus muticus
GACAGACAGACAGACAGACAGGCAGACAGACAGACAGACAGACAGGCAGATGACAGACAGACAGATGACAGATGACAGACAGACAGACAGGCAGACAGACAGGCAGACAGACAGACAGGCAGACAGACAGGCAGACAGACAGGCAGACAGGCAGACAGACAGACAGACAGACAGACAGGCAGACAGACAGACAGACAGACAGGCAGATGACAGACAGACAGACAGACAGACAGACAGGCAGATGACAGACAGACAGACAGACAGACAGGCAGACAGACAGACAGACAGACAGGCAGATGACAGACAGACAGACAGACAGACAGGCAGATGACAGACAGACAGATGACAGATGACAGACAGACAGATGACAGACAGACAGACAGGCAGACAGACAGGCAGACAGACAGACAGGCAGACAGACAGGCAGACAGACAGGCAGACAGACAGACAGACAGACAGACAGACAGACAGACAGACAGACAGGCAGACAGGCAGACAGACAGACAGACAGACAGACAGGCAGACAGACAGACAGACAGGCAGATGACAGACAGACAGACAGACAGACAGGCAGATGACAGACAGACAGATGACAGATGACAGACAGACAGATGACAGACAGACAGACAGGCAGACAGGCAGACAGACAGGCAGACAGACAGACAGGCAGACAGACAGGCAGACAGACAGGCAGACAGGCAGACAGACAGACAGACAGACAGACAGACAGACAGACAGACAGACAGACAGACAGGCAGATGACAGACAGACAGACAGGCAGATGACAGACAGACAGACAGATGACAGACAGATGACAGACAGATGACAGACAGACAGACACAAAAAGGGCACCAATATCAAAAAGCACATTCACTCCACCTGTAGCAAGTGATGGCAACTGTATAGTTGATGCTTTGTAGAATTAAAATGCAATTACTATTGAAATTCTATTTACATTGAAAAACATGGTTTTAAATAGGCTATATTTCATTGTTTGGCTTTGAATTTCTATGGCAATAGGACAGTGGACATGATGCTGCTGCTATATTTTTTTTATCAAACCTGTCGCAGTACAGTAAATAAAATGACTTTTTTTTAATTGTTAAGATTAGTCCACTAATTGAAAAAATTGTTGTCTAAGTTATCCTTTAAAAATTTGCGTTTGAACAGTTTTAAAAAAGAAATATGATCTCTCTGATAAAGTCAGCAAAAGCTCAAAAACGACCTATAGAAAATGAGAAAGGAGCATAGGTGTTTGTACTAAAGTAATAAAGTTCTTGTGAATCTTTGAGGCGATAACGGCAGGACGCGAGCGACCATTTGTCGCTACCCTCTCAGACAAATGCACGGTTGATAAATTACAGAACTCAATAAAAAGCAACATTGCTTTTGGAATAGAAATCCTGAATCTGACAATATCCCCCCATAAGGAACGTAACCCACACGCTTTCCTTTTAATTGGGGTCGTCCGGCACAGACAAGCAGTTTATGCACTAAAAATAGAACGTAATATGTTGGTTTGAAACTGTTCTTCGCTTATTCCACTTCAATTCACTACTACCTTGCTGCTCCAAACCAAGGCTTATTTCATAGTACAGAAGGTGACCAGGTGTGTCGGTTTGCCCCCTCCATGGCTCAGCTGGGCTCCTTCTCTTTTCTTTTTTTTCCCCCTGGATGTAATGATGTGATTGACCTCATTGATCATTCGCACCTGTTGTCGGGCAAACAGTAACACGCTGAGGCTGGGCGTGGACACCGATGAAGGGCTGAGAATTGAAATAGATGGTTCTTTATGCTCTTGTTGCTGTGTAGATAAGGAAAATAAAGGTATTAAGAAATGCATACTTTCTACCTTTCAGAAAAAGGCCGGCTCCCGATAAGAAAATGCAACTTTATTTGACTTTTTTAGCCATTCCGTCCAATGCTTACAAAAAACGTCAAATATTTATTATGCAGGCACTTTTATAAGATGGATATATGGAAAGCCCCTGTCTTACTTTTGCCATGAGAGATTTAACCCATGACCACCACTCTGACTGACTGAGCAAACCAATCTCCCTCAGCTCATCCCACCTTTTCCCTCACGTAAGTTGCTCACGGTCAGAATGTGTAATGCGTCTCCATGCTGTATAAATGCATACCGAGGCTTCCAGGAAAACTTTCCTCGACAAGACACTCGGAGAGTCTCCCCGTTTTTTAACGACGGCGGCGATAGCTCTGACATGATACGGGGGGAGATCAAGGCTTGACGGGGAAACTTTGGCCTCGGCGCAAAGTTTTCAGATGAACGTCAGTGTGTTAACTGGACGGAGCACAGCAGCCTGTCAACAGCTTACAGGGAACTGGGAGGCTGTTTGATGTCTTTTACATGAGAGGAAGGATTGTCCGGATACACATGAGCTACACTCCATCACCTTTATAGTGGTGCAATCCTGTTTTTGTGTTTTTTCTCCCCTACCGTGTACTTCTTTGCGGAGCAACGTCTTAGACAAGTATGATTGGATCTGTTAGGAGAAATAATCATTATCCATTCTGCTTCAGGGGAAATTACACAGATTGGTTCGCGAGTGTTTTTCCGCATGTTTTATACAGGTAGAAGAAAGGTAACATCTTCTAATGGGCCAAATTTCCTCCCGAATCACAAGTAATTGTTCCTCGAGACAGAGAATGATTTTAAATCTGTGCTCAGCCGGGATCCGTCATGTTACACAGGAATTCGTAGCATGTTTAAAGACAAAATCGGCCTCTTGTGACCTTTATAGTACATTCTTAATATAACTGTATGCCTCAGCAGGATGTCCCTAAATCTGTAGTTGCCTAATGATGTCTTTATGTCTCTTTCTATAGTGGATCAAGCACCTGCAGCTGATTCATAAAGCTGCTGCTCTCAGATCTTTACAGCGGCGTCCTGCGTGTCGAATCATTTATGTTAAAATATTGCTACTGCATTGGTTTGCAGCCAAGAAACAAGCTGTCCAATATATGCGGGGTCAAAACCAGACACGGAGAAGTAGTGTTCAGTCTGTCTGCGCCATATGGAACAAACACCGAGGAAACTTGAGGTCCGCGCCAACTTTCACTTTTTTTTTTTTTTTTTTTTTGAAATCAAAGCCTCAAAGCTCAAACTTTCTGCTTGCCGCAGCTTTTTTTGTCGAGTCATTAGTCATTCGTCCTGTGTCCTGCACTGAGCTGTGTACTTATTTTTCCTTTCCAATATGTTTATTCAGCTTTTTTAAATAATCCTCATTTACAGTTGTGTTTTTGTGTCTTTAAGCCCTGGTTATGGCTCATTTAAAATAAATAAAACCAACAAAGTATTTACCTTTTGGAACAGGATTGTCGCTACCTGTCATGAATTTGGGTTTTTATTTACATTGGGGTGAGATTAGGCTAAGATTCCAAAAACCCTGCAAAATTAGCCCTGCAAATAAAATATTATGTATTTTATCAGTTGTCCTTCATTACAGTGTTGAAAAGACTTTTCAGCAGCAATGGAAATAAATCAACTATATGGAGGTCATTGACCCATGACCTTTAGCCGTTCTTAAATCCTGGCTGCCGTCCTGATGTTGAAAGAGGCTAACTCGTCTTAGCCCCTGGACACTCTCGTGTTATCTGGTTTGTTAAACTGTTTTGCAATTTCGGGATAAAATAAATTATTCATGAACGTTTGAATCAATTATATCATTTGCATAATGGGGTCTAAAAATAAAGATGCAGTAAGTGCAGATGATGTTTATAGAGATTGCCCCTCGGGAGGAGAGGGGGTGTTGTAATATATATCCTAACTCAATTTGAATTCATATTAAAGACATTGAGTTTCATGAGGCAAAAGGTAAACTCGATGCAGCTTTAAGGCTGATTTCTACCAAACTATTACAGGAATAGAGGTCTTAGAGAACGAACAAGGCAGCGTAATGAGTTTGACACCTCCGCTTTACATTGACTCCTTTTACATTTCAAATGGCATTGAACTATTTCACAAGGAAAGGGGGCTGGGGGGGGTCAGAGGGACCCCTCATTACACCAGGCTGTGTCACCGTGAAATTGAAGAGTCAGATTAGGCTTGTTTTTCACCGCTCCGCGCTCTGCCCAATTTTGTCAATCTTTGGGGGTGTAATGTAATACATCCCAGGCAAATTGTTTGTGTCCCCCATCCAAATATAAAGCAGCCCCTCTGGAGTACCCCGAACTGTTGGAGAAATATTACGAATGGTTCTCAAGCTGATTCTCCCAACCCTGATTTATCATTATATCATTCCGTATTAATATTACTTCCTGTTGGAACTATACGATTTTTCATTTACTGAAGTATAGCTGTTGAAAGAAGGTAAGAAAATTGAATTCCAGATACTTGGAGGGGGGGAGATCATAGATGAGATTAGATTATTATTTTGTTGCCATTGTTTCCATTACAGAAAAGCCTGCTTTGAATGAGTTATTATATCAAAGCTCAAAACGAAATGTACTTGAAGTGAAATAACCCATCGTAAGGCAATTTTTTTTTCTTTTTTCCTTTCTTCTCATCGCCTAATGTGCAACAAATAAGACGCCATTCCCGTTGCTTATGCTTGAAATATTAGTTGGGCTAGCAGGGAAAACAATGACATAAGATTATACAATGACAGCAGAATGGACGTCAATGGGCCTGCGTGACACCTGAATGGCATCTATTCTGTGGTTTTGTGATTAGAGTAAACGTTGGAGGAGGAAATATATTGATAAAACAATCTTTATAACAACACAAACCAGACAGATAAGGCATTTCAACATATTTGTGCTGTTGCAGTTGATTATTATTATTTTTTTCTACAAAACAGTTGTGTTAAATCCAATGTGCACAGCAGCACAGCAGCAGAACTGTTGGTACTTAGGATTGGCTCTGACAGAGGTGTCAATCATGCGTTGGGTTAGGTTTAATTGGCTTAGAGTGGTTTTAGAGTTCGACTGTTGACCGTGACCGGAGCCCCGTGGAGGGTTCCCTCTGTGTATCGCGTGTCGACACGCGGTCATTACAGCGGCCGTCCTGCAGGCTTGCGTGCCGTCACACACACACACACACACACACACACACACACACACTGGGAGCTGTCGCCAGTGACCTGGTCAGTGAGAGGCCGCGCTGCCTGGCGGGGAGGAGGTCCCGCTGGAGCCAATGTAGCCCCCATCATTTCAAATTATTGGACCTCAAGATGCCCGTGTGTTCATTTTGTTAGGAGAGAAATGCCAAAATGGATAGCGGGAAGCGAAGACAAGTACCTCATTAGGATGTTAAGGATAACTGACCTTAAACTTATAACGAAAAATGGCTTCATAAAACAAACCAGAGTGTGGTGTGGAGAAACGGAGCAGTTAGCATATAAAAACCTGGAGAAATCTCAGAATGAGACACATCCCGCGGACCCAGTGGAAGAGTTACTGTACACAGAAAGTGAAATGTCACAACATAATATGAAAATATTGCACCTCCGCTTATTACTTCTAGGCTGGATTTTCGCAATTCCTCACTGTCATGGTGCCCGGCGAAGACTCCAGCTGATCCAGAATGCTGCTGCACATGTATTAACAGGAACTGGCAAAATAGATCATATTTCTCCGTATAAGCCGCTCTGCACTGGCTCCCTGTTAAATCCAGAACAGGATTTATAGTCCTTCCCCTCACCTACAAACCCTTAAATGTCAGGCACCTTCATATTTTAAAGAGCTCATAGTGCTCTATTACCCCTGTAGAAGAACACGTGCTGTGCCCTAAATCACCCACTTTGGCACTTACGTTTAATAATTGTGGGTAACACTTTAATTGATTGGGGGTTAATAAGACCGTTCTAACGCTGTCATAATCATGACATCATGCCTGTCATGAACATTAATGAATGCTTGTCACAGTTGTGGTTGAGCGTCATTTTGGTAAAATCACAAGCCGTGGATCATTGCGACGTCCCGGACCCTTCGTAACTAAGTAGAAGTTACGACCCAGCAGAAGCAACAAGGCAGATAAAGCAAAGGGAGATTATAGCTACAGTTTGTGATTTTTTTCGGATAAAAATGTCTAGAAAAGCAGTCCGAGCAAAGAAATGACTAAACCTGTGTTAATTCGACAGTACAAAGCCAACACAGGCGTAAATGTCTCGGAGCGAAAACAACACCGATCGTAACATAAAACTACACAACAGTAAAATGATTATTTTTTTCATACGGCTGCCAAGCGTCGTCATTTCCAGTGAGTGCAGCAGTGTTTGATTATTTTTTCTTATTTTCTCAAGTTTTGCACGCTGCACAAGTCAGTGAGCTGAACTGGGAGTGCAATGCAGAGAAATGTGCGATCTGGGCTGATAGGAGTCTAAATAAGCATACATAGAACGGAAGGGCAAATTCTCAACCCTCTCCTGAGGAACCACCTTCCGTTTAGGGTCCGATAGGGCGGCCTGCCTCTCCGGGTCGGAGAGCAGGCCTGAATCTGGAGCTCCCAGCGTACAGGGCTGGCCCGGGCCTGCCTCGGACCTAGTTATGCTGCTATAGACCCAGACTGGCGGGGGACTCCTCCTGACGCGCTGAGCTCCTCTCCCTCCTCCATCTGTCCACATTCATGTCCCATTAATGCATGTTACTAACTCGCCCGTATTTTACTGCCTCTTGCGTCTCCGTCCTTCTGCTGCTGCTTTCTGCTTCCTGTAGAATCTGTAGAGTTTTGGCACCATCGTCATCATGTATTTATGCGGCTATTTTCAAGATTTGTTTCTCCACTTGTATTATGCAAATTAAATATATAGTTTAACATGTATTAGTGCTCATATTTTCAAAATCACAATTAGAAATTTTTAATTATGTAATCCAACATGTATCATTGTGTTATGGATTAGAATGTATACATGGATGGATTGTATCCATCTTTGTATCTTTTTATCCTTTTTCCCTTATTTTTTCTCTACTTTGGTTACATGTCACTACAAAAATTGGAGCTGGGGGGATTTGTACATATATATAAATATATATATATATAAATCCCCCCAGCTCCAATTTTCAGCTGAGGCGAAATGAAATTTGAATCTGTGTGTGGCTTGGGCCACCGCCACTGAAAGCCTGATTTGTTTCAATGACAGGGCCTATTATTGGGGTTGTGCATTGATGTAGGCATACACTATGGTAATGCCCGCCCCTCCCTCGCCCTCCTCACGGTGGAGGGCCTCCTCATTCATGTGATGTAAACCGCTGAGACAAGGAGGAAGCCGTGAACAAATCGGCAATAGGAAGTCATATTAATATGGAAATCAGAGGGTGGTCCCATGCTCTTTTCCCTCTGTGTGTGTGTGTGTGTATGTGTGTGTGTGTGTGTGAAGCACAGGAACCTTGCAAATGTTGCTTACCGCATACACTGTTCCACTAACACCATGAAGGTTGAAAGTACAAATAAAAACCTGCTTTCAGAAAAGTTGCATTAACGCTCTAATGAGAATAAAAAACAAAAAGCACGCCCCAGCCACTCTATTACCTGAGTGGGGACGCCAACATGCACATGCACATGCGTACGCTGTGTGAACTCATAAAGCCACAACAACCTTGTTTGTTCCAGCGCTGCTGAAGCTTTATCATACACTAAGCGTGGCATAAGGACATGTTGATGATTTTACTATTCATGGCTGCCGGCCCTCCAGAGATAACTTATGTTGATGTACTTTCTCTGGCACCCATATTTTATTTACAAAGAAAGCCCGGGCCTTAATGAGCACTAATTAAACGCTGGAGACTGGGAGATGACTGGCAGAAAACATCGCAGCGTGTGACAGGCATCTGGCGGAAGATAAGTGAGCAGGCGTCTGCAAGGGTCGGAGATAACCTCACGGCCGTAGCAGAGCAACGGCGGGGGGTCGCGTGAACCCGCACCCCAACCTGACTTTCAAACTCCCGTCAGTCAAGCCGGCCTCAGCTGTCACGGTTCACGGGGCGCGGGCTTCTGAGCGCGTGTGCAAACCGTATGTGGGATTAGTGCGTGCGTGTGTGTGTGTGTGTGTGGTGATTCCAGTTCTAGTCATGTCAAGTCAAGTTTATTTGTAGAGACCGAAATCACAAATCACAGATTGGCCCCGGGGGGGATTCACAGTTTGTACAGCAGCACTGCTGCTTCAGTTTGATACTGTGGGCGAGTGAGGAATCAAGTAATAAATACAAAGTGGGTTCAGCAAGTTGAATTTACAGGAGCTAGCAGTGATGGAAAACAAGTATTTTACTCAGCTATTTGGGTTCAATTTTAAGTACTTATATTTTATTTGAGCATTTACTTTTTTACTTTTTCTCTTCACACACCCTGCACCTTAAGTGTGCATTAGCTATGTATGTGTACATGTGGGTATGTGCGTGGATTCGTATGTCCATATATATATGCAAATATGTGTGTATGTGTATGTATGTGGGTATGTACGTGCATGTATGTATGTATATATGCTTTGCTTATGCATACTTTTTTCTTACTATTTATAAGTATTTTTTCTCCATTCTATGTCCACAATGCATACTGTGTATGCAGATCAACAAATTCTGCGAATTTGTACATTGTGTTGTGTGTTTTTTTTATTTTAATTTTTTTATAGTTTTTTTATCTTCTTCAACTTTATTTTTCTTTTTCTTTATCTGTAACGCTGCAGTAACACACAAATTTCCCCGTTGTGGGATCAATAAAGTTTTATCTTATCTTATCTTACTTCACTGCATTTATTTGACAATGTAGTTACATCAAATGAAAATATACTGTAATATTCTATTAAATTGTCTCTCTTTCTTCTTTTTAATTTCCTATGCACTATGTGTGAATAGTGCCAAATATCTAAAATTAGTAGTACTGTATATAAATGACTCAAACCGGAGTCAACTGTATAAGAGCATAGCTTTATATGGCAAACACACTTTTTCAAGTACACTTTTGTTCTTTTTACCTCAACAACATTTTCAATTCAGCACTTTAAGTCTGTTGAGTATTGTTTTGATGGCAGCATTTGTACTTTTACTCAAAATAAGTATTAATAAGAAGTATTATGCCCTTCTGCTCACAGTTTAAACAGTCTCAACTTACCCCAAGTGTTATCCTCACATTACTTTATATCACCTCTTCATTAAACACTTTTTGATTACTTCTCCGCTCTCATTAACAGGGACTAGTCAATTACAATATCCTCCAAGCAGGACCCATGAGCACGCCATAACGTTTTTGACTAGCCTTTAGTGGCAGATTTTCCATCTTAGCCCGCCATATTGTGGTTTAAAGAAAAGTTTAAAGCTCTCCCCGCATTGTCAGGAACATAACTCTAGTGAAGGGGGGAAAAAAAATACATTTTAATTGAATCAACCTTTAAAATATCATGACACGAGTTTATAGTTGGTGATTAAAACTTCCAAAGACATGACCTATGTGTCCTGAAAGAGAGCAACGCCCCTTAAAACCCACCTGAGATGGAAAAAATCTCTTTTTATTCCTTTTGAATCACAACTCTGGACATATTGCGAAGACTATCTAAGTTCACTTTTTTTTTTCTCAATGTCACACAACATTTGTCATTTTGCCCTGGAGCACTTTCAGTCAAAATGATCCTCACATCCACCTGTCAATCAAAGCCAAACGTCAAATATCAGCCCTTTAGGTAGCATTTGATTCACTGCCCGATTAGTCCTGAATGTGTTTAAATACTTTTTAATGGAGTCCAACTCTTGTACAAATCTGTGAAAGGATGCATGTGCTGTTACAGTCCACTAACTCACAGATAATGCACACAGTCTTCACTAGAGAGATAAAACGTGCATCTGTTTGCAGCGGCAAACGTCACAAAAGAGATGCAGGGTAATCGCTCATTGAGGAATCATCTCTCTGGCCATCTTCTTTATATCCATTCCAAGACATTTCTTGTCTTCACTGCTGTATTACCAACTGTACGTATGCATGTGTTTTGTTCAGTGAACCTTTGCAGATACACAACTCAACAGCATTAACACAGGTTTAGTCATTTCTGTGCTCTCAGATTGCTTTTCTAAAAAACACAAACTGTAGCTATAATTTACCTTTTATCCTACTTGTGTAGGGTTTTCTAAATCTTCTAATCTTGAATGTCTATCTGATGTTTTTTTGTTTTGTTTTCTGTTTCATCATATATTTTTTTGTATTTTTATATATATATATATATATATTTGGCTTTGATCTTGAACTACAAGTTCACATTGGGAAGCTGTTATTTTCATCACGAAAAAAAACCTGGAGGAAAGAAAAAGAAAAAAAATCACTCAAAAAGTCATCTCTTTACACGCAGCGGGTAGTATCGTTGGAGCATCTTTGCAGCTGCATCTCTCCCCTTCAGAGGGCAACGGCATGCAGAGACATATAATTTGGTTTTATAATAGCATTATAGTCAAAGTTGACTTCGGTCGGCGGCTCCATCTCGGGACCGACAAAGGACGTGACGTCGACGGCCGGCGCGGGGGAAAATGAATGAAAAATGAACAGGCCTTCGGGTCACGAGGCATGTTCCAATACTAAAGCGGCTGCGCCGTTTCTATCGGTTTTCCGGCAGAACACTTTTAAATACCTCTGCCGAAAAACCAACAAGAAATTCCATCAAGTTACTCAACAACATCCTTTACTCAAACACTCCGGAGGATTATTGATTTATTTCCTCCTGCTGCATTCTGTTCAGCCTTCAAAGCTTACACGCCACAGAAAGGAGGAGGAGGAGGAGGAGGGACACACAAAGATAGAGAGAGAGAGCTATTTGTTTAAGAAAAGGGATATTCAAATGTCAGGTAGTTTAAATGGAGAGAGAGAGAGAGAGATCCTGGCACATTACACAGGAGATGATATGCCATAATATCATTACACTGCTTTTTCCGTGAATTCCTGTGTGACTGCTGGGAAGCACATGGATATCCTCGGGGTTTAGAATCGCTGGATGCGGTTCAGCAGGATGCGCTGCCCGTCCTGCGTTTGCACTGCGGAGGAGCTGCGAATTTTTTTCTCGACCGCCTTTAAGTGTGCGATGCAGTGGAGGCGCGTGATACGGCACTTTTACTTTTATGAGCGGGAGATTCCCACTGGGAGAGGGAGATGCAGAGTTGGTCTGTGGCTTCAGGGGAACATCGGCAGCACAAAATAACAGTAAAACGCTCCGTACCTTATCTAACTATTATACTTTTGTATCCAAATTGCCTTCGAATAGCTCTCATGTATTCCCCCAGAGCAAGGATGGAGGATATTTTTGTTTTTTTCTTTTTTCTTTTCTTTTTTTTCTTTTGGGTCTTTGAAATTTTCTTTGGTTTAACATTTGTCAGCACAGAAAGTCGCTTGAGAATAAAACATCTTTCTCTTTAATTTCTATAAGCCTGCAGTCATGTTAACATTAGATATTTTAACCTCTGTATGAGTTACAAAGGAACATGGGTTTTAAGCAGATAATGAATTAAAATAATACATAAATAAAAACAAACAGTTTCTGTATAAGCCAGGCCAGACCATACAGAACAGTGAGACTTTTTTTTTAACTTGTTTTGTTTTTCTTGCAAAAAGTTATGTCATTAAAAGATGAACAAAAAAAAACACACTCATTAAAACACATTTAATTCTTCTTGCATGCAGATATAAATAAAACAAACACAGAAAACTGTAAGAAAGCCACAAAAAAGTGGATTAATACAAACATTCCCAAAGGATCTGTTGTAAGAAATAATTGTTTTTATCGTCTGGTCCCAAACACCTGCTGAAAATACTCGTTTTTGTAAACTGATGAATTTTTTTTTTTTGGGTCGCCGCCACCGAGGTGTGTTCAACCACAGCGTTCGCCGCGAACGTCTGGAATAAACACTGTGTTCCTTCAACTCTCTTTTCTTGTTTTAGCAGTTTTAATCAAGCGTTGTTTTTCTTTCCGTTTGATAGGATTTCCGCAGACATATCTTATTACGTTTCCACGTACGGCGCTCGCTAAATTGTATGCTAATATATGGATAGGAGCCTTGTTTTTGCAGCCACAGTAATTGTAGCGGAGGAATTTGCAGAGGACATCGCAGCACTTGTTGGTGTTTAACCTGCTGTCAGTGAAAAATGTACCAGGCCTTGTCGAGAGCGGTAGAAACAAAGATTACATGGAGGATGTCGTCCCGGGATACGCTGAATGCACTTTCTACTCGCAGCTCAGGACGAGTCAGGAGACGGTTTAGGTGGCACTTTCCAATCATGCATATACGAATGAAAGTGACATTAAACCGAAGAATTTCAAATATCTATGCAAGTAGCCTGGAGATGCAAGTACCTGGTAAAATCACCAGTATTAATATAACGCTTAAAGAGTTAAAAGGAGTCATAGTGGTAAAATAAACTCATTATGTGTTATACTAACACTGGCACTGAGAGGATGGAAAAAAGGACTGAATAAAGCAGTAAACAATCAGTGTTTCCCCAAGTCTGAAAAACAACCAAGATGTGCAGTGCGGTATTGCAACATGACTTAAAACTGGAAAAAAAGTCATTGCATGACAAGCCAAACACTGATGCATGTGCATTAATATCATGGATCCATCTGTACTAGCCATGTTTACATTATATTACTGATTCACGAATTTCTGGAAACATCTGGAAAAAATACAACACCCGAGACAACAATTATCACATTTTAATCTGTATTTTCTCCTGAAAAATTGTAGCTGTAAATTGTCTTTCAGCCCACTTGTTTGGGTTTTACTAATTCCCCTAACATTGTATGTCTATATGATGCTTTGTTTTGAGCATCAATTCTGTTTCATCATATCTTTTCTGTTCATTTTCTGAAAGCAAACAGAGGCTTTTACGGTGTAATTGCCACTGAGATCCCACCTTAAAGGACCTCTGGCCACACTGCGGAAAGCTGGTATTTATTTATTTATTTTTTTAACGGTGAAACAGTGATCGAACGAGGTGAAAAGGCGAGTCAAAGACAAAGGAGCGCCGAAAACTACGAAAAAGGTTAGGGAAATAAGGGGGATGACATAAGGAATGGGAGAAATAGCACATTAACACTTATGGATTAACTGCCTCTCATTCCCAGGACCCGCTGCAGCCCTGCAGACGCGCGGCTCTGACCGCGCAGCCAGCCGGCAGCGGTCATGTCTTAATTAACGAGCAGACATCTGATCAATAAGTGAGGAACGATGGGAGGGGCGGGGGAGACGTGAAAGGTGGGACAGCCTGCACGGTTCAAGGTTTTTGTTTTCTGTTGATGTGGAATAACATTAGAAATCGATAGCGCAGCCACACGCTCGGATTCTGCTCCGGAGAGGCGAAAGAAAATCTCCCTCTTCCCTTTCATCGCTTCTTTTTACACATCACTTTGCTTTATAGGAGGAAGGTCCAGTGTGATATGTCCCTGCGCCCTGTAAATCCATTTATAAAAACTTATGTTTGGATAAATCTACTCAGCCCTTTTCACACTGTCATGTGAAAACTGAAGCTTTTATATAAATTACTTTAAATGACAATGTTTCTTAAACTTTTTCTACAATATCTGGCATCTTTAAATACAGTAAAATTGCTCAAGGTCAGTTAAAATCATTGCGATAGTTCATGGAAAGGTCAAATTTTAATGTAAATGCAGGTCTGTGATAGGAGGCACTTTTGGGTCTGACTCTACATCATCTATCACTTTATTTCCTGTAAAACTGTCACTTTCACACTGGACACAAATCCCACTAACACACAACATTTGACTGGTGTCTTCAGTGATGACACATTAGATCTGGCAGATGCTGATGGAAACATGAATTTCCTGTTGTCTCTAGACATATGGACTGTAGTAAATATGTGATATGCACTGCACTGCTTTCTATTCTTCATAACACTTATTCCATGACATCCAACCTGTTTTACTCATGTTTAAAGGAGCCTGTGTATTTGAAAAAAAGAATGTTGTGTAAAAAGGCAACAAGGCACACTATTTCCTGCAATGCAATGGGACCAAACATTTATCTAGCATATAACCCGTAATGTGCAGAATCATCCAATAGGAAATAATTCCATGAATATCAGGCTGAAATGTTGTTAGATGAAGGTATAAACCTTCACACACTTTTTTTTTCCATTTCTATATTACGGATGTAAATAAGGTGAGGCTGTTCACACTGTGGGAATGTGATGGGACATTAATGCAGCAATGCCAGTGGCCGTTCAGAGCCCTCGCATTCATAAACATATCAGCGGGCTACCTGACACGGCGAACATTGCTGCGCGCGAGTGAAAGTTTATCAGCATTTGTGGATTATTGTGGGAATTCTCAGGCAGGATGGCCAGTCTGTGATAAGGCGTTCACATTCGGTCGTAGCCAGAAGGCTGCTGAGGCTGGTGGGAACTCTAATCAGTCTCTCCCCACCCGCCTCCATCACCCTCTTTCAAGTGAGTTACTGATCCACCTCTGGACAGAAATCGTATGTTTATTTTCTTTTCTTTCTCACTGCAAACTTTTGGTGGAAAATTGAATTTGATGCCCAGAGGCAGGATGGAAAATTGGGCAAAATAGCTTATTTTCCCTCCCCATCCAACCTTATGTACTCTTTCTAATGAATGGCAAAATAAGATATCTGTGGGAGATGTTATTCTGTGCTGGATAGCGGGACCTGCAATTTAGAACTCATCAATTCATGTTTACAGTACCAGTGTGAATATTGGAAGACTGTGTCTGACTGCAGAACAGGTATCTGATAACTGATGGGGATGTATTGGGAAAATATCACGTGCCACCATTATGGGAAAAAAAAAAGTGTGATCAAACACATGAAGAGTCATGAAGTGCTGTCATATGTTTTTTATCGCATATGACAACTCATGCTCAGTGATTGATATATTTGGATTCCGCAACCAGCAGTAAAACATGAATAAAGAAGTGCTTGAGGTATTTAAGAACATCTGTTATTTAAAGAAAAAAGAAAAAAAAAATGTGGCATGCTCAAAAAAGGAAACCTCACACATTAAATCATAGATCTACTCATTATCCAACAGGGTGAGGCTAAATTGGAACCACAACCTGGCAATTCTGAATGTCTCCACACTTCACTGATGTGTCCCCGATGATTACCATTTAATCAGCTGCAAATGCTCTTAATTACAAGATTAGTCTCCAACCAATTAGCCGGCGTGCTAATGGTTCTAATCTGCCATTGAAGCCGACTGAATTTTAATTAGGGAATAACTGTTTCAATTCACCTAGGGCCCATCTGATGGGTCATTACCAACCTAGTTTTCCTCATATAAACCAACTGCAGCAGGCAACGCTGGTCCCATTTGGAGAGCAGCTGTAGAGGCTTTACGAGCGCCATGTGGGCCGTTTTCATGTCATGAAATGACAATGTTTCCATTCCCTGAAAATTAAAAAAGGCATTCTAATGACTCACTGATGAAAAATATACACTGCAACTCTGCAACCAATTAAACACGGACCTGAGGTCTCCTAAAATTTGTATAGAGAATGTTGTTTTTTTATTCGAAACTATTAACAAACTAAACTTTTATTAAAGTGGATGAGGAGCAGTATCTAAATTCAGGTGGTGTGAAGTCTTGCCAGATCTATTTTTTTTATTTTATTATTTCCTATAAAAGATTTATACCCATATATTGTTTATATAAAATTGTAAAAGATGTATGTTCACTATGTGATATGTCTTTCACTGATGCGAAAGACCTGCAAGGCTTACTCGATCATCAGTGCCTATACTTTAACTGGAGGAGTTCACTGGACAGTTTAATAGCCATATGGCTCATGCTAAATGGTATTAAAAGGTACAGGGTGAAAGCAGCATTTTAGCAATAACGAGTGGAAACAGACGTGTCGGAAATGGAAAGTAAAATTGTCAAATGCATGCTTGAACTAATGCATAAAAACAATTTAAAATAAGAAATGTGTTTTTACCTTGATTGCAATCTGCAACCTCACCACTAGATGCTACCACAAACTACACCCTGCACCTTTAAACTGATGCATTTATTTTTAGTTTGACTGCTAAAACATAAATGCAGTGTTTTTTGACACAAATACAATAATACAAACACACATTGTATACATAGTATTATACAAAGTATTAATCCATAGTAAAAGATTCACTTTTGAAAAATGTAACATTTTAAAGCAAACTGTTTAACCAAAGTCATTTAAACTCTACAAGCTTCATGCCCTGCCTGACCCTATGATGATAATATCGTTTAATGAGACCATGAGATGTGTGTGGAATCTTGATCTGTGTCTGTAGTTGGAAAAAGGACAGAGAAATGTGCATTAAAAACTCTTCCCTTTCAAAACAGCTCACAGGAGGCAATCTCAGCCCTCTGTCCTTGTCAAGTAAGGGATGTAATAAGTAATTTAGGAGACATCACTGGCCACCTCGTTTCGCTCCCAATTCGGGCAAATTGCAGAGACAGAAATTTGGGTTGGCTCGAAGTGACACTAGGCCACCCTAATCACTTTACACTGAGCAACCAAACTGTTCAGTTTGGCTGTGTTCAGACCTACATTAGCTTTCATGAATTTAAATGGGAGCAGTCCCACGGCGTGGAAAATGTGCCAGTGCAGAGGACTCTGGCAAAACATCACAGGACCGTCTGCCAAAAAGTTGAACCAGACTCGTCTTTTGCAACAAGGCAACATGACATAATCTGGCAAGGCGCTGTGTTGGCCAATCACGTACTTGCAAGTCCACATTACAGGATGCAGTATTGCTAGGGTACAATTGTTGCGAGGTAAACAATATAACTTTCCAGGGCTGCAAAATCCTCTCTGAATTGCATAAACCTGTTACACCAATTGGGCTTCCAGGATCATATATCTCTCTGCTTGGCTTGTTGGTACAGTACATTAAACAGCACACCCCCACCAATGCAGGCCTGCCGGTACTTTTACATTGAGCTGTTTTTACTCACAATCCCCATTTAGGCTAAAACAGGAAAGCAGGCAGAGAATCGTTAAAGCATCAATTTGCCATCTTGAAAATTCCATTAACTATATTCATGGCTGCCACTTGAACGCTTCTGGGTCAAATGTGCTCAATTAGGAATCTTCCTCATCAAACGGCACCCATCGAGTTTGGACTGTGACCGTTAAGCCAGTGGATGATGCATTGTAAAATTATACTTTAGTCATATTTTTGGATTCACAGAGGCTGGATGTTCATTCTAGTGAGCAGCAACAGATGGATACTAATAGATTAGTGCAATCCTGTGGCAAATGGACAGCATTTGCCACAGGATTATATGTTTAATTTTGTAAAAGACTGCTTCAAAACTGTCAGCAATAAAGCAAGTTTTTCTTTACTTATTGTTGTTTTCTTTCAGTTGGATGGTTTATACTGAGGGTGAGCACAATGGAGAACCAACAGCCTGCAGGTTTTCATTCTAACTAATCAGTTCAGCATGTAATTTAGAGAACTAATCAGTGTGTAGAGACTTACATAATAAAGACCTGCACACTACTTTCCATATGGCGATTGTTGTAATTAATAATTCTATTAATTTAAAATTGTATTGATGCAGCTAGAGGGGATCAGGGAGTATCTCCACCTCTGCTATTTGAAGAAGCATTTATAGAGGCTACATTCACCTGGATGAAGGCCAGTTTTAACCAACAGAAAATCAGCAGTTGTGTCTGTAATAGACCTCTACTGTTGTGTTGAGGGATTACGGACTGTGTCAACAAAAGTGGTCCAGGAAAACAATGGAGATTCATGAGTATGCAGCAAAGGCTTTAAAGGTCGTTAACCATAACAGGTTATCACTTACTTACTGTTAGGTTTCTCTAAAAAAATGCAAAATATCATAACATATGATCAAAACTGAAACTGGAGAAGTCTCCTGGATGGCAGAAGAAACGTCTTCAATAAGCTAAGAAGTCCAAGTTCTTTTTTCTAAGTTAAAAATGACCTGAATGACTGATAACCTTCATGGACACAAACTGAAAACGCATTAAAAACCATCCCTGGTTCTTACCTGCCCTGGACTTTGATGTCGGAGATGGCGTAGAAGTATCTGGACAGGTTGTTCTCGTCCACCATGGTGGCTCCAGTGGCTGGCTTCAGTAGCCTAATCCTCAGGTCGGTGATGGTGAAGAAGTCCCTCAGGTTCTTGGTGGTATCCAGCTGGCCGTACAGCGAGGCCATGTTGTGCAGACGGGGCCCGGCGAACAAGGCGAAGCGGTCCTTTATCTCGAAGCGCACCGTCTTGTCGTTCTTCCACACGTAGCCGCGGGAGTAGTCCTCGGTGCAGATGATGTCCAGCAGGGTGCGCTGGGTGAGGTCGCTAACTGTCTTGGGCTCCATGGTGAAGGCGTCCAGGCAGTCGGTGGCGTAGAACTGGTACGGGGTCCAGGTCCGGCCGTAGTCGAGTGACTTCTCCAGGACCATCTGCTCCGGTCGGCCTGACTCAAAGGTCAGCACTATATCATCAGTCAGCTCGATTGTCTTGTTCCAGGAGAGCGTGATGTTGACCTGCAGGGGCTTTGGGTATTTCTTCCATGAGCTGGACTGCCAAAATGTGGTAGGGTTACGGCCCTCAAAGTCAAACATAAGCTCAGGAGGATGAGCCAGCTCCTCAGTGGTGGCATCGCATTCGTTGTTGCACATATAAGGGTTCTCCTGTAATAGAAAAAACACATAAATACATGGATTAGAAATGTAAATATGTGCACATTGCAAAGTAAAGGCACATACATCATAACCACCATGTCCTGCTGGGGATCTTTGCTACAAGTCATACACCTTCATCTTTCCCCATGTTTCCTCTTTGCTTTTTAACTGTTTGCTGTCTAATGATGGCAAAATACCCAGAGCTTTTATGAAAATACTGTGGTGTCTTTTTGAATGTTACATGCAGGAAATTCACAGACACCTCAACACAAAAACATTGAGAGCAAACTATGCAAATCATCTTTTATGAGCATTGGTCATCCTCAGGAAGAGTTTCATACAATTAATTTGACAAATGGCAAAACAACAGTCATATATACACAATACAGCTATATGTGAAATGTCAAAAATGTTAGTTAAGTATTCACTCTTGCATGAAATATTCAGAGGAAGAGTGGAATCCTAGAACGCTTGTTAGTTCTGAAGCAGCTCGATGTAATACTGCTTCAGGCTTTGGACCTCACGATTCCAAAGCCTGAAGCAGCTCAGGTCGGCTGTTGGTCCACATCGCATCAAAAGGGATATTTGCCTTTCCAGCTCCTGGATGGCTTGCCGTCCTTATCACGATTCCGCCGGCGTGCTCAATAGTATTTCTATCACATTCAGGCCAACGTGTATTTTATAATCTGCACAAGCAATGCTCTCCCTGGAGCTTCAGGAGACAGTGACCCTATCATTAAGGTGACACTGCGGATCCCATATTTTTGTTCGGCGCCATTCCTGCCTACACTGCCACCCAAATTGTCGGTGTAATTGATATTCCTGTGTGGTATTTCAGCCGAGATGGGAACGGAATCCTGATGAGTCTTCCTTATGAAACACGCAAAGGGGACATGCATTTTTCATGGGCCCGCGTCTGCTCTCCACCATAGACATCCACAGAGTCTGGGATGTTAGTGCGTGCGTGTTTGCGGGTGGAAGGAAAGCGGGGCTCTTGATGTGCTTGCGTTTGATTGTGAGAGGGATAGAGGGCTCTGAATGCGTTTGCCTGTGCGCACGCACACGCCGTACGTGTGAGAGCGAGGGGCAAACGGAAGCGAGAGGCTGAAAACATAGCCGGGGAGCACGAGGCGCACTCCAATTGACATTCCTCTCACCTCTGCTCCGGGAACAATGAGGTTAAGTGCTGATGAGATTCAGATCAACTGTAAAGCGGTTCAATAAACAGCAATCATCCGACACTCTACACGCAAAATTATCTAAAGGTGAGAACAGTGCTATCTGTAACATTACTCGGTTATCTCGCCGGTATTGTGGCGCATTCAACCCAGACTGCCACTTTACTGAGTGAAGATCACTGGCAGGAATACTGATAAGCACACACCATTATTATTTATTTGAAAAGACCAATGGCTGTTTTTTTGTCTTTGAGTAATGCCTTAAATTCCACTCCGCCACTTTTTTTTTTTTTTATGCTTCATCTTCGTCACAGACAGATGTATGTATGACTTCCCCCTGTTTTAGATACAGATCTCGTCGGTCCGTTTTATTTCCTGTTGGGCTGTGATACGCTATCAGCGACTCGCTCCTCAGGCACAAGCCCAACCTATGCAATGAGGTAGAACAAGACAGAGGGATTATGGGTCACTGGGCCTGCTCAGCTGACTCAAAGGAGCGTCGCATGATCCAATTAGGAGGGTAATAAGGGTTACGCTGCTGAGACAAGGAGTGTCAGACAGGGAGAGGGGGTGTAGGGGCGCGTTTAGTGATTTGGGGGCCCTAGGCTCACTCAGTCATGGGGCCTCCTTTGCAATTTATTTTCACTTTTTTTTCCTGATTTCCTAATTGTTGGTATCTGCGGTGGTAGTAGTAGGAGTTTTTAATTCATGATACCACTGTAAATATACCCAGCTGGCAAAATCTGATTCCTTAAAACATTCTTTTGATTTGATAGCATAATATTCCCTAGATGTTAAAACAGAAACTTTCTCTTACATGAAACTGACTTCACTGTAATGTTCAAGGAATATTCTGGGAAGGTTACTCGGATGCTCCAGAATGGTTAGTTTAACATTTCCCCCCTTGAAGGTTCATCTCAAAGACAACCTCAGGGTAAATTCACAAAAATTTCCCACAACATTGTTATTGGAACGTTAAATGCATGTTCATCAGAAGAAAGATATTGCACTGTAGAACTGGGTTAGCAAATAGCAACATTAAAAGAAGGTTCCCAGAATGTTATGGGAACATTATTTGCTAGATGTAAAAAGCAAAAAGTTTTTTGGAAAACATTTTTTTTTTTAATATTAAATATAATAATATTAAATCAACGTCTGTTCAAAATGTACCTCATTTTAATGGCTTCAGAAAATGATAGGTAGTTTAATTTACTATAATGCTTCATATGTTATTTGTTGATCATATATTTTGTGTGTAAAATCTAAATCTGTAAAGCAACCAACATGCCGTCAGAGAAGTATAACAAGTGGAATAACAAGTAACATGTGTTCCCCCCCCCCCCCTTCCATGAAATACAAGGAACTGAATCATCCCAGTAGAAGTGGGGCTTTTTTGGAAGCAATTTCAATGCATAATGAGTTAGAATAGTAGCATCATTGTGTATGATTCATATCTAAACGCCATAATAGATCTATAGCAGTTAGGGGCCCCAGGCAGTGGCCTTTCCTAATGATCAAGTCCTCTCCTGAGTAGGAGAGAGAGAGAGAGAGGGAGAGAATGTAGTAGACCTTTTGCAGTGTGTGTGTGTTTTTTTTAAGTTGCTAAAAGTGTTCTCCTCTCAAGCCCATGCACACCCACATGCACTCGTGCGGAGGCAACACAATGCTGCAAGGAGATGCAGCCTGAAAGAGAAACACACAGAGAGAGGGAGAGAGAGAGGGGGGGAGTTTAGGGGTAATGGGGATGATGATGATGTCTGCAGCCTGGGTTTGATCACAGGGACGATAAATTGTTCTAATGTCAACTGTTCGGATGATTTGTGCCCGGGCTCGTTACATTCCCTGCTTGTGCTCGGACAGCCTTTGAGATCCCGCTCAGAAGAAGGAGAACGAGTGATTTCCCTGATGCCATTCATGAGCATACATTTTTCACTTATATTAGTTTTTGCTTGTTGTCACAGTCGGGATGGGGCGGCGGGGCGCATCTCTGCAAAAAGGGGGAACTCAGACCTCAGCCTCCGTGGGTAATGAGAAAAAGAAAAATCCCAGGCAGAACGGTGAAAAGCAAGAGTAAATAGAGGCTTTAAGGAGAGAGAAATTTGCTTCATCATGCCAAAGCAGGAGAAGTGTTCAGGGACCGGGGGTAAGCAGTCATAAATTCAATCCATAATCATTCTCCCGCTGCCTGCCTCGACTTCAGGCCTTCGGGGAAGTGATCATTCTAACCGAGGAGCCCGTTCACCAACGGAGCTGGCTGGGGACAAACCTTTCATAAAAGCTCCCTGCATCATTAATAACACTCAATAACGCAAAGGCACTTTTTTTTGTCCCAATCGTGAAATTAAGTGACATACCCAGTATTTACCTTCTCCCAGTAATTCCCACCATGCTGGAATTCTTCACTGTAGGGCCCGTAAAGATGATGCTACGGACTTAGAGAGGAAGGTCAGGACCTTTCATCGGATTTCCTGTGGCAGTTATTTAACAACAAAAACAGCGCCTTATGAAGATCAATACCTTCTGTGGTCATTTAAGACCCAGGGCTTCAGCGCTCTGCCAGGGGGCAGCTATTGAAAAACAATAAGCTTTCTCAGCTTGATCCTTTACCTGTGACCGGGGCTGTGGGAGACGGAAAGAGTCAACGGAGAATTAGAAAGAAACAGGAGTTTTGTACCAAAATGAGATATCGACCAGTTGAAAGAAAATGGGACCTTAGAAAATAATTGTTCGCATTAAAAGTATAATTTGTCATGGATTATCATTGAAGCTATAGGTTATTGTAATGCTTCCACCCACCAAAATAGGACATTTTTATGATGGAATTGGATCATTGTGAAATATTTCTGGTGAGTTTTTGATGAAAGCATCGTATACCCGTATGTATAAAATCACTTTTCCATACCATTCCCTGAATGTTTTGAGCTTTCTATTTGGTACCCACAAGTAGCATTTTTTCCAGGGTAATAATCCTTCACACTTGCATATTGATGTTCTACAGGACACATTCTTTTTTTGCTGTTGTTCTAATGTTTCCAGTATGTCTGTCTATGCATTTGGTGTATGGTGTAACCCTGTACGACCAGGGAGCAGCCACATCTGGCTGCAGACAGTTTGATTCACTCCCCTTATAATCCCAGATGTTGATGACTGATGAATATAATGCATATTTTATATTTTTACAACTACTTATTACATTCTTTATTATGATTGTCAATTCTTATTTTGTGAAATCCTTGCAGCCCTGTTGATTGTGCTGCTGGCACTCTTCAAAAAACTCTTCTTTGTTATATAAAGATTAAATACATAAATTATAAATACATTTTAATAATTATCTCTTTATCTATTGATTCAATGATTCTTGCAGCAATACGATGTGTATAAACTGTGTACTGTATTATATCTGCTAGTTCCTCCTGGAACATCAGTAACGGCACGATTAGAATTGCAAATACATTTTATTATATTTATTTATGGTGTTCTAGCACATCACACTGTATATAGATTTCTAACTTTGACTTAATATTTGGCTCTGCGTTTTTCTTCCTGTCTGTCTTGTTATTTCCTCTCGGCTGTTTCCTGTGCTGTCGGAATTCTTAACTTTTCTTCTTCTTCTTTCCTTAACTCACACAGTCTGCCATATTCTCACTTTTCATCATCACAGTTTAACATTTTATTAGTTGTTTAAAAGAAGGAATACCGCCACGCCAGAAGCAGCGTGACCGTATTCCTCATTCTGAACCTATTTCATACTACACGCGATGCTGCAGGGGCTTCTAATGGCCTGTCGCTTACTGATATTGCTGACATCTCTGTTGCCACCATAGCTGCCGTGTAACAGAGTCCAGCTGCTTTCTATCAATGCTGTATGATCCGTCGGGGGGCAGCGGCTCGGTGCACGAGGCCCGGGCAGCGAGTCTGCGGCTGGTCGCGGCTAATGATGTCCCGATCTCTGCAGCCCATAAGGTCAATCCAATATGAGGGTGTCACACAGCATGACAGCGGGAGAACAAGGAAGAGAGAGAGAGACACGGAGACTTGAGCCGGGGATGTCATTCACCGGAATAAAGCGATCGGGACACTCAGTTCCCCGGATTTTTCATCAGGGCTCAGCGGATATTTAGATGTAATTTCATGGTTGCATTCGGTAGTTTATGAAAAGGTTCAATTATAGAAATAAATGAAGCATGACAGAGCAAACAACACAGCACAGAGTATACTGTATATATTTCAGATCAATTATAATAATAATAATACATTTTATATGTCAGCGGTATTCAAAGACACTGATAACACTAGTATGGAAAATTAATAGTAATACTTTAAATGTACATCCGCCCGCAGTTATTAATTCAAATGTTACACTAAAAAAAGAAACTAAATGAAAAGTATAAAGTGAAGTGATGAAGTAATCATAAATGAAAGGTAAAAGTCCCAAGAATATTCATATTTGTTTGGAGACTGAGTGTTTCCTTCCACCTTTTTTCTTATTCGCATTTTCACAATAAATACAAGCATGGAAATACCAGAAATAATATATATATATATATATATATATATATAGGGCGACACGGTGGAGCAGTGGGTAGCACTGTTGCCTCACAGCAAGAAGGTCGCAGGTTCAAGACCGCCTTGGGCCTGGGTCTGGGGCCTTTCTGTGTGGAGTTTGCATGTTCTCCCCGTGTCTGCGTGGGTTTTCACCGGGTACTCCGGTTTCCTCCCACAATACAAAAAACATGCTCAGGTTAATTGGCAAATCTAAATTGCCCATAGGTGTGAGTGTGTGTGTGAATGGTGTGTGAATGGTGTGTGTGCCCCACGATTGGCTGGCGACCATCTGGGGTGTATCCCCCTGCCTCTCGCCTTAACGCGCTGGGATAGGCTCCAGCAGACCCCTGCGACCCTGAAAAGGAATAAGCGGGATAGACAATGGATGGATGGATGGATATATATATATATATATATATATGGGTGTAAATTTACATAAAGTTCTTACTCTTGGAGTGACTGATTTGTCAGCATATTGATTAAATTGAAATGCAGCTTTTGACTTAAGAACAGTGTTGTTTAAAAAAAATGGTGGTGGAGGACAGTGGAAGACGTGTGTGTGTGTGTGTGTGTGTGTGTGTGTGTGTGCGTGTGTGTGTGTGTGTGTGTGTGTGAGGGGGAAGAAGAAACGCTGACAAAATCGTAGCTAATGTTGTCCCCAGAGCCGACGGAGTTACCAGTAAATTATCAGCTGTTGGGTGTCAGCTGAGTGTCAGCCGTTGTCATGGATACATCCGCTCTCCCTCTTATGATGTAATCTCACAGAGAAGTCTCTCTCTCTCTCTCTCTCTCTCTCTCTCTCCGAATAATCACAAGGCAATAACGAACGGAAAGGGGCATCAATTCATGTTTTGGTCTCCACATTTCATCAAACCTGCTCTACCAAGGCTATTTCAGGCTCATCACTAGGATCAACCTGGGTAATGGTTGGTCCTAGTGATGGGGTTTTATTATTATTAGCAATCAAATATTAATACAAAAAGGTACTTAAAGGATTGTGGTTGTTTTCTCACTTAAATTGGTCGCACTAACGCCACAATACTGCACACATCATAGGGAAAAAAACAGGCCATCACCGAACACACTAACAGGCACGCGGGATCATGGGAACATGGTGTGGCAGATGTTTAAATGAGTGACATATGCCCTCTGAGATTGACAAATCCTAACCTCCCGTTGATGTGCCTTTTGACACAAGACGTGGCTCGGGAGATAAATGATCTGGCCAATGACAGCTGTAGTTGAGGGATGGGCTCCGGCCATCCGAGTAATCAGTTCAGCTGACACGTTCCCCGACTTAAAGCTCAGATCACAGATTGAAACTCGCCGCCGTTTCCCCACCAGAGCCTGTTTTTAAGGTGAGCTCGTTATTTCACGAATGTGACATCCCACCTTAAAGGACAGACACGGGCTCACCCTCGTGTTTGGATCTTTTTATTTCACTCCGAGACAAACACTAAGTTTATTATTAAATCGTTTGCCTTGACATTTATTTGATGGATGCCACTTTTTTTTCAGGAAAAATATGAAATATTGCGCTATCATTTACAAAACTGTCCCAGGGGAAATTAATGTTGTGTATGAACAGAGGCCCATAGCATATACAGTGATCATTCATTATGTGATCTAAACAGCAGTCCAGTCAGAAGTCACAATACTGGAAGGCTTTATTAGTGATATTTATAAAACGTGAAATACATCCATTCTCTTTCTTTCTCCCTGTATCTGATCTTTGACCAGGTGGCCGTGCAAACATCACATTTCCTTATAAACACAATGCTTCTATATTACTCGTTTTTATACCACACTTATTTAAAGCACTAGATTAAACCCAGTGAACTTTTGACCTGTCTGGTTTGGATTATTGCAGACTTTAAAGGAGAAAGATAAAACATTTTTAAAGGTAACCTTGGTTTATTACACCGTTGGGCTTGTTCTCAAGGCAACAAAATATGATGAGGCACAAAAGATGAGCAGTGAGACCATAAAACAGTTTGTAGTAAAGCAAACAATTTAGACAAATTATCTGAACAGCTTTACTTCAAGATAAAATGGACAGTGAGCTACAACAAAGTGCAGATGCACACAACCACAGGAACTATGGTGGGTCAAACACAGGCAAGTAATTGTTCACTATTGTTTTCCCTTTGGTATTATGTGTGATGGCCATAATTATGTAAATATAACCCAGGTTTTTAATAAACTGGAATTTCCCTTGGAAAAGTATGACGTAAATGAAGGATTTGAGCATTCATGATCTGACGTGTGTGTGTGTGTGTGTGCGTGCGTGTGCCGAGCTCTCTGTAACTTCCTCACGGCGGAGCCTCTGACGCTGTTAGAAAATGTGTCTCCCACCGGACCGGAGGTGTTGCTGGATTAATCAGCCCATCATCCTGCTCAGCCTCACACTTCCTAACCTGCCGCGCGACACCTGCACACCTGTCGCTGGCCCCAAACCTACCCCCCACCCCCGCCCGCCCCCTCCCTCTGCACATCACACCTCCAGATGCCTGCTCTTATTCTAAGGGGTGCAAAGGAGAAGCATTCGATAAATGACAGCTTTCGGTGATACCACTCGCCTGGGACGCGGCCTTTCGGGGGGTCGATCCGGGACAACATGGGGGATGATGATCACAGCTGAAGCGCCTCTTGATAAAATCACAAGAGTCCTGTCAGAGACCACAATGGGTTTTCAACTCTTGATGAGTGCAAAAGGCATGTTCTCTTTGCCCCGTGCTGACAAGAGCGCCTCAATATAACTGAGGATGATCTAGTTGCAGTAATATACCGAAAAAAAAAAAACAGGGCCAGGCAGGATGATATCAAGGTAGATCTAGGTCGGCTTTTTAGAAGAGGGAATGCTCAAGTGTGTAGTGAACACAGAGACTGGGTGTTGATCCTTTCAGGACTTGGTATAAGCCCCGATAGAAGAGACAGCTGAGATGAGCCATGGTGAGATATTGGAAGAGTCAGAGCTTTGGCAGAAACTCAATAGAGCTTTAATGACCTGCAGTCAGGGCCAGCAGTGGCTCACAGCAGAGCCGAGCTTTTCATTCATCTGACCTTCAGCAGAATGAAGGACAGCAGGATTGTACACATGACCTGTGAGTGCACCATCATACCGTATCAGTGGTACGGGGGTGGTGAATGTCAGGGACCTGACAGCGGATAATGGCAATTCAATAATATGCGTGTAAAAAAAAACATCAGTATTCTACATGATAGTTTGATAGCCTTAACATGAAGAACGTATGAGGGGAATGAAAGCGCAAAAAAGTGTTTTTTTTTACGCCCTCGTAAAGCTTCCTGCAAACCACGCTGTCATGTTTCATAATTAACCTTTTGCCACTGCTCCATGCATCTGATGGTTTTCATTCGTGTATGAACATGAACTAGCATGCTCATTTCATGCTCGCGTTAACCTCCGCAGTGCATTAACACCTGTCAAGAGGTAGCGTTGTGATGTAGTGCAGATTTTGCCTTTAAACTGCAATGACTGCATGATAATAGACTCAGGCGTGGTTTACGAATCAGTGAATGGATTTTCCTATCAATCTGAAATGATTAGAAAACAATACCAAAGTGAAGTGAAACATCAACCTCTGAGTTCTGTCCAAAAGAGACGAAACCTTATTCAATATTGCGGCTAAAGTTAGTGTTGTTGTGAAGTGAAGGCTAATATAGTATCATAGAAATACTGGCTTTGGTTGATATACTAGAAAAAAGGATCAGATCATCTAAACTTGTAAAGAAAAGACTATGCATATATAGTAGAAATTAAGGATGCATCAAACATTTACTAACCAAATACATTCAGCTGAATATTTCAATCAGCCTTTAGTGGAGTGAGTTAAAAGCAAGGCTAAATAATGGCATCTAAAGAACATTAAAGCACTAGTCCTTCAGATGGTATCAACGCAACTTTTCAATTTTCGGCTGCCTTAAAACCCCAAAGAAGGAGATGGCGTGTGACACAATGACAGTGACCCGGCGCCTTTGTTAAAATGTCGGCAGTGTGGAGACACTTCAAAGAGTCAGAAAGCAGGAACAGAATTGCAGTTTGCAATGACTTCAACCGAATTAACTAAAGGGGTGGTTCCTCTGCAAAGAACTTTAGCACCGCTGCTTTAATTTGTCATTTAAAGACCCAACAGCCCGAGTACGAGAGAGAGGGAGGAAGGAAAGATGGTCACAGCACACCCACTGTCGAAAAAAAAGTAAAGAAATATTGCAAAGGACAACAATAAAGTGAACAGAATCACAAAGAAGGTGATGGAATTCATAACTTTGGATGATCACCCATTTAGTGGTGGAGGACATTGAGTCTTTCTGCAGCCGGTATTTCTCAGATGTGCGGTTACTGCAAATGCTTCTATGAAAAACATGTCTTAAAGTTGCTTCTAGACGTTCGCCCGTCATAAAGAGGTAAACCTTGAAAACAAACATGTTTGAAGTTTCTTTCAGTTAGGCTGGAATGTTGCAACGTGAGTCGTCTAAATTGTAGCAAACAGCCGGACGGAGGCGGCAGAGGTGACGGCCGTAACTTGCTCTCGGCATGAACAAAATGACAACAACGAAAAAAATGACACCGTCCGCCCCCCCCCACCCTGTATTTGCCACGCGCCAAACACTCACGCCCTTTGCAGTGCAACCCTCGCCAAAGCGATCCCTTTGAGGACTGCAGCAGAGCCAGTCTGGCCTTTTGAAGTACACTGCTTGGCAAATCATCCGCAACGCAACTCAGGGCCACAGCCTTGATTGGGATTCACAGGGCGTCTGTAGACGAGGGGAAACGCACTCCACATTAATTAACACCTGGCCTCATTATCTGTCCCATGTGGCAGAGTCCCACTGGGGTAAATTTAACACCGCCTTATTATCATGGGGGAAAAGTCGTGGTGGGGGTGGGCTTTTATGTGTGTGTGTGTGTGTGTGCGCTTGTCTGTGTTTATGTATGGGGGACTGAATCAGAGATTTGTTCGTGTGTATATGTTGAGTTTCTGTGTGTGTGTGTGTTTATCTGTGTTAGTGCATACCTGCATGCAGTCGGCCTGCATTCCTTCCCTATTGAGTGCGGGGCTGCGTGTGTCTATGTCTGCGAGCGGGCTCGTGTATGGGATTAGATTCCCTCTGATGTCAGGATTCAATAAAAAGCTTTAACATTGCTATAATGAGAGCATGTTTAATTCTTTTTTGCTCAATCCCTCTCCCTCTCTTTACAGCGCTTTGTATTCGAAGGGCCCACTCCATAAAACGCCACCTGCTTGTGTGGTAAAAATTGATATCTCTCTTTGTCAAGATACTTTAGACGGAATACTAAACAGCGGCGGATATTTGTGGGTAAATTAAACACATCAGACGAGCCCGCAGACATCTCTTTCATCCCGCAGAGATGGATTATGACACTAACAATGTCGGGTTTGTAGTTTTGAGTCTCACCGGCTTTGTCTGCGCTAAAGAAATATTTGCACGCGTCATTCAGAGAGGAGAGATGGTTCGTTTAAAGACGGCCTTGACATTTGATAAGTAAGGGCACATTATGCTGTGAAATGTGTGAACTGTGAAGGTTTTGAACTGATCACATTTCACAGTTTTGCACATTCGGTCTCACATTTTAAGAGATTTCCAACATTAAAGTGTAAGGAAATTACTACTACACTTGGAAATTAATATTTTGCAAGGGCCACCACCCTTCTACTAAAGGGAACTAATTAAATTAAATGAATCAGTGTTATATGTGAAAAAGTCCTTAGATACATGGATCTGTGGTTTCTGCTTTCGAAGAAACTTTCAAAGATAAAAACCTGGCGATAAATTAAACATTTAGTGAACAACCAAGGGATAAGGATGAATAGGGAATAAATGAGTATATACACATACCTAGAGTATATACTAATAGAACGAATGAAAGGGAAAATTAAATTACTAAGTTGCTGCTGACAGCATAATTGACTTCTGAGTTATCAAAAAATTTGTCAAAAGCACAATGAGGCAAACAGTTCTGCATGCATACACGGGTGAACACAGAAATCATCACTGAGGGACAAAGCGTGCACGTGCAGAGCGGGTGAGAAGGGTCACAGTTAGGATTCAATCCGGTATGAGCCTGATTCTTTTTTTTTTTTCAAAAATGATTGACAGCACCAATTGCTGAGGAGAAACAGACTCGTGATTCTTCAGTGATTATCATGATTTCCTAAAAACAATTATAGTTCGGAAAAGAACAAGCTGTGAGGGAGTATCAGGTGTCGCCTATTGATATTACCGGCTGAATCAATCGGACCAGACCAGACTTCACAAAGCAGCGGGCCTACAGCTAATTCCTGTGATTCTAGAAATAATTACTGGCAATAATCACTAAAGGACAGTCCAGGCAGTTGCTGATCAATACATCAGTCTACACCAGTGAAGCTCCTTTTAGATTTAGATGATGTTAACGTGCCTACATCAGGCATGCTCATGAAGTGTGTGCAAATGTGGGTTTCTCCATATTTTTTGTGTGAAGATAGAGTAAAGCATACATAGGGAGAAGTATGGGTGACCTCGATAATAAACTGTTGTGCCAAGAACTGAGGCAGCGCTGAGCGATCTGCAGAGATGTAGAAGAAGGAACATAACGGCGTTTGTTTGTGTGCGCTTGTTCGCTCCAAGCTGCTTCTGTCGGCTGCGGCCACCTGTCTGTCTCGTGCTCTCTGTTTCCCTCCCCCTCCCCCTCTCTATTTTCCATTCCAATTGTCAATTCAATCCCCGCATTATTGACATGTACGAGAACATGTTGTTGGCCAAAGGAAAAACTGTTCCAGTTTCCGTTTGTAGTCTGGAGTGGTATTGACCAATCACGTTTGAGCAGGCTGCGGTTGCATGCATTCGAAAAGGGTCTGTGTGGAAAAGCTGCACAAAAGCATGAATACATTGGCCATATGGTATCTTAGGACTGAACGTAGCCTGTTGACGATTTAGCTTTTATCCATCCATCCATTTTCTATACCTGCTTATTCCTCATCAGGGTCGCAGGGGTCTGCTGGAGCCTATCCCAGCGCGTTAAGGCGAGAGGCAGGGATACACCCCAGATGGTCGCCAGCCAATCGTGGGGCACACACACCATTCACACACCATTTACTCACACACTCACACCTACGGGCAATTTAGAGTTGCCAATTAACCTGAGCATGTTTTTGGACTGTGGGAGGAAGCCGGAGTACCCGGTGAAAACCCACGCAGACACGGGGAGAACATGCAAACTCCACACAGAAAGGTCCCAGACCCAGGACCAAGGAGGTCTTGAACCTGCGACCGTCTTGCTGTGAGGCAACAGCGCTACCCACTGCTCCACCATGTCACCCGATTTAGCTTTTAATTAGTTTTAATTACAATCTCATATCCCAAGGTAGTTGACTGTAAACAATGACCGATGAATGGAAATGGAGGTCAGTCAGGCATTTGCTATATCCGCCTATTCCTCGCTAGAATCACAGGCGTATGCTGGAGCTAATCCCAGCGCATTACAGGCACTATGCAGGGATACACACCATTCTCTCACACACTCATACCTACTGGTAATTTAGAGTCTTTAGAAAACTGGTCAAAAAAACATTGGTGCGGATGTGTTTTGTGATGCATTTGCATATGAAAAAATTCCAAGGCCATCTACGCATCTCTACTATACACCCATAACTCTGACAGGCCTCACTTTATGAACCTTCAGTGTGGCTATGCTTGCTTTAAAGAATTGTGCTTTGTAGCAGTGATTTACAATGACCAAGGTCTGGGAACGAATGAGACCTACTGGTTTTGAACTGCCCGTGGAAAAAAATAAACATGTAAGAATCTGTCCAATTTTTGATTAAAAGCTGCGACATAAGTCTGTGGTTTTATCCCTCCCCCATCATCGGAGTCGCCAATGCTTATGGGTTGCGTAGCTTCGATTGGCTGAGTAGCCTCACAAGGGGGTAATGTACAACACATGACTTCCCAGACCACTGAACCAGTAATATAAAGGGTGGAAAAGCCATCCATCCATCCATTGTCTATCCCGCTTATTCCCTTTCGGGGTCGCAGGGGTCTGCTGGAGCCTATCCCAGCGCGTTAAGGCGAGAGGCAGGGATACACCCCAGATGGTCGCCAGCCAATCGTGGGGCACACACACCATTCACACACCATTCACTCTCACACTCACACCTATGGGCAATTTAGAGTTTACCAATTAACCTGAGCATGTTTTTTGTATTGTGGGAGGAAACCGGAGTACCCGGTGAAAACCCACGCAGACACGGGGAGAACATGCAAACTCCACACAGAAAGGCCCCAGACCCAGGCCCCAAAGCGGTCTTGAACCTGCGACCTTCTTGCTGTGAGGCAACAGTGCTACCCACCGCACCACCGTGTCGCCCTGGGTGGAAAAGCCATTCTGGTTAAAATAGAAAGGCTCCCTCAGAACTTAATCATTCTCAATAATTCATTGGGTATAATCAGCTCACACTCGAGACCCAACGCTGCACTGACTGGGGTCTCAAGCAACACACCTGCACAAGTGTGAGGTTGACCAGAGGAACAGTTCTTGAGATATGTTAAGGATATATAGACACATATACATGCAGGTATACACACACACACATGCAGATTCCCTGCTGTATATAGAGAGATACATATATGATTTAAAAATGTTTTGCTTGAACTACAACAAGAGATTTCTAGACAAAGAAGGGAAAACTGGGACGGATAGGCAGCTTCTACTTAACAAAGTGTGCGCCCCACCACCCAGGCACCAACCACAGCCACACAACAAACTCCCCACAGCCAGACAATGGAGGAGCAGCGGAGGCGGGAACCAAGAGGTCGCCAGGGGGGCCCTCCACACTCTTCCCTCCTGTCACCCCGTCGTCCACCAAATGAAAAGAGACCCAGCGTGCGTGCGTTTTCGGGCGTAGCCTTAATCTGCATGAGATAAGGGAGTGACAACAAATGTTAACGAATTGACAGGAAATGATCCAAGGGCAGTGAGCGCAGAGTTAGTGAAGCGAGCGCACAGACACGCACATGCAGGAAAAAAAAAAAAAAGAAGTGTCACAAGAACTGAGGCAAACGTTTTTCAAAGTGTACGACCCAGCACCGCTTATCTCTCTAGAAAAGAAAGAGAGCAAAGCAAAGTAACTCAAAGACCCAGGACCAAGGGTGAGGTGTTTAACTGATAAAGCAGTTGCAAAATACATACACGCCTGTGATCTATTACGTCCATCTTAAAATCTATACAACATTTTGCAGTTTGACATTCATAGGTAAAAGAAGTATGCACGTGTGCAAAAGGAAAGCAAAAACAACAGTAATGTTGCAACTAACCAGTCATGCCTATAGCATTCTGGATAAAAAAGCTAATATAATGGTTTGATTAGACATGTGCAACCATATGAAAAATTCTAAAATCAGATTACAGACCATGCAGTGATCAATAACCATTGCAGATAGTAAATGGTTTCGGCGTCTGGTTGTGACCTGTGGTGTTGGACAAGTCTTTGCTGCCACAGAAATAAAACCAGAGGTAGATGGATGCACTGTATAACACTCGCTTTCTGCAGAACTAGAGGCGTCAATTTAGCAACAGGATTCATGGTAAAGGACTGGACTGAGGAGGCAGATCAAGCCTTCACTGTAAAACTGGCAGTGTTAATATAACAAAGAGTTAATTTTAACGCTACTAGTGTTAGTTAGTTAACTAAATAACCCTTTAAGTGTTATATTAACCCTGGCAATGTTTCTGGGTTCATTGATCTGAAATGTCATGGTCACCTTTCCTTGACCTTGATGTCCAGGTAGGGAATTTTGGCTGGTCAAGGTGAACACAAATACAAAAAGCCCTACAAAACACACCCACATTCACACGCACTGTTGACAAAAAGGCTGGCCACAGGACGTCGGTACAGGAGCATGGACACAAACTGAGAACAGTTGCATAAGTCCCATCTGAGTTAGATGCGGGCTGCCTACAGATATCACTCACTTTCATTTGATGGGGTTGCTGCTGAGTTTCCACAGTGAGAGGCTGCACCAGAAAACTGTAGACTATATGGGAACAGCGGGCTGGAACCCTGATGACATAGTTTTACTATATACCCCCACATTCTGGCTCTGTCTGAAGTTTTGCTGGGAAGAAGACCGTTTTCAGAACCAATTAAATTTTTTTTTCCCTTGGAATGTTAACACAAAGCTGAACAAACAAATACATAAAGTCCACCTACTTAACATGACATCGACACATCGTCTGATGCCACGGAGATGCTCATATATTTGACTCGTTAAAAGCGAAAGTGAACACTTGTGACATTACTGCCGGCTGCGGGTCTATTTTTAGAACGAGGCGTTTGAATGAATCACAGGATGCAACGTAAGAGGCTGCATCATCAATCAACGTTAGCATTTCTTCCAGCAAGAAAGACAGAGGATGACCATGCAAAGAGGAGGAAAGCTAAAAAATTGTCATATTCTAATGAGACAAATAGTGAAGAAGCCTATGGAGTGCATGCATAAGATTATAGCTAATAGAGATGCTAACCTGTAACCATCTGTGAATGTAGCCTAGGCTAAAATGTTAAAGGGCATGCAATGAATATGAATATTTTAGGTCATGTTCAGTTACACTAAAAATTCTCTATCAATAAAAGGCTATGATTTGGATACATGGATGGATATAAGTAGTAAATAATGTGACCAAACATGGCGTTAACATATACTCTATATAAATGAGTGAGCTATAGTAACTAATAACTGTGTGATTGGCAGTGTACATCACGCTCATCGGTGTGTCTGATCTGTTGTTAACAAGGCACAGAAAGTTAGTCACAGACTAGCCTGTACGTCAGTACCGCAACGCTTTCCGCAAAACTTTTTGCAAAGCACACAACATTAGTTCACCTCCATGATCTTGACTTTCGCACCATAATATCATCACAATTTCCAAAATAACCCAGAGTAGTTTGAAACCCAAATGTCTACATGATCCACTCCGTTTCATTCCCATTACAGTAGGTCATGCAGTTTTAAACAATCTAAAACGTAATGAAAATGTAATCCGGTTATTACCCTCATAATGCCCTCCACCATAAGAATACATTAAAAAACAATAAAAAAAAGAGAAAGTGAATCATTGTGTTACATTGATTTTGGACTGTTGGTGGTTGGTTTATTTAAGCAGCTTTGAAAAGCATTAAAAATCGGGCCACAGAGGAATTCTAAGTGCACTCTCACTGAGACGAAAAATCAGAGGACACAGACTCAGTTCTCAGCCATTAACAATGAGATGCAGGGTCATCGCAGAGAAATTGATAGAAACTGGTATGAAATTGAGAGAGCGAAACAAAGAAAGAGGGAGAGCGAGAGTGAAATTGCTGCATTGTTCGTCAGTGTGTTGCCTCACAGTGTTTCAACTCATCCGCCATCTTTTCAATCTACATAGTTATTAGAGGCTTTTATTAATTTAAAATGCTAAAGTAGGGAATAAAGCATTACTGAAATGTCACCCTTTCACCGAGCATGATAAAATCAGACCAGCCATTTTTTTGGGAGACCATCGCCCCCCCCTTCTGTAGTTGCATCCCTTCCTCTCCCCTGCCCTCTCCCTACATTGCTCGTCTCTTTCACTCCTTCTCAGAGATCGATATGGCCTGACAACATGATGGCTGGGTTTCCTAAGGGGAGGTGGGTCTCAACGGTTTCTCTCTTTCAAGCCGTGGCCCCTATGGCTCGGTGTATGATGTTTCAAAAATAAAAGATAAAAAATTATTACTAAAACATAAAACTCTACTCCTGTCATGCTTGACCTTTTTTAAAAAGACACAAGCAGTGTGTTTGATGGGATTTTTGTGGCAACACAATGCAGAGTGAATGCAATGAAATGGCTAGACTGCCTCTGCCTGTCGTTAATACCGTAAATTACCAAATAATAGCTGAGTTTCAATTAACTGCTGCTTTCCCTTAAAGCGTCGGGTCGGATAAATACTGCAACTGCTGGTACAAAAATTCTGTACGTTTTTCTTCCTCCCTTTTGTTCCTGCAACTGCCTTCCATCATTGTTGTGCTCAAATGATGTTAAAGAACTCTCTCTTAGTTAATGCTTAATTTTTTGGGCTTGGCAGAGCAAGATTTTTGTCAGGAAGGATTTAAAAGGCTGTTCTAAAAATCTGCTATGGGGTTGAAACAAATAAAAGCCTGGGCTCTTATTTGGTAATTATGGTAAATAGTTTACAGGGTAACTGTGCCCACTTCAGCCAAATGATGCACATGAAAACTAAATAACTTTAAATGTGATTTTAGGTGTATTGGACCTAGGTGAAGTAATCAGACTGAATTTCACTACCGGATTGGAAACAATCTTCAAAATGGTTTGTTCAAAAGAGAGAAGAAAAAAAAAAATTCTGAATTCAGATTAGACCACGTAAACCATTGGTTTACATGATCTGGGTCCAATCTTCAGTATTTGATATTCAAAGCCTTTTAGTCGGGATACATTTGATCCAAAAAGAAAAAAAATAGGATAAGCAGAAGGCAGATATCAATACTTCCCAAAAAATATTTCATAAAAATGTTCTAAATGAAAATGTTAATTATACAGAACAAAAGGGGTTTCGATATGTTTTGCAAGGAACAGATGAGACAGAAAGGGAACTATTTTTTTTTACAGACGATCAATCAATTTAGCAGAAATTGGTACCATCTCTAAAACATGTTCTATTTTTTTCCCAGAGCCTGGAAATTCAAGATTTCACTACATTTCACCCCGTCGCTGCAGAGAAACTGCAGCTTTATGTTCTGTGATGTCAAGGAAGGTTGTTAGATGATCTCTGTCGTGTTACATAACCCGTAAGAAGAGATCATCTCTTGTTACGGTGCTGAATAGGTGGATGTGAACGGCTGCAGCTGTAACACAGCTGTATCCTCGCCAACAAAGACGTTGGAGGTTAAAGCTTTCAACGCGTTATCATCCCATGAGAGCCCAGCTTGATTGCTTGACACTCCTCAGTCCGGCCAAAATTATCCACAGTGTCTTGAGGGAAGGGAAGTCCTTCACATGCACATGTACTTCTCTGAAGAAAAAGAAAACACACACACACACACACACACACACACACACACACACACCCTTTGGTGGATTAGTGAGCCAAGTTTTTTTTTTTTTTTGGGCAGCAACAAAGAGTCAGTCTGCCAAATAGCTTTTGAGTAATTCAATTACTGTATTCTTTTTTTACAAGAATCCCATTCCGCTTGTCAAGCATAAAAGGATAGTGAATGGCGCGTACGAGCGCTGAAGGATGTGAAAGCAAAATAATGAAATTTAATGGTCAGGTTATCCCTTTTATTTAAAAAAAAAAATGACTGTCAAGCCGGTCCAGTTATACCTTCTTATTTCTTTATTGACCGACCAGTGAGGTGGAAACTTTGAAACAGGGGCACAGGAAGCTTTCTGAGAGAGGCTTAAATCTGCAACTAGCGGGGGCCCGCGGGCCCGCAGCAACAACGTCATCAATGGGAAAGCACTTATTTAAAGCTGTGAATAGCGGCCGCTCGCCAAAACCGCGCTTTCCTCCGTATTGACCAAACACGGCGAAATAACAAATTGTTTCCTGTGCACCGAGGTGTAAGACAAACAACAGCGATTCACCAGTATAGCGTTCATGTTCATATCATGGCTTTGCCGGGCAAGCAGCAAAAACATGGCAGAACGGTGGTGGGGGGTGGGGTCTGCAGCAAGTGATGCAAAGTGGCTGAACTCGGAGAAGAAAAGAAGCTGAGTCATATGAGGTAAGAGGATTTCCTCTCCTACTTTTTTTTTCTTCTTTGCATGATAAATACTCTTATCTTATCTCCAATTTAGGTCCTCTAGCGTGGCTCAGGGAATTCTAACGAGATTCATCTATGTCACTGCGCTTTGAAATTCAAACCTTGAGGGGACGAAAAAAAAAAGGCTGAATATCTTATATAAAGTGTGTTGCAAACTTTTTTTGTGTGTGTCTTAACATACGAGGAAAAACAGTAACCAACAGATGGACGGATAATAATCAGAACCCGTGCAATGCAGCTTTACCTCTGAACCCTTCTGTTTTTCAGAAGAACAAAACGAAATGAAACACGAGATCACTATGATTGTTTTCAAACCAACATGGACAAGAGGAACAGAGAAACGTTTTTTTGTCCACCGACAGACTCCATCCGCTTTTTGAAAGCTCCAAAGCAGCTGCACCTCGCCATGTTTTGTGAAGTGCTAGGCCTAGACTAGACTTTTAACCACACCGGTGATGGATATTTCCTGTGAGATCAGCCTCCCGTATCTTGCTTGCCTGTGGGTTTCAACACTATGTGACCATGACATAATGATAAAGCCAAGCTCTCTATTGTTTGCTGCTGAATCTGCATCCGGATTCACGTGAATTAAATGTGTCTCGGCTGCAGCTGGCTTTAAAGAGGAACATACATTTTTTTTCCTGTACCAAACACGGTGGGGGAACATAATATCAAAGGACATCAGGGTTTGACAGTCTGTCGTGCTAAGCAACTTTCTTCCACGATATATATATCAATGAAGACAGCAGAGTGTTGAAATACAATGTAGGGTGTGTAAGATGTATCACAGTGTTCACCGTTAATACAAATCTCTATTTCCAAGATGGATATTAGAGAACTTGAAGGGGTAAGCACATACAGATATCACGCATTTGTATTAATGAGAGACAGGCTGAAGCAATTATAATCATTAGTGCTGAGAAAGCAATAGTCCTGCATGTAAGAATAACCCAAAGAGGGTTTTTTTTTTTTAAAGTGCAATGCCTTCTTTACAAAAAATCTAAATCTAAAAGAAAAAAGGCACTTCTGCATATAGCTGTGTGTGCTATTTCAGACGGCAAACATTCAAATGTCAAGCTGTCCAGAAGACTCTGTCTAGTCAAACCACAAAGCCCATCACTTTCTTTTATATCGCCATGCATAATTCATCTGTCTTTGTATTTACAACCCTCTAAGAATTAACCTGTCACAGATCCCGGGGAATAATGCCGACATATCTCTATCTGTCAAGTGCTCACCTCATGCGGCGCGCCCCAACCTCCACGTGTTCAAACAAAGCGCGGATATTATGCATCATCAGCTGACAAAAAAAACACGGGACGGGGAAATTAAAAAACAAGGAGACAAAAAGAGTTGGCAGGCGAGTGAAGGAATAAATGATGACCCCCACCACCAGCACCAGCACCCTCCCACTTGGAGTCAGGGGACATGTCGCATGTCATCATGGTGTCTTGGTACGCAGTGGTGCGGCGATGATGTGCTGGGCAGGGCCGGTTCAAAACAGAGTCAAGGGCAGCGGGGTGACGGGGAGCTAAACGCTCCAACTGTTCCTTGTCTCCAAACAAATACATGGATCAGTGAATTTCCTCCCCATGAAGGAAGGGCGCAGGGATCAAAGAGAAGCGACGGCCGTTCGTGGTTTGACCTCTGTACTGCTTGGTTATTTATGACAATAGAGATAGACGGTAACCCTAACCTGCTAATCGAAGTGCTGACGTCCAGGAGGGTTCGCCATCCATTCTTTTACAGACACAGATAAGTGAGGCAGCCACTTGGAAGAACCCCTGATCTACATGAACTTTTTTTGAGATTATTATTGAGACTATTTCTCATTGTTTTAAAAATCATAATCAGATCATTTGCCTAGAGCGTATTTGTCCACTCACATGTTAAAGAGTGGTAACAACTTGGAAATATATCCCTTTAAGGCACGTTTAGAAGAGATAAAAATGCGCTACTCATTCATAGCTCGATCTGAAGGCTGATGTTATGAATTAATAGTGATATTGATATTCTATAGCTTCTTGATTTTACTCTCAAATTGCACCAGATTTCTGCATTCAACCCTTACTTTGCCTTAAACTGAAATGGCGCCACTGTTCTTGAGTTTTGAAGACCTCACCGACAAGCTCGGGAGATTTGTTCTTGTAACAAACATTTTTTAAATGTTCCCAGATGACGGTCCCTGTTAAAACAGCACTTACTTCATGGGGTAACATTTATATAACATCCAAAGAAGGTTGTGGGAGGGTAACCAAGTGAACGCCCGGGAGGAACATTCTGGAATGTTTGGTTATTATATTCTAATGCATTTAATCAGAACTGGAATGCCATCCCTATTACATATTTATCTCCACAGGAGAAAAGGTTTATTTTAAATATATCGTGATCTTGTCCATGTTAATTGCTTTGTATGCGCTCCTGGCAAAGCATGACTGATGTTTTTTTTTTTTTTTCGGTGAGTCAACTCAAAGCACAAACTATGATCACGCAAACCAACATTATGAGGTTGATACTGTAACTATGCATCCAGCAGACATGGAGCAACATAAGGATTTATTTCAAGTAAGGCTTTTGGCACCCCGATTAGCTCTATTTTTGTCTGCACTGACTCCTGAGGGAAATATGGGGCTCTTTAGCTGCTAAGCACTTCACTAGCTTGTCGCTGGCTGCAGCTTGGTGCAGGTAGAGAGAGCCCAAACAAGTAGCTGAAAGATGCTAAAAGTCCTTGAAGAGCAAAGGGAGTCAGGATGAGTGACCCATTTAGTCATTATTTCCCCATTTTTTCCCATATTAGTAATTATCAATATTGGTTAATGTAAAATGACAGTCAAAGGGGCTGCCATTTAGTCATTTTCACAGATTAATATTGTAATTTTTTGGGTCTATTTCTAAAAATAAGCAAGCATTAATGGTCCGAAATCACAGTTACACGAGAGATGGTACTCAATGACATTTTCAATATGAACTCATGACCTTTTCCTCACCTTAACGAAGTGTTTTGATAGGCCAAAACTAATGGGACACCATTCACACTTTCCGAGACTGGATGAAATATTGCCAAATGTGATCCAAGCTGCAATTACTGTTCCTGCACAGATTTGACAGAGCAAATAAGTATAAATGCATTTCGCAGGAGATGGAGTTGTAGCACTTACCATCCAGTAGAGCCACTGTTCCTGACCGTGTCCTCACACTCTATTTAGCAAAGGTTAATCCCTCTCTCTACCCTATAATCTATTTCTCTTCCCAAAGTCTATTACATCAGTTCTTGTGGGCATGTTACAGATTCAAAGTTTTCAATGGCTCCCGTCATCGCCAACCCAGATACAATAAGTCCGTAGCATTGACTGTCAATAATGTGGCGGTCTCCGAGCGGCTTAGTGGGAGCTCTCATCTCGTCTGTCCTTCCTAAGCCTGCGAGGGGCCCGTGTGGTGAACTGGCAGCCACAACTCTTTCATCTAGTCTGTGAGAGCTGAATAAAGTTCAGAGGAATTACAATAATCTACTGCTAGACTAGAATAGTTGGAATAGGCAGCGTGGCTGAATCGGTCTGACAAATGTTTATACAGTTGGGTGAATCAGCGTGGATGCACACACCGTGGCGCATGCAAGGGGCTGATGACACCGGAAACCTCCAGCTCACATTAATTCAGTTCAGATCATGTGGATGTTGAGTGAAACCAGGCTGTCTCAACTTCTCCCACCAAGATGTTCCCTGTCTGTGTGTCTGAAACTAAGTTAGCGCCTCTAATCAGCGGGCGACTAAACCAAACTGCCATCACAGTTAGAAATGCTTGACACGGCGCTCTACTCCACAAAACAGATTGTATTTGCTCAGCGTACTCGGATTGTGAAAATTTTAAGACGTTGTGTCAGCCATCTGCCAAATGTTTACTTATGTTTTCCGGAATAAACATGTGCGTGCCCATTACTTGGCAGCCGCAAATGATTCATTTTAACTCTGATTTGCATGAAATTGAAGCACCCACCCTCCTCCCCCCTCTCAATGAAGTTGAAGTAATGGCCTGCCACTTTTGTGAATTGCCATAAAATCCACGAAAGCCAACCTGATTTGGACTTCGAGAGGCAGATAAGTGCCGTAATTAAAAAACACCCTCGTGTCTGCTCGCCATATTTAAATAGAATATGAGAGCTTTTAGACACAGATGTCTTTCAGCGGGCGTCGCTCTGCATTAACAGATATTCTTCATTAGGTCCATGTGGTGCAATGGTGTAATAATTATCTCGCCCACGCCCGCTCAAATGTGTCTAATTGGATCATTTGAAATAATCTATACACGTTCGGAGCGGCAACAGAAAGAAACAATTTGTCAATTAACGAAACCCTGAAACGGCATTCTTAAATTATGCATTTCAAATGCGCAATTTTTTACAGTCTGATTAAAAAAACTGCAACGAAAGCTGTTTCAGCTTCCCCGCCGCCTCTTGTAGAGTAGAAAGACCTTAAACCGGCGTTGAGTGATGGTGAGTGACAGTGCCACAGTGCACCGCAGGCAAACACATTTTGGAGAACCCCTGAGGGTCTGCAGCTAAAAATAAAAACAGGGCTAACTCCCTGATGCAGAACACCTGTCCTAGACACGCTTTATCCTGGACTCCCTGTATTGTCCTAAACATCCAGATGAAACCAGGCCTGGAATAAAACAGCAAGAGGGTATCTTATTTATTTATTTTTGCCATTTCAGCCAGAAAGAAAAAAACATTTTTTAACCCGAGGTTGTAAAAGATCACCTCTCTTGAATGATTAATGCCCTTTTTCATGAGCGTAGACTCTGGCATAACTATTTTCAGCAGGGCTTAGAAAGAGGAAAAAAAAACACCCTTGAGCGACAGAGATGGAAATCATAAGCACAATGCAGAGAAAAAAAAAAAGGGGGAGCGTGGGGGAGGACAAGTCGCCCAGGATTGTTGGACCATCCGCTACGTGGCACACCAACTCCCGGGGAAACTGATTAGAGTTGGCTCACAACTGCAGGCGACGCGGTGATTGGCTAAAAGAGCTCATTTGCATGCTCCTCTCATCTCCAGCGGACTCTCAGGAAGCCCCCATGGATAAGGTCACCCGTGTCAGTCTGCCTGTGTGCCAGCGGAGAATGTAAACAGATCAAACGCACAACAAACATTTAAGCGAGTGCAGGAGCAGCCCCCCGCGCTCTTGATCATCCGGACAACGATGACCTCAAACTCCACGTCAGAGGCGATGGACGCCTCGGCGGCTACGTGCAGGGAACTGACAAAGCCCCACGACGGAAACCTTTTAACCGTGATGGCATACATGTTAGGGGGGTACAGGGCTGTACCCGTGAGGTTGACAGAATCCCCTATGGTTAATTCATTCATTTCTAGAACTGGACTTTAATTGTATTGTTGTGTCCAATCAGTGTCTGTATAATAACTTATAACATTTCCGACTGACTAAAGTAAATGCATTTTTATAATTACCCCACATGTTATCATTTTAATTGATTTGGTCGGGTCCCGCTTTATTAGGTTTAAATGATTATACAGTAACTGGAAATAATTATTTTCCTGCAAGTGTACGAAAACAAACATGAAAGCTCTTTTGGCCTCTGACTGGATGCGGATGAGCAGCTGCAACTGTTTCTACCTGTAACATTATCACAGGGCTGGAATAATCAGGTTAACCACAGCATTGGCGAGGAGTCACCACTGCAGAGCACACACACACACACACAGTCCTTGGTGTTGCTCTGTTCGTAGTATTATTTCCTGTTTTTCAGTATTAACTACAAAGAGCTACGTATCATTAGAAGTGTCTAAATAGTGTAGAAATAGTTAAGCTGCTATAACCAAACATACACAAGTAATACAAATAATGGGTATGCATGCTATATTCAGTAGTGGCAAGTCTATGGAAAATACGCATGAGAATGTAACTATGAATTTATTGTGATAAAATATAAACAGGTTGTATGCAGTAAACTATTATAAAGAATCGTACGTCCAAATAGACATAAACAGAGGCATGACAGGGAACCTTTAACTACTTAAAAGTAGTGTAGTCAGATGAAGCAGTGATCCAACCACTTTCATTCTGTTTCACCTCTTCATGTTAACGTTGCATGTTCGGGGTTGCGTACTGGCCTTAGAATAAGGTTTGATATAAGTTGTGATATAAAGCGTTACAGAACGTCACACATGACTGGACACTGTTTCCTTTTTTCATCAATGCCATCTGGAGCCAGGATGAATAAAACCACTGCTTGTGGAGGTGCGCGTTTTAATTGCAGCAGGTCTCTGGGGTTCAAATTGTTAATAATGGTTGTTCAAGGCAAATGAAAGTGGACACTGCAGTGAGCATGCAGCGCTTGAGACTGTTACCATCCTCTCTCTGCATGTGTGGTTTGGCTGTAATGCTGCACTCATAAATACAAGTGTACTACATACAGCTGTTTGTATGTAGTCTATGTGTGTGTATGTGTGTTTAAACTGTAAGACTGTAAACCGTCACCTTAAAATTTACAGTCACTAACTTGCAGCTTTTTAGTAGAATTTCCTTACTTACTGATTCATTTTACAAGAAAAAACCAATTAAATATTGTGATTTTAGTTTTATTTACAGTATTGGTCACAGGACTGACTACTGTAATTTACTACAGCAATACTTGAAGTACTTTGATTTATTGTAAATTATACAGCGACCTACTGTAATAATCCTTTACACTAATGTAGCTGTGGTTAACAGAGTAAATAACTGCAGCAAACACAGCAGTTTGATTGTGCAGGCTTGTATTTTCTTCTGGTTTACTATACATATCGATCTATAGATAGATATGCTATGTATGTGTATTGTGTGCCGTTGGAAGAGACAAAATGAGGAAAACAACTTAAAATTCATGCAATTGTGAGAGAAATCTTTTAGGCAACCTAAAATGAAAATTAGAATGAAAATTATATTTTATTAAATTTTAAACTATTTTTAGATTTAAAAAAAAAAATCTGCACACAGTATTTTATTGACAAAAGAAGGCATCAGTACTATGTGTGTGTGTGTGTGGGGTGCAACTTTCATTTGAAAATGATTCTTTTACAGCCTGTGGCCCATACAGGAAGCACTGTCCATACACATGTCCTCATGTTTGCTTCTTTTATGTCTGTGTCTGCTTGCACATGTATGCGCGTCCATGCCCAGTGGGCCGCTGCCTGACCCTTGTTTCAACATGTTTTCACACCTGCACCTGCAAAGACGTGTGAATATTGATGTGTGTCTCCTGTCCAATGCGCTGCGCTGTATGTTTGCACTCGCACCCTAACACGCCGCCTCTGTCTGTACATTAATCTCTGCTGCAGCAGCGGCGATGGCTTGTTGCCTTGTGTGCACCGCTCTCTATCCCTGACCCAGTATGCTGTGTGATCCTGCCTACAGCGGCCTCATTTGTCTCCATCAGGGGACAGGCGAGGTTACGACTCACCAAAGCGCAGTACGTTTCTGGCGGATCCCCGCACGTGATGTTCGGCGGGTCGAGGGCCACTCGCAGGTACTTTGTCATGTCGGTGGCTTCTGGCTGACAGGCCATGTAGTCCCATGCCACGCCCTCCTCTGTATAGATCTGGGACTTGCACACGTCATAGTGTCCCCAGGCCGTGGGGTAATGTTGCATGGCGTGCGCCACGCTGCTGCACACCGCTTGCAGAGTGAACAGTACGGGCCACAGCATCGTTGGTGTTGTTTTGCAGGTCGCTGTGGAACTATTGTTTTCCTTTTTCTTTCGTTTGCTTGTTGTTTGTATTTGAAGTTGCTGCCGTTGCTCCGACCACAGGAATGATGAGTGTTAGTGAGAACGTTCTAAATCAGCTGCAGCTTCGCAAGGTGCTGTGGTGCATTTGGGAACTGTGGCAGCATTCTGCTACTTTCCTGTCAGCAGCTTCAGGCAACAATTAGCCCCCATGCATTGCCTTTGATTACCGCCGGTTCTGCTCGGCTGGCGAGGTGGTGCAGCAACAAGCACGCGTCGATGAAAGGGTCAAGTAATGGTCACATGTGACGCGCAGAGCGGCGTCTGGCTCCTCATACGCCAAGCGTCTCGGCCTGATCTCCTGTCAGTTGTTGGCGTTTGTCACGGGCGGCATCCTAAGGAAATGCGAGGAAGGGACAAATTAGTGAAAATGGCAAAACATTTACACACAAACACTTCAACACGCCTGAGATGCATTACTTTAATCAAGCCTGTTCTGCAAAGACCAATCTCCATTTGGTTTTCACGTAAAAACTTATTTCCAAGTGTCAAGCCACCACATTTGAGTTATTGCCTTTTTCCAAACTCCTGCCTCTTTGTGGCCGAGCGATGGACCCGCGTTTGTCCCGGTGCCTTTAGAGCCATTCGAGATATTAGAGTAAAATTGGGAGACAGAAATGGTCTATTTGAGGGATTGTTCGTCTCTCGGAGCTATCGCAAACCATCAGTCAGACAGCCTAACTCGTCAGGTAATGGAGCCTGGCAGCAGTCAGTAGAGACCTGGACCATCTCAATGTCTCAGGTAAAAAAGAAAAAAAAAAGTGTGTGTGTGTGTGTGTGTGTGTGTGTGTGTGTGTGTGTGTGGTAGTGGGGAAAATAAAATGGAGCAGCTATATATGGCTGCCTCCGACAGAGTAAAGACACTGTAAATATGAATTAAGTTGACTGTCAATGTGCTCAAAGACAGTCACGTACAGTAGTTCTTTTTTTTAGTCACTTACAAGTTTAAAATGTCACATAAAATTATTAATTCAGATTCAGACTTAGAATAGAAAAATATGTCTGAAAAAAGAACTATCCTGCTATTATGGACATTGTGCTCTCTGTATCAGGTGTCGAGTATCTTCTGTACATCTTAAAAAAAAACCAAACATCTCCATATTAAAAAGGCGGCTCAACGTATCGTCTTCGGACAACCATAACAATTCAATTTCCCTGCCTAGATTCCCCCAGCTGGTATTTGCAGTTGAACCAGTAACTTTCCGGTCAGCAGATTTATTATCTTCCTTCAGGCTACAACCAACCCCCCCCATCCTCCTCCTCCTCCTCCTCCTCCTCCTCCGCACCAACAGTCCCTGCTGAAATAAAAATGTCCAGGTAACCTGAGGTTTAAGGGATGTGCAGACTTTTATCTTTGCGGCGAGTGTCAAAAGATTATAGTGTTTATCGAAAGGTTATCAAATCGAATAATAATAAAAAAAAAAGTTGAGTGAATAAACATGCAAAGTCTCAGATTGAATTAAAACTGATCCTAATGAGTGGCCATGTCAGTGTCTCTGGGTGAGCTGACGCAGGATTCTGTGCTCCCTGCTGACACGGACCCATCAAGGATTCAATATTGTAACTTGGCCATCTCTTCTTGGATTGAAAATCGGGGCCAATTTGAACGGAGGGCTTTTTTGTACATCTGAAGCAATTACTGCTTTCCCTTCTCCCAAACCTAAATGTCCCTTTTACGGAATGTCTACAGGCTTGAATACATTCTCAGCGTAATGAGAGATGTTCATCTGAGCCAGAGAAATTATTTGCACCGCGATCCGCACCTGAAAGCCGTTTCAAAGTGAGCCCCGTCAGGGGGTTGGGGTTGGGGGGGGGGCGGATGGCAGCTTTCATTTGACGGACCTCTAGTGGGACAAGAAGAACAACCTGAAGGAAAAATAAAAAATGGACCGGGGGGGATTGAGTTTGGCCCTTTTAAATGTGCCCGTGTCAATCAACAAGGCTCCTAAGAAGAGGTCAATTACAAATTTGATAACACGGCGGCGCACGGAGAGATGAATAAGCCATTTCTTTCATGGTGGGGGGGATGCGCGTATCAAATTTCATAAATATAAATGTCAGTCCCTGATCAGAGATGCGTCATGGGATGGACCACTCTCATCTCACACGCTCACACACACTCACTGAGATAAACCCCGCTTCATAATGCTGAAGTTGACTTTCATTATAAAGACAGTGAAATTAGGTACCAGCGGCACGGTGGCAGAGGTCGCTTATCTTAGTTTTTATTTAATAGGGAACACTGAAAGCTAATAAGCCACGGCAAATTGAACTAACCGAACGAATATTGGATTTAATTCAGAGACACCTGGACTAATGAATTCTATAAAGATGAAAGAAAGGTGTCAAAATGCTCAGTAGACCTTGGTGGACAGACACCAGGGAAAAAAACATCAAATATAAAAATGTTTAAAATATTATTCAGGAGAGATTATTTCAATTATCTATTTTGCTCTTATATATCACTAAACAACATAATATACTATATAAAAATATAGTATGCAATATTGTGTGTGAGCATTATCTTACCTTAAGCTGTCTACACTCTGTAACTAGGGCTGCAACTTGTCTATGAATTAGCAATAAATGTAAAAAAAATGCCTGCTATTATTTCCAATAGCTAAAGGAGACATTTTAAAATGCGCTTTTTGTTTAGTTTAACCTTCGGTAAAAAAAAGACCCAAAGAGAGTCGGTTTACTACCATATGTGGTCAAAAAGCAGCAGATCATCACACATTAGAAGGTTCGGCCTGCTTGAAAAATGACAAAAAAAATCATCAAAACAGCTGCGGATTCATTTCCTTGTTGATTGACTTAATGATTACTTGATTCATCGCCGCTTTTTTCCATAAAACTACACAAAAGACCCTGGATTCATCCTCCCTGCCCCCCTCCCATTCCTCCCCCCATGCGTACCACGTACTCAAGCCGCACTAAAAATGCAAGGGAGGAAACTCAGCGATGTCATGATTTCACTGAGAAAAAATATGAGGTCAGATTCTATATTAAAAGTCATCAATATTTGAGCAGCCCTCCATATGCAGGGAGAGGGAGAGCTTAAGGTGACCACCCCCCGCCCCCCTCCCCCGTCTCTGCCTCTCCCCTCTCTCTCTCTCTCTGTGTGTCTCTTCTCCTCCGCTTGTTTTTGAAGCATCTGAAACACCCCCTTGTGTCCGCTTGCATTCCATCCCCAGGGTAGCTCAAGCATGGCGGAGTGTTTTAAAAGTCAGCAGGCAGCCGTGCCCTGTGGCTCATATTGGTTACAAACTCGCAGCCAGACTCTTAAAGAAAAAAAAAAAAGAAAAGAAAAGAAAAAAAAAAGCGTGGCAGATGTATTCCATTCATTTTATAGTAATCCCACTAAAAGAGTGGCTTTGCTTTCTGCTGTGTGGCTTCCTGACCACCCGCCCCTCTCTGCTCCTGTGCAGGGAGATGTGGATGCAGAAGGGAAGGGGGGCTGTCCATGGTGCTGAAACACAGGACAGACCCAACACTCAGGTTCACGACTAGTGCCTCAAACACATCACTGATTGTCAGATGACACTTTTGAAATAAGGACAGTGATGAATTAAACTGCAGTTTATCGTCACAGATACTGGTTCAGGATTCGAGATTTGCACACAATGCCGCCGTGTTGGGCTTATTGATTATGCTGACTTCCAACCAATAAGTTTTGATCCATCGCCAGTCCGAAGCTGCCTGATGCTCGGCGGCTGGCTGACGAGTGGGACAATAAACAGGTTAATGCTTCCAAACGTTCCCTCAGCCAACAAGCAGCCTAGTCCACGTGAGTCACCGTGGGATCCACTGGCAAGGCACGGGGATGTCTGCACTGGCACACGCTCGTCTTCTGATTGTCTTCCTCGCCTTTCGCTCCCCCTCTCCGGATCTGTCCCTCATTTAATCTCTCTCTGTCGCTCTCTGTCTCCCGTCAAAACCCTCGCTCCCTGTCTCAGAATAGCAACCCTCTCAGAAATAGATCTGTAAGCACATCAAGCATACAATTACTGTCTGGGGCCGCGCACCTTTAACCTCTGAAATTGAGGTCACATTAGCTCACTTTCCCTTAACAACGGCAACAACAACAACTGCTGTGCTCCCCTGCAAAGAGGCTTTTCCCCCTCCTGGGAAGATAAGAGGGTCCCTCAGTGTGTGTGTGTGTGTGTGTGTGTGTGTGTGTGAGTCCACACCACTGCCACATGAAATCTGCTGCCATGCATTATTCAAACTTCTTCTCCTGAACCCGCTAACATGCAAAAATGCAGAGCATGTTTCACATATTTTTAAAAATCCAGGCGGTGTAACGTTTATGCAAGCAGAGAACCAGAGAAAAAAAGTCCCCAACATTAAAAAAAGGGGAAGCTAAATCGTACACTTCATATATTATAAGTATAAGTTTGACCTAAGATGCAAAGAGAGCTACCGTCTGAGAACTAGTGGTGATCCGTGTTTAGGAGAAGCTTTGTCCATTACGCTCTGGGTCAGATTTTGCGCAGAGGCGAGGCACACCTAGATGTGACTCTGCTGACCTGCTGTGCAACAGGTTCAAGTGACATCATTTCGATTATTTAAAAAAAAAAAAGTGAGTAATGAGTGTGCGTTTGAAACAGCAACACTACATTTTCCTTTCGTTGATAGATTATGCATTAAATCTCCATCTCTTGCAAAAACAAAGAAATCCTTCCCCAACAACATGTTAATCTCCTCCAGAGGAGCGACGGCACAACGCGCTGGGTACACCACCGCAACGTTTAGTTTAGTATTTCACACGAGTTCCCGCTTCCAGCTGACGACCCGCCCATGAAGCGGATCCCTCTGTGATTACCCTGTTATTGCCCAGTTAGTCGCGATTGTCACGATCATCATCATCACCACCATCACCATCATCATCATGCAAGTGTTCGATATGCTCAAAAAGGAAAATGCTCAAAACACAAGAATACTCACATTTGAATGCGCCCCTGAGACTGAGCCGGTTATTCAACAAGTTCTATGCAGCCACGAGTAGTTGCAGGATTAAAAAAAAAAAAAAAAAAGATTTTCACAAGCCTCTGAATGATTCTTCTGTCCCTAATTGCTTCCACTTTCGCGCGAAGCGGATGGGCGAACGCGCGGGAGGCGCGTATTCGCACGGCGAGCGCGGCGTTTTTCCTCTTTGTGCCAACTTTTGTTTGAACTTTCGCGTCTGGCGAAGGCGGCTTTTTCCTCCGAAAATACCGGCGCCCCGGTGGGACTCGTTCCCGTTCGGATGCTTGCTTCTTTGGGGCCGCGCGAACGCTTCCGAGCGTCGAGCGGTGACCGCACGCGAGCTGTTTTGACTTTACGCAGCGCCGCTCCTGGCGCAGCGTTCATCGGAATGGCGCGTCAAAACACTTCGAGCGGCAGTTTAAGGGGGATTCACGGCCAATTCATTAAGTCCATCAGTGCGTGGTTAGAAAAAAAATGCCCGCTGGAGAGCAACTCCTGTGGTCGTCTTTTTTTTTTTGTTGGAAAGGTGAGACAGATTTCTCAACCCGTCCGACTTGTGGATCACAGAGGAGGAGAGAGATAAGCAATCTTCCTCAAATGGAGCCACTATGTCCAGTTACACGAGGGCTCCGCCGGGTCCTAAAGATAATACCGACTGACTGGCTGCTATACCTCAACTTCAGCTACTTTCCCCCTCCTTCACCTGGACTGATTTAATTGCAACTCGCCTCTGGAATTTAACGAAGCGAACGACTATCTGAAAAAAATCTTGTAATAAAAAAAAAAATTTTAGCTAAAAAAATGAAGCAAAAACAGCGAGGGCAATATTGTAATTAAACTTGCATCGTTCCACACGGACAAACTCTCGAGACAGGGAAATTACGCGTAATACGCACAAGCGTCAAAGCAGCAGCAGCAGCAGCGACGTAGAGGGCTGCGCTGACCACACTGAATCCGGCTCCCCAATAAACTCTTTTACGATCACACATCAGAAAATAATGGCCATGGCGATGCATATGGAGAACGACGTGACACCCACCGAAACTTAACAGAAGCGAGTCTCCGGTGCAGAAATCCACAGCCACAGCCGAACTTGCAGAGAATAAAATACCACACACGCAGCCACACACACACACACATCTGAAAATATGATTAGAACATGGTCATTTTTTTATGCTACACCCAGAAGGCAAGCACACACACACACACACACACACACGCACATACACAGTAAAACATCGCACACGCACACTAAAAATAAGATCTTACCTTCAGTCTAAGAATGTGGGAGGTTGGAAGTGCGCTTTGCGAACAGAGGAAATGATTTATATATCAAAATGGGGGAAAAAAACACACACACTTAACAAAACCCCCCCAAAAATCTTCCCCTAGTCCGAAATTGTAATTTTTTCGGCGGATTGTGAAGGCAGAGCCAGGGGAGAATAACTCGAGTTTAGGCGCGTCTGGCGGGGCTCCCTGGGCGAGGAGTCACAGATGTCAGCCTCTCCGCGGGGGTGGGGGGGGGCACGCTGGGCTGCACGGAGAGCGACCGCGGTGACAGGTCGCTTTGAACACGCATTTTAATTGTGGTGTAATGCCAACTGGCGGAGATCGCACGATAAGAGGAGAAAACCAACCGCGCCCCAGCCTGAAGGTCAAACGCGGCGACTCTCACCACAGCGGTGCCGCGTCGGCGCAGCGCACAGCCGCAAACTAGTCTTTAAGTTGAACAAGCAGCAGCAGCTCGACTTCTTTTTTTTTTAATGCACACATTTAGCCGCGCACACACACACGCGCGCGCGCGCGCACGCCACAGCAAACAGGTGCTGCTGCCTGTTCCTTAACGCACGCCGGAAGCTTTGCGTAAATCCGGCTGGACGCTTATTTTCAGCACCACGGACAGTTCCCCGCGGTTTTTGCGGGGCGCCTCCAAAGTGGGATTCACGATGGAGGAAGTGTTTTTTTTTAATTTCACAGGTTGCATTCAAGCACTTTTGTCTGAGTTGTTTGATGAAAAAAAAAATAGTTTGTGGTAAATGAGGTTCATCGGGGTGTAACGTGTTAAGGGGGTTTCCTTCCTCCCGGCTTCATCCGTTTTATTTATGAATGTCAGTGAATGAATCGTCTCCCTTTCCAGAGGGTTAATTTAACCTTCTTTGCTTCTTTGTTTCAATGCCACACATCAGAATATCATTTTAAATCTCATTTCCCTTGCTTTTCGTTGCCTCTCTTTTTTTTTTTTCTTCTTTTTTTCCCCTTGCAGGGAAGCAAGCAGAAGCTGCTTTTTTTTAAGTGTTTAACATGTGGGCCCCAAACCGAACCACAGCCCCGTATTGATTTCCAGCAAATTAATATGCAACGAAAGACCTGTAATCTCATTAAAAAGTGACAATGCCATTTCTGTTCTGATAAAGGCAGATTTGGGCCCGGGACCGGGAGCTGAATGACAACAAGCCTCTCATCCCCGCCGAGGTAAGTGGCTCACATTGTATCAGAGGGTTCAGCCTTTGCTTGGAGCGACTGCTGCTCTTGACATTTCCATTAAATCATTCCCTGGAAACGCGGCGGCCCGACAGCCGCACATATGACTGCGTGCCCCGCTCATTTGTGATTGCTAAGCGCCGCACATGTGCACGTGCTGAAGTATGGACGCAATGCTGCAAACATAAGAGACCGTTTTATGAATTACAGACATCACAAAGTCACCTTTCCATGCAACAAAAAAGAAAAATCACTTCTTGTGTGTTTTTGCTATTAGAGTGGGTCAGTGTGATGCTTCATGTGCTGGTGGGAATAAAAAATCTCGCTGCCACCCCCACCTCCATGGCCGAGACCCCCCCGGTCAGGGGCTGCAGGGTCAGCCGCAGGAATCCACAAAAGCCTACTTGAAATCAGATTAGAGAGCCAGGAATTCCTCCGTAGTGGCGCCGCGACGCTTTCAGCGGCGAGCCCGCGGGACACGGTGGAGGAGGGGGGGTTGGAAAGGGGGGGGGGGGGGGGGGGGCTGCCCTCTCACCTTCCGCGTGTCCTCTCCCTCGGTGCCACCGAGAGCCCCGGCTGACAGAGATGGAGGGTTTGCTGTTTGATTCGGCTCCCAGGGGTCTATTGATAGTTTCAAAGTGGAGTCCACCTGCCACTGCTTTAATCATCCGTGACCCCGCCTGCATGTTGGAGGACCGCAGAGGGGGGGGGGGGGGGGGGCAGGATCAGCTGCACATATGTGTGTTTGTGCACCAACAGTCAACAGAAAAAAGGGAAAAAAGGAAGAAAAGAAGAAGGAGATATATTATATATATATATATATATATATATATATATATATAGAGAGGGGCGACACGGTGGTGCGGTGGTTAGCACTGTTGCCTCACAGCAAGAAGGTCGCAGGTTCAAGACCCGCCTTGGGCCTGGGTCTGGGGCCTTTCTGTGTGGAGTTTGCATGTTCTCCCCGTGTCTGCGTGGGTTTTCACCGGGTACTCCGGTTTCCTCCCACAATACAAAAAACATGCTCAGGTTAATTGGTAAACTCTAAATTGCCCATAGGTGTGAGTGTGAGAGTGAATGGTGTGTGAATGGTGTGTGTGCCCCACGATTGGCTGGCGACCATCTGGGGTGTATCCCTGCCTCTCGCCTTAACGCGCTGGGATAGGCTCCAGCAGACCCCTGCGACCCCGAAAGGGAATAAGCGGGATAGACAATGGATGGATGGATGGATATATATATAGAGAGAGAGAGAGAGAGAGAGAGAGAGAGAGAGAGAGAGAGGATAAAGAAACATTCTGACCTGCAAAGATAAGATGGAAAGAAAGAATGAGCCTATCTGCCCACTTTTCGACCCTGTTGTCGTCAAACATTGTGACGGATGTCAGATGGAGAGTTTCTCAACACTTTCGTTGAGCTTTGGAATAACCCTGTTTTCATTTCATCCAGCTCATGGATTCTTCTTCTTTTCTTCCTCTTCTTTTTTTGTTCTCCATGAAGCATCTCTTCTATCTGGTTTGAAATGTATTATTAGTGTATTTAATCAGATTTTTTTTTTTCCTCCAGTGGTGGAGCGGGGTAAATCAGCATGCAGGCACAACTTATGACTGCCAAATTAATTCAATTTATTCCAAAAGCCTTTCTTAAGGCCAAGGTTGTAATTATGGCATGCAATTAGATGGGATATAAATATTAGATAACTCCTTAATTCCCTGTGAAAGTTAACCCAAAAGTTGTTTTTTTTTCCCCTTTTTTTTCCCGGGTATTGGTGATTTACATAAAAATCTCACAGTGTTTCTGTCTACAATTAAAACAAAATTCACATGTGGCCGGCAAACGCGGCTCATCCATTGTAGAGTTTGGGTGGCAAGGTTATTAGCACTGTTTATCTTTGCTGATTTTGTCCCCAGAAGCCTCATCTATGAAGTGACAAGCCGAGAAACTGTATGGTGTCACACAGCGTTTTCATTAAGTGAGACATACTGTAGTTGGGTGTTTATGTAAAAAGTCTCTGTGTGTACAAGGAAAATGTGACACTTTCCTGGAGAGATGCCACTGCAGTGCAGGAGCAAGGCAGGAAGTGATCGGGGTAAGGAAGGAGATGGGCAAGTCAGGAAACACTTCTTGGAATTAGCTCAAGCACTGCGGTGTATGTGGATGTGTGTGTGTGTGTGTGTGTGTGTGTGTGTGTGTGTGTGTGTGTGTGTGTGCGGAGCGTAACGCTCACTCGAGACACTGAGTTTATCCACTGAAGTTGTAAACATCCTTATTTACGCTGAAATGTATGACATTTAATGACTTATCTAATGACAACGACTATTTTTTTACCCTTTACCCAGTGCACACACACACACACACACGCACACATACTTACATGGAATTTAGAATCTCCAAACGTAGGAGAATGCTGTGGAGCACAGAGCAAACACATGCAGAAAAGGGACAAATGCAAACTCCACATATATATCAAGGGTGGGTGATGCATTAATTATAATTAATTAAATGCAAATAATGCATTAAAAATATCCATGCATTTTATCACAGTTTGCATGCCAAGCAATGCAGAACGTTCAGAACGTTGTGTTATACTGACGCAGACAGCTCCAACTACAGCATTATAAGCTCTGCTGGTAAATTTCTGTTCAAAAAAGCGTCCTGATGGAAGTGTTGGTAACTGCGTCGCAGCACCAACCCTCAGTGCCGTTTAAATGCAAAACATGTCACAGCGAGCACAGAAACTCTGGAGACGTTGCCGGTTCTGGTTCTGCAGCCCAAAACCTGAACAAATGAGGTTTCATCAGGAAAAGAAAATGAGTCAACATCAGAACCACTGAGGAATTTCCCAGGAATGTAGACCACTATCATTGGTTAAAGATAATGGTTTAGGAAAAGTGCTACAGTTAGCAGCCAAAATTAATTTTCAAGTTTTTTTCAGAATGAGTGTGTGAAACGGTAGACTGCGTTGCCGCTCCAGCTCTCACTAGGTGCTTTTGGAAGATAAAAGCATGCTTATTGTTACATATAAAAATGTCAAAGTATCTAAAACTCTAAAGCTACGCCAAGCAACATTCTGTAATAACAACTGTTAGTGGCAACCTGGTGAATTTATCGCAGCCAGAGACACGGATAGTTACCCTCATGAGTTGGTGAACACCAAAAGCAGCCAGATATTGCACTTCAGGTGGCAAGAAACGTGACTGGGAATGCATGCTAATGTGGCTCGGTGTCTGATGGATGCTAACACTTCACCGCCACCGCGGCAGACGACAATATTCCCTGTTGTTCAGCTTGTTTCCCTGCTTTGAAGTGGCAGAACAAAATCACTTGACTCTGCTTTAAATTGGCACGTTCTTTGATGGCCGTGGAAACCTTTAATTAGCTACTCACCAATGCTGCTGCAGCTCAGCGGCAGCTGAAAATGACACTGGTGAGGCGGCTCCCCCTGTACTCAATATGTACATTTGAATGAATGAAATGAAATGGAAATCCTGTCTGATTATCAGGTCCTCTGTATCCTCTAAACTGAGATCACGTTATTCATGAGCTCTGTTTTTTTTTCTTTTTTACGCTTTCCTGTTGCCAAGAACATTTCTCTACTTTATGGTCCAAGAGGAGTAAGTGCAGGGGTGAGGGGGAGGCCTCAAGGCCTGTGGTCAGTAAGGAGCTGGTATTAAGCTACTTTTTCCCTTTGAAACCTAATTCACAAGTGTCCCTGAATGCATCAGAACCAAGCTCAGTATGAAGCCTCTAATGCATTAGTTGAATATTTAGAATAAAGAATTTCCCGCTGACTAGTATTGTACTTTAGCAACAGAGATTTTTCCTGTATGTTCCAATCACCAAAAAATGGTGCCTTCCAGAAAACCATGGCTCCTATCCAAGGAAAAGGGGTGTTCTTTTTCTTCCATATTGCACATTTTCCAACATTTGGTTCAGTATAGAGCAGGTGATACCTGAAAATAGACATTTTCATAAAAATGACGTGCTTATGTATATTTATGTATGTTATAAGGAGTTTATTTGTTTAAATCACTTAACAGATCAGGTTTTTATTTGAGACCAGGCAGCAATTTGGGACAGGTCATTATTTCCTTCCTGACAAAAATCTTGCCCAGCGAAACTGGAAAAATACTCAGATACTCAGATTACTGTGCAACTTACATTTTTCAAAAGTACGATTATAGAACTGTACTTAAACAGCTGCTTCAGAGTTTTTCTCTGCATATTTCCCGAAAGAAATTTTCAATTTCAATTGATCAATTGATGATAAGCAATATTACTAGAGAGCATGACAAGGATGCTATCGCAACTTAACTTAACTTAATTAATTAGAGTCAATAGAGCTGTAATTTATCAAATATACATCTGCACCCAGCACTTATATGGGACCCAGATGTTAATTGAAACTCTGAAACTGTTATTTGTTAATTTACAATTTAGATGCACATATGAGACAAAACACACTTTTATTATAAGAATACACAATGTTGAAGAAACAAAGACGCCACCGCGATGGACAACAACCGTCGCTTTAAGGTAAGCACTGTTGTTTATGCATGTAGGGAAAGGAGAGAAGCCCACATCTCATTTTATGTGGTTTGAGCCTGTGCAGAAGCTGTCTGAGAACTCATTCATGCATATAGAAAACAAGAGTGAGTCATGTGTTTGATACATGCAGTGATACTTCTCGACATGAACAAAGACTCACAGAAATCTGTATAAGTCATGTATCTACAGGATGATATGTGTCCTCCTTCTTTTTGATAAAAACATGTGCTTGTCCATCCTGGAGTTTTTTTTATCTGAACACAACATGGCTTGTTTTGGTCCACCTCTATGAATGTGTTTTGATATATTGACATGTTATCCTACTTTATACCTTATTTCTTTATAAAGACGTGACTCGTCTTCAGATCAACACTGTTATTTTGAGTTTTTGTTCACAGTTTTTTAACTGTATTTTCACAGTTACTTGCTGACCTTGATGAGGATAACAGGTATGGAATAGGAAAGGGCTGCGTGCTGTCCCCAGTGCTGAAATATTCGAATGCGACCGTTTTCTTCTTCAGAAGCAGCTTATTTGACAAAGCATGTTTTTTTTTTCCCTTAGACGTAGGCTCACTCGGCTCAATAAGTGACATTTTGTGTTTATGGATAGGTGTGCATATATCAGTTGTTCTATAGCTGTGAAAAATAAAACGACTGCAAAGGCACTAGGGACGTCACTTTTTGCTCAAACATCGAACGTTAGTTCGAAAGTTTAAAAAGAAAAAAAAAATTGTAGGAAATCTAATTGACATTTCAAACCTGAAATTTAACACCGCTGTCCCAACCCAGCATTGTTGCAATTGATCTGTGGCATTTAGAATAAGCGATTGGCTGGTTTATGTAGGTCATATAGAGGCATCATGGGACTGTTTCATAACCAGTAACAACTTCTTTCTAGTAACTTAACGGTGAAGGTAAAATTTATATTGAAATACCTTGAAACATAAATAACATTGTAATGACAAGGTTAAACAGGGGCCCATTCATTTGAATCTGACACACTCGTCGTGTCTCCAGTCTAGACACTTACCTCCATAAAGAATCACTGAAGGTCCCTGAGCTGCGCTTTGTTAGTTATGATGGCTGAAAGGAAAACTCACTGATAGGACTAAATCCAATTTGAAGACAAGTGTGAATAAAATATGACGCCGGGCATTTGGCTGGTGTTTTGACAACGGAGGCGAATTAAATGACACAATGTGGTGATTATCTTATGTCAGTGCAGAACGCCGGCATTTACCGGATCGTGTTTTTATATTGTTAGATAAATACAAGACTGTGCCTTCTGCTGAGTGGGTGGCACACGACCATTTTCTGCCAGGTATGTAAGCTAGCGGGTGGCACCTCCGCTGCACCAAAACCAGGGCATTGTTAGCAGCTGGAGACCGGCACCGCTTGCATTGAGGGGAGCGGGCAACGCGCCAACCTCTCTGGGAGCTGTGCTACATTCCCAAACATGATGGATGGTGTGAGTCATTTTTTTAACCCCGACAACAAATCAGATCATCAACAGCCTCCCTTAATATCTGGGCAGGAGATAAAAGCATTCCGTCAGGATCAGAGCTCAAATTGAACTCTAATGAGGTGATCACCCGGAATCCGTGGACGTCGTGAATGGACCCGACCGGATTATCAATCGGCCTTTTGCTCGGACGGAGAGATGGGCGAGCGCTGTGGAGTGTTTAATTGTGGCTATATGTACTGTGGGTGGCTCAGGCTCACCACAGGCTCATCAAATCTTCATGAAAAGGATGACCTTGTATAAAAATTCTATTCATAATGATAGAATCAAAGTGCTTGAGGTCACAAAACAAGCTTGAAAGCGAAGGGGGGGGGGCTGGCCTGAGGGTGAAAAAGAACATTCCAGTATACACTGGAGGAGCCTTTTCATATTTTTCTTCTTTTTAGTAGTAAAGCGTTGTTTCCGATAGCTCCTATTTTTTTATTCACATCCTCAAAACCCACGTGAGCCTCTTGACATAGGCCTGGCGTGACAGAAAGTCGACATATTCACAGAGGTGCTTCTGCTGCGTCATGACGAGGTTTTAGCCTTTTTAATGTGGTGCAGAAGAGACCTGAGCTTTCACGTTGCAGGATTTCCAGTGGATCCACATACTGGCAAACAGCGTCCAGCCTGCAGGTGCTGGCTTCATATTTCAGATTAAAAAACATGTAATGGAACGAAATGTTAATTGATCTGTGGCTTGATATTTGCCAGGATGAAGAATTATAGGCTGATTTCCTGGAAAGCCTAAAATGAATCAAAGGTCTCATATCCTGCACCCTTCTGGGTTTTATATTTGATGCTCCTAATATGATATATATTTGTGGTTTGAACCTGATGTAGTTTTACAGTGGTTTATTAAGCACCTCGCAGTCAATCTGGAAAGTCTTCTTGGCTGATCTCATTAATATTTATGAGCTTCTCCTCTGATTGGCTGACTGTTTTCTGACTGACATTAGTGATATGAATAAAGCAATGAAAATGGCTATTTGTATGATATGGGACCTTAAAATCACATTTCTTTCTCAGAGGGGATGAAGAAAAAGCGTTAAAACCTCATGAATCAGGTCAAGACATGTTTTCGTGGCTTGACACTCGCTCCCATCTTTTCTCTGTGTGACCACTCGCCGTCTTGTTTTGTTTTCACCTCTTCCTTTAGATCGTTTCATTTGGATGTTTCACATAGAACGCTCGCGCTAAATATATCTCGCCGAGGCACTCAGGAGACAATTAACAGAGTGTAACCGACCAAAGCAAATCCCAAGCACCCATTCATTATCTTTCTTTCCTCCTGTAACGATGTGCATCTCTATTTTACAGGCTGAACTGCGAGGGTATAACAACAACACAACTATTAATTGATTGGGGGGTTTTCTCACGTTCTGCCTTATTAATCACCTGACTATCAATTATGATCCTGTGCCGCGCGTGTAACGCTCGTATATCTCGCTATTTATGTCTGTCATGTCCTTAGCGGTTCATTATGTCCAACATGCTCCATTGGCAGCTGACAAGGTAGTCATTGACCTCCCGCTAATCTGCTTTGGATCGAAGGGAGCATATTTTGATGTCGGGCCGCTTGCTCATATTCAGGTGCGCTTAGAGGATATCGACTGCGTAGGTTGTTCGTTCAGCATCAAATAATGTCCACTGTCTTGATTTGTGTGTAAGCGCCGGACTAATCATTCACTCACCCATGGCTAATCCACTTTTCATTGAGGTTAACCTATTGGAATGTTCAGTACCGCGGGGACTCGTGCTGCTTGTCAACTGAACTCAGTTGCTGAGATGCTGTAGTATCAGGAGGGAAAATATCGCAGCCACCCAGAGGAATAACACACCTCCTGCTCCCATTAGCTCCCCTAAACCCAACCATTTCACGTTAATATTATAATACACCTAATCAGTCTACTGCTGCTACTGACATTATTATCCTGCCTGTCTATCTTGGCAGGATATTATTATGTCTAAAAACAAATGTGACACATTACCTGGTGCAGATAATAGCCATGAATTATCCAGCATGGTTTCTATAGCCTCCGGGATGAATTATCAGAACAAATCCAGGTCTCCCCATCTCCCAAATATTCAAGCGAGTAATCACAAAACGATCATTGAAAGCACAATATTTATTTATACATCATTTATGCAATATTTATACATCAGGCTTTCTTTTCCGCCCTCTTGGGTCTCAGTCCATGAGCTTATAGATCATTCCACATCTGAAATTACAAATGTTATTGATGCCATTTGCGACCCACAAAGGTTTCTGGTAAGAAAAGACCTTGAGGTCAAAATATAAAATAGAGTGTGTCGAAAAGCTGAACGCGGGTGGCGAAAAACAAAACCTCCAGGTTCATCATCACACCTACAGAAAGAGATTTTACACAGCCCAATTGCAAACATAATAAAGTTGCCTGTGGTAAAGTGCCGTATTGGAAGACAAAACACTTTCTAAAGTGCCCTCTAAACATGTGCTGAAATGCCCTCTAGAACCCAAACATGTGGTAATGTGCCCTCTAGGAGTCAACAACTCATGCTTGAGTGTCCTCTAAGAGCCAAAACGTGTCCTTAAGTACTCCATTTAAGCCAAATTGCATGCTGAAGTGCCATCCTGGAGACAAAATGTGTGCTAAAATTCCCCCTTTTGGGAGCCGAAACACACGCTAAAGTGTCCTGGTTGATTGATGGGTAAAATACACAAAATTGTCCTCTTAGGTGGAAAAACTGCTGCTGTTGGTTGGACAGTATTGATTCCAATCAAGGAAGCTTTCCCAGAGCCATTCTATGTTGCTGACAAGTTAAACTGTTCATGTTCAATAGACTTTGTCCAGCCATTGTCTGTCTTTCTTTTAATTATTATTATTATTTAATTCAGGTAAATGACAGAATTAGTTGATAACAATTAGATAGTCACTAAGTTTTTAAAACGTCATTCTTCACGGCCCAACAAATAAATCCACCCAGTTCCAATGGATGCTGGTCCTAACAACAAGCTCACCTCAGTCTGTTTTAAGGCTGCATAATGTCCCATTTGTATAACATAGAAAACATGTGTCAAGTGCCCTCTTCAGTAGCAAGGACATGCTATATGTCCTCATGTTTTTTCTTTTCACCCATGCCCTTCAAAAAACTCTGTGCACACCGCTGTCCCCATTAGCGAGAATGCTGAATAAATCCATCTCTTTCTGCAGCCTCTGATCATTTATGAATTTGTCTATAATTATAATAAAAATATGTAGAAAGTTAGGCAAGCAGTCTGTGCCTCTTATTATATGACCGCAGACAGAAAAATTGTCAACACTTCTCTTGTCTCAGGTGTCGCCCCACAGGCCGTGAACACTACACTCATCAAGCCAAAAGCCACGCTTTTGTTGTTTGTGCATTATAACTAATCCCTTTGTCAATAGTTACTGAATAATTAAGGAATTCTTACAAAATATGTTATGAACCATTAGTAATGACGACCTTTGGATTGATAGATTTACAACAATCCCATTGGCTGTTATCCTCTTTAATTAATAACGACGAAGATTCAACCTCTTCATGTACCTGTTTGGAAAATGCTGCAGACCATCTGGACAATAATTCACTTTTTTGACACTTTATTAGCATTTGCAACAGCAGACTTGATGGATTTTTGTAAGAGACATTTTTTTAAGACTAATTAACGTTCATTGTTGCAGAAGAGTGACTAACTTTTGCTGATGGTTCATTAGAAGTGAAAAAGTCATGTCTGGACTACTTTGACATTCCTAATAGTGGTGAACTAGTGGTTAAAAGACCCAAAACGCTGTGGGTATTTATCAGTGGATTACTCTAATTGCACACCCACCTGTTTATACATTGGTGTAGTAGCTCCCAGTGTTAACAGCCATTGACAGGCCTCCAGCTGAGATATTTCATCAGAAACGCAGGTGATTAAAAGTGGAGGGGGAGCAGATTTTTTTTGATTGTTGGCATGTCTCAGCCACAAGTTTTCTTGGCACGTCGCTTGAGCAGAAGACTTTCATGTAGAAGAGAACTGTCATCACACATTTTCCCCCCCCCCTTTCTGCCACTCTTATCTCCCCTAAAAAACACGATATTCTGGGAGATAGAGCTACTGTATTTTACTGGCTTACATATCCCCTCACAGATTCCTCTCTTCTCTTACCCTGATACGTATGGCGCCTTTATTTATTCCACCCACACAAGCAGATACGTGCGCACAAAAGCACGCCGAGCCAGACACACACACGCACACAACACTGCCCTCAAACTAAGGCATCCTCGTCAAACGCTTCCTGATTTTTTTTTTTTGTCTTTCCTCTAATTCCGGTTTCCTGTGCTCCTTGAGGTAACCTTTCTCATTCTGCGAATCTGCAATGCAGGCTGTCTGCATTTAGGTGTTTGTTGGGTGGGCAGGGTGGCGACTGCATTATTTATGATGAGGCGAACCAGCAGCAAGTGATAGGAAGCAAACAGACACGGGAACAGCCCCCCCCCCCCACTCTCGTACCGGAGCAAAGCAATCAAACGCAGTCCCCGTGCATTTAGTGGCGCCTCATGACACCCCTTTTCATTTTAAACATAAACCACTGCGTCCCCCCCCCCCCCACCACCTCCCGCTGAGAGCCGCGGAGAGGACGGAAAAACAAGGAGCCTCAGAACTGGAAGTCCTGTGGGAGCGCGTCTCCCCACAAACGTTGGTGTGAAAGTGTTGCGGCTGATTTGTCAGAAAATAAAAAAAATAATAATAAATAAAAAAAAAAGAACGGTTAGGAATCATGATAAACATTTCCCTGGATGAACAAGGACACCTCTATCTCCACCCCTCGTCTGGAGGAAACATTAGTTTCCCTAAAATAAAGCGTCACATCAGTGGTGAAATAGGCAGCCGTCTCCCGCATATAGACAGATCTAATGAATTCATATTACAATGCAAATAGCACCTATCCATTATCATCAATCCCGGGATCCGAGGAGTGGCTGACAGACAGAGACTTACCTGTGATGTTCATGTTATGGAGAATGAATAAAGCATGAAGGCGAAGTGTTTTCGGGTGCAGGCCGGGCTTTGCGGGGATGGGGTTGGGGGATGTGGGCGGCGGGCGGGCGAGGAAGGATGGAGGGCAAAGCGGAGGCCACGGGGTCTCGCAGGCCAGTGGAGAAATCCCCCGGTCGTCTTCGGCATGCATGGAAGGTGCTGGAACCCTGCGAAAAAAACCCTCTTAAATATTAAAGCCAAACACCTGCGGTTTTTCTCCCGCTTCATATTCAATAATAGAGAGAACGGCTGTCAAAGCCGTTACATTCCTGTGTGTGTGTGTGAGCGGGTGACAGTTGCATAATACTGAATGGTAAAAAAAGAGCATGTTATCCAAACCCGTTGTTACCACAAACACAACTTACATCCTGACGGATGGAGGACCAATTTGTACCTGTCACGAACGAAAATCTCGATAAAAAACGCACCTTGAGACATGGCTACCGTGCAGCCAAAAAGCCCTTTTGTGTATATTTCACTTAATTAGATAACTACAGGCATACACAGATAGTTTGTTGATCTTTTCATTCCCCAAATTGACTCCAATTCCCAAAATGGATTTGGGTATTTCTCTGGAGGCCCAGTGTTGGCCTCATTTCCTGATCAAAAGACTTCTCTGTTCCTTTCTGTGCGACAGATCTGGGATTAAATGTCTATCTTTGATGACTCACTTAGCAAAATTACGACCTTGTCTCCAAAGATTACGCTCCCCGCTGCTCCCGCCCCCCCCAGTGTCTGTAGTCCAGTCAGCTAAGAGACGTTCACTTTTAGACGTTGACCTAAAAATCAAAGCCTTTTCTTTTTGGGTCTACTTATGAGATCATCTTCCTTTCCTCCCAATTCCTGATCATCATCATGTATTTCAATTAAATAGTGACAGGGAATATGTTCCACTCTGAAACATATTCACAAATGTTCTGCGGATTGGTAACACAATCCAGCGATAACCAGTTAGGAAAATAAATAAAACATGTACAGCAAAATTTCACCATGACTACAGCCTCAAATGAAAGCAGGAGTTAACGGTTTAAATATTAAAGATTTCAATACCCAGAAGTCCAAAGGAGGAGAAATTCCTAATGATTCTAGATTCCAGCTCGCTGCCTGCTGCTGTTCAAGAAAATCTTCTAAGTTTAGTTTTCTTTTTGATTTGTCAGTCAATATGGGGGAAGGCGACCGAACCGAAAACACAAATAAAAATGAATATATTTGACATTTTAGGAAATGCCCATAATCACTTTCTTGCAGGGAGTTACATCAGATTGGTGCCTCGATCGCGTGTGTGTTTTACTTTCTGAGCTGGAGTCTCATGCGATTAGCCTAGCTTAGCATAAGTTTAGTCCTGTAGGCCGTACAGTTGATAAAAACAAAGGTTCTCACATTAGCACGTTTCTCATGTGTTTAATCTGGAAAACAACAGCTTGGTGAAGTCACTTCTCAGTCTTATATTCAAGGAAAGGTTTCCAGAATAAAAACGAACGAACAAAAAAGACAAATGTGTAACTAGTGAGTTTCAGTGAACTCTTTGCATTTGATGTATCACATTAGAAAAGGTTGATGGAAATGGTAAATTTGAAAAAGAAAAATCATTTTAAATAGTTGACAAGCATGCAGCAGCTGCTTCCTCTGGTCTTGTCTGTATAGATGCTCCCATAGTTTTTTTTTGTCTTTGTCTCCATACAGAATGAAACACAAAATTATGTTAAAGTTACCCAATTGAAACAGATTCCTGAATCCTGAAGATCTTGTCATTTTCTCTCCTAAATGATGACTAACATTATTTCCAGGATGTCAATCTAATTTATTCATTTCAAAACAGTTGATCGTGAGTGGAAAAACAACTGTTCCTTTATTTTGGGAAAGTAATTTATGTAAAAGAGGTGAATTTTGTCCTGTGCAGTGAGTCAATTACCTTTGTTAAAAAGAGAGATTATTGAATAGTTCTTTGTGTATGTTTCACGTTGCATTACTCACTAATGGCAGAGCAGAGGGATCCTGAGAGGTTTAATGCAAATGAAACAGTGAATGCCATTTACAAGAATGTCAGGGATATTAGACAGTATATTCATACCCCCGGTGAAGCCGGGGACAATAGTTGGTATGCAGGCTCTGCTCCCTCACAGGGACGGGGGCCCATCATATGGAAATGGCGTTTTTTTTTTCCCCTTTTTAATATTGTGGGTAGTTTCGAATTAGACTCTGGCAACCAGTGGGAATATTATGTTACACAAAAAGTGAGTGCTTACAAGACCAGCAGATGCAGGCTTCCATTAAAGATTTTTTTTTCTTCAATCAAGCATTGAATTTAGTCTCCGAGCCCCCTGGGTCAAGGCGAGGTGTGGATGCCGTTAAGTGGTTCCTCTATTTCTTCCTGCTTATGTGTCACAGCAACTTAAATTATGGATTTTTACCCCTTGATGGATATGTTGAAACACTTTTAAAAGGGGAGGAGAGGGATAGCAAAGGAAAGTGCAAAATGACATTTTGGGAATAGGGGCTATGAAAAAGGAAAGTACCACGTGCAATGTTCTTCTTCTAATGTGACTTGTTTGAATTGCAGATATTGCTCTGAAATTTGCCACAAGGGACATCACAATTTGTACAGCAATGCAACGTCCTGTGTCCTTAAACCCTGGATCCGGACAAAGAAAAAGTCCTTCTCAAAAACTTGTAACAGGGGGGAAAAAAATTGACAAAAAGCTCGGGAAGAGCAGCAGAGGACAGATGTCCCCCCAGGAGGGACAAATGTGCAAAAGTAAAAAGGAGGAAACAGACAGTACAGAAATAAAAAACAAAGTGTGTTGATTACTTTTAAATCACAGTAAGAAAAAGTTAGAAGTTACATAAGTTACATAAGTGTAACTTCTAACTCCTGTTCAATTTCTCAAATATGATGTACTATATTATACAATTGTATTTTTTGTTTGTTTGTTTGCATTTGCATTTGCACACCAGAAATTACCAAAACAATTAACCTGTGGGTCCAGTGTAAATGTCGGGTGCAGGATCATTAGAGAACAGCCTCTCAGGTAATATCACTACATTGTTGATCGCCATGGCTCCAGTGCAGCGAAACAACCAAAAGTACGATGTGAAATTCATATTTTCTCTCGAAAAATATTCACTCTCTCAAAACTCTGGAGAAGCTGCTGTGAAACATTTAATAACACTGCTGTAATCTGACTTTTTGAAAAATTAATTTATATGGTAGTCATAATGGTTTAATAAAAGCATTTGACTAAATTACCCTACTTTTTCCAGTTTTGTTGAGCAATATTTTTGTCAGGAAGGAATTACTGTCCCAAATTGCTGCCTGTTCCTAAATAAACACCCTAAGTGATTGAAACAAATAAACTGGGTTATTATGTGGTACTTTACAGTATTGCACACTCTCTTAAATCTTAAATTGTATTTTCTTAATACTTTGTCCAAACCAAACCAAGTGTAATGAATATTTAGGTGAAATCACTTAAGGTGATGCTAGTTGTGTATGTTTGGGAACGTTGTTTCCTCCTCTGAATATCTTGCTGCCAGCAGACTGGCGTGACACCCACTGTGGCTCGAACCACCATTTCCCATCAGTACATTATATCTCAATAAAGGAAAAGTCAACAATATCCCCTTTAATGGAACAGTCCATCAATTCCCCCCTCTTACTGTGTCATCCCAAATGTGTACTTAAAAGTTAATCCCATTTCGAGGGGGCAATTGTGAATGTGGCACACTACTGATAGGCTATAAAGCCTTTTCTTGGATGGGGGTGATAGTGGTAACAAGGCCCAACAGGGCACTATTAAGGTGCATTTCAAATGTCGCCGGCATGTCATTGTGTTCCCTGACAGCTGCGAACGGCGAGAGACAGAGAGGTCGTAAGGGGGGAATTTCATCCACTCTCCGGCAAAGGGGGCGAGCCACGACACGTGCACCTCTGTCAAGGCAATCCAGAGCCTCGGCTGACAGATAACTGATACCCGGGCTTTAAAAGAAATGAGAACGAGAGCAGGTCTAGGGCATCATAATCCCTTTGGAAAGGTTTTCCATCCGTCACAAATGGTGGTGACTGGGCTCAGGTAATTTCCCCACAGGATTTACAGAGAACATTAAAAAGGGAGCCGTGTAATATTCCCGCCACATCAGAGGAGCCTGGCAGGGAGGCAGAAAGCAGGCACGCCGGTACGGGAAGGGATATGAGGATGCACCCTTTTCATTTCACATGAAAAGCCGCGGCGCACGTTTCAATGGCTCGTCTGTGGGCAGCCTTTGTTACGCAGGATCAGGAGTCGCATTACCCGCGCGGAGACACGTGTAATGCGATGCAGCGAAAAGTTGTGATTAACCGTTTCATCAACATATTGGCGCTTAATCACTCGCCGGTGACAGCGTCTTCTGAAGGGAATTCTGACGTGTTGATCGGGAAGACGACAGCCGTGAGGGAGCTCGTCTTGATCAGGCGAGCTCTCTTTAGGCATCCTGCACCTTTCTGTATAGGGCAGATGTGTTGAAAGCCAGAACTGGCATCATCAGATTCCACACACACACACACACACACACTCACACACACACCTTTTTTTTATCCCCATAGTATATTCTCTCATATATCTGTCTTTCTGATTTGGTGCACAGCCCATCAGCACTAGCATGCAGGACTCGGCACTTGGGCTGTTTTGGCTGCAGCGGACATGGCCTCAGTGAGCTGCATGATGATAACGCTGAACACCAGCCGCCGCCTCGCTCCCCCTGCACCGATAAACAAGGCGTGATGGCAGGTGATGCAAATCTTTGCCATCATCGCGTCTCAAACGACAGGCACCCTTTTCTACCACATATTGGTTTCTGAATGATGGTAACTCAGAGCTGCCTGATGGTGGGATATTCAACATATATTTGGAACACAAAGTAGCACACACAGGGTGCATTTTGTCAAAAAATTAAGCCAGTGTTGAATCTTACAAATTAGTAAGTAGAGGGTCAAACAGCTACAACTCAAAGATCGAATGTAATCACATTCTTTTGGCTGAGAAGAGAAACTCATTATTATATTTATTTGCAGACTAATTAATGTGCACAACCTGCATCACTTAGTAAACAGCTGTAGGTTCCTGTGGGCTAATTTACAAGTAGCATATTCTCAGATGAAAATGTTGAATCTGTTTTTTTTTTATTTACTTGAAATGAGATGATGCACGAGAACGGTCACAACTACAATAATATGCAGTCCTGGTGTAGTACACTTGTTTGTCAGACAATCTGTTCATTCACAATTGTTGCATCTTAATGCAGCTAAACGGTAACTGGATCCACAATAGACCTGGTGGGAAAAGAAGAGGAAAAACATAAGCCAGAAAGCTGCAAAATTTTACAATTTTAGAGAAATAAATTTGAGATAAACAGACTCCAAGTGAGCCCAAGAAATGAAAAAAAACTGTAAATTTGATGCCTGATGAAAGCCTTTAGCTCAGTCCTGATGGTGTGTGCACGCCTAGTAGGAGTACTTTTGTTAAAGGGCCGGCTGCAGCAGATCAGAACAGCACGCCGCTGCATCTTTGTGGAAATTAAGACCTTTACTGACAAATCAAGAATTGGGTCAGGGGCCACCGGAGCTCATTGCCCATGACAAGCTTCTGCCTTCCGTAATTGGACGCCGCATCATAAATGGTGTCGTGCCACAGAGGGAAGAAGATGTATGCATGCAACGGGTTTACGTGTGGGTGATATTAATGGGCCAATTCCGCTTACACACATTTCAATGTCAGTTCTCCATTCATATGGCTTTTAAAGTTATGAATAAAAATAGGAGAAAAACAATCCAAAAACACTGCTGAGGACTGCAGTTTCTCTATGACTCAGTGTCACAATCTGTAGTTAGTGAAATCAATTGTGTAAGAACCACAGGCCTCCTTTCCTTCTCTACTCATATATTAGCAAGTCTTTCTGCACATGGGTGTTTTGAGATGTTGTGATATTTTATAAAACCGAGCTATTTCGCTTCCCACCACCTTTTGTTTGGCAGCTGGGATCGTCGGTGGGAGGCGTTTGGTGATGTGAAGGAGACCTGTGGACCAGGCAGAGACCGGTGGGTGTGAGAGACAGATGCCTACAGCGCGGCACACCGACTCAAACCTTTTGTGATATTCTGTGTGTGTGTGTGTGTGTGTGTTTCCACCTTTGCTCAGAGGCTAAACAATGTGGGAAGTGTCCCTGATGGTCACTGTGTGTGTGTGTGTGTCGGGTACACTGCATTCCGCTTTGGGGATTCGGCATGAAAGGACGACGCTCGTGTTTAAAACAAAGTGGTGCACTGGCCCTGTGGCAGCTGGGTTTGCCCACCGCTTATGGCGCGGCAGAAGGAATACGTGGGATGTGACGGTGAGAATGACAGTCACCAAGGTACTTCCTTCGAGCGAGACAGCTGACCACTCGCCCTCTTCTGAGCTGCTGCGTGGGTCCAGAGAGCCGATCAATAGAGACAGAGCGCAATTAAAAGGTGCTGCATGCTGGGAGGCGGAACAAAGTTTTCATAAGCTGCCAAGTGAAAAACTGAACCTTTAAGAAGATGAAAATGTTGCTAAAGTGGCTCAGGATTTTGATTCAATAAACTTTTTTCAAATTCAGCAAATTGAAATTAAATGGGCACCACAAAACAATGAAAACATTACTTCAGCCAATCAGTGGCCGGTGGCCCACACAGGAGGTGGGAGTTGGTGACTACTACTACTACTACAGGATTCACTAGAGGCCTCAGAATTGAGGCCTTCACACCAGCAATTGCTGATCAAAGCGAAACACAGACTGCAACTACAAGGTTCATTTCTTGCCTCCGTCAGTCAGCCAGTCAGTCAATTTCCATACCCGCGTATTATTCCTTAGGATCACAGGGGTCTGCTGGAGCCACCACATTACAGGCGAGAGACGGAGATACACCAAAGACAGGCCGCTAGTTTACTGGGTTTCACACACACCATTCACTCATACCGATGGAAAATTTAGAGTCCCCAATCAACCTCAGCATGTTTTTTGGCCTGTAGGAGGAAGCCAGAGAACCAAGAAAGAACCCACACAGAACACAGGGAGAACGAAGAATGGAAGCTCCACACAGAAAGCTAGCCCAGGGACTTGAACCTGTGACCTTTTTGCTGTAGGTGCTACCAGTGCTACCGGCTATGCCTCCTAGCTTTGGTGTGGTTTGAAATCCAAGAGCAGCCGGATCTGTAGCAGCTGATATTGTGATAGGGCCAATACCTATCACGTGGTGTAACCCTAAAAACTTGGGACCAGATAGTTTAACTCTCTAAAATAAAAAAAAATAAAAACATGCAATCAATATGTTATAGTATATTCTAGGTGGAATAAATATTAATTCATCTGAAATGATTTGTCACTGACCCAATAACAGCCAATACATTATAACATTAATGGTCTTGGTAACTCATAAGTTCAGGACTTTTATTTCACTATGCCATAAATGATTTCCCTACAGTTTTACATTGCTTCTCTGGATCAGAAGAATAGAACAGGTTGTTATGTGCCCTTCTCATTAATAATAATGAGCCTCACCTCTGATTGGCTGATTTAAAGGTGGAGGGGGGGGTCATGACAGCTCAGTTTACAGGTACAGCTTCTGAATGCAAGCTGTTTTAAAACATGGGGCAGTATTTTACAGCATGCAGACCTTCCTTATAATCAAAAAGCTGTTAAGTCTTTATGAGCTGTTAATCTCAATTTCTATGATATATGACAGTGTCATGTTAAAAGGCATACCATTAAAGTCATTTGTTGTTCTCTCTAAAATTACTACTTAGATCTTAATCACCGTAATTACTATAATAACCACTCAGTTAGGATATAAAAGCCTTTTGCTTGACCCTCTACACTGTACACATTGAGAGGCTATAGAGCTGAGCAGCTATTTACATTTTCAGGAGAAAAGGTGCACATCACAGTGCAGCGTATGTGTACAAAGACCCAGCTTTACCAAATGTAGCCATCAATCCTCCTGTATTTTTTCCGTATTATTACATCTTCTTGTATTAGCATTTGTTTTTGCTGTGTGTATGCCGGTTTCCCTCCACATTCTCAGGCCATTCACATTCTATCAACTCATATGCGTAAACAGCTGCCTGTTTTATGCCCAACGTGTGCTGCTATATGCTGAGGCCTCTGGGCTCCAAAGGTCATAGAGTGGGTCCAAAAGAAAGAGTTTCCCATGAATTATTTATCTTACAGTTAAAAGATACGAACCATAACTTCAAGGTTCCTATATAAAATATCAAACAAGTGACTGTCGCCGCTGTTTAAACTGATCAAACACTTACCTGTTCACTCTTTCTTCTCTCGGCTAAACATGTAAATATCGCTCAGCATAGTAATGAGAGCAGCAGAGCATGGCCTTGAAATTATGCCTGTCTGATGCTCACCCTTGAGACACAGTTGAACAGTTCAGCACTGAACCAGAGCGGAGCAGCGTGAATGAATATGCACTTTGACTGGGTGAGTGGAAACCATAACCCCCTAAGCCGCGCTGTCTGACAGCATCCTGCTGTTCAGCTCTTGGCTTGTGGCAGCTTACAAAGTTTTTGTTTTTATTATGGACGCTCTGTTTTGGCGGATCGCAACCTAAGCCCCTCTAAAATGAGATGAGTAGAACTTTTTTGGATTAACTTTATTTATTATTATTTGCGCAAGGGGCAGAGGGAGCAATTTGTACATACACTACACACCGCGGTCCAGTGATTTTTGGACGTCTCTGCCACAGTTTGTTTAACCTGTTAATTGACTGATTTCATTATAGCCGTCCGTGTGATGGTGATTTATACTTGAAGTGGCAGGTGCGTACAATTATTCTGCTGGCGAGAGAAACCAGCAGTGCCCTTGTGGATAGGCAGACAGCATGTGTGCCATGTGCATAACTATTTCAATAAGGAGATATCAATTGTATGTTATTATAACAGGATAGAGCAGCAAAGTGATTTTGGCCGTTAGACTCCATCAATGTGAAGCATTTTCACTGAGCATAAGCCTGTATGAATATAGCAGATAGAACAGCATGTGAAAACATCAGGGGGACTGTAGTTAAAACTCAAGGGTCGTAATGGGGATATGTTGAGTTGTATATTAGTAAGTCTGAAGCACGGCTGAGCGATCGCTGATCACTGAAATTGGAAGTGTGAGCATAGGGATTCATCGGCACGGCAAAAAGGAAGTGCCGGGCCTGAAGAAATAGCAGAAATTCACTATTAAAAAAAAAAAATGTTCACCAAAGCTTTGAGTCCAACAATTTTTTTGGTACATCTTAATAAAAGTGGTTAAATGTTGCTTTACATACATACAGATGAACTACTTTTAAATAACCAATCCCATGTTTTACAAATTCCAAAGGGTGCTTTTAGTTTATTATCAAAGCCAATGAGATAAATAGAAGAAGAAGAAGCAATGTAATCAGTGATTGGACAAGCTGAACACTAAAGATGCATTTAAATGGAAGCTAAAACATCTCTGGCCTCATGGTATAATTTAGAGATACAGGGATTTAATCTCTGAAGAACCAGAGAAATTAAAAGCTCCAGAAGACAAAACAGACACACAATGTAAATGACTGGACCAGGAACATGTGTTTTTGCCAGTATTTTGCCAACTCACACACACACACACACACACACATCTTCCTGCCATACTGTAATTTTTATGATCCATGAGCTAGTTGTATTTTGAGATACAGTTCTACACATTTTATTTTGATTTTAATTTTTTTTGGTTGGATACATATATTTATATTTCACAGAACAAAGGATTAATCATCAAAAAAGTCAAATTGTTTTTATTTTTATTTTATTTAAATGAATCTTTAGCTGCACATCTGTGAACACTGTGATGCAAAATCCATAGATTGTGAAGTAGTGCTGTGGCTGGCGTTATTGGCCCACAGCAGCACTTTTATCACTTTCTTAGAAATGAAGCCCTTACCGTAAAGAGGAAGTTGACTGCACTGACTGTACAGACTGTCACAATGAATAGGAGCTCAGTGGAGCGAGAGGAGAGCGGAACAGAGGGGATGTGGAGGGAAGGGCCGGGGCTAAGTGTTATGCGGAGACAGGCAGTGACCTCGTGGGAAAGGTACACACCATCTCAGTTCATGAATTGGCTCCAGATGGGAACTGGCAAGTGGGAAAAGCGGAAGAGAATTGTATCGACAAGCTATGCCTGGGCAGGCCCTGAGCAAGGCCATTAGCCATGTTGCAGAGTCACCAGGGAAGGCTCCGTCAGTCTGAGATTTCACTTTGCCTGAGTGTTGATGGGAGCTCTCATCCTGCCAAGCAGCCCAACGCAGATGCAGAATCCCAATCAAGGTGCTGATGAGAAAAGCAGTGCAAAACTCAAGTAATAAATGTCGCTAATGCAGTGAATGGATCGGGATAATGTCTTGTCCCTGTGTTCATCTCATCTTAATGAGATTATTACACAGCCCTATTACCCAAATGTCTTCTGTTCTGCCCTTCCTAACTTTAACAGCCATGCCACTTATTGTTAGTAGCTGCAAGTTAGGAGGCCGGAGAGCTCTGCAGGAACACTTGTACTTTGGTGAGTTACTTTCTGGTTGCATCTTTGCAGAAAGGAGACTCAAAGGCTACAAAAATGTTGTTGTGACTTATACACGTTGCATATAAATACTTTAAGTAAATCAAAAAAGAAGTGAACAAAGAAAAGACAAAAATAAAGATGAGGAATGCACGCACCCCCAGAATATTCAGTTCCATGAATATGTAAATGGAGAATATATCAACAGAAAGAAGAGTTTCTCGTGTTTGATACAGAAAAAACCCATTTTGTTCTAGATTATTTTATTGTTTAACATTTCTCACTTCCATACAACTTCAGTTGATGGGCTGGGCTGTCCTGTTCTATTTTGTAATCAGAGTCTATGGATGTTCTTGGCATTTTGCCATAGCATTATGTAGCATTAGGCCAAGCAAAAGGCAAAGCTTTTTCTACCTTCTGTGGTGGCCAAATTGTCTCACATGATCCGTAATAGCACCAGTTACATGTAACGGTTTAAAAACAGAAAAATGAATATGTCGCCAGGAAAAGAGTTAGGATCCTCTAAAGTTACTAATAAATATCAATCTTACAACCACTTGGCAACTAGTGCGATGTGATAAGCAGAGCTACACACTAAGTTTTTGTTATGATAAGAAAGTTCTCTAATATTGGCCTGTATTCCAATAGCAGCCTGGTAGAGGCTACTATTGGAACCAACAGTTTTAAATGTCTAATTGAACAAAAAATATATATACAAACAAGACTGAACTAGGAGGTAGGTTGCCTTTTGTTATTTGTTGTTATTAACATTCTATATGCACAACATAATGTAAATGTACTTTTTCATTTTGCTCAAAAAGTAATAGAAGCCTGTCTCTAATTGTGGCCAGTTCCAATTTGTTTCCTCCAAATAAATTGAAGCATTTTTGTATACATTTTGGGATGGAAAACTTTTGATCGAACAGACACTTGGCAGGGTGCCTTTTCTTTGTTCTGTAGAATTCTTAAATAGCTCTGCTATAACACCTGCAGGTGTGATTATTGGTCTTGGAGTTAGTTTGCCTCTGATGGAGAGAAGTGTGTGAGTGTGTGATACTTTGCACCTAGAGAGCGGAAAGAGGTTTCTTATGGTTAAAACAATCTCCTGGAAGGGCCTGGAATTCCCTTCGGTGTCTCTGTTAACTAATCCGGGAAAGAGGAAGAAGTGGTGGGAGTGGCGTAACTACGGAAGCGCGTGTGTGTGCGTGTGTGTCTGGAGAATCACTTGTTGACTGGTGTGCAGAAAACAGGAGAAAGGTGCTGGTGTGAACGCTCGGGCGCCTGCTCCCCGGGTAAATGAGGCTTTGCGGAGCAGTGCGGCTGCTTGCTTTGTGTCCAAGCTGTTACACCTCATTTCATATCGAATTAATCATCTTGTTGATAGGTTTCTGGCCATTTTTAATCTAGCTGTTGTGTCTCGTAAATAACAACCCCAGACCCATACACTAAGCATATTTATACAAGGACCTAATTTTTCTGTTAGTGTCTATTCAAGTGATCAGATCAGGATTTCTCAACTTGGTTCAGTATTGAGCAGGAACCAGTGGCTCAACATGTAGTAACATAGACAGATGGGGCATTAGTGCACGGCTGTGTTTGTCCTTTATAAGCCATATTTTTCATGACTGTCAGGCTAAGATTGTTATCATTGTGTATCGTTCACACCAAAAGTCACTCCGGCGATGGGCGGCAGCAGCTAGCAGCATCTGACTCCTTCAGAGCCGGCCTCCTCTCAGCAGCTCATGTCCCCACACACAGGTGACTTCCTGCAGCAGCACAACGCTCACGAGAGTCTCAGAAAACTTGTTGAGGCTGACATCACCGTTCTGCCTTATGATAACAATCTGGGCCTGGCAGGGTTGACGAATACTAATAGGGGAAAAAAAAAAAAACTCCGATCACTCTTATAGATATGATAGTGAAATATATCCAGGCTGAAAATGCCAAAATTCTGCTTTTTTTAAGGCATGGTCTCACCAGAAATAAAAAAAAAACACATTCGAGAGTTTAACAAGATCCTACAGGCCGTAGCAAACTGAGCATCCAAGTGCAGTCCACACTCTTTGACAGTGGTGACAAGAGTGTGATGTGGAGCTCACCTAGTGCTTCTGAGAGCGGCGTCTATTCTGATCACTTGTTGTGGAGCAAGATATTTAGAGCGAACGCTGTCAAAACCCTCTGCAGCCCTCATCAGCCGGAGACAACTAGTGCCACAGCGGATCAGTCAGAGACATCCACCCAATACCTCTGCCGCCACGAAAGGAAATTTGGTGTGAGAGCGTGAATACATAAAGGAGTTCTCGGATGACATTTTTTTTTTGTGTTTGTTTTAGCCATAGCAAATTCATCTGTGTAGACAAAGCTCCAATCAATTTTTAATAAACCCACCAAACAAGCAAGCAACAGCAAGCCGGCTATATAACATTTTCAGAGAACTTTGGAAATATCTGCAGCATTCTAAACGGTACAGGGGTTTTTGACATTGACAGAGGCGTTTTTTTTAAAGGTAATAGAATTGTCTGGTTTAATAAAAGCACATCTTGCAGACTCCCTCACTGTCCTTCTCCCCCCAGCATCTTTATGCATGTGTTTACGTCTCTCTCCTTATACTGTACATGTGTGTGTGTGGATGTGTTCTCCTTCTTAGTTGTCTATCACCACCTACAGTATGTGTTGGCGTGTGGCTGCGTGTGTGTGCGTGCGTGTGTGTGTGCATGTGTTCGCTGTCTGACTCCATAAGCCAGGGGAGTCGAGGGAGTTGTCAGAAAGGTTGTTGCCCTGGTTTCCTTCGCAAGAAAGATGAGCAACTCCTCACAACCCCAGAACAAAGCGGCAACCTGCTCGACTGTAGCCGGGAGAAAAATAACCATGAGGAAAACAGCTTTCAACACGTTATCAACACTTCTGCCTTTGCTTTTTTCCTATACCACGAATAATGTGTCCGCGCGCGAGGTGTCCGTCCTCCCCTGATTTAAAAGCAGCTGTTGTGACAGAGGATTACATCTCTTCCACGCGCCCATCGCAGCCCCGTGCTTCTCTGTGCTCGTGTCTGAGCTCCCTCTGCCAGCTGATGGATTTCACCAATCCAGCGCACGGCCTCCTTGGGCTTTGCTAAATGAATTAGGGAAGCCTGAGTAGCTACATTTTTAGATTCATGCACTAGATGCACATTATCCTGAGCCATTGAAAGCCTAACTACCTGCTGGGCCTCGCCAGGACCGTTCGGCTGCCATCAAGAGCCCGCAGAGAGGTCGGGAAAGGAAGACAGCTTGCACAGGATAGAGAGAGCGGCTGATGACTAACACAATCGATTAATTGAATGAGTGGACAACTCTCGCGCAGATTGAGTTGCACCGCTGTGATGAAACAGAGTGCACATTAAGTTTAAAACGAGTAAAAGACGAGTGAAGCACTTCGAGGCCCCGGCGATGACAAGCGACTACATTCGCTGCTCCGCGTCTTTTTTTTTTTACGGCTGCGGAGGCTCCGTCCGCTTCACTGCAAACAACAACAGTAACAAACGCTGGTGGCACCAGAGGACGATTCACAATCCTGCATCAATATTTAACTTTGTTTATGTTCAGCTCTTTCTCTTTATTGACCATGCCCACGGAATCTTTATATTTTCTTTACTAATCTTTGTTTTTTTTTTTTATATATAATGCAAAGACTTTTCCGTTGGTTGTGTAGCACTCAATAATTCACCGCATATTTTCCATGAAAATAAGAGCTCACAGCATTATACCGCAGGCGTTAGTTATAACTCCCGCATTTAAATACATTACGCAAGCTATACTTAAAATATTATGCTACATTCTGTGTTGCCGGAGCTTTGTCAAGGTCTCCGCATCTCACGGCGAGTTTCCATACATACCGACAGCGCTCTTTTACCTTGAAGTTTTGTAGCCATTATCAAGCGGCATCGAAACTCCGCCATGCAATGTTATCCTCTAATGACATCCCATTTAATGCTCACTTAGCTGAGCACTACTCAATGATCTATGACGACCCCGTAACTCCTACAGCAACCTCACCGGTTGGCTGCCAGCTTTATCCGTGATCAAGATAGGCCAAGATAACCAGATCACAGGTGCACTACATCAGTCTCTGCTAGTGTCAATGGGATTATCTGTCCTCTGTAGCCCGAGCTGTATGGAGGGAAGGATGAGGCAAAGAAGCCGGGGAAATAGGTCAAGCACACTGATAAGGGCAGGTGTTCTTTTGAAGATGTCTCCACAGTCTCTGGGGGACCAAGTACAGAAAAACATTCCAACTTCAATACAAAACAGGTTCTGTTAAAATCAGTGGCGCGGTAAGGGGGGGTTCTCTTCAATAAATGTCTGTTTAAAACAAGCGGGTTTGAGATTTGTAATTAATTGACATTTAGAGGAGGGATATTTCTGTTATGCTGCTGTGATAATGCACCCAGCAACACACACACACACACACACACACACACACACACACACACACACACACACACACAGATAAGAGGATTGCAGAGTTTGGTTTTGTCTCACAGATACTGCAGCAAACACCAGCAGTGAGGCTGAGGAACATGCAGGCAACACTCATGCTTGAATCAAAAATAATATACTGGTATGTGCCTGCTGAATAAAAAAACATAGTATCTATTATTAACAAGACTGTTTTTGTTAACATAATAATACGTATAGTGCTAAATAAAAAAAGGGCTGTCAAGTGGTTAAAGTTTTTAAAGTGGTTATTTATTTCTGGTTGCATGACTGCCCATAATTAATCATGCATTTTTGTTATCTGATCAAATTGTACTGTAAAGGGTGATGCCATTGGAGTGGACAGGATATCCATCCATCCATCCATTGTCTATCCCGCTTATTCCCTTTCGGGGTCGCAGGGGTCTGCTGGAGCCTATCCCAGCGCGTTAAGGCGAGAGGCAGGGATACACCCCAGATGGTCGCCAGCCAATCGTGGGGCTGGACAGGATATGCTTTATGCAAATGCAAACATTCATTGTCAACAACACAAAAACAATGATAAAGAAGAAAGAAACCCTCAAGATACGACATTTAACTTTCTAAAGTGTGGTCAAATCACAAGTTTTGGCAAACTCAAGCGCAGCAGGCTATGGATGGGCACATTGGCCCGGCTGAATTTTCCATTTCTCCAGCGCTCCCCGGATCCCTCACTCTGACAGCAAATCACACAATGTTATTGCGTCCGGCCTCACATGGGAGAAATAAAGGCTCACCAAAACATCCCCTCGTGCTCTTGGATAAATTCAGGATAATACAAAATGAAACAAACAGTAAATAAAGCAAGCAGGAGAAAGTGGAAAGGGAATAGCAAGAAAAAAGACTTTTGCTCGGTTGTGTATCTTTTTCTCATTTATTGGTGTATTTAAGATGTAGGGAGGGTGTATGCATGACAATGAATGTATTGACTAGGATGGCAATTTTCATCATTTGTGGTAAAGCCTAATTTGTGTAGCTGTAGATTTAAAAGGTGTCGTTAAATGTGGTAAAACATAGTCTAGGTGCTATAACACACACAACAACTATTCGCATGTAAGAAGACTGACGTCCTAAGTTCAGTAAATACTCAATGCATCAGCTTTTTCAGATTCATCTCCTCATGATACCCCGAACCCGCTGTGCCTAACCGGGCCTTTCATTACACTCCCCTCAACAACAGGAATGATATATGGGATTCTTTCTTAATACTCAGCATTCCACTCTAATGAGATGAGTTCTCAGGTATAGCCGAAGGGATGATGTCATTGTGATGAAAGGCAAAGTGGTCATGTCTTTCATGTCGGCAATCCCTCCATTAAATAACAGATGAAAGAGCAGCTAAAGGGAAAAGCGAGCTGGTCACGCTGGATAGAAAAGACAAAGCTAATGCTTAGAACAGGATTTCAAGGACAGGTGGCACTGTATCCCTGCACTGACAGTGACACCGGTGACCTCACTATCATCTCAGGAAGTAGCTTTGACCTCTGTGACGGGTTTTACATTTGGCATCCTTTTGACTTTCCATCCATTGCCAACATGAAATAGAATCCACATACTTTGAAGTTCGGTTTCAAAACTTGCTTGTGAATAAGTTATGACAGTACCCCTTGTGGTCAAGGTTTTATTCTTCAAGGTTTGTTTGGCAGGAGTTTAAGATGCATACTGTAGTCACTACTCAGCCGGCTGTCACTTACGTAGACAGCCGAGTCTTCTTGTGATGGGACGTGGTATGTACAGTTAACCAAGTGCTGCACTACATTTTTGGGGGTATTTCTACTTCATGAAAGTATTTCATTTTGATGCTGGAAAAAGGAAATAGATGTTTTATTCCACTACATTTATCTGACAGCTATAGTTACTTGGTACTTTGGATTGTCTTGGGTTTGAGCTAATAAACAGTGAATGCTGCTTAACACACACACACACACACACACACAGGCAAATCTTACTTAGAGCTCTTTTAGCCGTCTAAGTCTTAGTTGTAGCATGTATGTTTGTTAATAAATAGGACATTTTCAATATCTGCCAGAAAAAGCTCAATTCAATTTTCCTGTGGGGTTTTTGTTTCAGCCAAGCAGTAACACGCTTGATTCTACTAATGAAGGTCCTAAGCGAGGCTCAAGTGGTTGGTTAGTAGAATTAGGTGTGTTACTGCTTGATTGGAACAAAAACCTGCAGCCACAGTGGCTCTATTGGTACAATGTCAGGTCAACACAACTCAACCGCTTTTTAAATTATTGTTACAAAATTATATGACTTACCTGCCTTTTTTGGGTTGTGATCCTTTACAAAAAAACTGGCCATGCTTCAGATGTCTCTAAGTTGTTGGCCTCAAAGCATCAAAGATAAATTTCCCCTCTCTGAAGTACAGGTGTGTAGTTCACACACACATACACAAAAGAAAATCCAAAAAGTTCAAAATGAAACAAAAAAGAAAAAATGAATATGATTTATCAAGCAGAACTTCTTTTTCTTTTTTTTCTCCCACCTTTCTGTTTTTACGATTCACATCACAACATCTCAGATTTTCATTTAAAGTGGCCTGACCTGTGGGATGGGAATCGTCGACTACATAAACTAAAGCTCTACATCAACCTGCTTAAGCATAGAATCCTAAATACAAATTAATGCATAAGTATTAAGGATATATATGCAAAAGTGCATTATATTTCCTTGTTGACTATTTTCACATTGTCATATTGACACTTTTACCTTAGTGAAAGTGAAACAGATTGTGTGAATCTCGGGGTATTTTTGTGTTGCAGATCTGGTGGGTAGTGAGAAGGTAAATCAATCATTAAGGACAGCTGGTACACAGATTAATTATTCCACTCACACACTTACTGTTTAGCCTTCCGGAGGCATCGTGGACTAATTCAACAAGACGTCAGAGACAGGAAGATGTTATTCTCCCTCTCTTCCACCAAAATCCAACTTGGCTTTCTATACGGGCACTGTAGGAGAGAATAATTTGCCACTATCTTTAAAATCACAGGGAGAAAATACTTGCTTTATTGGCAGTTGTCAGTCTCAGCACAAGCATGAAGATTCTCCAAAGGCACAATGGATAAGATGCAGTTTTTATAGTATCTAGGATATATGTGTGTGTGTTTGCATATTTTTTCCTGTTTGGCTCAGCACATGGTCAGTGATCTGTGTGTGATCAAAACAGCCCACGTCTCATTTAACAGGAAATCACTTGGCTAGATTGTCTTGGATTATTCTGTTATTAAAGGGTGCACATTCCCCTGTGCGTGCATCTCTTGGTGTGGTGTGGCTCACCATGACCTATACCCTGCACGCACATCCAACCAATACAAGGTTTAAGAGAGCCTTTCACAAAGCTTATTATAGAACAGGTTAACTACTAATACCAGAAAATCTCGCAGCACTCATTCATATACAGTGCAGCATTATACAGCAGATTTCTTTTCTTTTTGCATACGTAATGTTCATGTAATATGTAGTGTTACAACACTACATGTAGCTCATCTCATTCTATTGATTTCACACAAGCCGTCATGATAGCGTATTGTGATTTACCATCCCGAGATCTAATTGTTTATATCCCCATAGTCACTGGATAATGCAGAATCGCTACAACCCCCCGTCTCATCTCAACATTCCCATCCCGCCCCCTCATTAAGTGAATAATTTCTTGCGATGCTCTAATGGCTCCTAAATTGTTTATGGGGCAATTTAATGTGTGTGTAAGGAATCCTAATAAACACTCTTGGCACACAGACGACTAATTATACATTTGGCTAAATACATAATTGGATGGGCTTGAAGATGGATTAGTGCATCTGTGGAATATTGGTCTTGTTGGATATTACAGTAACTTTTGAAGCAATGCAATTTACTGTAATTGCGTCCCATACTCATGCTGCAATCAAATAGGAACTAATACCTTTGTGGACAAACAATATATGTTCGGCTTCAGGAAAATATTGTGTTTGCGCATCATGTTCTCTCACTAAAAGAGCAAGTGCTGCACCATTTAAAGGTTAATGTGCCTACTGTATTATCTAAGAGCAGCATCGTTCTATACAGTCGCTCCATTATATAATGTGAGAAATCTCCCATATGGTTTTGAATCACAGATGAATAGTAACCTCTGACACAGAAGGGGTTCTTTCTCTATTGATGTCAAACACAAGATGTGTAGCAATACAGTAATAATAAGATTGTTATGTGTTAGAAATACGATTACTGGCTTATTATTTCATTATTGTATTGATTTGTGGTATTTATTGCTTAATGATATTGATCAGACTAATTTGTGCCCTCAAGAAAGATGCATGGAGCTCATTCATTTTGCAAAATTGCAGTGTCTGGTCAGATCTGTAGCAACATTGGCATCTTTCATCATTTCATGTCTCGTATATCTTCAGCATGTAGGTTTGAGGCTGGAATAGCACTGACCATTGTAGCATATCAAGGGTGACATGAGACTTCCGTGGGGCTGCGTGGAAGTTTTCATCAGTGGAGCATCAAACAGCCTGCGACTGTGTCAAACCGAAATCTCTACGCGGCAGAGCCTGAATGATTTATGCATTTGTCATTTCTCATTTGTCGAAACAAGGTGTCAACGTTTTTGTTCCGTGCACCAGTCAAGCCTGCAGAGACAAAGCGTTAAGGATGGAGCAAATGCCCTTGAAAGGGAGAACAGCAAAGTCAACCAGGCAATTTGTCCGGGCGCGCCTCTTCTCTCAAGCATTTTGTCGTGGAGGTGCAGCCGTATGGTAAATAATTACCCTGCGACTCATTTGTAAATTCGCCCTGTCCTTCGGCAGCATGATCTCAGAGTGCATTCACTTGTCCTGAACGTTTAGGAGTGAGCATGCATGTGACCTCTGTTTTTAAGATAAAACGTCTCAGTCGGCTCTGAAAATACAAGTGATTTTATCTACTTTTACTTAAAGTAGTCGGTTGATTATCTCCATAATCCCTCCATTGATTACAATATTTAATGAACTATTTCCACCACCTTGCACAAACTCTCATACCACAATGCTGTATATAAATTTGTGTATATTCTACATAACTGCAACTGCTGTTCTTTAGGGAGTAATTACAAATAAATATGGAAACAGAAACAGATTCTAATAACACAGGTTTTAGTAATGGTGATAAAAACTACTGAGAAAGAAGCAGCATGTTTTACTGTAGCCCTCGTGCATATCTTTGATTCTTTGTATGGAAGTCGTCGATTTTTAACAGATGGAGCAATTTCGAAAGTATATGGAAATAAAATTGACCACATCCAATCTACTTAGTGACTTGTAAAAAGATTAAATGATGTTGAAAACATCAGTGTCAGTGTTAAGTGACAAACAAATTTAAGTCCAACAGAGATTTTCCTTAAGGTCGATATAAACCATGTAAAATCAGGAACGGTGCAGGGTTTCTTTCTTGCTCCTTTCCCGCTGACTGCACAGCCTGCACTCAGTGGTGTCTCTCGTGGCCAGAAGCTATCCAAATGAAACCATTTTAGCCATTTTATACAGTATAGTATTGCTGTCTCTTCGCATTTAATTGCATAAAATATGAAAAACATATTGATTTTGAGCTATTAGGGGCCCAAATCCCATGGCCAGTCAGGCAAACAATTATATTATGTAGTTGCTGATCAACGATCGTCTTTGTTATAAAAAAAAAAGATTAAAAAAATAGAGTTGATGTCCTATTTTGAGTTTTAACTTCTCCACAGCTACTCTGAAGAAATTAATGCACATGTGAGATGAAGTGTCCGTTTTTTATTGAAAACTTTGCAATATTGAAGAAAGCAAATACCACTTACAGTCTAATAGTAATAGTTTCATTCTCACCCCTGGCACATACACTGGACCTACACCTGCACAGATTGTGCTTTTGCTGATTGACGGGAAAAACACAAAGCAGCAGCACTTATTCTTGCATTCTGGCTCTAGTCAGAAGATAGCCCTCGTTTTCACCTGTTGTGCCGACCATTTTGCAATCAATTTGACATGTTTATATGCACAAGGACCCTTGGCCACATTGCATGGAAACCTGTCAATGTGATGTGAACTTATCTTACATAAATGAGAGGGTGGGAAGACAAGTGCTCACAGCATAATCCAAAACTAGAGAAAAAAGTAGTGCACACTCAGGGGCTGCATTCAGATTTTTCCAATCACTAATCACCGACCTTTCGACACATTGTCTTCATTAGGGTATCTGAGCGGTACCTTTTCTGCATTTTTTTGTGCTGCATTGTGAATGCAGAAGCAGGAGATGCCTGTGTTCAAACTGCAAAAATGTTGCACGCAGACTGGCTCACGTACAGCCTCAGAACTTTTGGGCGAACTTGGCCTCATCCTGTCAGCGCTGCGGCTGACAGACAGGCTTTTGCCGTGTGTGTCAAAGGAAGTGTGGTCCGGTATGGACTTGAGGGATTCACTAACTGCACAGCGAACAGGGGAAGAAAGGAGGGGAGAAACAGACAAAGGAAGTGAGGAAGAGGAGAAGGTGTGTGCGTGTGTGTGTGTGTGTGTGTGTGTGTGTGTGTGTGTGTGTGTGAGACGGTAGGGGGTTTAAAGTGCCTGAGGCTAAACCACGTGTGAAGATGGCAGGGCCTGAGAACTCCCTGCTGCTGGTGAAACAAGACAAAACAACAAGCCCAAATGTATAAACTTTAACACCCTGTCCCTCCTTGTAAATGCATGCGCAATACCCAAAGCCCACTTTGACATTTCACAAACTCTGGTTTGGCAAAGGGCACTTTGAATTTCTGCCTCGTGTCCGGCTACCGTTGAATTGAGCCACCTGTGGCTCAACTGAAATATCTTGTTGACTTTTGTTCTCAATAAAGTCCAAAAGCACAAGGTGAGTGGATTCAGAGTAGACGAAATGAACAATACCTACCTACACGATGAAGCTTTTTAGCATGACATTTGTTAAAGGTCTCATATATTTACATTTTTCCTGGGTTTTATTTAAAGTAATGGAGTACGGAAAAAAAAAAACAATTGTAGCTTAACACCTACTCTCTTAAGCTGCTATTTAGCTCCAGAAAGAACAGGTGGATTTGTGTCAGTCTCATTAATATTAATGATCTTCTCCTCTAATTGGCTAATTTGAATGGTTGTGAATAGAGGGGGGGGGGCGGTGGCTGTATAGGTATGACATCAGAACTTCACAGATGAATATTTTAAGTCACAGTTTCTGAATATAGGCTCTGCGGATTGAGAGATTTTAAAAGTCAGAACACAGGGACCTTCTTGTAATCAAAAAGCAATGAAGAAAAAAATATTCACTTTCAAACGATATGGAATTTTTAAAGAAGTTGCTGACCAAAGATGGCCCATGCAGCATTGATTTTAAAACCAAACTAGACATGTGCATATTTACAGGGCTCTCAGGACTCAGCGAGAAACACTAAGAAGTCAGCTGAAGGCAGCATTTTGCACAAACTGGTCCCAACATTAATTTAATTAGCTTGCTAGCTACATCTGACAAAAATATCTGCTGCAAACAGTTGTCATTCACCTTCTGCCAGCTACAAATTACAAGCCAGCTTCTCCGTAGCCTGGTCCGTCCGGGCGTCAGGACCCACTGTAACTGTGGTAAAGAACTGCACAGATATACAGACAATTGCATGCCATACATTGCACAAGGTACAGTATCAGGGCAAGACAGGACTTTTTTTTTTTTCAAATACGAAGACAAGACAGAGAGACAAGATAGTCTGAAAGTCAAAACACTGAGGGCAGAGAAAATGACTCCGGCACAATGGTGGGCTGCTCACTGTTCAATTATTGCTGATGAAAGGCACATTTTGTGGGGCGGACATCAGAGCACGGGATTAGTGGAAGCGATTTCCTTGTCCTGGGTTGTTTGACAAAGTCTGCCAGTAATCCTCTTGAAAACTTTGGCGGCTTGGCTCTTCCTGACCCACCGTTGGCTTTCCCCCCTCAGCTGAGGGTGGCGCAGAAAAGATGTCCACTTACAAACATTTACCACTCTAAATTTACGGGTACAGTTCTTCCAATATCAATGTAATTCCGAGATGTGTCTAAAAATCTGAAGCTGCAGACCAGTGGACCAGCGCCCACAGCTGCTTTATGGTAATTTATCGAGTAAAAGACTTGTTAAATTGTTTGATTAGGTCAGAAGCATATAATAAAATGCTAAAGCATGGATGAATTGTCTCGTCATTGTTTTGTAGCTGCAGATAACAAGCCATTAAGTAGAAAAGCCAGCCCCCCCTTTTATTCACACCCATTCGTTTATCTTAACGATAACAGCAGCAATCTATGCTGCACTAACTGCACTCGGTTATTTTGGATAACGAGGCCATGAAACAATGCAAATTGTTCCACTCTTCCACTGATGGTGATTATGAAATGAATTTTTAATGTGTACACGAATAGTTTGGATATTGCTAAAAAGCACTCATACTTTCCTTTCCAGAATCGTTTACGCATTCATTTTTTAGCAAGGCCTTTTTTTTTCTATGTAATTCTTCCCAAACACGTTAACTCGTTGACTATTTGAAATATATTCAGGAACATTAAAGCTTACATTTTGAAAATTAAAAATGAGATTAGGTGAAATTGGTTTTGAGTCTAACTGGAGTCTAATTTAATACTTTCGGTTGCAAAAAAAAAAAATGTGATTGTTTTTTTTTTTCATTGCGACGTCTGATCCGGCTCCATGATCCAGCCAAGTGGATCCGAAGAATGAAGGATTTAATAAAACATAGCAACATTTGGCAAACAGCCACCATTTGAATAAGGCAGGATTATGAAGATGGAACATGCTGGTAGCACTGAGATCCAGGCTGCCTGAGGCTATCGCACAGGAAAGATTTACCCCATAGTGTCCTCTCTGACAGGGGAGGAGGGAAATAATAGCTCTCCATGCGTGTGAACTATGGAAAACCCCTAGATGCAGTAGATAGATAGATAGATAGATAGATAGATAGATAGATAGATAGATAGATAGATAGATAGATAGATAGATAGATAGATAGATAGATAGATAGATAGATAGATAGATAGATAGATAGATAGATAGATAGATAGATAGATAGATAGATAGATTCATACACAGATAGATAGGTTCTGAATAGTGTTTGAGCCAGACGAACACCAAGTATATTGCTCTGTATCTGACCTTGGTCTGTAACCTCCCCAGCATGAGGGACAAATGAAAAGAGAATCTGCCTACAGTGATCAATACAAGCATCACATTTTCTGGCTGATATCCTAGAGGCGGCATCATCACAGCCGGCGCGGAGAGCGTGCCGGTTAGGCACCGGTCTAGAGGAGCTGTTGTGTGCGTGTGTGTGTGTGTGTGTGTGTGTGTTGAGGCCAAGGGGCCAGACGTGCTGGGCATTCATTTTGCAGATCAAAGCAACAGTATAGTTGTGGTTGTCTTTCATGTGCCAACCGTGGAGGCCTTATGAGGGTATATGTTGTGTTTTTAAATGAAATATACTTGCTGAACCCACCCACCCTCCACACCCCCCCCACCTTTGGATAAGAATATCGGCATCAATTGAAGTACACTATACGGACACGCGCCCGGGACTTGTTTATCCTCGGTCAGTACAAAAAGCTTGAAATAATCATCCTTGAGCTGAGAAGCTTCTGGATTCTACTGGAGATTCTTCTAAAAACTCCCTTGCAGCCTGTATAAATATAAACAGGAATGCTGTGACGGGGGGAGATTGGAGAGATTTAGGTTTAAGTAATCAAACGTCTAAAAATGACTAGACTTGTGGTTATTGGCCGCAGTGGTAAATCTGATAAACCGGAAAATAATGCCTATGAATTGAAATACATGCTCGGCTTCCTGAAGAACATCAGAGAAAAGGCTAAAACATCGGAACCAAAATAGCATGTTAAATATTGTATATAGGATCTTTTTTTTATGGTCAAAACTGCAATGATGATCATGTCTTGAACTGCATGTGTCAAATTATTTGAAATGAAGGTGGATTATGTCTTTAATCTCCACACTGGATTAAAATGCCAGAGACAGTGTCTGGGCAAATCCATCGCTCTTTATTCACAGAGGTGTGCTGGCCTCTAGTTATATGTATAATCTGTTTAGTATTCCCAGGCAGGTCCTGTGCATTTCCTTCAGATGCTCATCCCTTTTCACTCCATCTATTGAATTGTAATAGGATATTTAAATTTGAATGATGTTACACATTAGGGGGTGAAGAAACAATTCCCCGTGGTGGCCATTATTCCGCAGACTAATAGGGAAACACCCTGCTGTGATATACAGCGCCGTGTTATCTAGTGACAAATGTTTGCTTTATGGATTTTGACTTTCACACAAGTCATGATATGAACCACAAATTGATATATATTTTTTTAAAAACAATGGGTAGTCACTCTTTCAGCACTATATTTACATAAAGGGGCTTTGGATTCGTCCGTGTGTTTTACTTTATAGATCCATTTGCATCCTCATATACACTTTTATTTAGGGGAATCAGACCAGTGGAGAGAAATTTAAATATTTTAAAATCCAAATACATTCCCAGACATACTATAAAAGCCGAGCAAAATGCGCTGAAATGCCACGGTGATTACTCCTATAAGCCAATTCTCCATCTGTGCTGAAAACATTTTTGTAAAAAAAAAAAAAAAATCCCTATATTTTAATATTGACGCCCGTGCTTCTGACGTGTGCGTTTTTTTTATGTGTCTTCACCGCAGGTTTTGAAACTTTGATGATGTTTGATATCGACATCCAACATCATAACAGTTATAATAATAGCAGACATTTCACAAAGTGGACGTGTCTCCTTTAATTACTTCAATGAAACTTCAGTGAACTAAATGTGACGGAGGTAAACAAGCCTCAAGTCATTCCTCCGGAAAATGTGGTGTTGTGGTGAAATTCGTCTTGGATGCTTAGTGCCTGACTGTGTTACCACAAAGCTTTTGTATTATTATTATTTCTTTGTGATGAACCAAGCTAATCAAGGTATTCAAGATGGTGAAGGAAAGTCGCACGAGAGGTGTTTGTATGTACTTTTATTTTTTGCCTTTTTAAATGCTTTAATTTGAATGTGATGCTTTTGGGCTCCTAAATCGCACACACTGTACCTTTAACCCAGGCCTCTCTGCATTACATTAACAACAATTGCATCTTGTTTTGCTGTGATGCTGATTTACATTCAGTGGGAACATTCATGCAGGTGTGACAGTAGTGTGATGTTTTGTAGAATTGCAAAAGTGAGTCATCTGATGTGGCTATGTGTATTACGGCGTTTTCAAGTACACACAGGAATAAATAAAAACATTCAATCTACTTTTGAGATTGAATGTTTTTATTTATTTCTGTCATCTTTCTGACAGCTGTTGCTCTAATGGTTCTGATGTGGATCCTGTTTCTGCAGTGTGAAAAGGAAAATCTATATTTTCTCTTCTTATTTCCTTTTTTTAAAAATCTTTTTTTTCTTTCCATATTCCTGAATTTCAAGAAATAAATTTCTTACTGATACATAACTTTCAGTTTGGCAAAAAAAATAGTCTAAAAGAAAGACATTGATAGTAACTTTAAAGTTACCATAAAATCTCTAATATAGGGCCTTTAGCCTAATATAGGCCTATACGACTATTAGTGGTTAACTAATTAAATGCAAAATTATACAGATGAGAGTATTGAGCGCATTAGAAAGCCACCAGAAATATACTTAAAATATCAAGCCATGGTTACGGTGGCCTGGTCATGTGACATATATGGTGGTTGACAGGGGCAAACGGGCCGCGAACGGCAAATCACCGGTAGGCTAATGTGGTTACCATGGCAGCTGCGGAGCTTGTTGTAGAGGCTTTGACGGGTGATGAGGAGATTACAGTGAGAGATGAAGAGTAGGAGGAGGATTTAACAGGATTAGACTTTTTTTTTATTTATTTTTTTTTTTTTTATGAATAGTCGAACTTTGAAAGCAGTAAGCTGTCTAAACCATTAAGTTGAATTATGTTGTTGGTAATATGTTGTTAATGTTCTGTAGTCATACTATAATGGAACTGTATTTTAAAATAGACATAAGTGTAGTTTCTACCGTTATTCAAATTTGCTCAAACAGAAACAGAGGCATGTCTTTAAATATGGCCTCATTCAAATAAAGGCCTGGACCTCAATGGCCTAAACAAATGAAGACCTGGGCCCATATTAGAAGAATTAAGGGTAAGATAAGATAAGATGCCTCCGTCATCACATTCAATCAAACATAGAACATACAAACAAAACAATGCCCACAAATAAAAGAAATTACAGTAGTGCATGATGCCTGACCAAACTAATCACATATATATATGATATATAAATGTGTGTGTGCGTGTGTGTTCCCCTTCACATACACCTATGCGTACATTTAGGATCTATATCTCTCCTTTGTGAAGTCTTATCTCTTAATCTTTATGCAGAATGCGGTTTAGGTCTGGAGTGATTTTTAGACCTTTTTTTTGACTCCTTAGTTAATCACAATAATAATGGTGTAATCATGTAGAGACCAATCAGTGGCAGTTCATTTTCTAACATTATCAGTGATTGCTATTGTATATCAACAATGGCACAAATGACTAGAATGTGTGTGATATGAAAAGGTTGCTTTGTGGTCGCTGCAGTGTTTTAGCCTCCTCAGCGCGTTGTTTCTCGTCCTCATCAGGTGTTTCTAGCGAACAGCTCTGATGATCCCACTGTAAACCTACCTGGCCAGCGCCAAACCACAAACTGCTGTACGTAATGAAACATTTAGCAGCATAAAGAGCTTCAGGAGTTGGTCCGAGACCAAACAAGAGCCCGGGGAGTACAGGTCCAGTATTTGACATTTTGCAGTTGGCCACGACGGCGAACAATCGAAACCAAACAACAACCAATCACTGTTCGCGAGGAAATAATGTATCAATGTTGTGTTTACAGCTTGTTCTGCATCTACCCAGTGGTCAATAAATCAATTACTACTGCTTTAAGTAGGTGGTGGATTTAGGTTTCTTCTGGGTGTTTGTTTTTCATTGTTGTATAAATGCAGTTGAATATCTCCTCTTTCAAACATTGTCCGCTAATACAATAAGTTGCATGCAAACATATTTTAGAATTGCACAATGAACGTCATGGTGCAACTGGAGTATCTGAGCGAGATTTGATGTAATGAGCTTTGAGTTATACTGTATTTTTATAGGCACACTTCTGCTCGGCATAATAAGATGCGAGTGTTCCTGAAATTTCAGCCTAAAATATCTGTGACCTTAATAGTGTCATGAATACTTTTTTTTCTTCCCCCCCCCCCAATCAAGTCCAACATTAATGGTCTACTTTGCTTTACTCGGAGGAGTAAACAGTTGCCTCGCTGTCAGGCTGCTAAAACGCATAAATCCAGTCCAGGACGGAGTTGTGATGACAGCTAATGCAGCTTCATAACTGCCGTATTAGTGGAGACGGCGGAGGAAAGGTGTCACTTTTTTAAAGCAAGCGTGCTGCAGCGGAGGACACTCCGGTTTTTACTGTCATGTAAAACAGAAGCACAAGGGACAGCGTTTTTCTGACTTAAAGCACTTTTAACGTCTCTCTCCAGAAACACGCGGTTACTTGAGACTTAATAAAGTCGTGTAATTCCAGCAAATGAAAATAAAGGCTAATACTAATAAAGTGGCGGACCCCGATGGGACAACCGATCAGTAAATCCATTCCTCCTATGAGTTGCATTAGGTTCACCGATCTCCTCATCACGCGTGCTCCAAATATGTCACGGCCGAAAAGCATCAGGGAGCCTTTGTCAAATCCATCCCCCACAAGAGGAGTCGACCAAACTGCAGGGAAGCTTTGTACATTCGTCTGCATAGGAGAGACAGACAGTGGAAGAATACACGATGATAAACGATTGTATAAAAGAGGAGCCGTCCTTTTCGCCAGATGATCTACAGTAGAAGGCCGGCCGAAGCGCGGGGAGGGCCCGTCGATCCGCTCTCTCCGGCGGGCAGCGCTCAGCGCCCCGCGTGTTTACTCTGACACTCGTGAGAGTCTCAAATACGGGATCCATTACTGTGGGGCGAGACGGACTTAACCGTGCAGCATTACAATGAGGCTCCGTGTCTACGGCCTTTTAAGTTGCAAGACAAAGGAGGCGTAAAGACGCCGCAAAGCAAACACGCCGAAATGAGCTTTTCATAGTTGGTTTAATAGGTGTTTAAAAGAGAAACTATGAATGAAGGAGGCTTTGTGAGGGTGTGCTAATTGCAGTGTCTAGGTCTAGTAGAATAAAGATATAAAAATTATAAGCTGCTTTTTGGTTAATTGCAGCTGTCCATCCACTAAAAAAATTAAAAATAAGAGTGTGTGGATTGCCTCAACATTTGGAGACACCTGTGTGAATCCTCTGATCATAACATTTTTCAGGGTTTAAAGGAGATGCGGCGAAGTCTTTCCACAGAGCAGCGCCATCCGAACAACAGAAGGACACTTAAAAAAAAACGAGGATCGGCGCACTATTCGCCAGATTCTCCGAAATCGTAATGGTGATTGACAGGCATAAGCAGCTACATCCATAAAGTGGAGTTCAAAGAGGTTCATTTGCATCCACAACAAGATGGTTCTTGACAATTTCCCAGCTGCTCACTGTGGGAAACTTCCCAGAGATAATGATTCTCCCTGACAGATTTGGTGCAATCAAACTTGTTTCTGCAGGTACTTTTCATCGCGCACCCTCCACTCTAACAAGGACGTTTTCAAAGCCAGGAGGAGAGGAAAGCGTGCGGCTAGGCGGGAACTTGTGTGTCCAAGAGAAAGTTTATAACAATAACGCGAGACTGAGGAACGCGGCTCCTTTCACCAGAGGAGGCGCGCTGTAATGTAAAGTCACAAAGGAGCCGTATTAGTTTAAAAAGAAACAAACTGTGGATTCTCTTCAGGTTTTTTTTTTCTTTTTGGAATGAGTTTACCTTTTTTTTCCGGTTTTTCCATGGAGCGGCGCTCAAAGACAGATGTAGCTGTCAACGGGAGCAGAAATCTTTGAAGTTGTCCGCGGGAAGAGAGAAAAAAAAACTAAAAAACAGAGAGGGAAAGACAGAAAGAGAGACGGGTTGACAGATGGAATGAGAGATGCCAGTGATTCATAGCGTGTCAAAGAACCTTGTGATGGTGGAGGGGGGGGGCGTCGGGTGGTGGTGGTGGGGGGGGGAAGAAAGAGAACCTCAACCTCACCCCGAGAACAGTGCCAGTTTTGTTCTCTTGATCATTACTCCTGCCACATGTGGTCTGCATGTTGATGCGGCGTGGCGTTAATGTTTGAACTTGTTGTGCCCCTCACATCTTAATTTGTAAAAACAAACAGCGCCGGCGTTTAATCATGCATGGTCTGATTAACAAGCGAATGGAAGTCGGTGGGGGGGGGAAAAAAAAAAAGAAGTTTGCATGTTGGGGATGTTGCGGGATTAGTACACGGGCTACAAATACATTGGGTGTGTGTGTGTGTGAGGCGTTTAGGGGCCACCGGTAAATAAAAAAATCTACTGGTAGGCCACATAGGAGGCTACATTTCAGAAGATCCTACATGTGAGACGTTTGGGGAACATCTGTAATTAATAGCTTCTCCTGACATCCCGCCAGTCAGTCATTTATTGTACATTGTAGCTTGTGCTGATTGCATACATGTGAGGCCTTTGTGGAACGCTGGAAATTGCAGCTTCACCCGAGATACTGCATGTGAGGTGTATGTGCAACATTGGATTCATGTGATGCATTTAGGTAACACATTTCAGTTGTAGCTTTTCAGAAGAAACCACCTTATTAGAGCTGTGCATAGAGAACACAGGTCGATTGTAGCTATAATAATACCAATAATGATAATAATACTAATACATTTTATTTGGAGGCCCTGTTCAGGACAGCCAAGGTCACTTCACAGAGCAAAAAACAGTCACGGAAAAACAATAGATTATGAAGAGCCGAGGAAATAAATTCTGCCTTTCAGATAACTAATTCTACATTGCAGCACTGTGATACAAAGGGAAAGCACGTCAGCGTTTGAACGGCTACCACTTTAGATTCCCTGCAAAACTGTAATACTGCTGTGTCATTGCAGAATAAGTAGCTCCTCGCTCCGATCCAACTGAGTCCTCAGATTGCAATGCTTTTCCAAACAGTCTGGCCAATCGACAGAACAATTGATTTCCTGATTAATGTCCTGGCCCACCTACTAGCATTGAAGCCTAGAGACATAATTTCCTTGTGAGCGTGATCAATAGCTGCATCAACATGAATAAATGTTGGAAGAAAAGAAATTTTGTTTAGTCTGGGCACTGAGGCCAACAACGGAAGTAATAGCTTTCTTCTTTTTTTTTTTTACGTGTCCTGAGTTATCTACAATTTATTTTTTTTTTTTTCCTGTCAGACTGTTTTCATGGAGTGAACTCAAAGTGCATATTGGTAAAAATAGGCTGGAAAGTAAGAATTAAAAAAAAAACTATCATTGTTAATCCATGTCTCTAATGCAAAAGCAGAAATATGGATCACGACAGAAATAAAGAAAAGAGGCTAATTGCATATAGGCCGTTGTGTCCAAAGTGAACAGAGGAAGTACAAGAGCGAGCTGCCTCCTAACATTCGCCCGGTGACTAATCTACAGTGAAACTGGAAGTTGCCTCGGTGCTGGACTGCTGACCTCTCGCTAGCTCCCCTCCACATGATGAGCGGCGATAAAATATGTAGCAGGACGTCACCTAATTTTAGCTTCAAGCTCCTCCATCATCACTTTCTAAGTTTGGTGCTTTAAAAAAAAGAAAAAAAGGTCTCCTGTGCTCATCATCATCTCCTGAGTACATTACAGGGTGACGCCTGCAGTGCGCGGCCGCGGTCGCACGCTCCCGCCTGTTACATTAAGTTCGTAAGAAATTGCATTTTGCAAGTTAACAAAGCCGTGTTAAGTCAGAGGACACAAAATCAATCATAATCGATTAAAGGTGCAATGTATATGATTCAGTGGCATTTCGCAGCATCTGGCAACATCTGGCGTGGGACAAAGAAATCTATATCGTGATATATACCGCGGTGCTTCCTCACAAAAAAAAATATTGATACACTAAAGCCAAAGTGTGACATACGACACGCGTCCCTCAGACCTGGCAGGAAAGAAATAGGTAAGATTCACAGGTATGTTTAATTAGTGTATAATAGGACTAATATGACAACAATTGTTGTGTTTTTGCTGGTTGAAACTACAACCTGAACACGAGACGCTGCCAGAAACTACACAGAGCACCTTTAATTTGTTTAATTGATTCATTACGCTAAGCTGTCAAAGTGCCAGATTGTTCCAGCTTCTCAGACATGAGAATTTGCTCGTCTTACGTTATAATAAACTGAATATCTTTGAGTTTTGTACTTGTTTCCTGATGATCCGAGTCAAATGATGAATGAATTGATTAAGAAAAGATTCTGTAGATAAATGGATTTGATAAAAAAAGTAATAGTATTTTTCATCTTCAATAAATAATTAAATATCCAGCATTATTATTATTATTATTTATCTTTTTGGATAATTATATTCCTCCTCAAGAGGACGCATAGGTCATGTAAACATGGAGTAGAGCAATTTACGCTAGTAAGTGTCGCACGAGTACACCGACATTATCACAGTCGAAGAGAAACTTTAGAGGTTGTTTTTTTTTTTTCCTCCTAATGCACAATGATTTTCTAATTTTCAACAAAACAATTCAAACATTAAAACCTCCGCCGTGGCTATCGTTTATCGTCAGGGTCCTCGGCGTCGTAAAGCGACTCTGAAGGAAAAACCTGCGATTCATTTGTAGTACGCTCAAGATCAGTATTGGTTCCAGCCACTGATGACTTTGAGAGAATAATTAAAGTGCGGGCTAAGTGTTGCTCGGGGATATTTTACATGCAGTGGAAGGGACGGGACGGGGGGGGGCGAGCGGCCAGAGATATTGATTACTGCTGGGATTACAGCACCATGAGCATCGCTCTCAGTCCAACAATGTAATCATCAGCCCTTCTACTTGTAATGCGCAGGTCGCCGCGGCCTCACCGGGGGGAGGAGGGACGGGGGAGAGCAAGTGGACGGAGAACAGATGGATAATGTTTCATCCGCCATTGTCCTTCAACTCATAATGAATTTAAGTTTGAAATGTGCGCACTGGGGGTTTTGTTTTTCAAGAAGGTTTAAAGGAGCTGCCGATTATCGCGCGGCATCACGCCGTAACGACTCGGGCTATCGGAGATATCTGTGAGGAACAATCGTTCTGTGTAACACCTGTTCCCGGTAAATAGATTGCATCCACAACGGTAGAACCAGGCCGGGTTTTAAGCCGATTGTTTCTCCCTCGTTCAGTGACTGTCACCGTGGCTGCTGGCACCGAATTGGATTCGGGGAATGCATTGATGTAAGTTGGCGGACACTTAAAAAAAAACAAAAAAAAAAGGCTTCTCTTTGAGAGTTCAATCTTCAAAACGCGCGACACTGCTGATCCAGCACTATTTCTTATTTTCAGACATTCATTTTTCACTTTTTTGTCTAACTCGCCAAACTATTAACTTCCTCAATGAGAGCACTGTATTCATCCTGTATATATTTATACCCTTCCAAACATTGATTCAGAAAAAAGAAAAAAAAAGCACATCCAGTGAGTGTTGGAGTGTTGCCTCCTACTTCTCCCTCTCCTCCTCCGCTGTTGCATCAGTTTCTTTATTTTGGATTACCGTGATGCATTCGCTGTGGAACTGATAGTGTAGGAAGAGTTAGTGAGCCGCTTCATCACGAGCCCATGCCTCCTCCCGCCCTATTATGGGGGTAATGGAGACGCCGCTGAACGCATAAAACACAAAGATGTTATGACGCGCCTCCTGAATTTGAATGCGGCTGCGTTTACTCATCGTGTCAGTGGAAACGAGGCTTTTAGTGGCTTTAATGAGGCTCCCCCCGTCTGGGAGAGGGGGGGGGGGAGACGAGTTAAGCAGGCGAGCCAGGTGACACCATGACAAACGGACATGGACTCCTATATAAATGTTACTGCTCAGGTAAAGCTGACGACGTGGCAGGGCGCGCCGCCTAGTTAGCGTTTAAAACCTGCTTTTCAACCTGTGCTTTTATCATTTCCCGCACATTAAAACGCCCCTTTGAGCGTTCACTCTTTACAAGCCCACGCAACACTAAATTCTCCCCGTGTTCTATACAGCTGCACTTCCATCTTGTACTAGGGCGTGTATGTTTGTGTGTGTGTGTGTGCGGCATGCTGGGATATATTTAGTTACTGAATGGATCTATCACCAGGTGGCACCTAACACTTGGTTTATCATCGGCGAGGAGAGACAGCAGTCCGTGTTGTCAATACTTAATCGAGTCATGGCTGGTGGTGGCGGTGGCGGGGATCTGGACATGATCCCGGATAATGACACCATCCAGTCTCATATGGGGAAAAGTGGAGTCACGCTCCCTCGGGGCGGTGGGGAAGGTAGATAAGGATCCTCTATATGGCTCCCATCTTTCTGAATGGGATGACCATGGCAAATAGGAAATAGTGGCGATGATTGCCTTCAGGTGGAACTCGGGGAATCCGAAATCAAGAAATCAGGGACAGATTCGGAAAGAGAGACAGAGAGAGAGAGTTTAAAATTTGTAGGATAAATGTTGGACATACAGATTCAGTGTCCTTTCAACTCAAACAAAACAATTCGGTACAATGCAAATGAAGATGCCGGCTCGCGGGTAATTGTGTTGGGTCACCCCCTTCACAGGTGGCAGGCTGCGAGATTACACCGCTCGGGTAAATACAGCCTGGTCAAAAGGATAAACTCAAATCAAACTGAACCCGGATGCCCCCTCGGTTTTTCCGCTCTCGGCGTGTTTGCCGTGGCAGCGGGAAACACGGACGACTGGCACGCCGTCGGCCGCCGTCAAACACAGATGTTCAAACCCCCCGCGCCGCATATTTGGTGGCGTTCCAGCGTGTGGAATTTCGATAAGACACCTCCACGGATGGAGCGCGCACAACATTGCAGAACATGGCGTGTGATGGAACACAATGAAGATTTGCAAAAACTGAAATCCTACCAGGTGAAGATATTGTGCTTTTGGTGCATTTATTATCTGCTAATGGAGTAAGATTCTTCTACTTCATCTTGGATTAAATGTACCAAAAACAAGATATCCTCACCTGTTAGGATCGCAGTATCTGCCTGGTCTGCAGCGAGGCGGCTAGAGGAGGCAGGAGTGAAGAATTCCTTTTGTTTAGGGAAAAGAGCGTCCGCAGGGCTTCTCTGAGGTGGCACTTGTCATTGAAGGAGTAGAGAGAGATAACCCGGGGGCCCGCAGATAAGTGAATCTAAAGACCTCAATAAAGCCGCAGCCAGGAGAGGCGGAAAGCGCGGGGCAGGTATTAGTCCATCCATCATTTCCTGCAACCCGATCGGAGAGTTCAAAAATATACCGCTCCCGTCTAATCTGCCTAGTCTGCTCTATCTCTGTCATCGGTGGCTTCAGATAACCAGCAGAGGCTAATCCCTGGATCACGATGACTAGAGGTGCTTCTTTCATTCAACTCTTAAAGGTACAATTTTAAAACTGAAGGCTTTTATTGAATCATTAAATAATAATTTTTTAGGGGGGGGGGGATTTAAAACAACATTATCTTCATTTTAAGATCTGAGGACTTGATTTCTTAGATGAGAAGAGACAGGAAGTTAAAAACAAAATAAAAGAGAAAGAAAGAAAAAGAGAAAATGCTATCGGCTGTGTGACAAGCGGAGAGGTGTTTATAGATTAAGGACATTGTCGGTGGATGTTCCCCCCGCTGAGCTGAAAGCGGAAGACCGATATTGTCATGTGTGAGACACATTTTTTTTTTTTCTTTTTTGAAAGGCAAAAGGCTCTGAATCCAAACTGGCGTCTGAAAGGGAAGACAAGCAAACACTCAAAGTCAGAGGCAACGGTGACATAATGCCAATGAACGAGGCATTTACCGAGCGCTCACCTCCAGACATGCCTTGTGAAATATGTAAAATATCCTGCTTTCAATACAGATTTTTGTTTCTGCACACAAAAAAATCTGCATATACCTCATGATAACTCTTTACATTTACACCTTCCCCCTCATTAAAAAACGAGAACATATTAATGGCACAACTAGTCTCCTACTTCACTGTTAAATCATTCTTCTTCTAAATGATTTGTGATAGGCTTCCTCTGCACACACATCATTCTGCACAGCTCAAACCACTGTAGCATCAAGAAGAAAAACACATTTTTCTTATTGAAAGGGAACGCTAGTAATATTATAGATAAAACGAAGTGCAACAGCTAGAAATGATACTATGTATTATATTACTATTATATAGTCAATATACAGGAATAATAGAATGTCTGAAAGTTATAGAGATCCCTCGCCTGTTACAATTTTAATAATAACCTGTGGCACTGCATTGTTATTCTCTTTTAAACTTGTGGTTTAACACATAAAACCATTATTTTTGCATACAGTGTTCTCCTCATTGTGACGCTGAGCCTCGAGGTTATTTTTTTTATTGAGATCACGTGATAGCAAAGTGTCTTTTCGAAGCCAAATGAATCGTTTGTACAGCATGGGTCCGTTTCAATCTTAGTTTAAACAATTTGGCGAAAGGCTTTTACAAACAAATATATTATACTGTAGATAGTAGTAAAAAAAAAAAAAATCAATGTGTTTTTATTCACCGTCCTCCCCCAATTGACTATATGAATATAACAAGCTATTAAAATATTCCCCCCTCCCAACATGGCAACCTATTAAAGTAAAAAAAAAAAGGGTAATGTTGACGCAGACTCGCTGTGGACAGATCAATAGCAAACTGACCTTATTCACAACCTACACGACATTTAGCGTTTTACTTTAAGGTCATTGTAAGCGATCCTGGTTGTTACTGCCCCATTTGATCTTTTATTGTGGGCTTTGATGAGGGGTATTAAAACAGGTCATTTGCTTTACGTCCCTCCCTGTCCCATCAGCAGGCAGATGATGTTGGCTTCACTAAAACTCAAGGCAGAGGTCGACACCAGTGAATTAATTGCGGAGGCGCGGGAGAGACGCTATTCCCGGACAACATATTGATCGCGGGATGTTGAATATGCTAAACATCCTGTCTGACAGAGGTGCTCCGAAAAGCAGCGACACTACCTCCCCAGAATACCAGCAGTGAACGTTCAGGAAGTCGCAGCCAGAGCGCTAAATTATACCACTAATAAAGGATGCGGCGTTGCCATCATCAGGTATTTATTCATTCAGTCCTTTTTGCGTTTGTCACCAGCAATTACCATGGTAAATACGTCTTTGATTAAAAATTCCTAATACCTTTATTAATGATGTTTGCCATGGACTGGGCAGGTTTCAAAATTGGCATTTCCAGCTAAGACACGTAATCTCCTTCAGTGTGGAGATACACACATTTTCCCTGCTTTCATGTGTATGCCGTGTGTAAACTACTGAAGGAAGAGGTATTCTGATGCTTTACTGAAGTACCAATACAGCAAAGTTAAAATACTAAATCCTACTTCTGACAAGTATTAGCAGTAAAATGTATTTAATGTATTCGAGTAAAAGTTGTGGCTAAGTCTGACCGATATATATTTATTTATATGACATCATTGGATTATTAATATTGAAGCGTCAGTGTTGGAGCAGCATGTCACTGTTGCTGCTGCTGGAGATGGAGCGACTTTCAATTATTTATACAGTCAGCTAGTTTATTCTAGTGGTTCCCAACCTAGGGGTCAGCCCCCTCCAACGGGTCACCAGACAAATCTGAGGGGTCTTGAGATGATTAGGAGGAAAGCAGCAAAAACAAAGTTCTTATTCTTCACAAAAACTATATAACACAGTCTAAAACTTAGTTTTTTGGGGGGTGAAAATGTTGTCTGCATCTCAAAAGTAACTAAAGCTCTCAATTTTGGGATAGAAACTATTACATCTCCCTCCAAAACGTAGTGAGAGGTTCACAGTATCAATAAAAAAGTACAAGTATCTCAATATTTTACTTAATACTTCCATCCATCCATCCATCCATTGTCTATCCCGCTTATTCCCTTTCGGGGTCGCAGGGGTCTGCTGGAGCCTATCCCAGCGCATTAAGGCGAGAGGCAGGGGGATACACCCCAGATGGTCGCCAGCCAATCGTGGGGCACACACACCATTCACACACCATTCACTCTCACACTCACACCTATGGGCAATTTAGAGTTTACCAATTAACCTGAGCATGTTTTTTGTATTGTGGGAGGAAACCGGAGTACCCGGGGAAAACCCACGCAGACACGGGGAGAACATGCAAACTCCACACAGAAAGGCCCCAGACCCAGGCCCAAGGCGGGTCTTGAACCTGCGACCTTCTTGCTGTGAGGCAACAGTGCTACCCACCGCACCACCGTGTCGCCCTACTTAATACTTACCTCTGGAAAATGTTACGGATCCTTCAGGACTCTTTAACTAGATTTTCATCAGCTGTCTATTATGTGGAAGTGTTATGTGTGATTTTTGCTGCTGGATTTGAGTTCGGGGGAAAAAACTTGTCCTAATTTGCAAAAGTTCGATCGCTGCAAATATTTCAGCTGATCCCTGCTGGAGTGTGTCCAGTCGTCCAGCCTGTCACACACACACACACACACACACACACACCACGCCAAAGCGCCTTCAGCAAAACCACATGAAATATGCGTTTGGCAGTGAATGGAGTGAATGGAGTCCATATTTATTTTATTTCCACCAGCCCTGCGAGCTCTGCAGTGTAACTTGTTCATTTTTTGCTGTTGAACCTTATCCCGTTGACTTACAGTAAGCGCCCGTGACACCGTGGTTTCGTCATTAGTCTGAAGTCTGAGTGAAATTCTTCTTCCTGTTCCAGCAGTATGAAATAGAACGAGTGTCAAAATCCTCCTTAAATACCTCTGTCATTCCTTCTGAGGCCTTTTGTTCCGCCGCAGAATTAGTTGCCTCCACGCCATGTGGCCTTTTGTAACCGAGAAGACGCGCGTTTGATAACCACTTGTATCGCTGTGGGAATCCTTGGGAGGGAAAATGGATTTTTCTTTTTGATTAGCGGAATCAGAGTGGCATGCATTGTAGCTTTCAGATCACTTGATTCACGCATGTTTTGGCGTGTGTGTGCCGTTACCTGACAGTGTTATTAGTGTGTGCAGACAGGTCAGAGAGATGGGTATGACATGCAAACAATGGTCCCTGAAACCCAACCATGGACATTATGGTTATGTCCCATGCACTTTAACAATTTGAGTTTCTAATGAACTCAGGTTGCAACCAGCAAATTACACTTGATGATTTATCTCCTGTAAACCTTGTTACAGTGATGTAAGGAGGAAGCTGGTGAACAATAGACAACAGTTTTCTTCATGTTTAGCCCCTTGCAAATAATGTGGTTGAGTTCCAATTTATTCATTTCACCCTCCTCCTACTCCCGATCCAACAAAGTAGGTGAGGGACTGCTACTTTCTTTGTTGTTTTTTTTTAATTCCTCATATAATTATTCCGTGACATCACTAGCAACAATCAGGTGCGGAAACTTGTCACCTCGGCTGTTTGGAAGTTGCAGATTTCAGCTCTGACTCCGGTGATTTTAACAGCGTGCAAAGAGAGGAGGCAGGAATTTAATTGCGTGGGTGACAAAATATTGTCCAAGCACAGGTCAATGCTAATGAGGGAATGAAACCATAGCGTTCGGCTCATTACGCCTTTTTTTTTTCCCCTACAAACTGGGTTGGAATCAAAGGTCTATTGGGGAAAGAGTGCTAACCTCCCGGATCAGAGTGGCCAGAGCACTTTTTCTAATAGGCTGTTGAGAGGCCTCATTAGCTGCATACATTTGAAAACACAGCAAAAGAAAATAATAAATAACAATAATACTAAAAAACAGACTTATAATACAAGGAAACAACAAATGCAAATAATCGTGTGAAGAACTGCGATATCACACAAGCAGGTGACACTTTTCTAAAGACAGACATTTTGCTACTAATGATATTAATGCTAAGTCTCCTATTGTGGGGAAATACAACAGTGCAATACAAGAGAACAAGCAACACACTAATAAGCATTTCATTTTGCATTTTTTATAATAGGATTGCGCTCTTAGGGGTGTAATCTTTTTTTTTGAAATTGATTCGCTTCATTTGTAATGAAAGAATCATAGAATTATGTCTATTAAAGTGCTGCGCTTTTATTTCTGCCTTCTCTCCTCTACCTTTCCCCGTTTCATTATGCATAATGCGTCGCAGCTACCGCACAACACAAACCCACCACTCCGCCAGCTAACACTGTCATGCAGCAGCTCCCAGTTCAGTCGTATTTCCCCCCCTCACATCTCCCGACCAAAGCCCACCTCACAAAGCCTTATAAAATCCCTGCCCCGGGAGGGAGCAAACTGCGGAATAGCAAAGCGTGCCAGGTGCTGCGTTTAAAAAGCCAGGACTCTGCTTAAAGAGAGATGCATTATTTAAAAGACAACCGAGAGACATAAATAGAGTGAATGACAGGGCCTCGCAATCCGTAGCCCCTAATAGGCCCCCGGTGGTCCCGGTGTTTGCGCGATCAGTCGGCTCGGCCCAAACACGTCTGCGTTTGACCTTGAGCGGCTGTTTCCCAGTCAGACCACGATAATCTTTGGGCCGGGCTGCGATGTGCAATCATGGAGCGGCGTTGAGTGTGCAATAAATGCTACATACACTTACTGTACTGTTACGGTTCAACCTGTCAAGGTCAAAACAGTTATGAAGACAGTGTTGTTCTCATGTGCTTGTATATCTTGACTGTGGCTTGTTGTGCAAGCATCATCCTCCCCGCAGGTTCCTCCACCCAAACGGTACCTGGGATCCAGGCTCTCGCCCCCCACCCGGCCGCACCGTCACGTGACGCAGACGCCACGAAGGCGAGCCACGCCGAGCTGCGAGCTCATGGCGCGGATGAATCACCCCGGCTCGGCCATGTGGCGCGTCCAACGGGCTGCTGGAGACGCGGGCTGAGTCACAGACGCTGTGAATCACAATCCACCCGGGGCCAGGGCCGATCCATCCGCGCGCGCCAACCGACGGCGAGCCAAACCATCAAACACACACTAGAAGGAATTAGAGGTAATGCCTGATTAGCTTTTTTTGTGCAAAGTCTTATCCAAATCAGCCAGGGTAATGCATTTAATACAGTGGCTGTTGATGAAGTCAGGGCTGCACACTCTGAGGCTTTTCAATAATACTTTACTCGGGTCTTATGCCTCTCTAGGCTCTAGTGAGCAGTCCTCACAGATTGCTGGAGTGCAGGTGTGCCACAGAGACTCAAATCTCATTAAAACGTGCATAACCCCCTTCCTGTCTCCCTATCTCCACTCCTATCCAACCCTGCTGTAACCATATGGACCCCATACTGACTCTCATTATACAGCATGAAGTGAATTCATTCCTGGGAAGACAACGGAGGCCCAGAAGTGTTTGCGTGTTCGGGGTGGCGTGTTTCTAATCAGATTCAAGTCTGGGGGTGGAAATAGCCTGTTATGCTGACTCATTAAATCATGTAGGATTAGATGACGATGCTTCTTATTTTCAGGATTCCCACGTCGCATGCAAATGGTATAGAATTTGATTTAAGTAATTTCCAAGATGAGTGTTAAAAGACTGTTCAGACTGTTCTTCACTGCGAGGGGATTCAGGGAAATTGGTATAAATACATAGCATTACAAATAAAAAAATATTTAAGTATATAAGAGTCTGATCCTGTTATCAAAAAAGTGATCAGGCTGATCAGGTCATCTTTTCTCCATGAGACAGCCTTTACTTTAAGGCTGTGTTCATCATCGTTTTCCATAGACACAGTTAAAAAAAAAAAAAAAAAAAAAGGCTGCACAGATGCTACAACAGCAGTATTTTGTCCGAAGATACATGGATATGCCTGCAGGAGGCAGGAATCGAACCGGGCGCCCGCTCTACCTCTGAGACCTACATTCGGTATGTGTGTCAATTATTAAAAACGATTCCATTAAGCAGCTTGATGCAAAATATATTGGAATATGCTTGAAAATGTATTCGAAATGGGCTTTTGAATTGGATTTCCTCTTCATTTTCATCACACATTCTGTATTCTGTGACTTTGAGCGTCGCTTGAAGGGTGCTTCACACACACGGAATTCTGAAAAGGGAAAGAAGACACGGAAAACGTAATCTCATGTGTAAACAGCTTGAATAGAGTCCAGTTTATTTGTATAGGCCAAAATCACAGATTCACCTCAGGGGGCTTTACAGTCTGTACCCCTCGACCTTTGAAGCAAATAAGGAGAAACTCTCTGAAAAAGAAAGAAATATTTAAAGTGGGGGGGTGTACAAATGGAACAGAGGATGGATCCCTCTTCCAGAACAGGCAGGCTTGCAATAGATGTTGTGTGTACACAAGAATACAAGCATTTGAACAGTGCAAGCAACGGCAAACAGCAGAAACTACAGAATGCATCATTGAACAGGATAACAGAATTATGGGGATTTAAAGTCATGCAAATAGCAGTTTTAAAAGCCACGGAGGCACATATATGTAGCACTCACTCCATCCATTTTCACTTAATGCATCACACGCGAGTGTGTCTTGCAAGGCAGGAAAGCACTAAAGTCCCTCAGTCGCTCATTCAGCCCCCACTCCATCTGCTGACACAACAAAGTGAACAACCACATAATCAGATGACAAGTGATGGAAATAAATTAAGCAGGAGGAATGGGAAAGGCTCGCGGAAAAGATGTCTTTAGCTTTCCTTTAAGGACGTCAGGAAATTGGGGTGTCAGCCGGCTGTCAGGGAGCGCTGACCTAACGGCGCTGGTTTGCTGGGCAGCTGTCGTTGGCGCGTCAGTCTCGCTCTCGGCCAATCAATCTTTGGCAGAGAGGGGAGCGGCGCTCAGGCGGAGGGGGAGGGAAAAAAAAAAAGCCTGTCACGGCCGGGGCTTGGCGTGATTTATCTAATTTGTTTTAAGACTAAATATTTAGTTTAAAAGAAGAGAAAAAGTCGGCTCTCGATCGCCGACGTCACCTCAACATTCAACCTCTCAAATAAAAAGTTGACTCTTTTCCTCTCCAGCCACTCTTTGCTGTCACCAAAGGTCAAACAGGTGCTCGGGGAGAGCGTGTTGCAGCATGGGAGGCTGCATGTCCGGGTGACCAGGAAGCTGCCCGTCTCCAGCTCCCCTCAGCCCGGCTGTGTGTCAGCTTTCTGGGGCACAGCGCCTCGGCTCCCCAGAGAGAGAGAGAGAGGAGAAGGAGAAGGTGGGGGGGGGTTGGAGACGGGGTAGGGCATAAATAAAATAACACTCGTGTTTCACCTTGGGAGAGCTAGGTTACCTGTTGTTGTTTTCCTCTATGCAGATTCGCATCCAGAAATACTCATGAATACCCCATGGGAAACGTGACATCTTCCCTTTACACGGCTCCAGCCCGCGGTTTGGTCATTGTCTGGGAGCGCCGCATAATACGAGTTTCCAACAACTCGCGATGAGCAACATGTGATTTGCTGCATTTTTCACAGCTGGCAGGCAATTTAATTTTCATGGCAGGCGTACAGTATACACTACAACCACAATGGATATTCTATGTAAACAGGATAACAAGTATGGTAACCAAGGGACACACCGCACTTTACTCTGCGAAGGTAGAGGTGGATAAACAAGTATGTGGCCGAGCAGAATGACTTATACACAGAGAGCAAAGTAGGATATGAGCCAAATATTATTTAATATTTATTTGCCTTCTTGACAATGGAGAATGTATTTATTTAGGAATAGGGACAGTGTACATTCATATTGGTAAACATACCGAAGTATAGCCCACATCTAGCTTCCATCACTTGTCCCTTAGCAATTTACACAAAAGATACGTGGATCAGAAACACAAAACTTCTAATATTGTATGTATCCAATACATTAATTGCCTGTATACTTTACATATTGCCACTGAATATGGTTACAGTAGTAGTAGTAGTAGTAGTAGTATACACAGTACAGGAGACAGTTAGTTTAGTTCAACATACACACTGGAGGGAAAAAAAGGTAGTGTGCCTTTTTTTTTTTTTACAAAACTCAGTGATGAAATTATATAACTGGACATGGGGAAGTTGCACTTCAATAGTGTGTCTGAATGTGTGTGTGTGTGTGTGTGTGTGTGTCTCACTTTATCCCAAGCACTGTCTCCAATCTCTACAATCTTCAGCACCTGGCTGTCCTCCGGAGTCCGACATGAAGAATAAATGTGCCCCGACAGTGTGTGTGTGTGTGTGTGTGTGTGTGTGTGTGTGTGTGTGTGTGTGTGTGCGTGTGGGGACCTGAAACACTCGCAGCTGGTGACTTGTTGTCGCCATTTTGATTCTCCACTAGAGTCACTTTATCCTGAGAGGAGCATGTTTTAGGTCCTCCATTCAAAATCAATGAGACATTTTTGCTCGACCTGATGTCTAACAGGTATAATGTTCACCTTAACCATTACAAATTCCAAATGACACACACGGGATCACAATTTGTAGTAATACCACCTGGTTCATAGGTGCTACTGACATTTTTTTACCGATAGCACATGTTTTTTTCAGATCATTATAAAGTGTCCTTTTCACTGAAATTCTTACTGTTTGCAGTAGTGATGGATACGGGCTGCAAAGACAGTTGCTTAGGTTGACTGTTAAACATTGATGCGGGAAATATAAAAAATGATGTAAGAAACAGCTTTGTCTTCTCCAAAGGGTTTCAAACCAAAACCACTAGACTTCATGTTTTTATAAATTAAAGTGGGAATACGGTGGTGGCAGAGCACTGGGCTGCCTGGGTCGCAAAACTGATTTTGACATACTCTGTCTAAACCAAGGCATACAAGTTTAATGTTATGTGTTGCCCAGGGCTGCCATGTATAATTAAGGTGTTTCTGTGGGCTCCCCCCCCTCCCCACCGCAATGCCTGGTAGACAGATAGGGAATTAGGTGGGAAAGGTGTTGTCGAATCACAAAAATGTGATATAAAAATACTGCTCACCAGACCACATCTCAGGACTGTTTAACTTAAGCCGCCCTTCGTGTAAAAAAATGTGAACTTTGGAAGACTGCATATGACTATTTGGAATGGAAAGAATTACAGCACAGAGGAATTTTTTTATACCTTATACCACCTTGATTCTATTTAGTCTGTCTCTAACAACTGTTTCCTGTGTGGCGATGCAGCATAGCAGAGGTTACCTGATTGAATAAAGGTTATATAATCTACACTACGAGTACAAAAAGAGATAAATATATGTATTAGGAGTTCTTCAAGAAGTTTATAGTACATGTCAAAGTTGCACTAATGACCTTGACGATTCTGCCACTGTGCAAAATCCAAGATGATGATGGGGCCATTCCAGCACATCAATTATGAGAAGCGTTTGTTGAGGTAATGTGCTGCACGCAAGGCAATGGGCGGGGGTGGACCAGACCTGCTGCACTATTCATGTCACCATCTGCTCTCCTTCAGAGAGCCGTGCTCTTCAGGCTTGCGGGCTACAGAACCAGGCCCTGGGTGGTGTGCCCGGTCCAATTCGTCCGGCGCCGCTTGGCGCCACCACAAGAAAATGTGATTTAGACCATTGCTGCCCTCGCTGTTTAGGTTTCAGCTATACCACCGATGTGCAATACAAACATCCAAGCAGAGCACCTGGGCAATTGGAATGGGGTTGAAAGCGGGGTAGAGAATGTAAGGCGAGCAAACACAAGCAGCGGGGGAGTTCCACAGCAATATCAAGGATCAATATAAAAAGAGCAAAAAAAAAAGAAAAAAAAGCACAAGAGCGACAGCTGAAAGGAGTCATCATGAAAGATCCCAAAGCAGCACATGAAATATAAATGAGGCTGAGATAGACAGAATTTCTTTTTTTAGGAACAAAAATTTCTGAACATCAAATGCGCATTGCATTTCCAAGCTCTCTCCTATGGTGTCGGGCGCCATGTTTCTGGCACTTCTAATGGCAACATGACTCAGGAAGCTGTTGACCTATCGCCCAATTTATCTCCGGGGTGATTAAGCCCCGGCAATGGCCTAATTGAAAGCCTGAGTTTGCACTTCTCAGAGTGTGTTTGTAAAGTAAATCCGTGCTCTGATTAAATGTAATATCCACAGTGAATATCTACGAGAGGGGGCTATGTAATCTGACGGAGGCATCTTATCAGTATGCAAATTGAACAGCTCATTTTGCTCATTATATTAAATGAGCCGCGACTGAATGAGTTTGTCTCAATTATTTCATAGTTGTGCAGGGTGCCTGTTTCACATAGCAGTATTTTAGCATCGTAGACCACACACACACACACACACACACACACCATAGACTAAATATTGGCCACTCTGTGGGGTGTCAGCTATAAAAGATGACTTAGCCATGCAATGATATCATTAAAGACTAAAGCAAAGAAATGTATGAGGGCACAAAAGGCCAACCTTCATGTTGCTCTGTGTGCTGCTGTATAATCTGTTGGTGGGGGGTATGAATAAGATGACTGCAAGGACAGCAAAGGTGTTGGAAAAGGGTAACTGTGACACAGACCAATGGATTAATGCATCGATACCTATGCTATTTTTTTTTAAGTTCCTTTCATTGAAACTGGTTAATATATCCAAAATTATTCCATTTTGATTAGACTAGATGGATGGATCACTCCAATCATATTAATCAAGGTATGCAGGGCATGTACTGCACTAGTAAAGGCTGCCGTGAACATGCACAGCATAGCCTTGTACAATACGGTCATCCCGACCCTCTTCAGAAAACTATCGGGGCACAAGGACAGTATAAAACTATGTACAAATAGAATGTAAACAACAGGCTGAGACAAAACAAAAAATATTGCAGCCAAAATGCACAAACCAGTAGCAATCAGCCTCTAAAAACTAGATGAAATTTCATAAAAGGGCATAAGAAAAACAACTGCATGTCATGTCGTACCACACAAAGAAACCAAAAAAAATCCAGTTGGAAAATAAGGTTGAAATACCAAAGACGATTCTAAATTCTTGGTTTGATAGTGGTTTCGACCTTTGCTATTATATTTTGAATGCTACAATTTCATTATGGATATTGAATAAAATAAACCCTTTTTAAAATAAATTATATATACATTATAATGCATTTACTACCATTCAGCTCTCTTGTCTTAGGGACATGGAATATTTACATTGCATGCATTGAGTGAATCCACCTTGAAGACCTAGAAACCTCATTTCTGCAGGTTCATCCAGAAAAAAAGTCCGCTGTAATCTCACCTACCAAGACAGAGTTGTGTACACCGGTTTAATGAATTACCCTAAAGTAACTAAAACGAAGGCTATGTGTGGATCACCTTGCCACATAACATGTTGCCATGGTGAAAGTGCCACGACATAAAGATACAGAGTGAAAGCTGTAGGGTGAGAAAGCTTGACAGGCTCCACATTGACCAGAAAATGGATGACGATTCTGTCAAAGGCTTGGACCAGAGCTCTTTGTCAGAATGATTAGTTGAACATTTATCCTACAATTATACAAACAGCACACTGCTTAATACTGAGAATATAGGCTCTGTATTCAGCTGAGAGCAAACGCTAAGCCCAACGTTATTCAGTTTTGCAAGTATTAAGTTTGTATGAGCAATATGGTCATACATCATTCACTCCTTTTATACTGTCATTGGCAATATATAATGCATGCACAATTCTTAGAATTAAACATCAATCCACGAATTCTTTTCACATCTTGAATAATTCTACACTGAATTTCGAGCGGTTATGAAATAAATTTCACAGACAGCCGCACGTCTGAGAGACCTTTTCACTCTTGTTTGGGAGAAGCTTACTGTAATTTCAATAGTTCTTGTTTCAATACTGCCCCCATGTGATGGGAAGGGGAATATTCTCCAGGTAATAAAGCTGCTCACAGGAGATGATGTCGTGTGATTCTGGTTGGTCCATTAGAAGAAAATTATAAGAAAAAAAAAACATTATTTTCAACCTCAAAATAGACCATTCGCCCCTCCTAATGTTCTCATACCACAGAAAATCTGAGCCTACACCATTCTGTGCTCATACTATGGTCAAAGAGAAATATTCATATTTAGCCTTACATAGGAAATAATGCAATTCACTGCGATTGTGACAGTGTTGAAAATTCCATATTTCTTGTCTGTATCAGAACACAGCATGAACCACCGCACCTACACACTCTTTTTTTTGGCTTCCTCAGAGCAGTGCAAACACACACACACACAGATAGAGAGAGAAGAAGAGCTGAATAGATCCAAAAGCCAGTTGCTTCGTCTTTAAGTTGATGACTGTCTCTCTCCTTGGGTGATGTGACAGGCAGGTCTGGCGCTCTATGAAATATGAAACAGGATGGGGACAAAGTTGACAGCCATGTCACACAGCATCAGCGAGGATGACAGGACCAAAGACCCCGGTCTGCAACGGTGACATCTCTGCAGCTAATCGGATGGTACAGCCTCTCACAACTGCAGGACCAAAAGATGGAGAGGGGGGTCAATAATTTAGCAGTTGCAATATGGCGAGGCCGGTTCAACGTTAAGATTCTGCTTCTTTTTTTTTTCCTCCCTTTTCCTGCATTCTGCCACTTTGACTTTCTCTCTCTCTCTCACACACATAATTTGTGAACAAAGACTCTAATTCCTCAGATTGAACAGTCGTTCTCAACTATGGAGGAGCGTGATGCTTATGACCTTTGCTTCTTTTATAATCAGCGTGATGTGTCTGCCACGCCCATTGTTTACTGAGGTGAACGCGGTGAGGCTTTCTTTGTCATTCGTTTGCTGTGTTTTAACCTCTCTACGAGGCATTGAATATTTTTCCTAGGTTTTCTCTCACTCATGGGTCACGTTGCCATGACAACTGAGATGAGCTGAATGTTCTGGCAGACCTCACCTTTGCTGTCTCACCTCTGGTGGCTGGCACTCCAGTGTAACTGGTCCCAATCTGCCGAACTCCGTAGGTGGGCCGGGAAGGTGGAGGCAGGGAGAAAGAGTGTGTGTGGGCGTGTGGTTGTGTGTGTGTGTGTGTGTGTGAGGTGGGACAGGAAGACAGCAGAGAGAGAGAGAGAGAGGAAGTAAGACTGGAGTTTTGGCCCGCTGGGCCTCTGAGTCCCTGCCTTGCCCTGATGACAGATGCCAGGACTGCACTCAGGTGAAACTGAAGTGGCTGCAGCGTGATGGCAAGGCGTCGTCCCACTGGAGGAGGAGGACTACACACAATGCAGGAAGGACAGGACGGGCGTCACATGGTTCGTTCAGGATGATCGCCGACCATGAAGAAGATCTGATAAAAAATAAAGAGGAAATTGAAAATGTGAAATTTGAAAAAATTCCATTTGGTATCCAGCCCCCCGTCCCTGAACGGCGATTGTCTATTAATAGCTTAGCAATCACATTCTGTCGAGCTTTCAAATTCTCTGCATGTACAAAAAATGCTTAGAAATAAGTGTTAGTTCTGTTTAAACTAGTAGATCAAAAGACATGAGAACCATACAGTACATTTCAACTACTATTACTCTTGATGCATTTCTTATAATCTGTTGAAACCGTAACCACACACACACACACCTTATACTGTATTGCAGTACCCCATGTTAGGACAATAAGGCCTGAGAGGTTTTGGTAATTTACTTTTCTACTCATATACCATCATATGGAATTCACCATAGTCGATAGAAACTTTCAACATTCTATTTGCCCTTAACAGAGTCAGCCATGGAGAGATGTCGCAGCCTTGATGAAATTGTAAAGAGCTGTTGTGCAGTTGACTGCTCCTCCCATTCGTAGCAGCCGCAGCCACTGTGACAGGATTGTATTGTATGACATAAATGCAGCATATGCTCTAAACCTGTCAACCTGGAGCCAACATATACTTGTATCAACTACATGTAGGAATATCCGTCTGTTTGGTAGCTCAAACGTGAACACTCGATCAGACATGAAGAGGTGTCTGATGATACTGTTTGACCCTCATCTGCATAAAAAAATATAGTGTCACCCTGGCAGAAATCACAGCATGTCTGCCGCTGTCTCAGTATGTAAAAGGACGGGCAGAAAAAGGAGAAAATCAAGCTGATTATCTGTGCCAAAAGAGAAGATTTATTTTCTGTTGTGCGGTAAGTGTTCACAGCTTGGAGTCGGCGTGAATGGCGACGAAGGGGTCCTCATCACTGTTGCTGATCTTGAAGTGGGCACGGCCATCATCACCGACATGGATCTGCTTCCCAGTGCACCTGCCTTCCTCCTTCTGGCCAGAAATGACATCACAGTAGGTGCCACTGGGCATGCCAGTGTTCAGAGTTACGTCCAAGTTCCTAAAGGTGAACAAGGGGTACATATTACTTTAGAAAGTCTCTGCAAACAAAGTCCATTTTTTACACACTCTTGACCTCTTCATTTGCTGCATTTCCTATTGAAACAGGATGCTGGGGCTGGGGAAAATGTTTCCCAGATGTCTTGTGGATCTACCTGATACTAATTACACATTTCGATTGTAAATTAGGAAAGATGATAGAATGAGCTAGAATGTGAAAATGAGACGTTTTAAAAGGCAGTGTATCATTAAAGCCATTAGTGTCTCATGAGACATAGAAACCATTAATCAGCTGTCAACTCGCCACCTCGCCAGTCGAAAACAGTTGTTGATCAGCTCATACTTGATGTGTCAGAATAGTTTGTGGGCTTGTTTGCACGCAGCTCAATGAATGTATTTGAGTTTGGCCAGTCTGAGTCCTTAAGTCCTTACCAGTCATCGTTGTTAAAGACGATGAAACCACGGTCACCACGCCCAAAGGCAACCTGGTTGCTCTGGTTGTCCCACCAGTTGGAATGAGGCTGCCCATTGACAACGTTACGGAAGATGACCATGTTCCTAATGGGAGATGCCATATGAAAACAAATGTAAGTGAACAGTAGTGGACTTCACTGTAATAATTTGAAATGATATGCCATATTTAGGTGAATGAGTTAATTTGATAGAAGAAAAGACCAAAAGAAAGTGAAAGTTGGTATTGACTACTACTATTTTCAGTTTATTCAGTGTTAACGTAAGAGTATTGTTTATTTTTTAATAGCCAGCAGATGGATTACATAATGGCAGTGACGTAACTTTTGTCATAAAAGTAACCGTAGAGAAGACAGTGAAGAGACATTGTAGTTGTCAGATTCATGAAGCAGAGAAGGACTGACTGATACTCTGTGTGCGAGGTCAGGCGTTCCCTGTCTCCTGAGGCCTGAGAACTCACTTGATCTGACGCCATCGGTGCTCACACACCCATCCATCTCCACATGTCTGGTCAGCATTGATGGGAACAGACTTGGTAGATCCATCATCATGGCTGGGAGGTCCCATCCAGTCATTCTGATCCTAGGAAATAATGATTCAGGCACAGTAATTATATATATATATATATGTGTATATATATATGTGTATATATATATATATATATATATATATATGAAAATTCTCGAACTTCCTTTTCTCTTTATATTTGGCTACATATTTATTGAATTTGTTGATACAAGCAGCACTTTATATAAAATTATCTATATCTATCTATCTATAAAACATTATAGCCTATAGGTTTTATCACTCACAGGTTCTAAATAATTCAAGAATGTTTGTTTTTTTATGTTTAAAGATTCTTTCTTGCTTCTTAAAGCAACCACAATTGTGAACAGCTCCTAAATTGCTGAAGTTACTCCTGACTTAGGCAAAAAATAAAATGGCATAAGTAAAATGGCTATTGTCCTATAGGGGATAAAGACTATGATCCTTTTAACTAAGGATTAAAATCATTATAGCAGCAATGGCAGCATCAAGAGCTTATTTGGGACAAAAAATGACTCAGGCCAATATGTTATTATGGTGACAATATGAATTTTTAATTAAAAATTACCTTTCCATTCACAATGTTGCGGTTCCAGCGGTAGCTAGACATCACCCTGGTTAGTCCGTAAGGGTGAGCCAGCATGTAGCCCACAGCCATCTTGTGGAGCCTGGAGTCCCAGAAGGTGACGATAGCCGCGCCACCAGCACCGTGGCCCCTCTGGTTGTCGTGGTTGTCCACGAAGACTAAAGAATTTCCATCAGGCAAGAAACCCCATCCCTCTCCCCAGTTACTGGACACAAGAATATCATTTACTAATGAAGAGCCCACTTTTAAACAATGGATATGTTAATTAGGGAAGTGTTAATTTGCTGATATTGATTTTGTGAAAAGAGAAATATGGTAAATTTCCCCCAAAAAAGAGCCTTCTTTAGTTATTTTTTGTCCTGTTTCTTTTAAAAGTGACTATTGGTGTTTAAGGGTTTCTTAACCTCTACTAATATATCGGTTCGATATGTGATTCGGACACAACAGGAGAAAAACACATACCTGGTGTATGACAGCTTCTCACCGTTCCACTTTCTGAAGACAAATCCTAATTTGGCACCATATTTGAACTCAGTCACCCTTCCCAGATGGGTGTACTCTCTAGATGTGATGGGCTCACCTCCCAGATCAATAACCTACAGGGGGGAAAACAACACATAATTCATGTCATTCATACTATCAAACGTAGGAATGGTTTAGATTAACTGCGCCACATGAGACTGATTTGTGAATTGATAAACTGATACAACAGATAAGCTTTTTGATTCAGCAATAATAAGAACCACCTTTCTGCCATATATCATTCGAGTTGTTGCTGAAGACAGAGCATACTTAGAAATGAGTATGTGCTGTCTTATAAATAAGGATGTTCTGTCTTCACTAACAGAGCATATTTATTTTTAAGATCACAGCTTTCTTTGCAGCATTTTTTTCAGTCTAGCACCTTCAGCTTAAACCTTTATATCTATGGTATCAGTTTCTTGTCAGTGACTTCTTGAATGTGAACATCTGCTGCTGTGCGCATGTGTTTGTATTCGTCATCTTGATTTTTCTGCTCTTTTTCCCACGGATTTGCCAACTTCTGCTATGTGTTATCAGCTACAAATGTTGGTCATACACTCACATCTGGCATCCTTGTAGAATCAAGGGTGAGTTGTGAACATAGACTACACACAAACAGTAGGATACAGTTTATATGTTTAATGGATAATTCTTATGTATACTCTCCCATCTTTATCTAACAAAAAAGAAGAAGATCTAAATACCTCCTGGTAGATGAAGGGTCTGGCACCACTAGGGAACCACGTGGTACTGAGGTTATGCAAACGACCGTAGACAGCTGCCAGGTCACCGGGCCACATATGCTTGCAGGCATCCACTCTGAATCCAGCCACACCCATATCAATCAGCTTATTCATGAAGTCCGCCACCTTGGCCCTAACGTACTCCTTCTCCAGGGCGAGGTCCAGCAGACTGACCAGACGACAGTCACGCACCTGCGGCAGTAAAAGCGCTTTTAATCATAATTTATGTCAGTCTTATAGCATTTACAAGACACTGTACAGGCAATGGCAGTTAAACAGTGGGTCACTGTGGGACCTTCTGACTCAGCTGTCGTCTCTTTTTAACGGCTTCTTGAGTCGTGTCAAGACTGAAAGGAAAATTACAGTGTGCCCTCAGTGCTATGCCGTACCTGATTGGCATCGCTGTAGTTCTCAATGTTACCGCTGCCAGTCTTGCATTTGTGGTCATTGAAGTCAATGTGGCTGTAGGGGACACTGGGGAAGTCCTTCTTGCTGGCACTGAACCAGCTTCCACATGAAGAGTGGTTTCCCTCCCCTCCGCTGGCCCCGCACATGTGGTTTATGACAGCGTCCACGTAGATGTTGACCTATGGATGGATACAGGATTAGGACTATATCTGCAGTGCTGCTCTCTACCCGTTTGCTGCAATCTTGGTGGTCCAGGGACTGAATTGTATTCTTCTTCACCAAAAATAGTAATTTATTGAAGAATCACTCTTTGTTCAAAGTAACTTTGTTCTAAAGTGCCAGGTCTTTGGTGTTGAACCAAAGAAACAGTTGGCCAAAGCTTTAACTTTACGTAACGTATCTGGTAAGAGTTTGTTGCCTTGTATAAGGCCGTAGATTTATGCGGTGCTGTCAAACGCAGAACAAAGCTCCGAATGTGACTCGGTTCACCCCAACGTTGTTGCATCTGGTGATCATGTCCCTCAGCTCGCTCTCGCTGCCAGATCTGGAGCACAGGTTGTAGCCGATTGGTTGGTACCTTTGCCACCAGGGTCTCCACGGGCTGTTCAGCACAATGTGCTCGTTTGGAGGCGAGATCTAGTAATAGGAAGAAGAATCATTATCGCTTTAAATGACGAAACCCTCTGAAGACAGAAGATCAGTGCTTCAAAAATTTATAGTTCTATAGTTTATGATATGAATGCACGATACAGCTATTAAATCAAAGTTCAAAGTTATTGTATATTATTGTCCCTATTAGGAAATTGAGTTGCAGCCAATAGATCCAATACACATAGGCATAAAAATACACATAAAACATACATAAAACAATCAACAGCAGTTAAGAACAACAGCACATCCACTACAATATGTTGTATTGTACATATGAAAAAAAAGGGACCGTTTCATCTTCCATCCCTAGATTTACACTAGGCTGTGTACCTGTTTCCCGACCATACATACCTGAACTCCGCCAAAGCCATTAGGACCCAAGAAGCGTTCGCACTCTGCGGCGATGTCCGCCCAGCGCCACTCAAACAGATGCACGATGGCGGTCCTGCCCTGTTTGGTATGAGGGCTGTGCTGTGCCACGCTGACCCCAAACAGGGTCAGCAGAACCAACAGCTTCATACTTTTGCCCTGTGAGAGGAAAAACACACTCGGACGCTGTTGATTATTAGTATTTATACGTGCTTCCTCTCTCTCTGCCGGACCAATGCGAGCGTGGCAGAACTCACAGAGGCAGTTTAACAGCTGTGTCGTTCTCATGGTTGTCGACCGTTTTAAAAGCCTCTACAAAGAAACTCTGTTTTTACGTAATCCTGCCCCATAATGTGTTGCATTTTCTACTGAAAAGAGATGCTGGAGTAGGAAAGAATATTTCCCACTTTTTTAATGTCTATGTACTAGTATCTGATTTTATCCATACAATTATTTGCATTATTTATTATGTGAATTGTATCTGCAGTGCACTGAACTTAGTCTAAATCTAATTACATTTACCTTGCCAGTAGATGAACAACAATAGCCTGTTGCTTTCAAACCCTAGTCTACAATAAGTTATTTAGTCTTGTATCCTGCTCATACAAATACAAAAAACATAAGGATAGCATTTTAAAGTTCTTACCATCTAGTTTTTTCTTGCTTCAGTATTTGATTATTCAGTTCAATATCCACATGATGCAACAATAAACTCACCCCAGTTACATAACTTTGATTCTGATCAGGTTAATGATTCTTTCAAATTTGGTAGACAATCTTCTTTGAGTGTGTGTGTGTGTGTTTGTTTTGGGGATTAGGGGCCAAGGTACTGTAGGAAAGTAAATGCAGACAGTCTTATTTACATATCCACACGTGTTGAGGTTATACCCAACAAAAGGAATCAGTTCATGCAAAACCACAATGGAATGGTCAAAGCAAATATATAATAATCAGTCTTTGATAAGAAACAACTGGAATCCACAAAAAACAAAACAGGTGATCTACAGCAGCAGGGATTTAAGTGAGTTGCATATAATCAGATAGGATATTCAGGTATAAATGATATTAAATTAATTAATATGACACAAGCAACCCAAGTTTGAAAGATTTTTTAATATTGGAACCAGGACTCTAGGGGAAGGCAGAGAGGAACAGATGGGTTTTAAGTTTTGGCTTTAAAAGACAGTGAGATTGCGTGTGTGTTGATGTCATAAAGTCATAAAGTGTTGATCCTCTGTGACTGAACTTGGCACACATTTTTATGTCACATCCCATGCTTTATATTATGGAAATTAGAAGTTTATTGGATTTCTTTTAGGATGTAAGTGTCGCTCATATGCTCGATTAAAACATCTTAATAGTCGAATAAATGTACTCGAGTATCAGTTACAACATGTGCAAACATGTGCCAAACATTGTCAGTATAACATTTTATAGGCAGTCCCGGTCTCGTTTTAGGAAATTACCATAACAGGTGTCAGTTTTATTGATGTAATCACAGGCAACAAGCACCGGATGTGGTTATACAAGGACATGTCAGGTCAGTGTTGCACAGTGTCCACTGTGCATTAGGTAAACCAATAGCGATAAGCTACCTTAGAATGAGGGTTTAAGAGGTCAAATATGTTATGCAAAACAAGTTACCTAAATCCACTTTAAAAAACCACATTCCTCCCATGAGGGGCCTCAATCTGACCTGACACTAAATTAAGTGGGTAAAGGATCATGCTTTTCTGAAAGCACTCAATATATTCCCCATAGATCTCTGACTTAAATTACTTTAGAGAGATACAGTATATTATTAGAGATATCCCTCAAACATTCTAAGAATCAACAAAAAAAGTTCTTCCTATTCTGATAAAAGAATACCATATTCTAGGCAGAAGTGTGAAATGTCTGCTTGTGACTCTTCATCGTAGGTTTGTCCATGAATAGTAAGCAGCAGACTGATGAGATTGTGTGCAGATAGTTTCATATTGGACACATTTTTAAAAAAGCAAAGATCAGAGAAACAGGCCTACATCTATATTATTGTTTTTTCTTCCCATAATTATATGGGGCCCTCCTAGATTCATCTTGTGGTGGGGTTGTTGGGATTGGGACCCCCATAAAGAGACAGGATTTATGCCACTCTGGATGACCGTATGCAGCAGGTATTGACCACAAACAAAATAAAACTCAGCATCTTTAAGTTTAATGTCTAATCAGTTCTATTTTATGGGGCAAAATATGGAGAGCCACAAAAACAAGTAATAAACTTCAAAACCTGCTTAAAAAGATGCTTACGACACATCCTGGGAATCTACTGGTGAAACACAATAACTATTGACGATTTCTGGCAAATCAAAACAACAATCAAAACGCAGACCGGTTGAAACAAAATCGCAGGACTTGAAACGGATCGGGCCTTAACCTGGAAGAGGTGAAAAGGAAACTAGGATGCCCCAGGAACAGCTGGAGACAGACCTCCGGGAAGCAGGAATAGAATATCCCTGAAGGGAACAAAGGAGTCCACCTAACACTTAATCAGCTGAAGAAAATTAATGACTGACCTCTGCTCCCCGAAGGGCAAAAGGTCAACTGAGTCAGATATTAAGCTCTGAGCCTTGATTTATACAGGAACACAAATCAATTTTCTGTGAATGTTGTGAGGTATCACTGTATTATGTTACCGGTATATCTCACTCCACTGACTCTTAGCTCTTGTCTTTATTGATCTTATTTCTGCATAAATGTGGAATTATATCAACTGTTCTGAAAGAACCGCACCACCATGCTGCACTGTGAATGCTGTAACCCTGGGCACCATGGTGGTGATTGTATGTGCTTTCGTATAACAATAGCTCCCCCAATAGTTCCTCAGAGAAACTGCTTCATGTGGAAACATACAATAATGTATATGGACTAACTATATACTACTTTTCTTAACCACATGTCTTGTAGCACATCTTTTCTTCTTTTCCTGGTTTGTGTTATTTTCAAATAGCTACTGCAAATTAAGTTTAATGACATGTATAATAAAGTAAAGTAACTTATTCATTAGCTTTTATTATTATTATTATTATTATTATTATTATTATTATTATATCTTAATACATCAATAAAATTCCAATCCTAAAATGACACTCTGAATTGCACAGTTCTATAACCAGCACTTTTGATACTGTAAGTATATATTTCTGTAAAGTTCATCTTGCTGTTGCGCCTCAATAAGTAGCAATGCCGTATTTAGAGGGTTCAGTGCCCACAACTAAGAACAAAAACATCTATGACTTGTGACGCGGTGGGTGGCTTCCATAAAAAAAAAAAAAAAAAAAAAAAAAAAACACAATAACTGGCGTAGTGACTGCAGGTTTGTGTGTTTTGTAAATAAGGCCTGGTATGTCTCATGCCTCATCCCACCTGCTTATTGTCTGACCCCCTTCCTGTCCGCCCCCCCCACCCACGGAGATGGTGTCAAACAGACATATGACCTGCCTTACTGGGTTTCGTTCCGGGTCACTCCTCCCAGCGAGTTTGCGGGTCACAGGCATGTGAAAGTGAAAGGGGGCCCCGATAGAAATCCCTGGTGGAAAACGCTCGCTGACTCCTTCCTTTCGAGTGTTGACGTGTGAGGACTAAAGGGATAAAGATATCATTTTACTGTTGTGCGGCCTTTGTTTTTGGGTTGTGACGGCCTACAGCACTGTTGTCAGGGGATGTCTGAAGCTGCTGCAATAGTCCAAACAAAATCAGGCAAGTACTGTACACACTCAAAGGCTTAAAAACGCTTTGAATAATAAAAGCCAATATATGCAGCTTTTGTTGGTTATTAAAAATAAACTCATCAGATTTGTTTTATTAGGTTAGAACATGACGCCAAATTGTTCATTTCTTGCAGTTTGCGCCCTGAAAAGTCAGGTCAAGGGTATTTCTTCAACACACTCTTTTGAATTACTGGTGTGACGTTTGCACCTTTTCACCCTCATGACACAGCTCTGTGGGAGGAGATGTCGGGGAGGGGGAGAGTTTTGGGCCCTTACTCACTCACATTTTCCCATGGGCCCTGAGAATTCCAGTCAGACCAAAGTCCTTTTCCTGTATGGACAACACAGGACATACCTCCGGAGGCGATGAAGGGTTTGGGGTACAAAGCTCTCTTTCACAGCTTAGACTTGGAGCCCAGGTGAAGGCAGTAGAGGCTGGCGATTTGATCCCCGCCCCTGGTTCCGTCATGGGAAAGTGTAAGAGTCGTATAACTTTGGGGGGAGAGAGAGAGCGGGTGACGGACTGAGGTGAGGGGGAGGAAGAGAGAAAGGGAGGAAGAATGGAAGGAGAAGAGAAGGGAACTGGGTCAGCAGGTTAAGATAGAAGAGAAAGAGTTAAAGAAGAGAATAAGAGCAGAGCACGTGTGTAAATGTGAAAAGTGGGAGAAAAGTGAGTTTAAGACATTACAGGAGGGGGGGTTGCTGCTGTAGTTCAGGGCAAATGAGGAAAAACACAAAGGGAGTGAGTGGAAAAAGAAGGGGGGGGGCGAGAGTAAAATGGTGAAGGAAAAAAATGGAAGTAGGGGAACGGATGCAAGGCTGTAACTCGTCTTCTTACACCTCAGATTACTGCTCCAGCCATTCAGGTTTAAGAGCTGTGGGCGAACAGATAGCACATGTCATGGTGGAGAATAGCAATGATATACTGAAGTCTGCGGAGTTCAAAAGGTCTTACAAGTGTGAATGATACTGCAGAGCAGGATTAAGGCAGCTGTGGCATTCGTTACTACATCTTTGTTGGAAATATTAAGATCCGAAGAGGTGTCAAGTGAAAAACCCTAACCACATTATGGTCCGTTAATAGGCTGATGTAGAGCATTTGTCCTTCACTTGGTACTTAGGAAATTTACTGCCCTTAAATTTGCATGGCTTTTTAATGATCCCAGTAATGCCATTAAGTGTACTAACAAGTGTTCCTTGCTCCGTCAAGGAGTGTGTCACCACATTTCTCCCTTTATGGTTTTTTAAAAAAAAATTCAATAAATGAAACGGGAACTTGTCAGGTTTCCTCGATTCAGCTTAGGCCCGAGAGGGAAAAAAAAGTCCCATAAAGTAAAATCCGCACAGACTCTTCCAATGGAAACTTTCAGCCCAGGATCTTCTAGTTTTCTTTTTTTTTTTTTTTTTGCCACGATGATGTGTTGTGCAGATGTTGGGAAAAGCTTTCCATCTCACTGCAAAGAATAACAGCAGCAGCGGAAGTCCCCCAGGAGAAGGTTCGCGCTCCGAGACGTACACGCGCGCGTGCACACACAAAACTAAAAGCACGCACGATTTTGCAGACATAAACTCGAACACCTTTGCGTTTGTAGACAAGTCATCAGAATCAGAATCAGACAGTGTCTCTACTTTTCTTACTCACGCGCTCTCCATCCAGACTGAGAAGATCTTTTTTTTCCCCCCACTCATACATTCTTGTAGAGACATATGCTTCTCGCATTGAGACATTGAAGGAACACGTGTAGACTCTAATTCTGACCATATACATTACAGTGTTTCCCAAATCATTTATGTCAGAGAGCCTTACCTTTTTATGTAGGACACCATTGTGAAACTTAATGAATTGTGGGTAGTGCTGATCATTATTTTCATTACGAATTGATTTAAATAATTTTTGATTAATTGTTTAGTCTAAAATCTCAGAAAGGACAAGAATAAAACTAACCTACCCTTCTTTTCACTGATTAAACCTTAAAGAAGAAAAAGGCCAATATGATTTATAATATATATAACTGAAAACCTTAGCACCATTGGGTGGATTACAATTTTATGTGACAAATTCCTTAAACATGCTCTAACTGTAGTGAAAGCCCACAGAGAAGTATCACCCAGCCCGGTCCCTTTCAGCTCATTATGTAGGATTTACTGCTGGTGACTTTATGGTTTTGTCCCTACTCACACCCTTATCAGTATCAAGCGCAACAGCTTGTATGAGGAAAAAAGCTGTAAAAAAAGAAACATTTTACACAACCTGTGCAGCAAAAAAAAAAGCGAATGCACACAGCTAGCACATTTTAGCTAGGCCATTTTACATTGATCATTCTTTTTAGTGCCAAACAGCAAAAAGGTACAGCTAGCTGCCAGATATTCTATTTATCAGCAAGCAGGAAGCTATTGTGCATTTTATTATCAGATATTAGCAAAATTCTCTATCAAAAAAGAATGTTCACCTGTTCAACACCTAAACATAACAGCTATTTGTTAGCTAGTGTAGCATTTAGCACTAGCTAACAGCTAATATTTAATTAGTAGATATAAGCGAAAGGTTCTAAAAAAATAATAAAAATGACGTATTTAGCATGTAATTAGCAGAGATAAGAAAATGCTGTTAAAAACTATTAGCATTTAATTAGTAGATATTAGCTAAAGTTTCTAAAAAAAAAAAACATCTTTTCAGCACCAAACAACAAAAAGATACAGTTAGCTGCAAGCTACTGGAATATTTAGCATCTAATTAGCAGAGATTAGAAAAATGAAGAAAAAAAAAACACTTCACCTTGCGTGTTCACCAAACAGCAGACAGGCAGATCTGGCTGCTAGCTAGTGGAGCATTTAGCATCTAATTAGCAAACATTAGCAAAAAAAACAAACAATTTTTACATCTACCCGTTCAGCACAAAGCAGCAAACAGACAGAGTTAGCAACTAGTTAGTGAAGGAAAAAACAGAAATGGGAGGGAAAAGCACAGGTGGACTGAATAACATGAATGGTAGCCAGTAGCTTACAGCGATACCGGAAGAAACGGCGCCATCATTAATGTTAACATTCACACCTGCTCCTGTTCCCGCCTCAGTCAACATGTCTGCCGCGGAAAGGGCCTACTGCGCTTCCATGAGTGGCTTTTGAAAAACTTGGAACGGGGAAGACGAATAGCCTAAATAAATAAATAGCCTGACTTGTATTCCCCAGTACGCGCCCGGGATCCAAAAACACTGAATCTTACATTTCCTATTATACAATCAATGACATGTTTCCACTAACGCCTGCACCTTGAAGCACACGCCCAGCTGGAAACGCGAGCGTCCCGCCCTGGCTGCGAGGATCGCTTTCTCAGACTTTAGAAAATGTCCTACGGAGCCAAAGAGGACAGTTAAAACTGTTTTATGGGCTAAGTAGTAGCCTACTCCCATCTCCATGTGTAAAACAATAAATCACTTAGTGTCCAAGGATCCATTATTGATGAATTGAACTGACTCATTATTTCAGGAAACAATAAGATGTGTCTCAGTAATTCCAATCAAGAAGATGTGGTTTCATTTCTAACTCAGGCTGCAGTAGGAGAAATATCCTGACTGATAGACACTAATAGAGATATATTTGTATATGAGACGCCTTTTCTATAAAGATACCAACGGCAGGCTAAGCAACGCATGCCTTCAAGTGCATTTTGATAGGACTTAATAGAAGGAATGCTGCTGGTGACTGGAAAGTTACACCATAAAATTACAGATGGAGTAAATTTTATGATCCTCTTTCACAGTAGTCAGCGGGAAACGAGAGCTTTGCTTTCATGGTCATAAGCTCAAGCAACAGTTTTACTGTGAGGAAAAAAAAAATTCCCAACCTCCCCTGAACGATCCCACTCCCGAAGTGTGTGTGTGTGTGTGTGTCGTTTCTCCTCCTGTTTTTTTTAGACGTTTGTTACTACCTTTTATCCTAAAAATAACAGGGAATGCGAGGGAGTTCAGTTCTGCGCGGCCTTTGGACTAGACAAGAATTCACCTCTGCCTTGTTTTCTGTGTTTTCTTCATCAGGCATTTTTTTCATGATTTTTTATTTTTTTTTCCAAGAAATGCAATAGCTCAGCGAGAAGTTATGATGAAACTTTTTCGTGAACCATAACATTTAAGAGGGATGCCTCGGAATGAATTCCATATGAAAAGCGGGTGAGAGATAAATCAGTCTTGCTAAAAAAAAAAAAAAGAAAAAAAAAAACAGAGCGTCAGTAATCCCTTTGACTCTCCCCCACACCTGCCTGACTGTCAGCCTTTTCCATGATATCACTGCTGGCTCTGAGATATAGAGAGTTTCCTTTGTTTTCCAGCGCTGCGCTCCTCCGGAGCGAGAAGGGAGGAAGATGAGAGAGGAGCCTTCGCTCGGCGAGAGAGGGGGGTAGAGCAGGCAGGCATCTCTCAAATAACACAACGATCTGCCTCCGCTTTTATCAGACACACGCTGCAGTCCTGCCTCGGCTCACCAGCCTAAACATGTCCTCAACATCACTTCGGCCTCACGCCGCAGCTTATCTCTGCTTTCTCCATCGATCGAGTTATTTCAACACTGGAGTTCACTCAACTTAAAGTGAGAGTGAGGGGCCACTGCTGTCAGAGGATCAGATATTCTCCTTTTTTTTTTTTTTTTTTTTTTTTGGGAAGGGGGGGGGAGCGTAATGGAAATACAGGACGTTTAATTGGCAACCAAGCAGCACCTCGAAAAACGCTCTCCAGATGATGAACGTCCTCGCTTAACTGCAGCAGCAATGTGCGGGGCAGATGTCTGTCTGTGGCACAGGAGGTAGCATTACAGAGCCGAAATCATCTCTTAAAACGCTCCTATCCTGTCCCTCCAGAAAAAAAAATAAAATAAAAAACACACACACACACACACACACCAACAAGTCTTTAAAGGGGAAGACGCAGCGCTGTAGGTCTCAGGCTTGTACTTAAGGAGGGGAATAATCACAGGTTGTATATTTGGCACGGAGCGAAGGGGAAGGAGGCTGTCTGTAAAAAACCCTGACCTGATCTCACACTAATGAGCTTTTGTATAAACACGCGCAGCACCCGTCGTTTGTTCTCCGCAGACTTTATTTGTTTTGAGTCGTAAACTGTGTAGTCCAAGATTAGCCGGATCGGTCCAAGTTCCTGTCTTCAACTGGCTGCCGCGCTGCACTCGCTGCCGTAACGGTAGCCAAGCACCAAGCACTGCCTCTCTGCAGAGGCACTGCCCCACACACACACACACACACACACACACACACATGCACGCGCACGAACACACGTGTAGTGGACTGGTGGTGGATAGATTAGTCTTGTCTGGCAGAAGCTTTCATGATAGGCAAAATGAATGAAATCTTGAAGCTCTTATCGCATCAAATCAGCCGAAAAGAGGGAGTTTCAAATTTGATCGAATTTGACTTTTCGACCCAGCACAGCTTATGTCTTAGTGACTAAAACTGATCTGAAATCTTAAACAGTGAATATCACCCACTCAGGGTTTTGAGTCACACAGACCACCGCAGGAAGTTTTCAGAGTGTAGATACGTGTCGTTGACGGCCAACGCGAAAAGATATGTGCAGCTACTAAACTTTCATACATTTCAATTGCTTCAGTCCTCCGAGCTCCGAGCACATGGTGTATTAATTAAGAAACAATGCCCCCTTTCTCAGACAGACACCAAGAGAGAGGAAGAGGGGGAGAGAGAGAGAGACGCAGAAACAGAAACAAGGGGGTGGAGGAATGAAGCACATCCCGGCTCCATATTGTAATACACTTAACCCAGTTTTTCGAGAGGAAATAGTGAAACACTGTTACCTGAAACTGATGCTGGCAGGAGCCTCAGATGTAGGGAGTACAACCATCTCTGAACAGATAAATAGCAAGTTAAAGGAAAAGGGAGAATACACGGACAGTGAAGCATGGCCGTGGAAGCACTAAACGTCCACGGCCGTCATCGTCGCTTTTATCTCAGGATCACAAATGAATTATTTTGTTATCTCGAGAAAGTGAAGCTTCTTTTCTTGTGATAACAAGTTCATTTATCAACTGCAGTGAAGCCGGCGACACAGAGCCCGGCTTCTGTGCGCCTCATTGCATGCGTCTAAGTGTCTCTACAAAATAAAGCACTTCCATCTCCATGATAAATAAAATAATAATACAAATGCAAACTCTACACCCATGAAATGTAATTTGTTATCCTTTTAAAGGTGTATATATCTATTACTATTTACAAAGATGGTATAATCTTCTGTGACTAAAGCAACGCTCTTACTGTTATTTTCTTCTTTATTCTTCTTATCTCACCTTTTCGGTCTTTTTTTCCCTCTTTCTGTATGGATTTCTTTATTCCTACTGTGAAATGCCCTGACAATGCATCCTCAAACACATACACACGACACGACCGCTGCGATGGCTAGAGAACCATTTGGGCGAATGGATGTAGACATAGAGGCCCTGTAGAATATCCAGGAAGTTAATTTTGGAGGACCTCCATGAGGCTTTCTGGAAAGATCCATTTTCCAGCCAAATCAAATTATGGGCTCCAGCGTTGTGTGAGTTTGCTGCGGAACGAGAATCACCCTGTTAAACCTCTCCCCCGGTATCTATTTCTGTCTGTTATCAGCTCATCCCGAAACACATCACAATCACTGAGGACGATCCTACACACCACAAACATCACACGTTCGGGCCTGCGAGTGCACTTGTGAGTGTCCAACACTAGGGGCCTTTCTAAAGAAGCAGGAGCCAAATTGCTCAATGAACACACTGAACAATTGGAAAACTGTCGCTTCCAAATTAAGATCAGCTCATCAAGCAGGGGGAAGGCAAGCTGCTGCCTAATGATTCCATCAGTGCAAGGCAGAAGTGGGCTGTACGTTTATTGACTTTAATCTCACAGAGGAGTCAGCTTTTTAGCCTGAGATATTTACCTCAATTTCACTTTCACTTTGCTTTGCTGGCAATCTGAAACACACATATAATCCCAAAGAATATAGTTGTTGAAGGGAAAAAAACAAACAATGGTGAATACAGTACTGTCCTGTTTTTCATGCGCGTCAACAAATCTTATGAGTGAATATATTTCATATTTTTTCCCCGTATGCATTCTTCAGAGGTGGAAACTCATTTTCTCTTGTGTGTAATAAATAAATAACATAAAAATACCCAATTATAAATAATTGTTTTGCATTGAAAATGCCCTTTGGATAAAAAGTAGCTACATAAATATTAGTTATTATTATAATGTAATTTAAATGAGCTAAATTAAGCCACATCCCGACAAGCTTTAACATGCCATGTTAGTGCTTTCCCAAACCGTTCCAATCACTGTAAAAAATAATGATGTTTCTTGGTTTGTGGTTAAAGTCTAAGCTGTAACGTATGGTGCTGAAAAAGGAAGCCAATGCAAATCTGCAGTTCCTTGAATGACCACTTAAGTCAATCCACGTGGACTCCAATTTTAAAATTCTAAACCTTACATTATTAATAAACAAAATAATATAAAACCTGAGTAAAATTTCTCTAATTATGATAAATATATGGACTGAAATGTATTAGAACTTACTTATTAAGCCTTACCGCTAACAGGCGGCTAGCCACTAGGTGGCAGCAGGTAGCTGTCTGCGTGGCACAACTCCCACCCAGCTCCACAATCATATCCAGATATGGTCATGAGAGAGAGGCTTCAGGCCCCTCCCAAAAAAATTGCCACACTAGGCTTCAAAACATGAGTCCGCAAACCAATGTGTGACTTTGCGGAAGCTACATCCATAATTTATTCAATCTATCTTAAGGTCTGGTTAGGAAACGATCATAGTTTAGATTAAAATGATCACTTGAAATGCGGTGTGGGTTCAGCCGGGTTAAGGCTACAGGACTTCTAAAACCCTAACCAATCGTGAAATCGGGTTGCATAAGGAGAATCTTCACAGTGGTTCTTCTCTCTAATCTCAAACAGGCACGCACTACAATATTTGATAAAAATAATCCTGCTTCACATAGTACAGGATATAATTATGATTTTTTTTTGTCAGAAGGAGCGGTGCAGGTTTTTTGCAATGGCATCAACGCGTATTTACATTACATGCGAGCGCATAGGAGGACTATACATTCAGGTTTTTTTTGGTTTTTGTATGGTCAACTTTGGAAAAAAAATCTGCGCTTTTCACTATTTTTGTCCAACTGTCCAAATAAAGTGGAGAAGGGGCGGAGGCCGTGGACATATGGCCTTAGTTAGGCAACCTTTGTTGTTACGGCAACCATGACACGAAACTGGTAAAGGGATGGTGTCTCCTGCCGCTAAATCCACTCCTCACCATCTACCTTTCTAACCATTCCCCCAACCCACCCACTCCTTATATAGCAAGATGTCACCTCACATTGACGTCATCTGAACTGCGTCACTTTTCTGGATCATAACTATTATGGCTGATAGACAGTCACTTAAACATAAATATAGTTTTTTTTTAGATGGCTGAATTTTTGACCTATATCCTACTGTTCACATATACTAAGATAATAGTCATCTGTCAAACCAATAAGTACTTTCCATGAAACCTTGGATTCCTTTCTTCTCCCTGAAAACCAGAAAATGGTTTCTCCAGGAAGAATTATGTCATACATAACAAGTAAAAGTAAGAAGATTCCTTCACACATCACTTTGGTCTCTTTTGTTGTGTGGAACTCTCTCTTAATCATCTCACTCCTTGAAAACCTTCAATCACAAGTTTTATTTTCAGCGTCTCTCCTCACTGAACTATTGTAATAATAACTTTTTTCCTAGAGACTCAACTATGTGCCTACAATTCTCACCCACTTACACCTAAACAGGAACTTTAAAAGTATAGCCTTTAACTTTGTATGTGTGTGCTGTGTGCAGTTCCATCTGTGTGTGTAGCGCATGGGTGTGCATTTGCTTCGCAGTTTATGCGTATATGTGATTTTCTATGTTATATTTGTTCCAAAGGTATCAATTTGGTGAGCCGGGCTTGACTTGGTGGCCAGTAATAAACGTCTATTCCAGTGCTGCCTGTGCAGCGGCCTTGACCACAGGCAACTATGTGGCCACTCGTGCCACCACAAGGAGAGCCATACATCTGACTGGTATGAGTCACAAATCTCTGCAGCTCTCGGACACAACCAGGGCCGCAAAACCGGTCCTTTAAGTTGTCAGGCTTCAAAGTAGCTTTGAGGTTCCAGAGACATTATTTTGGGGGTTTTAAAATAAAGGTCACATTTGCTTTATTGAATGTAGTTAGTGTAATGTTATTTTATGGCCGCACATAACATAGTTTCATGAGAAACTGTCTTTTGTCAGCTTTATAGATCTCACAGAGGCACATACTTGCTTGGTAACTGCAGGTTTTAACGAACTCATATTTTATATATACAACAACAAATCACATCAAAAGGCCAAAACCAACTATGAATTCATCCCACTAACGTTGTTTGTGTAGATGATGCCTCGTGCAATTTTTTTGCTCTGTGCTGTAAAGTTCTGTTATGGTCCAAAAACTATTAAAAAAAACAAAAAAAAAATGATGAGTCACACTGATAAACAAAGACAAATTGTTTCATTACAACGAACATTCTCGTATTCACACATAATCATACACTGATGGCTGCCATACAAGGTGCCAACTATCCAGCATGTGGAAGTAATGTAATGTTGGACGTAATCGCACACATTCATAAGCATTTTAAGCAGGGTTAAGTATCTTCCCCAGGAACTTTGACATGTAAACCGGGGGAGTCAAACTGCTGATCAGTGGTCTACTGCTCTTCCTCCTGAGCCACAATTTTAGGAAATTACTGAGCTATTTTTTTTTTAAATGAAACCTGTTTTTTGTCTTTTTTTTTAGATACGTTATCAATCCAGCTATAATTTTGTCATCGTCTTTGTCCTGTAATTTTACTTTTTGGTCTATTGCATGACTTCCCTAAGAGAGATCCCTCCTCCCTTACTCCTCCTGAGGTTTCTTCTTTTTTTTTGTTAAAAGGTTTTTTAGGGTCAAATTGCGGGTCTGAGGATGAAGGATATTCTATTGCTAAATAGATAGTAAATCCCCCTGAGGCCCCACAGACAAGATAGAGGTGTTGGAAACAGATGCATGATAGTTTTATTGTTTTTCACTCGTTGATGTTGATGTATATCGTCTACTCCTTGTCATATGGGATGTGATGTTATGTGGAATGTGGGTCTGTGTTGGCTTTTGGTCAAATATTAAATCCAGGTCGGCGGTCAAAAGCCATATTCTGTTCTTATCTAGATGACATCAAGGTCAACTGGACACAGGATATCCTATGGGTTGACCTTCAGGTAATAAAACATATATAAGAGGGTCTGGCATGGCTGGACAGGGAGAGATCCGCAATTCAGCCCATAGAGATGCTCTTGTATTCTGCAGCATTTTGACACAGCTCTTTTTGTAATAAAATCCTTTTTATGAAAGAAAAGACACAACAGGTGGTGACTTCTTTCATCCGCCCATCACGAAACAACATTGACAATAATAATAAATGTATGAAATAACACCAGCCTCACCCTTTAAATGACCCAGAAAGGATCTGTATTTATGTGCTTTCCTGACTAATTACACTTTGCTGTTGTTCTGTTTTCTATTTCCTCCACTTTGAAGGCTCTTTGCGGAAAGTGTCAAATATCAAGTATCCACATATCTATCTATTACTTATTAATCCATTACAATATTATATATCTCTGTCTCAGTCTTCCAAAACTGGGTCACCAATCAGAATTCTCCAATCAGAAGAGTCCTAACTTCTTACAGATTAATTCCTGGCATTTTTGTAAATACTTACAGTATATGACTGACACGAAAATGGTGAAAGCAATGCTGTCTTTGGAAACAATGACACTCCTATTGGGAGAAATGATTCCACATGCGGGAATGTGTTCTGACTCCGTTTAAATGATTCCAGACACGCTCCTCTCCGTATCGGCTCTGCGCGGGTGCACAGGCAGCATGCACGCACGTCCACGAATGTACACACGCAAACACACACACACACACACACATCCATGCTTCCACTCCACTCCCTCCACTGGCACATAAACAATCATACACTCCGAACTTGGATATTTTAGCAGTCAGGGCTCCACTGATCTGCAGCACCCGTGAGGTTTCGCCGTAGCATCACTTGTCAGTGACTTGTTATGGCATTATGGATTTGACACAGAAAGAAAGTTGTTTCTGAGAATGTAAACCCAGCTGCTCTGCCTCTTCTATGTTTGAGTCATACTCAAAGAGGTGTGAGCAGCTCAGATGGAAAAGGCAATGGATCAACGTCACTCAAAAATGTTCATAATGGATCTTTTATGTTATTTCAGGTCCACCCGGCAGCTTCCTTTCCTTACAGCCAGCATTTGGCATTCTTTGACTGCCAGATGTTGGACCTAGAAAAATAGACTTCTGGGTAGTGCCAACGTCTCTTAATAAGGGCAGAATATGCAGAGTTAGGAGAGTTGAGACATCAAGCTGTCGAGATGCAGAGTTAGAAAAATGTCTTTGAGTATCTACAACCAAAGTCCAATTGCCTTTGATTAAACCCTCCTTGGGAAACCATGCGGATAAAATTGATATGTCAATATTAAAAGATTGACATAATTATTAAAAGTTGTGAATGACTGTCTTTAAAACAGACCCCAATAATATTTTATATTATATAAACAATGGATCATATGACTATGTACTTGTGAAAAGAGTCACTTCCAGGATGGGTGGAGCCTATGAAATAAAAATGGTGATGAACCCACTCAAATGAATACCTTATTCTGCTGTTCCACTTATCTCTACATGTCTCTTTATAGTGTCTTTCAGGTTATTCTTTTGGTTTTTGGAGCCACAATAACTGGTGACCATAGTGGGGAATTTGGAAGCTGAAGACACAGAGATTTCTGCCAGGAGTTGGTGGCCAGCAAACCACAGCAGTGTGTATCTTGGACCTGCATTCATTTTGGCAGCGTAGACATAACTCCATACTAAAGAGGCAACTGTTCACCATATTGACTTAAAAGGAGATATATTACTGTTGTGTTCACTGCCCTTTTTCTTTTGTGCCCAAATGGCCTAGAATGCTGTTGTAGTAGGTTTAAATCAAGGAAATATTTCATTATTGTTTGAATATGTTTGGAATACATATCATGTAATAATTGTAATAGCAGTAGTAATGGTACTACTACTTCTATCAGCAAGTAAAAGTGAAGAGAAGGAAAAGAAACCTAATGTAAAACCCTTTGACTAATGGTTTCTCCTCTACACCCCCTTTTCCAGTTCTGTGTTTAAGACGTTTTTAATCGGTTTGTTGCAGAAGCTTGTGGAGGGACGCATAGGCACCGCAGATTACAGGCAGCATGGAAACAATGCTCCATGCAGCTGGGGGTAACCGTAACCCAAACCACCATGTTGGAAATCATCCAATCCATACACTGGTGGAGGTGATGAACATGGAAAATTGTGCGCTACACTGCCGCTACTGTTTTTACCTTTTCCACCCTTACTGCCGGTCTGAAGGCTGTTGCCAATCAAGATGCGGTGAAAACATACATGGACACAAAGATAAATCATGTTGATGTAGAGCCCATCCTGTGTACCCAAAATCATTCATCCACCAAAGTTTTATGGTCCTTTACTCAAGCGAAGCATTTTTACATGGCCATCAAACGTGATAATGTCAGGGCCTCCTTGCAAATGGAACAAAATGGCCCATTCATATTCCTAGTGGTATGGGTGATATGACTGCAGTACTCTGTAATCTACTTCATCTGTTTTTCCATATCTCTTGCCACAATTGTCTTTTTTTGTCCTCCATGAGAGCTAACACAGGCATAATCTAGGAATGTAGCCAACGGGGTTTGCCACTTATTGTGCTTTCACAGTACAGTGACATTGCCTGTTGGTCATGAATTTCTTCCATCACAGAAAAACTGAATCTTGAGCGTTGGACTCTTCAGTATTTTTACCAGTACAAGTGCAGAGCCCGTTTCAAATAAATTGTCCAAATTGCACCAAACTCGACTGTGCACTTCCCCAGCAATACACCCGCCAAGTGATTGGATAAAAGGTTGTCAAGATATGCTTGGAAATCACAGAAAGACAGAGATTCCTGAAATTTATATGGAGAAATATTCAACAGCCGTCCTTACCCAAATACATTGATGGCACGCTACACTCAAATGAACTATAAATAAATGAACAGAACATCAACTGATTGCAGACACAGAAAGATTAGTGGAATGACTTTGAACCAGGATCATCGGGCAGTCCATTTGGATGTGACTAAGCAGAAAAACATCTGACATGGGGTGATAAAGGGTGTGTAATTTAAAAGCAATGTTGTGTTTAAAATTCTTAATGCTTAAATGACTTCTTTAGATGCCAAACTAGGCTTCTAGCATAACCTACATTTTTTTTTTAAATTTTGGTTGGGATAAATTTGCACCAGCCCACATAATAAGAGCAACATACTGTGTCTATGGTTAGAAATCTCCACGTATAATGAATGTCTCTGTAAGTAGGTTGGTGGTTACTACATGATTACACAGAGGTTCTTATTAATCATCTCTCAGTTACTAGTCATGAAGGGTCATAACTTTTCTCTTTAACCTATTCAATTTCTGTACAATTGTTAGTATAAAAGAGCCAATAGCAAATTTTTTGATTTATCAAATGATCCGCTTGCTTAAGAAAGTCCATATTTGGCCACTTTAGCTAAAAATTCCAATGTTTAATCAGTGTGTCATGGCATTTGGCCTTCATGCATTTGCATCATACTTACCAGTTTTAATGATTCACGTAGTAAAAATCATGCTACTGATTCACGAGAATAACACGACAAGCCAAGGCAGGTTTTTACCCTGATATGAGAAGTCACAACACCTGCAACTCAAATGGTTACTGGTTTCATCCCAAGTATTGAGTCCAGTAATCTAGGAATCTGCTTTAAAAGCTCGTGAGATGTGTCCAAACAGCTTCAATGACTTCTAAAAACTAAAATTAGCCCAGTACTGAGATGCCGCTTAGCACACAGCTGGGTTCAGTAAACGCGTCTATGTATTTGTGTGGAGCTGTTATCTTACGAGGCTGATGGCCGGTTGGGAGAGGAGTTTCCCAAATGACTGCTTTTATGACTGGAAACCCAGCGTGCATACCCACTCATTAAGATGTCAGAAGGAATATACCTGTTGCAATAAAAAGCCAACCTGCAGTAGACGTTTGCTTAGTCACTAAACTGGGAGCAGTGGCCGTTCACACTTTTCATTCCAGCATAATCTATTGGCGTCTGGACAGTCTTCATCAAAACTGTGGAAATAATTACCTTGTTTCTGAGTTTTAAAACATTCCCAACAACCTTGAACAACCTTACAGGACACTTACAATTTTTTTTTTTCACGTTCCTCTTGAAACGCAACAATGCCTCAGACAGGGGCGGGCCTTTTTTCTCTCCCAAAACATGAATTATGAAATATGAGCTCATACAACCACTGAATCTTTTGTGGCAAATGTAATTATCCCTGCCACAGCGGCACTGCGTCTCCTCCTCTCCTTTGGTGATAACCATGGAGGAGCCAGACGGGGAAAAGGAGGAGGAAGTCTGATATTAGGAATTTCTCCCCCCCCTCCCTTAAAAACTCTCAAGTCAGTTTTGAGCCACTAGGTAATGTTTTTCAAGTTGGTTTTCTTATTGCTAGTTTCCTAATCTTAAGGCAATGTTTCCTCCTTATAAAAGACCAAAGACATATGTTCTTTTCAATAACATGACATGTGTTCTAAAAATCATCCCAAAAGACAGATGTGTTTTGAATATGCAGAGTGTTTGGAACATCAGCAGACTTCTTGCTGAAACACGTTGGAGATTTGAATGTGCAAAGGTTTATGAATTAATTAAAATGGACGAATTCCTTATTGATGTGAGTTGGTGCCACAAGCAAGAAGCGACTTCTCCGAACGTTAGTCGATCACACTCTCTTACTCATTGTCTGTTAGGATCGTCTTTACGTTGTCCGCCTTCACCTCTCCTATGCCGTTATAAAGGTTGTCCAGTTTGTGGCGGGTGATGTGCTTCTGCATATTGTATATTTCCTCAATGTGAATGTGATCCACTTGAGAGTTATTGGTGTTAACCTGCTCTTAGAATATGCCCGGGAAGAAGGTGGAGGAGTAAATCATGCCTATATGATAATGCAGTAATAAATTATAAAACAATTTTAAATCGTCAGCTGATGCCTGACCTTTGTGTTTTCCTTTCTATATTAATGCTGACATTTAAACCATAAATAAATGCGGAGGAATCGCCGGGTACACTGAAAAAGAATCAAATCCCCCTCCAGGGACTGTTTCTTTGCTGAGCTGCATTTGACTGATACTGTTAAATGGAGGGAATTCTGTAATAAAAAAAGATTCCTCTGAAGATATACACTTGAATTCACTGACTCTGACTACTAAATCCTCGCAGACCTTTGGCTGAACTCGTGAATGGATTTTTGCACAGAATGAAGACTGTGTATTGTGTCCCCTCAGCTCCAGTGGAGTCCTGTTAAGGGACTCCACTGTTTACAGTGAACAATAATTCTTTAAATATATATTTGGACATGTGAGTATTGTATAGAGGAATAAAAAGAAAATATTCTTTAAAGTGGTATTAATCATATTTTTAACCAGTAGTTGATAGAATTACTCAATTTTTTCATCCAATAGGGTTCTGGCATTGTAAGGACATCTAATGTTTTGTCTCCTGGGGCTTTAGCTCACTAAGTGTTTCACTATAGCCAACTACCAACTTGTATTTGCATAATCTTATTGTGAAATACATTTTTAAGTAGGCTTTAGTATTATAAAATTTTGACTGCAAAATTAGAAAAAAAAAAAGGTTTTAACTGGCTGTAGCTATTTTTTCATCTTTTTTGTAAGAGAGTTAAGGTGCAAAATGTGAGATGAAAACAACTTGTTAAATACATTTTGAGATAGCAAACTGCTTGCACTGTGTGCATTTTTCCCTGTATGTTTCCATATAAGCATTGCTTTGTCTTTGTTCATCATCATGACACATGCCTAGTACTAGCTAACATGAAAGTACTTTTATAACTTTTACAATTCACCTAAAAAATCCTGGAGATCTTGCTTTTTCTTTTGTTTGTGACTTCCTTGTTTGAGGATGGGCAACCTCTACTTCTTCTACTCTGTTTGTTTTAACCAAAAAAGTAGCCTATACCACCAGTTTATGATGAAGCTACCCCTTGCATTATTAAGTCTTATTTAAGACTCCAAAATACCTGAAACAAGATTTCAAACGTTTGCTTAAAATTCGTTTGACAAGCGGATGGAACCTAGCCTGGGTATACCCATCCTGTCTTGCACGCGGATTAACTTTGCTCTGTAATTCAGTCTGGACACCAAGGACCCAATTTTCCCCTCGGTGAGGGATCCAGTCGCAGAACAGAGGAGGGTGCAGCGAGACAATGACGAAACACATAAGCGTCTTTTTGATAAATGTGGATCCGACGGTACAGACAGTGATTCACCTTAGATTGATCTTCTCAATGCAGATTGAGATGAGGTCTGGTGTTATCCAGGATAGATGGAAACACAGCTTGTGTGACAGTTGGTGTCGGGCAGGTAGATTACATTTGGTTTATCAGAGCTGATTTGCTGCCAACTGCTGACTGCTACTATAAAGTGTAGTTATATAGAACAGTGAGATTACTTACATTTTTATAAGCAGGAAATACAGATTTATTCCTCCTTATTACCAGAACCAATTCCTCTTTAAAGACTGATCTTCATCTGCACACGCGAGTATGTTTGCAAGCTTATTCTCATTCAAAACAGTTGCCATTGTATGTGAGTGTGAAACTGGATTCTCCAGGCTAAATAAGATTTTATGCAGAGCATCGAGGATGACACAGCAATTTATGCTCGTCCACAACAAACAGAGTAATGAGGAACATTCATGGCCTGTGCAACTCCCAAAGTGTACCAAACCCAATGAGGTTCGCGAGTTCAGCTCAAGTAATCGGCATCTTAAGTGGACCAGCGTATCTTCATTTGCCAAGTTTCTGCTTTGTCTTCAAAATTTGCTCTTTTCTTTCTTGCAATTTTCCCATTCCCTCTCATCTTTTGCATCTCTGGTGTCTCTGCTCCACTTCATCTGTTTGATTTGTTGAGTTGCTCCCAAGTAAACTGACCTATTTTACATTCCTATTTTGTTTTTTAACCCAAGTATGATAACAGGACGTGACCTAGCTATTGGTTTTCTCCTGCGCGTCGCTGTGTTTATAAGCCTCCCCGTTCGGTGTCAGATAGTCCCTCTCCGCTATCAGTTTTTACTGCTGACGGCGGGAGACGGGGCTCGGGGAGACTTTTGGCTCATGAAATACGAGATGCTCGGGGCATGTTTAGATTATCGCAGACCTCTCCACTTAACTCGCCATAACACTCTGTTCACTGCTGAGAGGAAAGACATCCATCAAACAGGCCTGACAAGAAACATGAAAATAGGATGGTCTCGCTCCATCTATGTCACTCTTCTAATGCACTCGAGGTTGAGCGCCGCGATATCTGGCTGTGCTGTTTTAATATGACCATATAGTCTTGTACATTCACTTCTATGTAGTTAAAAGGGAAATATCAGGCTTGTTTCTGTTAATTTTATACTTTCAGGATGTCGGATGTCTTAGTCAAACATGATCAAAGTAAAAAAAAAAATGGTGTTTTGTTCATGCTCGTGTTGTCCACTGGCTCGATTTAGGCTCAAACGTGTATAGATATACAGTACTCCATTTCTAGCAAAGAACAAGAAAAAGAGGGGGTGATTGTAGTGATGTGGGCGGAGGTGGTGAAGTGAGGATATCTATTTTGGATAATAAAGTCAATTTAGCGCAGCAGAAACTTTTCAGTGAGCCAACATGCACAGCAGCACCCCATTATCATATCATAACACCTATCTTTAACTCTACTATTTCATGCCAATATGGCTGCCATAAAAAAAGATCTAATATCTATCGCATGTTGCAGCTCAGCTGATGTTGGATTAATAGCAAAGGAGGCAGGAAGTTGGAGGCTGTACCTTAGCTTTAGTGCACCATGGTATAAATTCCTAAGTGTCTTTACTCTACTGGAGAGATGAACACCATTCTTCCGAAAGATATTACATGCCTTCCCTTTCGTGTTTAAAAGATGATAAGGGAGAATCTAACGAGTCCAAATTCATCCACAAAGTTCAATCGGGTTGCGATCTGGTGACTGCGATGGCCATATATCATTATAATCATTGAGTGATGCCTTGTGCTCTGGGGGCTTTGTCATTTCAGGACAATGACTCCCTTCAGGATAGAAATGTTTAAGATAAAGACAATCACTCACAACAAATTTTATATTGATTCTCCATGACCCTTTGCACTATGGGCCTTTTTCACCTATATTTATATGCTCTGGTCTGAATCCTATAATTAATTGGTTGATTTGCAGGGTTTTCCATGAGCACAGAATGAAAATCCTGAAGACGGCCCACTAGCCAAATACAACATCCTACTGTGGACGGGTCCAGATCCATCCTTGATTCATTCATATTTTATTATTAGCTGTTAGCAACTGTTAAATCCGCTTATCCGCATCCAATTATGTAAAGCTCACCCGGCTAGGGGAGCCATTTGATCCAGACTCATGCATTACACCTCGTAGTCAGATCATTGTTGGATCACATTCCCACTACAAATAAAGCGTTCTTTTGCGACACCACTTCCTTCAAAGGGTCTTTGGTGCAGTTCAGTTGTTTGGGTCCACACCCGAGTATGACTACCGTGTGGGGGGAAACAAACCAGAGATTGAATTTATCCAGACTAAAACAGTTTGGGACGAGTGAGCCCACAGTGTTCCAGCGAAATGTTCCCCGCGACATAACAGAGCCACCAGATCCACTCAATGTAGGGGGTCAAACCACACATGCACTTGCCCAATTGTTGAGAATACGGTAAAATATGACTCATCTGACCATACACTTCTTTTTTTTCCACATCTCTGTAGACCACTGCCTATAGTTTTTGCAACACTGAACTCTGTGTTGTGAATGTGCATTCATCTTTGTAATGAGGGGTTTATGCACTGCCACCCCACTATAATAACCTCTCTATGTAATTGCCGAGGCTCGGATCCTGCTGGCACAGTCTGGTCAACGTCCTGCACTGACATTTTCAGTCACCTGAGGAAGAGCTGCTTCTGTTTTTCCTTACACATCACACTTATGCACAAACATCTGATATTATATATACTGGACCACAATTGACCTTGTATGTTTTCAGTGACTCTTCAACTTCACAAGTTTTCTATTCCAATGAGCCTTCAAATTTTGTATTTGAAATCAAAAGCAGTTTTCCATTAATTTGTCAGCGCAGGCTGCATGGCAGGAGTGCTGCAGGGTGAGGGCCGATAATGTGCCACTGGAGTTGGGTCAGGATTTTTTAAACTCGCACAGCTGAAAGTACTTTAAAGGCAGTCTTGTGTGAACCTTGATGTTAACACAAACCTTTGTTCGCGTGTCAGCATTTCTCCTACCGTATGTCTGAAATGTATGTCACCGCTATTATCAACCCTATTTCGAACCTCCCTTTTTCACCAAAATCCTCATCCCACGCAACAAGTTGGACGAATTCCTGGAGGAAGGTGATGACCTTCTGGTACTCCTCCATCGCCGAGCCCGCTCAGGGCTGTAATTGAATGAGGAGATGACATGAGACCAAACCAATGATCAACTTGCTCCAGGAGCCACACTGTACTCATGTAGAACACAGGGCGGATTTCTAGCTGCACCATGTATTTCAGTCGCCACTTGTTGCCCTTTTGAAAACATTTGGAACAGGACCAACCTTCATCCTATCAAATCGTCTTGGTTTGATGGCTGCAGCTGATTGATGGGAAGCTATTTTTATAATAATGGTAGTAATAATCTTTATTTATGCATGTATCAAAATGCATAAAAAAGAAAGAAATGATTAAAAAAAACTATTTGGTGTAGACAAAACTTTTTTAAAAGAGATAAATGGAAAATTTCAACTCAAGTCAATTTGGAAAAGGCTCCCCAATAAAAGTCAATTTTAAGAAAGGACTTGAAAGGGTCTGCTGACCTAATTCCCTTGGGCAGATCATTGCATAGCTCCAGGGGCCATGACGCATATGCCCTCTTCAGTTTCAGCCGGGCCTCTGGAACATACACAAGTGATAAAAACGAAAGTAAGATCTTAAAATTTATTCTAAAACACACTGGGAGACGGCGTAAAGGGGCTCAAACAGGAGTGCTGCGATCACGTCTTTTGGATCTGGTTAAACCCCTGGCAGCTGAATTCCGTACAGTCTGGAGTCGATCAATAGATTTTTAGTTCAGGCGAGTAAAACGGCTGTAACTCATGCATGACAAGGTGAAGGCAGGTAAAAATCCCTCTGTGATAAAAAAGATTGTATTTTTGAAATATTTCTGAGATGATAAATAAAACAAAATAAAAAATACCATTGCGCAATCTTCGTGATGCGTGCTGCTCAAAACGTATATTGCTGTCACACCGAAACGCCTTCAATAAAATGAAGATTTCGTCAATAGGTTCGATCTGATCAAATAGAGAGGCAGCAAATGGCAGAAGTTGTTTTGCCATATGTTGGGGGATTTCTCTGTTTTTAATAGCACTCTTGAAAGGCCAATAAGTCCTTCATAGGGACCACTGGAGACATCTTAGAGAACTGGAGATTATCTTTGTTTACAATATCCTCTGAAATTATGAGCGCCCGTCCAAGGACGAGGGCACTTTTTTAGATTTTTCACCATATGTGGGACATCAGGCGTGAAACAGCCGGATGTGACATGTTTTATTGTGGCTGACCCTAAAGGACTTCCACATGTCTCTGCTGGGGCTTCCCGCGTTTAAGGCGACATCACGCACGTGGCCCTATCGGCGCTGGCCTTTGTATGGTTTAAATAATAATTACTGAGCCCGTAATCTCCTCTGTCGACAGAACTGCCACTGGAATACTACTACTTGCTTCCAGAGTGTTGTGTTTTCGGCCGAGATAATCACACGGACATGTGCTGCTACTCCTGGGTGACCCGACAAAGTCACGTCGCCGTGCAGCCGGCCTGTAAGCATGTGAGCGGCTCCACGCTCTGTGTGATTTCCGTTTCATTCGAGGTCCGCGGCCCGCTCCCTTCCAAGATCTGTCAATCCATCTATCTTTGGTTTTAGGAAATCAAAGACATCTGTCAACACACCAGGCTCAAATTTAACACATTGCGTCCTCCCAATTCTTTTTTTTTTGCAGGGTTCTTGTTCCTGGCCCGAGAAAAGCACATTTTTAACACCTTAATATTTGCCGTATTGCTCCATTTCTTCCCTGTTGTGGTTAGGCTGCTTAAATTTGCCTCAATTTGTTCAGTTTTTAAGTGCTCTTTAATGTTGGTTGCTTATATTCATTATCTTCCTAAGGGCTGCCTTTTCCTTTCATACTTGTTCTTTAACATTTGGACTGGACGGGGTTGCTGGCTGCTGGCTGGCTGCTGGCTGGCTGCTGACCGGCTGCTGCCAGCTCTGCTTGTCTCTCCTCACCAACTTTCTTCACTCTCACTTTTCCCCTACTCTCTCTCTCTTTTCTGTCTGAAACTCATGTAAGTAGAAGACAAGGCATATTATTATTTTTTTGGGAATATTTAAAAACCATTTTGTATCACTCCTGAATAAGAAATATTACATGTCAGCGTTAATCCTGTCATTAGCAGCTCTTCGAGCCGTCTATTTACAGGTCATGGGGTGCATCAGGGTGTGGGGAGGCCCTCCTCTTTCTTACCACAGGGCCATACACAGAGATGGTGGGAATAGCATCTGCTCTTAGGCTTGTCTTGCCCTTTTTGGTCTCTGCCTCAAACTGTACTTCCCACACACAGCTTCTGCCTACACATTATACTGACTGGACACGTATAGACTCAGTACATGGGGAGGGATATATAGGCGATTCAGTCAAGCCACTTGACAAAATCAGGATGCACAAACTGCACACACTGCAAAGATATTCCAGTAGCGCTTGATAATAAACCTGTAAATGTGCACGATGCATCCCCTCCTACTGTAAGTATTACAGCTGGTGTTTTTTCAGGACGCCAAACGCTGGTCTTATAATCAGTCCACCACTTCAGTAGCCCATACTGAACTTGTGTTCCTTAGCAGCTATTGGACGAATGCTCATGAAAATTTGCTGAGACGTTTGCGGTCTCCTGAACCCGAACCTGACTTTTAATATGGTTTTACCATGACGTGGACGTGTTCACTCTTATTGAAATGTCCTGGGTATGAATTGTAATAAACTTTCTTCTGGCATCATAACCATGTAAAACTTTTAATTCGTCCGAATTACCTTGGCTTATGGTTAAACGAGTGTGTGAAAGTAATTATTAAAAATATCATTCTCGTTTCCTTCACAAACGAGAAGTTGTAACTCAGATTTACGTTTGTTTTTTGTGCTAATTAGAAAGTGCATATTTTAAAACACTCAAGAGTACAATTTTCTTAATGTGTTTAACAGACTTGAACCTCATGTGACATTCCTTAGTCTGTGTGTATATATATATATCAGATGATTTTTTAAAATTATTTTTAGTTCCTGGAAACATACAGAACCAAAAGAATATACTGCTTAGAAAAAAAACGTATTTTGTACATGTTAGTTTTAAATTTGGATATATTTCTAAATGGCTGAATAAAGTATAACATAACAAATGATTGGGCTGGTTGTTTGATCTGAGGCGTCGTTCCTACTGCTCCTACCTGATCCACTACAGCAGAGGGAGAGACTTTGCAGCATGAAAGCGGGGGGGGGGGGATCTGAAAAGACCTGAAAGTGAAATTACACCTCCCCACTTTCTAACAAACTCCCACTAGGTGAGGCTGTCTGGGCACCTATAATAAGCAGGCCCAGACAAACCTATATTCCACTCGGTGCTTATGTGGTCTGCAGCGTCTCGTATGCCTCCCTCTTCACCCCCCAGGCTGCCGCACGCTGCCTTCTGGCCGGGTGATTAAACAAGGGGCTGTTGAGGTTACACGTACTTACTTATGATCTGGTCGGGAACGTCTGAGTTCAGACAGGCTGGTTGCAACTCTGTCCTTACTGCAGTTGTTCTTAATGAAAGGAGCCGTCTCTCAACCAGAGACATGGGTTCAAGTGCTCCCTGTTATTCAGGTGAAGTATTTTTGAGCACCCGCTGAATTTCTATCTGCTTCACAGTTGCCTGCTATTATATATCAAGGAAGCAAATAAAAGTAGCTTTTTTTCATAGGTAATACACCGAGCGACATGAGGAAATTCTGCTGTACATTTATTTGGCAGATGTTTCCTGGACACTATAAGTCGTCCTTATGAGCGTTACAAATTCCAATAAATGTGCACACATTAATAGAGACTTTTATTTCCTGGGTTAAACTCACGATCTGGAACGACTGTGCGGAGAGGTGTGTCACTTTACTGTTTTCTGGAGAGCTACATGAAGAATTTTATTCTGAAACTTGAAAGCATGCTGATTAGAAGCTGTTTCCAATTGAAAAACAAAGCCACTGGGCAACATTTTTGAGACATTCTTGTTTTTATAGCTGCCTTGGGCTGAACCGTGTATGGAGTAGAGACTTATTATAGAATAATTATACAATGTCATCTCGGTGCACATTGGCAGTAAATGCATCAGTTGTAATCACAGGCTTCCAACTGCAAAGAGGGCAGCTCCAAAGTCAAGTGTTCCTGAAAATTGTAGACTGTCCCCGAAAACAGGAATCTATAAGGAGTCCTTGGACGTCTGTCAGTACGTTCTGTCGGCCGTCGGGTCCCCTTTGAAAGGGAACCAAAGACTTTAGTTTGGGTCGCTCAGATTTTCTCCCTGCCAGCGCAGGAGGGCTCCTCAAATTAAACCAAACATTTTGGGCCACAGTCCCAGGAAGCAACATGAACAAGAAGTACTGACATTTTCTGCCAAACAACTTGAAATAAAACAACAAAAAAGAGCGAGCATCTGCCAGAAACCCAATATGGCCAGCCAGAACGCTTTCAAGAAACCTCCTTCTTTCACTGCTGAGCAAGCAAAAGGTCATCACTTTGTGATGGATAAATAACGCAAAAATGCAGCCCATCATTAGAGGATCAACCCCTCGGAGCTCATTGAATTCCGCTTAACTTTGTGAAATTGGCCCCCGGCCTTTATCAAAAGTTTACGATCATGCTAGCAGCTCTGCGAGTCTGTAGTTAAGCAAATGGAGGCTTTGAGAGAGGCTCGTAACAGAGATCCACAGAAAGGATCAAACCACGGAAGTTGTACCATGTGCCAAGGCTGCACAGGCACAGGCCGTCCTGGCACCGGGGTGCCGGAAGATAATTGCAAACAACATCAAGCTGGCAGCATGAAAATGCTAACATGGTGATGTTTAGTGTAACAAATGTTTGCAATGCTCACCATCTTATTTTAGCATGCTAACATCTGTTAATTAGTGCTATGTCAAAAACAGCCAATCAAAAAATGTTCGGAAATCTGCATCTGAAGTGCATGTTAATTAACACATTGGTCCCGATGACGCTGCTAAATGAAAATTAAGGAGTAAATGATGAAATTACAACACTGCATACAAGTCATTCTAAAGGTGATAAGAGGGACGATGCCAAAACTGTCATGTGGTTTAACCCTAAGTACTTGGTACCAGTTAGTTTAACTCTCTTGAAAAAACATATGCTATCAACTAGTTTTCAACATTTGTACTATGTCAAGAAAATCACACAAAATAATCATTTGGTCAAATAAAATGATACAAATTGAACATATTTGAATAAAATGTTTGTGACTTTATTATCTTGCCAACCATTATTTGTCACTGACCCAAGAATGCTTGCACCAAACTCGGTGACAATCTACCAAACATTTCAGATATCTCACTCAAAACTACAAACGTGAACCTCATGATGGCACTAGAGGAAAAGTAAATGGATTGCTAAAGAGAGAAGAAAGAAGAATTTATTGGATATCGGAACCAAATGTCATGGCAATCCATCAAATAGTTGCTGATATTTCAGACTGGCCCAGCGTGGTGGACCGACAACCAGAATCACTTAGAGCCACACCACTAGCGTGGAAGAAAAAAACATCAAATGGGAAATTTCCTTTTAAAGCATTTGCTCCGAAAAGAGCCAAACATTTTGTTTTACCACTTTCAATCCCAGCGATTCCTTGTGTCTTGATTGCACATTTTTATATTCATGAATACTTAGGCGAAGAGAGATCTGATAGCTGTGGAACTGAAACTGAAAACTAATGCCAGCGCATGTTCCCAATCAAGTGAAATGATGTTATCAAAAGACGTGAACACCCATGCTCCTCCAATCGGCTGCTGCTGCTGCTGCCAAGGTGCTCTTGAGCAAGAAGCTTTTTCTTGGTCAGTGGAGCTCCACAGTGGCCAACAGTAGAGCGCTGTGGTTTCACACAGCTGCAGCCAGATGTGATTGTGTTTAAATATACAAATACGCTGCACAATTATTCCAAAGGGGTGAATTTCTAAAAACAATAAATCACACCTCCTGCACACAGCAACAGTCCAAAACATCTAATCAAAACCACACTCAAGGCAAAAAAACCCACCACAGGCGTGTTTTTTCAAGCACCATTTCAGTTTATTCTAACAGTTAATTTGATTATGTAATATTATTACTAAGAATTTGATTAGATATTGTATCTTTGAGTATTACTTTCCAAAGAACTTTACCCAAAATGTATAGAACTTTACAATGTAAAGCTTTACAGGTTGTTTCTGAGCCAGAAATCACCATGTCCAGTAGCACCTACATACACAAAAACCTTTTGGTTTTTATTCCTTTTATTGTGTGCTGATGGTTTTTTACAGAGGGTGTTGTTCATATGACATTTACAGCCTGATTTACACAACATTTTATAAAAAAAAAAAATAAATAAATAAAGAAAATATGTGTTTTCTTTTACTGTCTGATAGTATTTTATGATTGTTGGAGTGATAAAAAGGCACATCCATCGTCCCCCTCTGTTGGGGGAATAAAAAAAATTGACTATGTGTCAACAAAAATAAACAAAGATTTTGTTTATTTTTATAATATTCAGATTTCTGTTCTGGAAATGTACACAAATAAGTACATATTTACTACGATAATGATATTTGGACATTTAACGTTAGATATAAGAGAACTTTTTATTTAAAAACAGCAGTCGTCTTAATGTGAGATAGTCCATGTTGATATCTACTGTATTAGGCAATGTTTTTACCTTATCCACATGTGCATACAGCTGTGAAATGGCACATTCACAAATTACCAATTACCACACACATTAACATAATACTGGAAGACACACACAATCACCTGTAGGAAAACTATAAAAGAAGAAAAAGAAAACTAAATAAACCTCATCATAAACACACATTAAACCTTCTTTTACTATTCTCAGTCCCTACTTCACTTGTACATGATCCAAACTAGAATTGTTCAATCACACCTGCACAACATTGGACGGAATCTTTCCCTCAACAGGCTGAACATGTGCCAAGCCTATATGGTTCTAATTTCTGCTTGTGGCAACATTTCCAACAATGTGGTTCGTGTTTGTGTGATGAAGGTTGCACTGCAAATCCTCCTTTTTCCTCAGTACACGAGGAGAGCGCTCTGTATAGCTACCACCTGTGCTCCCATTCTTTGTTCCAGTCATCTTTTACCATTAATTATTTTCAGACCTGAGGAATCTAGCTTTCCAAAAAAAAAAGAGGTAACTCCTATAGTCTGGAAGACATTTTATTTTGGCTACTGAGGTTTTTATATAAGTCACTGGCCCCTGTCAGGCTCTGTTCACAGCTCCAATCCCAATGCCAGTCTTTCAGGAAATCTAAAGTAGCAGTTCCACCGCTGTCTCCTTTTCTGTCCCCTGAGTTTATACTTTGTTGCTGCTATCTTTTATTCTACTCAAATCTAATATACCGTCTAAGAAGTGTGTTCAAGTATAGTTTTCTGGGAGGCTTTCTGTCCAGGATACAGCACTGCGTCCTGTAATTAGGTCGCGCAGGAATGTAGTGATGCTCCGCTCCGCGCTGCCGCTCAGACCTCTTGCAAAGCAGCAACAAAAAAAAAAAAAGAGGCGGGTTCCGAGACAACTTTCCCGGCTGGTGATTTGATGAACGGAGGATTTTCCAGTGTCAGTATCTACGCTGTCGGTTCAGGTTCACTCTTGCTGCTTTCTTTTTTTTTTTTTTTTTTTTGGTCCAGCCTCCTGACCGTGCGCAACTCCCCGGGAGCCGAGTGGTTTGCGCTTTTTTTTTTCTTCTTTTCATGAAAGCCCTTTTACCATCAGTCTGAGAGCTGGGCTTAAGGGGGAGCGGATTTGAAGGGCCCAGTTTGGCTGTGAGAGGCATCGCTATACTTTGACACATGGCGCTGTAGTGAAAGCACACTTTTTTTTTTGTGGATTGTGGAAGGGACCGAATTTTATTTAAAAAAAAAAAAAGTCGCCCGTTTTCCTGTACAGCTTCTGTACGGGCGCTCACCATGGAGATGAAAAGGTGGGCCACCAGGTGGAAAACGAAAAGGTGTCTATGGGATTCAACGCTAACCGCTGTAGTCACAATAATTGCAATCCTACAAGCTGCCGATGTCAAAGCAGGTAAGAGGCAACGTTACGCACCGCCGTCACCGTGCGCAGTCACCGTGCCAGCGCCAGGGCATCCTGGGCAGCTCCGGCAGCCTGCCCATTACTGGTGGCCAGCGAGGGCTTATTAACTTAAATCCAGTTGATTGCCAGTCGCTAGTTACCTTAATTGAATCCGTAAACCTTTTTTTTCCCAGTTGCCGAGACCCCTTATCCAACTGAGCGGATTCGTGCTTTTTCTGTTTTATATTCGAGTAAATGTATTTCACGGTGATGGTTTTTAGTTAGGGGAACCCAGTAGTCTGTTGAGGACACTGTGTCTGAATTCGCGTTGGCTTCTAAAGTAAGTAGTCTGGGGTCTGCAACCCAGGTGTGGTCATCCAGCAGAGGATTGGTAAAGCGTTGGTTTACGCTCCAGACGAGCGTAAAGCGCGTGCGTAAAATTATCAGCTAATCGCCTAATGATTGCACTTGTTGCCTCTGTAATCCACACTCCACCGTGTCGTGTTTCGAAAAAAAATAAGATTATCACGGGATTAAATACTTTGGTGGATTCTGTTGGAGGTCTACTTGGCAACACTTCTGGAAAGCGTTCCGGTTTTACGCAGCACTTTTACGCACGGCGTTTGGCGGTATAACCATCAGCCCGCAGATGCGTAAAGTATATAAAGTGTGATCGGTGAAGTAGCCTGAGTGTCGTGTTGTGGTGTGAGCAAATTCACAAAAAAAAAGGCATCGCTTGCTTAAGATTGTTTCCCTTTCTCTGATAAACTGTGGCTTGTCATGCTGATATTACAATCTGACTGCTGTCAGGGTGGTTTACTGTAGTCGACTGTAATATTTAACTTTTCTGAGCATAACTCTGTGGAATCCTGAAATTCAGATTCTGGCCTGAAGGATCACTGTCTCTCCGCATTATCTGGGCTCCCACTTAGTCCAAAAAAGGGGCGTAGATGGAAAATAAATCTGGAATATTTTCTTTGCTTAACAACACATATGTGGATCACATTAACTAGGCCCACTTCTTACTTTGAAGAATATTTCCTTTGTCTCTAAACTCACACAGATATCCATGCTGGACTTCAGCTTTAGCCAGGACAAATGTGTGTTCCTGACACTTACCATTTGTGGTTTTGAAATCAGCTCAGTTATTATGTATCCCCTAAGACATGCTAGGGACGCGAAAAGGTTATTTCTCTGCGTCCTGTCTACACATTTGTGGTAATATTTCTTGTCTTACAACATCACCAAACATTGTTTTGGAGTGCTCTACATGATACAAAAAGAAAATCATTCAGCAGAGGGCAAATTGCTGCCTGAAATGAAAAGATCATGAAAGCAAATACCACAGTGGCACGGCTTGCCCGTTGCCAATCTTTCTTAAGTCTGACTGTTTAAACTAACCATAATTGCATGATGTGCTAGCAAACATTTACAGGCTTTCCAATGTACTTTAATTGCCACCTATGCTGCCAACTCTCAGTAGATGGCAGTAACACTGAAAAGACCGGCAAGACATCCCAAGATGCTGCTGCTGCTGCACGACCACAGAGCCACAGAGACATGAAGCCAGAATGTCGTGGATTTAAAAGTTAATCACAACGACGAAACATAAACATCAGACTTCATGGCTTTTGATGAATGCTGGAAATTTTGAAAAATGCCATTTTAATGTGACCCCGTCTGCCGTTGAAGTTTGTTAAACGTTTTTTTTTTTGGTGGGGGGGGGGCAGGTTTCTCATGTCGCTACACGCTTGGCAGCCTGAGGGGAAATCACAGACCTTTTGTCGTGTAGCTTGTTAACATGGCAGATAGTATATCACAGGTCTCCCGGCTGCAGCCGTCAAAATGTGCCGTTAAAAAAAATCAGAGAGACTTCCAAATTACAACTCAGACACGGCTGTGGACGGTCTGGAGCTGCCGTGATACATTTCGCACGAAGGAACTGTCTTCTGTCTCTCTCTTGTGGTTTTCCGTCCTTATCATTATCATATGGTTTATTGCGTCTGAGGGGGGGAAGGGGATTCTTTATTCTTTCAGGATATGTTGAAAGGCAGAGCATGCTGGCTCTACTCCTGTGAGGCTGAGAAGCTTTTAAAAAAAGCTACTCATTTGGGGTCTTAATGGGTTTGGGATATTGCCTGTGTTTCAGGGCTTCTGTGAAGCGATGGTTGAGGAAGGAGAGTCAGGGTGGTGGTGGCGTGGGGAGGGGAGGGGGGGGTTCCTGGCCAATTCAGCACATCTGGAATATATGAGGCCTTGAGGTATGCAGTAATGCAGAAAGGCATTCTGAAACTCACAAAGAGACCTTTAGTCCAAGCTTTTCTCTCTCTTTTTTTTTTTAAGAACCAGTAGCTCTGTACTTGGGACAATATTCAGAAGAGCCACAGACTATTTTCCTTTTTATGAGGCATTTGGTGTGAGCTTTAAAACTTGGCATTTGATGCCTCACATTTGTATTTTGTCTGTCTTCTAGTCAGTCTGGTAGTCAGTAAATGAACCCAGTTTCTTTTATAATTGCTCCTTGTGTGTTTTTTATGTCAATTTTACTCCATCTCCCCTCCGTTGATTAAAAAAAAAAGTCACTGTGTGACTAAATCGAATCAAAAGAAAAAAAAAAAAAAGACTTTCTGCCTGGCTTGATTTCCCAGTAGTGTCACTTTTCTTGATGCTTCCACTTGCAACAATTGAATTTCATCAACTGTAGCATCAGATGATCCGGACACATGTCAGCATAAATTACTCCGGTTCCTTTCCATCCGTTAAAAGAGCAGATCTGCAAAACTTCGAATGAGGTAAAACCCGGGGCACAATCCCCAAGCATGTGCTGGGAATCAGGCGAGTTTGATTCCCCCTCTCAAGCTGTTATTTTTCTGGTCACAGGAGAAGTAGCTACAGGGATGGGGCCTTCTCAGTTTAGTCTCATGTATGTTTTAGTTAGGGGGGTATAGGGAGTGGTGCCAGCACCATAATGGCTTCAGCATGTGGATTTAAAGCTCCTCCCATTCAGACCCCCTCCTGGTCACCGAAAGTGAACAGGAATAGCAGAATCAGCACTTCCTGGCTTCACGTGCCATATGAGTAAAAAAAACGGAAAATATAAACATGCGGATATTTTTATTATCTTTTTTTTTTCTTTTCCTTTGACTGTGGAAAAATGTTCAAATGTTCAAAGAGGCACAAGAGAAAAGTATAGTGTAACACAGTTTGGGGTTTACATTTTGCATAAAAAAGAGAGAACATATGGTTCTTCCATTAAAGGAAAAGTCATATGAGAGATTATTACACTCTATTATATTACTCTAAATTATATTTTTCCACCAGATGATGCCAAAATGGTTCATCAATGTGTCCTGACCAAACCCTCTTCCTGGTTCACACAGTTTTATGGAGTATTACGAGCCAGCTGAGGAGATTTCCTGCAATGTGGACCAAAAAAAAAGCTCCTGTCTGATCCCTTTAAATAATTTTCCCACAGTGTTTTCTTGCCGTTATCAAACACATGAATCTCACTTAAAAAAAAAAAAAAAAAACGAAGGGAGATTTTAAATTAAGCTGGTTATGTGCCTTTTCCTTATAGGCCTTATCTCTCCGCTGGGTTTTAAGCTTAGCAGTCAGACATTGTTTATCATTGTTGGTTCCTTTGAAGAGGACACATCCTGCCTCCTTATTCTGAAAAGGCAAATGAGTCATGTGATGTCTGGACAGGGTTGAGCTGGCCGCAGCAGGATCTAGAACAGTTAAACAAGTAGATTTAAATACTTGGATCATGCTGATCTGTTTTTTTTTTAGTTGAGATTTAACTGTCATTGAGGTAATGCTTTGGACCTGCCAGCCATAAATATCGTTTTTTTTATTTGTAAAACATTGTCTGTGGTCATTGTGCAGATAAAATCTTTTATCAGGCCAACATATATTTTCTATTAGGCATTGTGAATACATTTATATGAATGTGTGGTCTTCTAATGGTTTTACATAATGTATGATCATAAAAATATAAGTACAAGTGGTAAATATCATGAATTATAACATCTATTGTTGGAATGTTGTTCATTTATAATATTCTATAAAAGGACCAACTGTAATTTAGAGAATGTGAATATGAGGTAATTAATCATAGTATTGTTCATGACAGCTTATTTTAATGAAACATGTCTGCAAAGCCGCTTGTAAACACCCCAGAAGCCATTGTTTGACAATACTGTCTCCATGCTCTATTGCGAATGGAGTTTACTTCAATTGATACTGCCAATCACAAGTTATATGAGTCAAACTCTGTCAAGGAGCCAAAATGAAAAGATGTGTTGAAACATAGACTTTTTTTTCCCCCAGCACTGCTCTGTATCCACCTCTATCCATCACAGCATGCAGACCTTGACTAAGGCCTCCTCTAACTGCTTAATATTATTAGGCAAATGCAGCCTCAGGCACACATGCCATTAAATTCACGAATGGCATTGTGCTCTACGACAACAGTCCTGTTTATACAGTACACTGGCCTTAAAGCACACCCTATTAGGCTCCCTAAAATCCCCCATAAACACCCTCTAATGGTGTGTCTCAGGGAAAGGGAGCGATAAGGGTTTAAGAGAAAAATGGTTACAAAAGGGTAACAAGACACTCGGCATAAAAAGTACCAGTCAGGACTCTCACAAACGAGGCTAGTTGGACAATTGCATGAGAGGAAGAGACAATGTTTATGACTTCATTGCACGATAGTTTCACCTCTTGAGACCCAGGTCCATTGATAGAAAAATACAGTTAAAATGCTTGTAAAGCTGCTCCCCTCTGTGATATCCCCATTCCAAAGACCCAGTGATCGGCAACAATGGCTTTTATCATTCCCAAAGATGCTGTGTCTTTTGGCGATGGGAGGGATTGTGGAGGTGAGCAATTATGACTGCTGAATGGTCCCTAACATTTATTTTACCGCTCCTCTGCCAAGGCAGCTCATAAAAGAACAACTGGTTGAACTGACAGATTTGGCCAACAAGCCCTGAGTAGGTAAAGGGGGGTGAATTGGTGTAAATGTTGACTTATCATCAAAATGCCACATCCTATTAGGTTTTCCGCTAACAGCTGAAATATGCGTATGGTTGACTGTAAATTACATGCAGCTCTTACGCTGTGTTCAATAATTGCACATTGGAAATAGAAATCAGAAAGTACAACGGAGGCCGATGGTGGAAGCCAGGGGATCACCAGAGTTATTGCTATTCATCCTGAAGGGGGATATAAAAGTTTGTACCACATTTTTATGGCATTCCATCCAATGGTCTAGCTATTGAGATATTTCAATCTGGAGCTAATTGGTGGACCAACTGACGGAGAGACTGACATTGCCATCCCTTGGGCCATGGTTAAAAATATGAAATATAAGAAACAATTTGGGCTGGGAATGAAGCGGTTTGGATGTGCCACCCATAGTGATTTGACATTTGGAGATATTGACTACTCAACACAGACACTTTGGACAAATGGGTTCCCCAGAGAGACTGCTGCAATGCAAATGTTATGTCATTTGGCTGTCTGGTTATCTTTGGGTAATGAAATCAATTCTTTGTTGTGCTTCCCCAGCTGAACCAGTGGATGTACTCAAGGTGCTAGACTTCAAAAGCTCTCCCGAAGGAGTACGAAAAACACCAGGCTTCTGCACGGTCCGGAGGGGATCCAAGCCCGACATCGCTTACCGAGTTGGGAAACAGGCTCAGATCAGTGCCCCAACCAAACAGCTCTTCCCCGGTAAGCAAACACCTTTCATCCTTTCATCGATGACCAACACATGCAGTGCCAAAAGCACTGGACTGATATTGAAGCTAAAACGGGCAGCTTTATGAGAAAATAGCTTCATCTATTTGTTCAGATGTAAGCAAACAGTCCATATTTTTGGCTAGTCCATCGGGGGTTTGTTAAAGGTCCAGTACGTGGTTTTAAGATTTAAGCTTAGGAAAAAAGGTCAAAAACCCAAGCAACAAAGCCAATGGCATACTGTTTATCCATCCAAACATAGTCAGGAGGATTTTCTCCTAGTAGCAAACCTCATTTTTGTTGGTGAGAGTTTTAATAGTGTCAAAAGAGAAACTAAACATAAATTGGGTTTTCAGGTATTTAGAGGCATCTAGCGGAATACACTTTGCAGAAATGGAATATAATTGACCTTTCCTAAATCTCACCTCCACTCAAATAACAGCTCAGCAAGCTTGGTACCTGGCAGAAATTCTGTCAACTTTGCCCTTTTCTGTATATTTCCTGTGTGACACTTCTCTGTTTAAAAGATTAATTTGTCATTACTGTATATAGTCACATTATGTTGGGGTCACTAGACAGATTACATTGTATAGTCACATCTTAAATTAGGTTATTCTAGTTTGAGAATTTTTTTGTTGATGATGATGGTTGGCGTTTGATAGGTTGTTGCTGTGGCCAAATATATCACAGTAATGCATTTAAATTAAAGTTATATTACCCTGCCTTTTACTAGGGTGCCTACTACAAATAATTATTATAATACTCATCTTGAACCACTTAACAGGAAATTAGAAACATCTTAACTCTATCTGTATACCACGGTAAAACTGGTCAGAATGCTTTAATAAATAGCCTAATGAAACCCTTCACTAGAAACACCTGTCTTTCCAAGCGATTATTTTCATGGAGACGCCCATAAATGCAGCGGTGTTTCCGATCCAAAAGCCTTAGGGGAGGAGAGTCTCAGCACATGGTGTATGAATTGTCATGTAAACACATGACTCATGCACAAAGAACAACACCAGATTCAGTTATTCGATAGCTGGGGAATCCCGCAAATTATTTCAGCAAATCAATGGAGGGAAATATTTCTTTTGATGTCTTGTGAACTGATCTTGTCAATAGTTTCTTTCCTGAAGTTTGATTGCTGGCAGACCTGAGTTTGTTGTATTTGGCCATGCTAGTGAAACCTAGCGTGGTTTTCATATTGAGTGTGTAATGGCTGACTCTGTGTTTGTTGCCAGGCTGCTTGTAGAAAAAAAGAAAATGAAGTATTATTTATTTCATTAGGACAAAGTCCACTCACAGAACTAGAAACACTATTTGACAATGCTTTGCTTCTTTCTTACACTTGTTACTATTAATCAGATAATCTGACGATTGGAAAATGAACAATCTGTCTATTAATCATGGCTGCATGAAATCAATGAGCTGTAGACAGATTTAAATAGGTTTTTTTGGCTATTTAAAACCTTGGCAGAATATGAAATATGCTGCACTTAAAGCATAAATCTTTTTGAAGCAGAACAATAAAGTTAGTGTCCACAGGAGGCCTTCTTTATTACTGTTACTGATGCTACCTAAGGTCCCAGTATCTACAGTGTGTTTCTGTCTTTGCCTGGTTTTCAAAGTATAAAACAGGTTGAGATACAGTAAAGTCGGTTTCTGTGGTTCTTGGCTTCAGGTGCCCACACACCTTACACTTTCTGGAGCATAAATTGGAAAAGCAAAGTTAATTGGTAATTGGTGCGATGAAAGCAAAGTGTTAAAAAGTTTTCCGTCAGAATAATGGGGCTTTTATTTTATCAGGATTTGTTATTTTGTCATTGAACAGAGCTATTATGTTTCTTAAGATATGATATTTTTGACTTGACTTATTTATAGCCCTTGTAAAAGTTTATGTGGCTACATTGCTATTATTGAGGCCTTTCAGGGCACGCCAAGTTCTCCCTTTCTTTCTTTCTGGGTTCAATTGTCTAGACGTTTGCGTTTAATATGAGCAGAGAAAGTCTAGGGACAATCAAATTGCCATTATTAAGTTTAGTCATTACGTTGCAGTTGCCCTTGTAATGATCAGTCAAAATCTGATGTATAAAAGGCCGAGGGTTACAGATTCAGTTACATGAATGCTTTTGATTATAATGTAATTCTATGTTTTATATATGGTTTAATAAAGAGCTCTCCTTTTAAGAGAGAATAGGTTAATGATTTCAATAAAATTGGGATAGAAAAAATAGTAAAGGTTAAAGGATTATTTACACTGTACAATAAATATACAGCCTCTGCCAGCAACTATTCATCCTAGCTTAGAACAAGGACTAGAAAGCTTTTTCCAAATGCTACAGGATGTTTTTTCAATCTGCCTATCAACTCGTTTTAAAATCACTAATTATCAAAACCTTTTTTTAATCTATCTACAAAGATGAGGTTTAAAAATTACAGATGATGTGCCAGACTAAGATAAATGGTGGTTTTTGGCAGTAGTTTCATATTAAGTGTAGACATTATAGTGGTATTGATCTTCTTGTCTAAATTAAAAAAAAGGAAATTTGGCCTCAATGTAGATTTTTTTTTATTATTAATAAGAAAGGAAGATAAGGAATTAACCTTTTCTACAGCAAACTATGAGATAAAGAAAAACTTTCCCTTCCAAACATCCCCACAGAACTATGAATTACATTGAATGTGTTTTATACATTTTACAGTACTGTAGTTAGTAATCTTTGTGCAGATCTGAAGCAAAGTTTTGCTGTAAAAGACAAAAAAATAAAAGTGCCTTCATCTAGATCTCGTAACATAACATACTGATGCTCGTTCCACCATCAGGGGGAGTTTTCCCAGAGGATTTCTCCATCCTGTTTACCGTCAAGCCAAAGGCTGGCACCCAGGCCTTCCTGCTGTCTGTGTACAACAAGCAGGGCATCCAGCAGCTGGGCGTGGAGGTGGGCCGTGTCCCCATCTTCCTGTACGAGGACCAGAATGGTAACCCTGCCCCAGAGGCATACCCCCAGTTCCGCTCCATCAACCTCGCCGATGGCAAGTAAGTGACTGGCGAGAACACGCTGGTGCTCAGATGTGGGTGGTTGACTCCTGTATCCCCTGGATCTTTGCATTTCTGTCTCCCAATGTACCAGATTTTTTTAAACAGTTGAATTAAAGAAAAAAAACAGCAGCACGTTGATGCTCATTTTGTTAATAGGTTGTATTTTGTACTAAACAAAACTGACTCTGCACAACATGTTGCACAAACACCAAGGACGTATTCACTGCTCCTGGACTGGTGAACTGACACAAAGCTCTGAATATTTATTATCATCATGTTTGTTCAGTCATTAATACCATATGGAAGGAGTCAGACAGTAATGACAGATAAATTGCTGGCAGTGAATTGATGACAGGCCTTTCTTTTCCAGACTATTTAGTATACTGATATGCTGTAATAGGCACAATCTTCATAACTCACACAGATCACTGTTAGAAGCCGTCAGCTATGGTTTGCTAAAAAACATGCAAACAGAAGTGTTTAAGTCATACGTTAAACAAAAATATGTGACTTTATGGTTTTTCTATAGACTAAACAAACTGGGTTGCTGGTAGGCAGACTTTCTTATACTTTGTAGGGAGCCAGACGTACGGTCGGCCCTGCCCTCAGTGTTTATGCTAAACTTAGCCAATTAGCTGCTGGCAGTAGCTTTGTAATCAGCATAGAGTGGAATTATCTAACCTCAGCTCTAAAACTTGGCAAGAAAGTGAAGTGTATTAACCAGTGATTTGCACTGTCCAGAGTGGAACACGTTGCAATGATGACCTTTGACCTTTGAACTGCTCCGCAGATGGCACCGCGTCGCTATCAGCGTGGAGAAGGGGAGAGTCACCATCATTGTGGACTGTAAGAAGAAGGTCTCCAGGCAGCTGGGCAGAAGTGACAAGGCCGTTATCAGCACAGAAGGCATCACCGTTTTTGGCACCAGGATCCTTGACGATCAGGTCTTCGAGGTAAGGCGGCCATGTTGAATCCCTTCTCACCCTGGCTTACATTAGACCGGCTGTCTGAGATGGCTGTGGTGATGGTGGTGCTGGAGGAATTTTTTTACAGATGGGATGAATTAGACACAATAAACATGGAGCTAAAGAGTCAGGAGCCAATTATCTTTGCATAAAAACAGGGGGCAGGGGGAACAGGTAATATGTAAATATATGCAATCATATAGGTAAATATTTTTGCAACTTTTGCACTACTGTGAAAAGCACATACGCTTGTTTAACATTTCTGTTTGATTATAAAATGCAATATAAAATAGATGCAATTTATCACGTGCAAATCTTTGGGGGTGCTATGACAAAACTGTTCTCTACTACTTTCAGTTTTATACTTAATGCAATCATGACAGTGTTCTCACATCATTACCTCCCAATATGTTGAGCTACTCCTATAGCACTATTGCTTCTCTAGTTCGTACCAGCCTTTCGAGGAATTAAACGATAAAGTGTCTTCATTATTCTCCATCACCCCAAAAATTCGTAGCATATAATATTCTTGTGAAGTGCTTTAAGCTGCATATCATTTCCTATACAAGAAGGTCTTTCACAAATATAATGCAGACACCCACCCCTAAATTGAAATGATTATGGTTTAAAGGGAATTTGCAAAGATTACCTACATGCCAGGTTCAGTGTGGATGTAATTGAAAGCATATTTGGACTCTTACGCTTAGTGAATCCCACTTACTTTTGTGAAAGGGAACACTTTTAGTTTCTAATACTTTTAAGACCAAACACTTTAAGTCCAGACATTTTATTTGTCTTTCATTAACTCGTGCATACAGTAAGTGGTGAGTTTTATTGGCCAAAACAACAATATTGGCTTTGTGTATTTGACAGAGCCATGGGCAATGCCTGTGGAAAGGCTACTTGCACAGTGTGTTATTTAAAGTTTTTTTTTTTTCTCTCAACACTGGTTGGATTTGTTTGAATACTCAACTTAATAAAAGAAAGACTGAGTCATAATACGAATCCTAATGAGCTCCAATTGTTCATATTTTAGAGAGTGTGTGTGTGTTTTTTTCCGGCAAATGATTTTTCCTACCGTCGTGAGTTCATTTCAGCCTAGTCCTTCAGTATCTGTGAGTAACCAGCTTCAAAATCAGAATTCACAGCTCGATTTATGAGGTGGTGATTATGAGATGAAGGTCCAGGCTACCAGGTTTAGCACAGTGCACTGTGCGCAGTGGAAAATGTGAGCTGAATGCTAGACAATAGAAGACAATAGCCTCTCTCTTTGAGATGTCTGCATGTGGAATGCTTGCTAACTAGAACAGTCTGCAAAATGTTTGCCTCCAGGTCAGAAATTACTTCCCACAGAGGATCCGCTTGAAAAGTGGGATGCTGCTCTTCCTCAATGATAGGTTTTTGGCAACCGGATCACACTGTGAGACGCGGAGGTTAAATATATTGACAAGTAGAAGTCCTGATAAGCAGAGCCAATATGGTTTATTGCAATAAACATGTGCACTTGGCTCATCGAGTTGAAAAAAAAGGAAGTGAAAAGAATGCAGTGAGTTAAAGCCACAGTGATGAGCTTTGGGAGTGAATTTGATAAATGTAGCATATCATTCTCACCAAGCCCTTTTACCTTTTCTGATTTCTATCCAACCATTCAGCTTTTGCGAGTGTTCCTTTTTTAAAAATATATTTTTACACTAAGCGGTGTTGAATTACTGGGTAATTTGTTTTGTTCTCTTCCGGAAAGAAATTATTGCTTTTGTTCCAATGGGTTGAGGGCTTTTGCACATTACAAGGTGGTTTTAATCAGAGTATCACACAATAGCAATGCTTTGGTGGTCCAAACAAGAAATTCAGCCATATCTTAAACTGTAACTATTTCCACTTCAACTTTAATAACCTTAGATTCGTTGATTGCAAACTGGCTACTTGTGCATTGTTAATCACACAGAAAATCTTAGGCCATGGGGGAAATGGTCAGCCATTGTCCCACATATTCCTATAAATAAAACAAAGCTTGCAAGAGTAGATTTGTGTTTAGGATTCATTGCGTTTGACCTAAAACTCTGCCATCTGATCTTTCTCTGTTCTTCTGAAGGTATAATGCCTTGAAGGCTGTGAAGGAAAACCTTTGGAAAACTTCTGACCTTATTATTTAGATTCACTTTGTTGATAAATAACTATTATTGAGAACACTTCTTCCCAGATATTTTATGCATAAATTGCAATTTGTAGAGATTCGTAGGATTCCCAGACAGCTCCATTGTGTAGGTGTTGGGTCAGTATGCTCTTCTGAATGAAGAAGTGGTGTCCATGTGAAAAACAAGTAGACAGATTGCCAGCTAGTCATTAGATTACCAGTGACTTTGGTGATTATTTTCCAACAAGAGGCAGCTTGTCTTCCATTGGATTATTTTAAGAATTATACATTTACAGTTTTCTAAGGTCTACCAAGTCTGATCTTTACAACTTTGTAGCCATTCTTTTGCTTAACCTCTTAAAGGACACTGTACTGTAAGTGGTGGGGTTGTGGGGGGCGTTTGAATGACATGTGATACAACAATATCACGTTTGATATCCCTCAACTAGATCTCGCACATCCACTGTTTGAAAATCCCAACAGGGGTGCATTTTAAGAGGTTAAAGGTAGAGTTTGTAGTTTTTTTCATGTGGTAAGTTTGCAGAATACAACATTAACAACGTATCAATAGTGATAGCAAACCTTAGTCATGAGGGACTTGTAGGCTACTGTATATTCCTATAAATAAAACATAGTTTGTGAGAGTAGATGTGTGTTTGGTTCAGGATCAATTTTGATGCTGGAATTTGCTTTGGCATGTACTGTATATAATACATCTTTTCTTCTATGCGTATACTATAATCAGCTGTGGAAGCATTCAGAAGACTCCTGACTGATTTTCGATAAGCAAATAACATGGATGTGGAGGTTTTAAATATAGTAGTTGATCAGCGATCAAAGAATCATCTGCATTGGCCTCGAAACTATCGGAAAGAACAAAAAAAAGGAAAGGCTGTCTCTCGAGCCAACTTTTGGTTTGTCCTCCTGTAGAAACATGGCGGTGCAACATGGCACGCTCCAAGGAGGGAGAGGCTACAACAATTCCTACTTTAATTGAATTTTAGTATAATAATGAATTAATTAAATATATACCTGTAATATTGTATTCCATTTCTGCCAAGTCCGTTCCGCTAGATGTCGCCAAATGCCGCTAAATCTGACACGCCGGACTCTTTTAATGACCGAAGTTTGCCGTGACTTTCCTCGCTAAAGCCGCTTTTAGCTGAGAGCACATGGCTACCTTGCTTGCGGTAGATTGCATAAGCAGGTGTCAAAGCTGGAAGCGCAGGGACGAGTGAGCGCGAGGGGAAAATATGATCAGTGTGTGCTCAGTCCTGGCTCAGATCGCACAGCTGTTTAAGAGATATGCTCACTGACCGGGCCCCCGAACGCCTTTTTCCCATTTCTTTTAAATAAAAGCCACACGACATGTGAAGTGAAATCACCCTCTCGTTTTCATGCATGTCCATTCTTCGGGCTTTTAAGGATGTTGATATGTACTGTATGTGCACGCATGCATTAAAGTATGCACATGTGTGTGTGAGTAGGGGAGCCAGGGAGAGACAGGCGAATGTAGTTTGTTTATGTGTCTGTCATTACTGCATACCCAGCTTTTCCAAAACGCTGTCCCTCAAGCGGGACGGTCTCTGGCAGCGGACACGGCCCTGATGGGCTCGAGGCCTTAAAGTGAATCACTGTTTATGGTTGAACTAGCGGGATGAGAAACTCTCTGTCTGTTTCTCATCTGCCTCACGCCGTCCAGCAGCCGTCACAAGATGTTTTGGTTAGGGTTGGATAATAGGAATATTAATCCATATTTGTATTTGTGTGACTGTTACTGTAACCGGGAAGGTCTCCAGTCACAGCATATGGGATATTCAACATCTGTCCCTGCAAACAAACCATTATTTTTCTCACTTCCATCTTATTATATAGGATTTTTTCTGCAATCTAAACATTCAAGCTTGAGCTCTTAATTTTATTGCCCACACTGCTCAATTTTTTTTTTTTTTTAATATACCTGGAGACCTTACCTGTCCTTTGTGCTTCGTGATCAAACACATGACCCTCTCTAACTGGTCCCAGCACAGCCGGGAAGTTATGGACCCAAGGTGCTTCTCAACTTTTGCCGATGGAACAGAGCGAGGAAAAGGAGCTGGAGAGACGTGAAGAAAGGGCAGGCAGACAAGTGAGCAGATGGTTCAAACAGTTCAACAGTTTTGTGAGCTACTGGCAGACGCAATGTTTTAATATTCGTAGGGTGCAAGACATTCGTATGCCCCCACTGCTTGAAAAGAAACTTTATCCCCGCGCTGACCACAAAGGCTGCGTTTGATAAAAGCTTGGGAGAAATCTGGAGAGTATTAAATACATTTTCCTATTCTCTGCTTCGTGGTTAATTGTTGTCCTTGTACAGTTTTGAAATTCCATCTGTCTATTTGTTCTTTGTGCTCCCCTCCCAGAGTTTGGAACAGCGGGCTTTTGAGATGATAAAGTATGTCAAGTGAGTGCAGAGGTTGGTGCGAATGGTGCGAAAATAAAGAAAATAGAGTAAGTTATGGCTACAAAAGATACTGCAAGTCTGCACAATATGCACCTGAAGCGAAAACATGCAGGAGTACAGTCAAATCTAAAAAAAACCTGTTCATTTGAGCAGTATTACTCTGCAAGGCCTCTGAGCCACATGTGGCTGATGATGCCAGGGGAGGTTCGGTGTCACGGGCAGGTCACAGCGATGCTGTTGGCTTTCATTTGGTCTTTTTCTTTAGTAGGTGCAATGAAAACGCACAGCAAGGTCTGTGGGTGCCACGAAGTAACCTAGACATTTCTGAAAAATGTCCGTTGTAAATATAAATTCACAGTCATCTTCTGTTCTCTCCAAAAGAAGCTGAGTTGCTGTTGTAAAATCAATCTTTTAAATCCACTACATGTATCCTTCAAATCCAGATGAAATACTGGTCGGCTCTACATATTGTCTCTTCAATAGGAGCGGGTTTATGAAGCACAAATTGGTCACGTGGACTAAAAGACAGATATGATTTATGATCTTGGCCTTCCTATGTAAGCCTCTGCCTAATATGCATTTGCGATTTAAGGGGTCAGACTGCAGATGCTTTAGGCATATTTCCAAACGTGTGTTCCAGGTGCTTTAATATCCTCCAGCTGTTCCTGGAGACGACATGACATGATGCACCTGGCCAATGAGACAATAACCTTTTAACCGCCTAATTATATACTTACAAGTTTTTCTTCGCACTCGGTGTAACATATAAATAATTTATGTATAACAGGCGAGTCAAACTCTATTCAATTCATAGGCCGCATACATTTGATCTCAAACAACAGCTACAAATATCTCCTCCACCTAAGAAATACATCAAAAATATTTAAACTAATAATTAACCTTCAATGTCAGCAACATGATATTTCAGTTATTCAATATTCATGCATTTCAATTAAAATACTTACTTACTGAGCAACAATTACATCATTTACAACATAGAACTGTAAATATTTGATCCATTGAGCCATGAAAATGTTTCACTGACTTCACATTTCTGTAAAGAAACAATGACTGGTCCATTTTTGGTCACACTTTGTACAGTTGTCCAAATCTGACCCTTTAAGCGGGTTGGTTTTGGCCCCCGGGCCGCATGTTTGACACCGCTGTATTAGAGCATGGCTACAAAGTGGGTTTATTTTTCTTTGAGAATAATCTGCCTACTGCTATATTTTCTTAGATAACTAAAGTATTTTGTCTTTAAAATGTCAAAAAAATAACCTGTATAATTTACTTAGCACAAAGTAATGTCTTCAATGTCTTGCTGTGTGTGATCAACAGTCAAAAATCACATTATTCGGTTTAGAACTAGAAAAGCACTCTGAGAACTCAGCCCTCCGCCAAGAATATTGAGAGTCCCACCCAACATTGTTGTCCTATATTTATTGAACACACACACACACACACACACACACTATCGTGGAATAAAAAGTAGGCGTAGAGCCCTCAATGCCTGACTCGACGGCTCCCACGATGCCTGTTGGAAGGTCCATTTACCATAATGTTACCAAAAAAACAAAAAATTCAAACGATGCAGAAACCAGTGTTTCTCCTGGATCGCGTTCTGTTGATCATGTGTTCATCGTGGCATTCCTAACAAACTTTATTTTGCCAACAATCAGACGATCAAACAGGGACAAGCGGACAGGAAAACGCTGACTGAAGAGACAGAAACAGACCCAGGCTGCCAATTAATATTATATTATAGATAAAATAATTATTTACTTTCAGTTTTGGAGGAAATTGAGTACCACACATGCAGTTTTAAAATTCGGACATCATCAGCAAACTGACTGCTGAGAGTCCTAACTCCTCACTTTCACAAATTAATGCTCATTTCATTGTAAATTTTTACGGATTTTAAAATGAGATTTGAGAATAAACTCAGCATAGCAAGCGTCTCTGGGAGGCTCGGAATGTCTCAGAGGCCAAAAATAGGCGGCCCTCTTCAAATTAACACTCTAAAGTTGATGAGGTTATAAATGAAATGCTTGCAAATGAGACTTAACAAAAGCAGAAGGGTAAAATCCCAGCTCACCGCTTGTGATCTTTGATCCGCTGCAGACGGAGATTTCTGCATCTAATCAAAGCCACTGAACATCTTGATTTTTAGGTCCCCCGTGTGCTTGTTTCTTGGGCATGAAGTAATGCGTGCCCATAATCCATTGATCACATCCCTCATATCTCTGGCTTTCTTTCAGAAGCCCATATTTGACATATCGCTCTGATAGAATGCCAGGGACACATTTAATGGTCTGCCCAGGTCTTGTTTTATACCTCCCACTGCTAGTTGATGGTCCAGCTGCCAGTTATTTTTCCTAAGTGACTTCTGTTCCCAGTCGGTGTTGGTCATGAGTTAGGAGTGGTACTCTTTACGGCGGACGTCAGGGTCACCGGGCTTGGGCGGAATCCAGCCGCCTCTGTTTGCTGTTTCTGTCACGTTTCTTAGCTTAGACTTCGATGTGAGACCTGCCCACTTGTGGGGGGAAAAAAAATGCAGCGGTGCGCTTTCCACTACTCTTGTGTTTACTTTGTGTTCTTTCAAAAAAAAAAAGAAATAAAATAAAAAAAGAGCAACCCAGCTTTGCGTACTCCGCCTGGACGGCTGATTTATCCCATTGTGTCATTGCCAGCTCCCAAGCAGAGCCAGGGCATTGGTGGTGTAGATCATTCCTGGAATTCTGAGGAGGAGCCTCAACAGATGCCAGAGAGATGTGCAATACAATCCAGACACTAACATCAACAAAAGCACCAGGATGCAGACAAGGGAATCACACGGGGTAAAAGAAAAGAGAGGGGGGGGTGATGGGAAAAGCCAATCAGGGAGTACAGGAGTGGAGTCACTGACTGGCTTGATAAGTGGGCTGTGTGTGGTCTGTATGACGTTTTTTTTGGAATCTCCTGCACATCGTCTCCAACTATTTCTTTTTTTTTTCTCGTGGGGAAACAAAAAAAAGTGAAGTGACACTGAAGAAGACACAGAGGAAGAAACAGGCTCTTGGAAGGGAAAAAAGGGGTTCTCGACGTGTCTGTGTTGTCAACTCATCTCGGTTTGCTGGCTCCGACTTTGGAACCATCTGTGCTGAAGTATAAAAAGCACATGCAGCCTGCAGTGGCCGGATGACTGTCATTGGTTGGAGTCCTTCTGTTTGTCATTGTAGTTTCTGTTCATACTTTTGCTCTTCCCCAGCTTCAACTTGTCAAACTTTTGGTCACAGGATCACGTTCACCTTCCGGCCACTGGTGTCCAGCAGCGTTTTAATGAGGTTCCTATCACTATATGGAGATGTCTGATAGTCTAACTGTTGAACCCTGTGTGACATTTTGTCATCTGGTAATTGCTCCTGGTAACATGACAAATCGAACTAACAAACTAAAGCTATTACAAGGATATCAAGTTGAAAATGAGAGATGGTTAGTTTTTGGTTCATCCTTTAGTCATCTGCATCCTTTCACATACATCACAGCAAGAAACAGCAAAATGAAAAAAATGAGTTGTTCCCGTTATTGGTTGGAACAAATCTGCAGTTTTCAAACATTTTTCACATTTTCGGGGCCGGAGCTTTCCTTACCTGATCTGCGTTTTGCGCCAAGATCCTGTGGATTGTGAACCTGACATGTCCAGATGGTTTGTTACACGGAACCATCTGGGAAGTCGTCCTTGGAAACAGTTTGAGAAAAAAGGACAGGTGCTATGAAACAAAAAAAATAGTTGGCAGGCGATTGGACGGAGTATCTATCTATCTATCTGCCTATCATTACGAGATAGACGTCATCTCATGATCGCAGGATCATGTGTCCGTCAATTGATCGGTCCAAACCGCCGCTCAGACAGACGACGGGTAGCTTGAAGCCTGGCAACGTGGATTCTTGTGTGATCGCGTTACCGCATAATCTCCTGAGAATCCAATCGATTATGATGTCAAAGGGTTCCTAATTCATAAATCATAGGCCTGACAAACATTTGTAGGGCTCCATGAGTGAGTGATAACCAATATTCACTGATTTATTATTGGCACGGTGAGTAACATAATAGGTAAACCAATCACCCAACCCCCCCCTAGCTTGAAGCAAATTTTCAGCATGTTTATATTTCCTGGTTGTCGTTTCCAAAACTGGCCATAGAAGATAGGGCCATGGGGAAGTGAATGTCTAATACGTTCCAGAGGCCTAAGCTTGTACAGATGTTGGCTCCTGTAATTTAATACAATCTGCATGTATGTGCTTCCTCTGTAGGTTGCCACCGTGATCGCGACCTCCTTTTACCTTTCACGGAGCATTTATTTTCCACATTTATTTGTCCTCTTTTTAACTTTGATGTACATTTTTTTTTTTTTTTAAGAAAGGCACCAGTAGAGTTAGATGCAGGTCAGCCAAGGTGCCCATACGGTCGTGTATTGATAACATCCTGCGTATCAGCCGCATTGTAGTTCCTGGTTTAGAAATTCCTTAGGAGACGATCATGGAAAAAGAGCCTTTGGCTGATGGAAGGGTTGGGAGTGGGGATCTAATTTCCTTTTCCAAAAGCTCATGAAAAACAGACGGCCTCAGATAAGTACAGACCTTGGTTATTTATCTGCTGTGTAAGGGGACTTGCCGTCCCTAATGGCTGAGTCAGGGGACGGCGCAATAGTTCTCTTTCTAAAAGCTTACAGACGCTAAAGCTTTGATTTATTCTTTCCAACGTTATATATAATAAATAGTCAAGAGACTACTGCCTCTGCGACGGTTCAACATCCTCCTCGGTGTTTTATTGTCACATTTTATTATCACCACATCAGTGGGAAGCTGTTGTAATCGGGAGGTATGTGCATACTTCGTGTACATTGACATTTGGTTTCAATTTGTACTCGTGAAAGAACAAAAGTTTGTGAGCTTGTAAAATAGGCGGAGTTATTCTGGCAGGGGGGGGGGGCGTCCGGCGTTTCGGGAAATACAAGTTAATTCCGTTTTCGGCGTAAGACTACTGGGGCGTGATTGGCAGCTGGAGCACTTCCAAGGCTTCATTGAGCATGAAACTTCTATTCCTGTTTCCTGTGTACATAAAAGGGTAAAGAGTGAGGTCAACTAACTCCCAACGAGCATTTCCAGTCATATCACAACCGCAGAGCTTAGGATTCTGTTTTATGCATGCACTGCCGGCTATCAGGAACCTGATACATTTAAATCACTCCACTTTCTGATTGTGGATAAACCTTTGTGTGAATTTGGCTACTGTAGTGTTTGGTTGTGTTGTCAAATTGAGTTACGTTAGTTAAGCGTCCTCTATTGGCCACAGCTTTAATTAGTGTCTCTGCGTTGCTTCTACTTAATAGCGTGAGTGTTTGAGGCTCCTGGGTATTGTAGTATTTTTTTCAGAAACAAAGTTGAAATGAATAAAATGTTTGGCTTTGACAAAGGCTTATGGTATCATAATTTATCTTAGAGAATTCTGTGTTGACCAATATTGAGGATTAATGAGTAAAAAAAAAACAACAACTTTGATGTAGGAATTCGCAGTGACTCCATATCCTGCTGACAAGCGTTTTTTCTTTTCCTTCTTTTTTTTTTTATTTTTCCAGGGTGACATCCAGCAGCTGCTGATAGTGGAGGACCCCAGGGCAGCCTATGACTACTGTGAACACTACAGCCCCGACTGTGAAACCCCCAGCCACCACGACACCCCCCAGGCCCAGGAACCCGAGGAGGAGGTCAGTATGCGGAGCAGGGAGGAGCCGTCGTCCACGGGGGAGGGAGGAAATGATCTGGGACAGAGGGGGAGAAGCCAGGGGAGGGTTGCCGGAGCTGGACCTGGGAGACGAGAGCAGGGAGGAATAGATGCGGCGAGGAAAGGAGGGAGGGAAACAAGGAGGGAGAGCATGTAGGAACTGGAGATTTAGGAAGGATGACAACAGGAATTTGGAAAACGGCCTTCAGACCTGGGTGTACTCTGTAGAAGTTAGGAAGCAAAGGATGAAGTAAGATAATCAAATAGGAGGACAATCCAATCTCCTTCAATAGATGAAAATTAAATAAATCAATAAAAAAAATTCAATAGTCATTTTTTTTGTCAGCGCTGCCAGGATACAATCAGTAATTATTGCAAATTCAAACCAAAGCTGTTTGCAATTTTTTTTTTTTCTAGAGATTTCTCCACAAGAAGGTGAATTAAGTGATTAGTATAATTTAGCATGTTCACCTGGGGGGGAGTAAGAGAGAGAGAGAGAGATAGGGGAGGTGGCATCTTCTGTTTCTGTGGCAACGATGAGAGAATTTACAGGAAGTGACAAGTCGTCAACTCCTGCAAACGCATGAAAACAGCACAATGAAGACGGCGAATCGCATTCAGCTGCAACTACAAAATAAAATAACTGCAAAAGACACATGTTATATGTTTTACATAAAAGTGGGTTGCAAATTACTTTGCAATTCATGCAACATTGTTGCTGCAAAAACATCACAGAGAAACCTGTGATCCAAGCATTTTTGATTGCATCAATCACAACATAAGAAATTACTTTTCCTTGCCCACACAGCATTGGTCATGTAGGCTTCCAGTAAAAGAATTAAGATTTCTGCCTATTAATGTACCAACATCCAAATTAGAATAGGTTATCCTGCGCTTAGCCACATTAGCTTAGCAAGTAGTGCCGTCACAATAGAAACACAAGAAACCTTCATGGTTTTTTAGGTGCTAATTATGACCAAACATGCCCAAAAGTCAAAGCAAACACCAATGATTTATATTTAGACACATTTCTTTGCAAAGGAAAGTTGAATTTTCACTTCACGGTTTGAACGATAAATGAAAAGCAAATAAATGGCACTCCGAAGCACAGGGGTAAACGACGTGTGGCTTTTAACACAAAAAGAAGTAAAGTATTCTCTGCAACTCCTATGATCTCTAAACATTTCTACAAACAAGTCCTCAGGGCATAAGTGCTTTGACAGAGACAGGCAGTTTCTATGGCAACGCTAATTCATGCCTTTTGCTGCTCCGTGTTTCACTGATGGAAACATGCTGACATATCAGAACACATCCTACTGATGAACCTACCTCCTGAAAAGTTACATTTTATTCCCCCTGGCTATAAAAAAAAATCACTCATAGCATCTCAATATCTATTAATTGAAATACAATGCGATGCGTCAGAGCCACGTTTTCTTCATTTTCTTCTTTTTTTTTGTTATTCTGCTAGTTCAAGCCTTTTTTTTCTCTTGTGGACTGACATTTTCCTTCAGTATTTCACTAAATAACTGATGAGCTCACACTGGAAACTTTTCCCTTTCCCTGCCACGAAGTCTGAGCCCACTTTGGAGTGGCCCCGTGATTTATATCACTAACGAGTTCTGCAGGCTCTGCCCAGACTCCCAGGGAAATTGAAGCTTTTCCTTCCCCAGCTACACTCCCGGTACCTGGAAAACGTAGACTTTAGATCCCCGATTCAAGCAAAAAAATCAGGAGCCTGATTCTCTGTTTAAAAAATATTGGCTGAACAGTGGGTACCAGGCCTGGAAAATATAGCTTCATCTTCATCATCTAGTTACTGCGGTAACGCAGAGACGAGGAGCTTGTCGAACAGACAGCGGGGACTAGTTTGTTTTCAGGAACATTGTAAATCTGCTTTACTCATTGGCAGTTTCTGTACAGTTATAACAGGAATGTTCTTCCTACATTCCTACATTCGATACTTCTACAATTATTTATTATAAAAATACCCCCCCCCCCTTGCTGGAACATAACGTGCACACCAAACAGATGTTTTTGTTTTTAACCGATCCACATCCCCTCAATACTGATTTGACGAAACAGCTACAATTCTTTAAAAGCACAGGGCATGGCTTTGACCTTAGCCTCTGAAGATGCTCTTTGACCTGAAGCACGCCGCCTCGCAGTTGTCGGCCACATGTCTGCAGCTGGGTTGAAAGAGGAAGGGAGAGTGATGGCGGACGAGGGGGTGGCGCTGCTTTTTATGAGCACGCTTCAGCGTTCACTCCTTTCATCCAAGTCTGTGGTGAGGGCCGTCAGCGCGGCCAAGCGCTCAGACACCATAAATCTTTCTAAAACCCCTCCTCCGTTCCCCGTCTCTCTCCCTGACCCTTGCTTTGTCTCGCCCCCCCCTCTCAGCCGGTTCTGGCTGCTCCAGCCACGGCTTCTCTGGTGAGTGGCCTCTCTCGGCACGGGCCACTGAGCCAAGGCCAGGCCAGCGTTGCAGCGGGCCGTGGAACTCGTATTATTTTTATGAGCAGTTGCCCAGGGACTAATATTTATTCCTGTGCTGATAGAGCAACGCATATCGCAGCCTGGTTCTGTTAACTTAATCTGCCTCCCCCCGCTTCTTTATTTTGAAAGTGTTCCAATAACTAAGAGTAAAAGGCAGATCCGGAAGGAATTTTAAGATTTTGACACAGGCCTAAGTGGTGACATTGCATAATTTTGTACCAATAAACGCCACTGCGGTGTTAGGTAAACGAAATTAATTGGTTTGACATTCGAAGACGTCAGAAGGAATACGAGACGAATAATGACATACTAATATGTCTGTTAAATAGGTTTGCTTTGCTTCTTAGTTAGCATGCAAAAAAAAGAGACTGACCTTCTCATCTGCTGTAATGCTGGGCAATAAAGTAAATAAGAATGTATTTTCCAAAATGCAAATGTAGTCTTTTAGGAGGATTAAAAATAGCCTGATCCAGCCATCTCTCAACAAATGCCATTAGAACTGATGCTCATCAGCCACGTCAGGCTGTCGCTGCTTGGTGTTTATTACAATGTTTCCTGTGGGGCGGGTTACGTTGAAATTACTTATGAAATGTACATAAACCGCAACATAATATACACGACAGACCATATTGTAAACCACTGGGTTGTTTTGGAAATCAAACAAAAGCAAAAGTCCTGTTGAAGAAATTAATAAGAGAGAACACATGTTTTCACTGAGACTGTTCTGAGGCCCTGCTGTTTTTTATTTTTTTACTACCGTTTACCCCCCCCCCGCTACTGTTTTCTGTACCAGATATTTCCCATACCAACCTGCTGCAAGTAAAGACAGCAGATTTCTGTTTTAATTGGCCCATTACGGAAGAGTGACACCTTTTCTCTGGCAGCACGTTAACCGTCTAACATGCTGGAGGCAAACAAGAATCTTAATTGCTGTTTACCCGGTTACAGGCATGAACCTCTCATTAGGGCCACGTGGCGCTCAGGTGATTTGGGTGGGGGGAGGAGGCGTCAAGGAACATGCATCCATATTTAAAACCGTCCTTTTTTCCCCCCTAATATGGATGTGATATCCTCATTCTCCCCCTTCTTCAACCGACCATGTTATTTCTAGAAATAACATGACGACAGCTAATATTTTAATGATTTCACGGTTGAAACGGTTCTGAGGTGGAGGAGGTTCTTACATGCCATGTAAATAATGTGGAATATGTCTCTCTGGGACATGGTGCTGCCTTATTTACATGATTGCACTGACTGATGGATTGCCCCCATGCCTGTTTCCTTACAGTACACTAACTATGACTATGGTGAGTTCTATGACTACAGTGAAGGAGAGGTAACCACTGACACTCCCCCGACTGAAGGAGCCAAGCTTGAGGTAACTCCTCCACTAATATAGTTATCATGGCCGTTGTCATGAGTAACACATGCACAAGCATGTGATGTCTCCCTGTCTTACCCTCTCTTTCTCTGTTGGTTTCATATTGTCTTTTCTGAAAAAGGGTCCCAATCATGATATAACCACAATTGTTGAATAATTGAAGTGTGTCAAATCAGTAATGCTTTATTCTGTGTGTTCCGATTTCAGACAAAAGTGGGTGGGGACTACTACACAGGTGAGTATGACTACACCACCATGGATGGGAAGCAGCCTGAAGCCCCCACTGAGAACACAGGACCAGGCCAGGTAAGTTAGCAAAATGTCACAAACTGGTTTTGTCTTAACTTTTTTTGTCAACAGAAAGAGAAAATGACCCATAATGAACTAATAATATAATAAGGCATCAAACAATAACATTCAAGCTCAAGCAGTGTGTTTTAATAGAGGAAGAGAGACTGTCTAATTTGGGAAGATTATTTCAAATCATATGGTGGAAATTTACAAATCCAATATCCCACAGTACTGTAAATCAAATGTGTTGTATGGTGAATGGAGATTATTTTAATTTAGTATTGTAGCTATTGTGGGATAATCAGAAGGGATTGGAGCACAGGTATTAATTTGTTCAAACGGGCCTGTGTCTGAGCTGTTTTGAAATTCAATCTCAAAAGAACAATAAAAAAAAAAAAAAAGAAATCAAAATGTGTGAAGCTTTACCACCAAGGAAAACATATTTTTTTATGATCTTGGATGAAACCCAACAGAGCTCTGGTAATATTCTCCGCTCCTTGATTTCCATGATAAACCGCCTCCATCAAATAAAGCCCGGATAAAGACCGAAGCAGGAAAACTTTGTCATTTAATGAACCGTAACCGATGGAACATCAGTAGACGGACGCATCCCCTCTATGTTGCTGCCATTTCCTGAATTTGGAAGATCCTGTCTTGTGCTTGTGCTAAACCATCACATAAAACATAATGTAATGAAGACCATTCGGGGTTAAGCTAAAACAGCACGGCCATGTGCCCTGCCAGAAAAGTGTCTGCCTACTAAATTGTGATGTGGACAACGCAGCTTCACTCGACTTGAGACACTGAATTTGTTAAAAAAAAAAAAAGACAGAGTCCACTATACTGGGCTTTTGATCAAAGTGTTGTCAGTGGATAATATAAGCCAGGTTCTTGATTTTGTACAGGCCTTTGCATTCTATTAGGGGTATTTTGCATTTGGTTTTATCTGATAGTAGCTTCTCACCTACTGTGGATTCAGCCTTGGATTTGGGGTTGTATGCTCCAGTTGTAAAAGTAAATTGTTGGAATACAAGAAATTCACACATTACATTAATAGATATGTAATGTGTAATAGATAAGATTAGTGGTTATTTTATACATTGTTTAACAGTGAGCTTGTAAGCAAGTTGAGGGTTTAAGCCCTGTGTGAATGTTAAAATCTAAAAAAAAAAGGTTTCCCTGATTTATTACCTGTTTAAAACATGGATGCACTAACAGAATTTTTAACCTCTATTATGTCTGTCTACGATGTCTTGGACTATAATAAGATCCCATGAAGTGAAGTTAGCTGAAACTCAACTGCAAAAACTTTTTTTTTGTTTTTAATTCAGCTTTAACTTTCACTTCATTGGGTCTCACATAGTTCCTGTAAAAATGTTTGTCTGTGAACATTTGGATTTGACTTTAATGAAAATGGATGTGTTTAAGATTTTTACAGCATGAACATATTTTATATACCCTTTTTTTTTACATCAATTTGTCAACACAGGGGGAACATCCCCCATTGTGCAAAAAAAACATAATAAGAAGTCAATGTTAATAACAGTGCCTGTTGACACAACATATGTGGATTTTTCCACATATGTTGGGTTTTGAATGCCGTCCAAAGTTAGACACATGAATGTGTGTACAACTGTGTTGAATCTTCCTCGCAGGAGGTTTCAGCACAGTTGGTGAATGATGTTTGCCTAGTTAACCAGAGTTATAAACGCTAAATGCTCAGACTGTGAATTATTTCATTAAAACCAAACATGTGAATCATTAAAGCTGTTCACATGGTTTCATTTCACTAACCAAACCTCCATGTTCCCTCCCATCCAAACAACCCCTGCTGTCTCTTTGCGATGCCTGGATCGATCCCAGAGCTACGACGGGGAAATTGTCGATGATTACATCACTGGCGTGGAACAGGTTGGGTTGGACCCCACTGTTGCCGTGGAAACCGTTGCTCCGGTGGACACCCGAGACCCCGTGGATCCCGCCGCGTATGAGTTTAAGGAGTATGACCTGAAGGAATATGACAACAAAGAGTTTGTAGAGAAGTCGTACGATTATGGAGATTACGGGGATTACGGCACCGTTGACTCCAAGCCGACGTCTGCGTACGAGGAGTTCGGTACCGGCGTCCCGGCGGAGACAGACTTCAGAGAGACCAGCGTAAGTGCCGGAGCGGTGGTGGTCAGGAATGTGGAAAGATGGAGACGATGCCGGCAGCTTGTCCGTTGGGGGGGTGTCGGCGGTCGCCTTTTATTTGTTTGTTGTTTCCAAAGTTGTCGGTTTGTAGCTCAGCGTATGCGCTAAACACAAATAAGCCAGCAAGCACAGACACACACCTTGTCCATCTAAGTCTCCTTCAGATAAACAGATGTCGACCCAGCTGTCAGCGCAGGCACGCCCTCCATAACCTCTTGACCCTGGCGACCCCTCTGTTTATTAAAGAATGCCTCTCCCAAGTTATCCCACCCAACGATCTGTCTGGATTACCCGATGACAAACCAGGTCTTAGCAAATGCCTGTCAGATCCATTTAGATCAATATCTCAAAAACCAGAATGAAATATCTGCCGAGGCCGTGCCTGTCGTGGCTGGTTTCCAGCCCCTTCCTTGCCTGAGGATCCAGAGTCTCAGAGGGCAGGAAGTGACACGGTCCCTGTCTGGATGCTGGCTCGAGATCTGTCTGCCTCGGGTTAATCTCCACCGCTCTATTAGAAACTCTCCAGCCCCCCCCCATCCCAGGACACCGCAGCCCATAACGTTCCTCAAAAAGAGTTTCCTCTTCGGGGGCCGAAGCGTTCGATTCCAGTGTTTTTTAGGACACTCCGCTGTAGGTGGTTTGTGAATTCTTCTCATGTGAAGTCATTGTGTGGATAGTGTCAGGTAACGACCCCTGCATTTGTGCTGCACAGTCGGGGTCGCTTCAGCAGTTACTGGTTTTCAAGCGAGCTTAATAAATAGGAGTCAGACCAAAGTCTAAATTATAGCTTCTTGAAAAATAATTCTTGTGGTTTATTTTTCCAGCAGTCTGAAAAAAAATCAGCTTTTTGCCTTAAGAGCTAACTCTATCCCTTTTAAGCATGCAGAACACCAGTCAGCATTCTTCATTTAGCAGTTTTGTTGTTTTAAATAACATCTATAAAAAAAAAGGGAAGGCACCTTTCAGGATAGGACATGTGCTGATCATTGGTTTAACTTTTTCATTTATTTTTGGCTTTCAAATTACTACTCTGTCCTAAACGTGCAGCCTGTTCCTGCGTGAAAAACTCACCTGGTGTGTCTCATGTCCACAGGCGCACGGGTACCCAGGAGAAAAAGGAGAGAAGGGTGAACCTGCCGTCATCGAGCCAGTGAGTGACATGTTTTACCGCCGCGTATTAATTCTGACCATAAAACTTACTGTTAAGTAGGAAGGCTTAGCTTTGTCCAAGCTGTTGAAATGTAAGACTGTGAAAATACATAATTAGAGAGATGACAGAGCCGATAATTCCCTACTTGACGTCATAGCTTTCGCTTTCCCACAATCTACTGTGCCGCTGAAGCTGTGCCGGTGATGTGTTGTGGCCAGAAGGTGGAACTACAGCTTTATCGCTATAGCTACCAAGCTAAACGAATTAAATAAAAAAAGGGACATAACATCTATCTCTGTTCCTCTCAGCTGTCTGCCATCAATCTATATTTTCTTTTACCCAACATAATGTCCAGATCTGGGGTACATTATAAAATCTATGCTGAATGTGTTTCTCATCAGCTGAACCTCGCCAACAGTTGCACAAAATGATTTAGAGGGTAAGATCCATAAAAATGATGAATCAGATTTATTTCCTGCATACATTCTTGAGAATGCAGGTTCTTCTTTGATCTATTGTCTTGGACAGACACAGTAAAATCTCCTATCTATATCATCTATATAAATATATTATACTACTAAATAGGGTATGTTGATGTCTGTTTTTCAGGCTATCTTTATTTTGTGCAGCTTCAGTGCAACTGAGCTGGTTTGTTCATTTCCCTGATGCAATGATGAGCAGTCTTCGCCTCTGATGAGATGTAACTCCCATCTTTGGGTCTAAAGGCCATAGACGAGAACCATCCCATCTGCACCAGATGAGAAGTTCAAGAAGCCCATCCTATACAATTTACCTCTACAGGCTAGAAATTGACCGAAAATAGTAGCTGCAATTAACTCAACCCTCCTCCCTTTACCATCTGCCACCGCCGCCGCCCAATCCCAATCTCTGACCACGCAGACTCAAACATCACAGAAGGGCGCATCAGATAGTTGTTAACGGTCTCCTTGTAGCTATAAGTAAACTCCTAAACCTCAAACCCGCGGCACCTACTGCTTCTCATTTCTCTCCCTCTCTATTCTTCATTGCCTGTGGATTTACAGGCTGCCCCTCTAATGCTACTGTATCCACTTTTTCCCTTTTTTTTCAGGGGATGCTTATAGAAGGACCCCAAGGAGCCCCCGGCCAAGCAGTGAGTATCACGTTCTCCCGCACTCCTGTCTGCCTTCCACAGATGGGGAACAGCTAAAGAGGGAAAAAAATGCCTTTATGGCAAGAGCGTCGGCGCTGATCGCCAGTGAAGCTGGAGTTGGGAGAGAGGGTGAAAGTGTGTGTGTTTGTGCATTGTGTGTATGGCTGCATGTGTATGTGTGTGTGTGTGAGAGAGAGAGAGAGGGAGAAGGAAGCGGGGGGGGGGGTTCTTTCATTTTGAGGCTTGTTTCGTTTTGAACCCGAGTCTTTCCTTCTGTCTTTGTTGGCCTTTTAATGTTAAGTATTGAATAGACTGTGACTGTGGTGGGAAAGCTGGTTAGCAGCAGGTCTACTTTAGGATAAAATATGCTGAGTGTACGTGTGTCTGTGTGTGTGTGTGTGTGTGTGTCTTTCAGGGTCTTCCTGGTACCCCAGGATTGCAGGGTCCCCCAGGTCCCACAGGAGATCCTGGTGAGAGGGTGAGTGAAGACTGAGTTAAATTTAGAGCTGATTGTAGCTCTTTCTGTGAAGACTGCATTTTTTTTTTACTCATCGTGAACATTATTATAACTTTCATTACACTCTTGAAAACAGCCAAATGAAAAAAAAAAAAATCAGGTTGTATATCAAGTAAAAAGATGCCACAGCTCACATTTAGCAGGCCGTAAATATTGAAACACTAAGCCATCTTTAGCCACTCGTCTCACTGCTAGAATTATGAGTCAGCAAATACCACTGCATTTGTTATCCTGCTGTCTTCCCCTTTATTGGAAAGCTGTGAAGTACAGTCTCAAGGCCATGAAATGAATAATACAATTGGACGCAGCTTGCTACTGCAGCAGGAGGTGGGGATTAGCAAGGAGTGGTGCAGGGAAATGAGATATGCCCATAAACTGTCAATATACCAACACGGAGAGGTTCTGAGAAACAGATGTGTCGCTATGCTACACGCTTTTTTTTGTTGTTGTATTTTTTCAAAAAGTTTTCTGTCGAATATGTCACAGCGTTGAGTTTCTCGGACCCTTTCCCCGCCCCGCCCCCAATCACCGTGGGATTCCACGCATTTATGTGATTGATTTGATGACAGGAAAAAAAAAGGGTTCCAGAAGGCTGGATCTCGGTTTGTTTTTTCCACCCCCCCGATTGCAGTGATTGCCCCCACCCCCCCACACCCCTTTTTCATCACTCTTTTAGCACATCTATTCCGTCCCTGGAGCTTAACCCTTGAGTTGCTAACTAAAAAATATACAAACACGCCCCCCCCACCACCACCACCACCACCAACACAAGACCAGGAGACCTCCACCAGTACAAAAGCCTCATTGTTCCACAGGGTTAAAAAATGATCAGAAAATATTTCGTCCGCCCCCCCCTTACCATTCATTTCCTCCCATGAGGAATTGACAGGGGGATTAAAAGCGGCTCGTTCCCTGAGTCTTTGTGGTTTTCCGTTGCGACTCAGCGTTTGATTAGCTCACTTCTCTCACGATCACCGTCTCCCCCCCGCCCATCAAACACTCCACTTTCCCAGCCACGAAGCGCTGCCTTCACCGCTCGCCGCTCACTAAAACAGCGGTGGATGAGGAGCGTTTACCACCTCTGGGTGAAGGCAGATGGGAACACATGGCATCAATTTGAGCCAGCAGTCTGAGATCGCTGCACATGACAAGACTGCTAAATAGATCCTGGTTTCTCTGGAAACACTGGGTACTACAGTCCTCGTCTTGAAAACTTTTCTTTTTTCTCTTCATAAAACCCAAATCCAGTCTCCAGTATAATTTAACTGTCAGTTCATTGTGTCATTATTCAGCATGAGCGATTTTTTTTATCCGATCAGTTTGCTTTTTAGCCGTCTTTAGCCGGTCGAACTGCCGTTTAACATCTCATCAATTTATCGGATAGCTGGTCATTAAATGCGGTGCTGGCGGTCATGGCCCCCAGAGGATGAAACCCGATGACCTCGGTGACTCATGGACTCTTCGTCGGGCGCCACAAATTCTTTTCCACCTGTCCGACCTTTTAGTTCGTGACAAGATTTCCCTTAAAGAAATAAATGCACCGATTCTTCCTGGTGAGATGTGTTTTGAGCTAGCATGCTAACCCACTATATGTTCCATACTTAGGGCTGTTAGCATGCTAACGTCAGAGTACGAATGAGGGCAATAAGAAAAAAAACGCCCGTGTCTGACAAAGTGCAGCCTGGAAACGACAAATCTAGGCTGACTAAAGTCTGAGATGACGTCCCTAAATAGCTGCAGTAAAGAGGGCCCTCGGGCCAAACATTTTTTCCAATTTGTGGTAAGGATCTAAAAATATCGTTCCATTTTTCATTCATCCACCAGTTTTGTTTTCTCTGATGTCATAAGCATTATAACCTCACTGGGCTGTGGATTCTTTAAACTTGGTATGAAATAAAACGATCTCTTTCAGGCAATATCCTTAGGCCATCTTATTATTATTCTTAAAAGGATTAGATAGTTGTTTACTTGGAATAAACAACAACAACAATGCATTCTTAACAAAGTAACATCTAATTTCTATTATTATTATACTTTTGCTGTGTGCTACAAAATTGTGCTGTTACATTGCTAATATTTCTTAGCACAGTTATGGTGCTTTCTTTTTTTCTTTTTTTTTTTTAATTTGCAGTATTCCTCCATGGGATTGTAGTGAAGCAAAATAAATATTGTCTCATGGCGAGATAAATTGCTTGCTAAACCACGTTTTACTAACCTAGCGGAGTCATTGGTATGCAAGTTGAATTGAGAGTTCAGAATTTAGCTTTAAGGCCTATCACTCCTTTGCGAAAGCATTATTGTACTTACTAGGGATTTTGAATAATGAGTGGCTGCTGACCTTAATGTGAAACACATTCATTGGATGAACCGGCGCTCTCTCTCCTCCGATACCCAGGGTCCTCCAGGGCGTCCCGGCATTCCCGGCTCAGACGGCGTCCCTGGGCCTCCGGGTACCGTTCTGATGCTTCCAGTAAGTCCACAAGCCCCGCTGGGTGTCATGTCTGTCATATGTCTGTTTCATTTCCATCGCCTGCCGTCCACCCTTCATCTCAGGCACTGGCCCGTCAACCCTCTTTATTTAGTGAGGCTACCTCATAGCATTCGCCAGACGGCCAGAGGAACTCAACCTTATTTTCTTTGGTTTACAAATCACTTACCATACCTTGTAAATGTCAGCCAGAGCAATGGAGTGGAACCAGTGACTGAGGCTTTGAAAGGCGAGGTGACATATATTTGAGTGTGTATGCGTGCGTTTTTATGTGTGTGTGTGTGTGTGTGTGTGTGTGTGAGCTGCCTGTGCTCGTATGCCATCTTGTGTGTGTGTGTGTGCATGTGTGGGATGATGACAGCTTTACAGATTTATCACACTCACTAGGGGGGGCCATTAGATGTCTCACTCTATAAAAATGGACAAGTCAGTTTGTCTTTCATGGCCTTTCTTTTTGTTTTGTGGCTGACAGTTCCGTGCAGGCGGCGAGGCACACAAGGGACCTGTGGTTACAGCCCAGGAAGCCCAGGCCCAGGCCATCCTCTCTCAGGCCAGGGTAAGTACCAAGGTTAAACATGACCGCAGCGCAACCCGCTAGGTTTAGAGGGCATTTTACAGTGTTTTTGTTGGTCTCTGTTTAGTTAGAGGGAAAAAAAAGAGATAAACATAACTTGCCATTTCCAGCATGTAGGATGCTCGCTCGGACATCACTGCTGTTGTTTCATGTAGTGACAGGGATTGTGCTGACTGAAATAGTCGGTCCAAGGCAGGATTATACCAGATTACACCATAGCACAGTGTATATAACACTATAATACACTTTCTTAATGTAGCCCTGTGAAAGGACATGACATGAAGCACATAAAACTTTGTGACTTGTAATTGTCATTGTTTTATCTTCTTCTTTAATATTAAATGATCACAGGTCATACACCTAAAAACAAGCAATGACATAAATGTAAAACTTGATGTGATGTCAAAAAAAATAAAAGCTTAACTCATAAAGCCACTTAAGCCATGATATATTATTTTATTCTATTTAATATATTTGATATACTATAGACACTAAATCATCTCTTGATGATGCTGCTAAATCTGGTGAAATCAACTCAATATTGGGTTGAAAGGATCAGACTCTTTAGGGTCTATGGGGCCATCGCTATTTTAATTAGGTCATTTTAGTCAGAATAAAACAACAATTTAACAAGCTTTCATAATAACGACTGCTTCAAGAAGCTTCTATGGTGCAAAAGAAGCTCTAGACATGATTCTCGAATCAATTTCTACTGGTGATTGATAAAATTTACTATCATAAAGGCTACAGAAATACTACCATCCAAATGCCTTTCTAGGGAAAAAAGGTATTTTTAAAATGATCCAGGAACTGTAATGAATAATAAATGTAGCAATCACCACATCTCCACAAGTCCCACTTTCCCAATAAGTTCTAAGTGTAAAATCCCAAAAAGGCCCTACAGTCCAGTTGTGTCAGGCTAGGCAGTATATAAAGCCACAGCAGATGTTCACACCCACACAGGGGGTCCTAATAACTATAGAAACTCCTGAAAATTTGGTTGAATCACACGTATGGGGCTGGTAGGCGAGGTGTGACCTACAGTAGAGCACATGGAGATCATTAGGCGTTGCACAAACACTTCATATTCACACATTCACAACACGCTATGGAGCTGGAGGGCTGCCAAACGTCATGTGAAGTAATGTGAGTGAAGTGTTTGTCTATTATTCCTGAGGTTTAGCCTGAGGAATCACACATGTCAAGGCGTACGGAATAATAGAATTACTGAACTCATTCTTTTAGACGTCTTTGCAATCTGGAAATGTTCATTTGCGCTTCTGGTGCTGATTTGCTACCTTATATATACATATATGTGATTTGCTCTTAAGCAGTGTAGTGCAGAGCATGAATTGCTGATTGCCCCTTCAGTAATCAGGCTGCATATAAATCCTGGACAACGTTTTGGCAGTACCACGCTGTGGTCAACCAAGAGCAGGAACAAAGACCAAAGTTGTAAACTGTGAACAAGAACAAAGTAGAGTTTGCACACATTTTGGTTTCATTCTATTCAGAGGTTAAATGAACGACTTTTGGAAGGCTCGGTTAGGGTTTTCTTTATTATTTGCAGAGCCTGATTAGTGTTAAGTCCAATTAGTGTAATGAACTTCATATGAATTGTTGTATCAGAAATTCCCTCTGTATAAGTGGGACTGCATGTAGACTTTCAGAATCTATATCAAATTCAAAAGAAGATATCACTAGTGACTTTTTTGCCCTGTCCCAATCGGTGCAGTCAAAAGTGAAAGTGTCCACCCCTGCTGGTGACTAGTGATTTATGGGTTGTTTCTTTCTGATTCCACAGCTGACTATGAGAGGGTCTCCAGGGCCAGCAGGCATGACAGGAAGATCTGGTCCTGTGGTGAGTAGCGTTCAAACGCTTAGCCACAATCACAGGCACACACACACACACCATCAATCATCTCGCTGTCCATTCATTTCACAGCTAATGAAAAACACACCAGGTGATTAGTGCTTCTTCCTGTGAAAGCTTCAGCTCAAAGCCACTATAATTTTCTAACACACACACCCATACATGTACTGGATGTGCACACATCAACCCCTGCACCGTCTGTCTTATTCTATAAAAACAGGATAATCTGCATGTTTTTTTTGTTTCTTGTCTCTGTGTGTTTCTTTTTTTACACGATCAGTGCTTTCATTCCTTTCTCGAAACCACACATGAATGTTACACCGATCCTGTGTTTCTTGGATACGGGTGGGAGGTTACACTCGTGGAAAGATGCTCCGGGAGGTCTCCTCAGTTCTATACTCATGATCCATGTTGGAAACCTTACATTATGTGTGTTTGGATTCGCATTAGGTTCGAGTCCAACTTAGATTGATCCGCTTTCCCGGCCAAAAGATGGGATGACAATATATTTGGCTTGGGTAATGTGTCTTTGTTGACATGTTTCAACAGGGAGGTCCAGGTCCTTCTGGACTTAAAGGCGAATCTGGCGATCCTGGACCACAGGTGAGAAGAGTATCTTCTATTTTTCTTTTTCATTAGTTAATATATTGTATATCTCGTGAATCCAGCTAAAACCAATACATTTAGATTTTTTTTATTTTTATAAAAATAGTAAGAGTAAGATGAATAATGTAATAATGTTCAGTGCTCAATCTTTTATTTATTCAAACATTTCAATGTTTTCTGCATAGGGACCCAGAGGTCTTCAGGGCTCAATGGGCCCCCCAGGAAAGCCAGGAAAGAGGGTAAGAGTATAACTTGATTAATTGTAGCCGGAGTACCACTATATTGCAACAGAAGTAATTTTTTGGGAGTCCCAAATTACTCCTTTTTCAGTCAACAAGAGCGCAAGGATCAAGGATTTTTCTGTGCCCAGAGACAGGCGTCTGTCTATTTTCAAACATGGCCTCCGTTCAAAAAAGTCAGCTGCAGCCAATAATTGTCCGTCTGTGTTGTGTAAATACATAAAGCCGTGTTTATTTGAATGTAACCTACTAAGAATGAGGATAGCATCTCCGTGCGTTTGCCCTGCACATTCGTCCAAGGCAATTCAATATTTGCGTGTCCTCCAGGGTCGCAACGGGGCCGATGGCGCGCGGGGAATGCCAGGAGAGTCAGGCACCAAGGTAAAGCACACACACCCAGACAGCTAAAAAAATCCAATGCCAGTGTGTTGCATGTGAAGGTTCGTGTGATGCACTGTTAGGGAGTAAAAAATGACATCTGCCATACTGATTGATGACCATACTGTTTCTGCGCTGTTTCAGGGTGACCGGGGTTTCGACGGCCTCCCTGGTCTTCCCGGAGAGAAAGGACACAGAGTAAGTATGAAGAGAAAACACGCTGGGTTGACAGTTAAGAAACACTCCAGGTCACAGGACAATACCATATTTAAAGATCTCTATCTCTTTCCAAAAATAAGAGCCTTAAACCTCTCCGATTTCAAGCCACAAATACCCATTGATCACAGTCACCCTGTCCTCACTGCTGATTGGTGGTTCAAATGCCACCTCCCAATCCACCTTGTGCGAAAGCCAGCATTGACAGATATGAATTCTAACCCAGTGGAACTCATTAGGGCATTTGACCCAGTTACAAGAGGTGGGACCGACTCCAGGGCCTCGCAGGCTTCAGCCCGGGCCTGGTGGAGTGCTGAGCTTGGTGTTTGTGGAATTCGGGCCTGGGTAGAGTCAGAGGAGAGAGGACAGAGATCACAAGAGGGGTATTTTCGAGACAGGCTTTCATTCCTTATCCTATACTGAGTAATTACAGGGCCACCGGCGATAGGCAAATCCTTATGTAGGAATATAAATAGGAAACCATATAGTTTCATGCCAGTTGTGGTGCTTAGATTAAAGCTCTCTGTTAAACATTGACTCTCTCTGTTTTCAGACAATTTTGACTCATATCATATTTTTTTTACAGCAAGTTAAAATTAACTTTTCTTTTCTCACTTAGCTGCAGGGTTCACGCCATAAACTCTTTGCTGAACCCGCCACTCCCTCTCTTTGTTATATGACTTTTCTGTGATATTTTCCTCTCCAGGGAGAAGTGGGTTCTACGGGTCCTCCAGGACCTCCAGGAGAGGATGGCCAGAGAGTACGTAGTCAATCTGTCCCTGTGCATATTACCTTGTTCTCAGTGGCCTAAATAAAACTAAACAAAAAAGAAATCAGCATTCCTAAATAATCTGTGCTTTCTATTTCTGACCCATTGACCCACTCTTTCTCTTTCCGTCACAAAGGGTGAAGATGGCCAGGTTGGACAGAGAGGCGTGGCTGGAGAGAGCGTGAGTGAATTTGTTATCATCTGTTGATATAAGGAGGCAGGATTGATAAACCACAGCATGCAGAGCGTCAGGGGAAAAAGATGAGAACACCGAATATCAACATTATGTTAGTTTCCTTATGCTGTTTGAGCCCCCCCCCCCCCCCCCCCCCCCCCCCCATCCCCTCATCCCTTCCCCTGCAACATTCATCTCAGCAATTACCTAAACACACAGCCTCGCCCTCCTCGCTTCTCGCAACCGTAACGACATTCCTGTCTAGGACCATTGCGTTTGTAACATGACCTCGCCAAGTCAGAATGGCTCCGAGTCGAAAGAACAGAAAATAGAAAACCGGGAAACATATTGTTCTGTCATTACCCGTGACAAAGTGCCATAATCGACCCAGTTCGGTTGAAATGGACCATGGCGTTGCATGAGCCTGCTGCTCCCTGTCATACCCAGAAACAACGTTGTCCATTTTAAGAAGCGGTTGCCGGGCATTTCATCATGCACTGTCCATAAGATGAAAGGGTGAAGTAAAATGCTCGGATTGTGCGTGCGTGACTCTTAACTGAGATGCCCGGGATAAGAAACGACTTTCATGCTCATTCCCTGAATTGCACCTGCAGTTACCACAACCGACCACATGAGGTCAGCATTTCACATGCTCAAGTCACACCCACTTTCAAGGGATTTACAGTGCACATGTTATGTTAGTCTGCCATTATTATGTTCATTCCAAATTTAAGGGACAATTTCAGAGAGATTATAGATTTGCTGTATGTTTAAGCAGTACTATAACGTATTTTTTTTTAACTTTATATTTCTTTTGATATACAGGGTCCCAGAGGTTTGCTTGGCCCAAGAGGGTCTACAGGTCCTTCAGGACAGCGTGTATGTATATCTCCAATATCACTCAATGCTCATACTCTTTATAATATGCATTCTAGCTCTATATGAAAAGGCAATTTTCCTATTTTTTGATCACTGTAGGGTCTTCCTGGACTTGATGGGCAAGCTGGTCCAAAAGGAAACATGGTGAGAGATATTTTTTTGTGTATTTGTGTGTGTGTGTGTGTGTCATTTTACGTCTAGCTTGAGTTTTAAATGATATGCAAACCTTTGTCTAGATCTCCTTAGCACACTGTGTCTTTTGGCCTGAGGTGCATTTTAGCTCTGTGACCTATCACCTGTGCTGTGCACAACAAGAACGGAGGTCGTGGCTCTTTTTGCTGATTAGAGATGGCGGTCGGTGCCTCGTGACGGGGTTCAGACCTTTTTTTTTTTACATATACTAGGCCATGATGAAGCGGCCTTAAGCTGTAGCAAGGAATGAAATAGAAAAAAGCCTGTTTGTGCACAGTCCCATGATACATTCAGCTTTCCGGAGGGTCTCGGTAGGAAGTTTGAATGTTGGTCACAGCTAAACAAGCCCACGTGTTGTCTGTGGTCACTGAGTCACTGGAGCTGAGGAAACCAGCAGCTGATGAAGGGCATTGAACAATAGGAATTTTGTTCTGCTTCTCATTTCTTTCTTTCTCCAAAGTTCCATTTTGATCTCAGTGAAATCAGTGCTAAAAATCTAATCAGAAGACAGTACTGTGCTCACACACGCCTTTAACATATGGATGTTTTTAAGGTTTCCTTAAGGAGCGGAGAACCCAAAATGTGTTTAATGACCCTATATGACTCAGCGTCGCAGCTCTGCTAACAATCACTGTCAGACAACCTCAAATTCTCTGAATCCAGCATTTATTTTGTTCTTGTTGTAACAGCTGGAGCCGGCTCCTTCTCAGAGGGTCTCAGCAGGGATACAAAACAACCCACAATTCCACTTAGTTTTATTAGTCTGACTGTATACCTACAGAGTGTGATTTAGAGAAAGCTGCATTTCATAGCCAGATTTTCGCTTTTCGCCAATTAACATAACTTTGAATAATCCAGCACCAGCGAACCAGTGTTTCACATTTCTCTCCAACTTTAACGCCTCACTGTTTCACATTCTCGACACAAGTTGGATAGAGTCACTTTAACTTTTTTTTTTTTTTTTTGCTTCACTCTTTTGCTGTGGAAAAGTACATTTTTAACATATGAACATCAGGTCTATTGAAACAAAAAAAAAAGATTGCACCTAATAGCTTTGCAAGATTTGCCGTTTATCACAATTTTACATGAAGTACATTTGTTTTGGACTTTTTTTTGTTTTAAATGGATCTGATGCCTGTCACAGCATTGATTGCTGGTGTTTTTCAGGCTACTCCAAATGCAAAGAAATAAATCAATTGCAGCAATTATTTATCACAACCTCTTCCCGTTTTTTTGTCCTGTACAGGGTCCACAAGGAGAGCCGGGGCCTCCTGGGCAGCAGGGTATGCCTGGTCCACATGTAAGTCCCTCTCCTTTCCCCTAACCCTGTCCGATCCCTGCGTGCATCTCATGCCGCCTCTTCTGCTCTTTATCCATCCTCTCTTCTCATCTCCCCCCTTCTTTATGCTCCCTGCCTCCATCCTCTTCACGCTCCGTCCTCCCTGCCATATCCATTGTGCAACAGGGAGCGCTATGAACTCAGTTGACGTTGACGGAGGAAAACATCAACAAACAAGACACATTGTACTCATTTGATAGCGCCTAACCTGATTACATAGTCCAGTTGGTGGCACAGTGAAAAATATTCCATTTTGGAGTCATCTTTAATACAAAACAGTACACCCAATATTGCAGCCAGGGATAAAATGACCGTTGCCAGGTAAGATTTTCAGTCCTGCTGACGCTCAACAGCCTCGACAGGATGGCGTCATTCCCCTGGAAAGTATTAGTTGGACCTATCCTGATGGTATACATGCTGAATAAATAGCTTGTTCATTTCAGTTATACCTGCCTAGGGGCGGATTAATGTGTTTGGCCCACATAAAATTAACACCACTTATTTATTTGAAATGTTAATAACTTTTTTTTTTCTATTCTTCACGAGATGAATGCTCCAGAAAACGTCCAGCACACCTAAATAAACAGATCATTGTTCAGCGTGGCTATGCTGCAGCAGTTAGAACAGTAGAGGGGATCAGGAGAAAAATTGCTAATGCAGCACGCTGTGAACAATAGACTTAAACCTTCCTGCACATGAGCTCTTTTCTACAAAATATACTCGAGCTAAATTTCTCCCCTTCCATTGTCTTTCAGGGTCTCATTGGTCCTCAAGGTCCGATCGGGCCTCCCGGTGAAAAAGTAAGCACTCGAACGCTCCCACACACGACTCTGCTGCACCGATAAGTGAACGTTTTCAGTCAAGAATTCATAAGTGATTCTGCAGATATGCTGCAGTCTAAGCTATGAACAGGCCTACACTAGGCTCGTCTGCATGGTAATGGAAGCAAGGGATGGACAAACATGGACATATACACACACACACATCAAACACATAATCTATGACCTTTCCATCATTATATCAATCATTCTACATCTATATGTCCTAACTGTAATTACTTTTGTGAAGGGACCTAACGGCAAACAAGGTTTGGCTGGCCTGGCTGGAGCTGATGGCCCTCCTGTAAGTAACACAGCTGTCAATCAGCCAAAATACCGAAACCACAACACGATCAGCTGTTTGTAGACCGCATCTCTCTGACTGATCCATAGGGTCACCCAGGCAAAGAAGGTCCTGCAGGCGAGAAAGGAGGAGCCGTGAGTATTGTTTGAATTTTTTTAAGTGAAGCACCCAATAATAGTCATGCATTTTGCACAAGGACAAGTTTGGATGAGTAACTTTTTTTTAATAGGTTAATTTAGCATTTTTTTTAGCATCCTTAGTGTGGGAGTAGGGGGAGGAGAGGGGGGTGTTTCCAATATATCCTTGAAGAGGTCGGAATGAAATTAATTGGAAATCATTGGAAATCAATGGAAATATCTCCAGGGAATTTTATCTAATGCTAATACACTTTAATGTTAAGGCTGGCGTATATTACTAGTCACTCCATCGCATGACACTTCTACTTGTTTTTTAGGGTCACCCTGGTCCTATGGGATCCATCGGCTACCCCGGACCTCGCGGTGTGAAAGTGAGCACTACCTTTGTCATACAGCACAATGCTGCTATCATAAATTTACATTTTTCCTCTGAACTTTACCCTGACATGTCGGCTCTTTCCAGGGTGCTGAGGGAATCAGAGGCCTTAAAGGTGGCAAAGGAGAAAAGGTAAGGGGCTTTCCTGTCTACCCCTGTTCCTCTAAACGCTTGACAGATGTAATTTCTCCAAAAAATGGACCTTCAAAGTTGCAATTCCTTCTTAAACGAGGTTTCCTTTGAGTCCAGAAAGTGGAAAACCTCTTAAGGGCCCATCAGTTTGGTAGTTAAGTCCTCATGCCGCTGAGCTGTAATGGAGTGTGGAACATTTAACAAGAATGAGGTTGTTTGTGGCGTAATTTCATGGGGATTGATCTGTTGCCATTGTCTTCCTGGGCTGCTGAAGTTGCCCCACGGTACATGTATGCCACCTGGTAGGTTTTTTTTTGAGGTTACAGAAAATACTGAACAATAAAACTACATTAAAACTACTGTGATACTTATGTTTTACAAGAAGAAGATGTGCAACAAACAAATCCTAAGGTTAGATCATATGGTTATCACAATTTATTTTATAAATGGCCGAGATGTATCATTGTGTTGATTTTGCACCGGTATATATAGTGTGTAGAGTATTCATACACAGCTTTCATCAGCCATTGATAGCAGGGCTTTGGGAAAGAGTGAAACATGCATTCTGAATCTGAACCACCAGATGTCAGCAGACTGACACGAAGAAAGTCAGCAACTTTCCTTCAAATCTACCTGCGTGGGTGCTTCATGTGGCCACTAGGTGTCAGTGTTAGTATTTCCTGAGGGCCCTTTAAACCTTAGCCAACAGTAATGCTTCCATGCTAAATCTTTACTACCATTGCATCACATACATTATTAGTGCTTGCTGTTGTTGTTTAAAGTAGTTGTGATGTGAACTATTTTTACTGGAAGTTGTTAGTTTTGTCCCTGTGATGGTGGATACAAAAAAAATGTTTTTTATCTGTATCTATCTCTATCATCTTTAGGGAGAGGACGGCTTCCCTGGCTTTAAAGGTGACATGGGTCTCAAGGGTGACAAGGTGAGTCGTAATTCTCACGGATAACACTGAGGTCTGCAGCTGCAGGGATTGCGGAGCAATAAAGAAGACAATGTCGTTTACACGCGTCTCCTGTGCATCCAGGGCGAGGTCGGTGTTTTGGGAATCCGAGGAGAGGACGGCCCCGAGGGCCCCAAGGGCAAATCAGGACCCAACGGAGAGCCCGGCGGCATGGGATCATCTGGAGAGAAGGTAATCAATACCGGCAACGATTGAATTGTAGAAAAGCGGATTTGCATTTTGTGCATCTGTTGTCTCACTCAAGTTCAAGTAAGTTAATTGTGTATAAAATCATTCTCACTAGCTGGAGTGTATTTACATTTGCATGCAAATGTTTTATTAAAATGCGTGGCCCCTTTTTCTGTTTTTAAATAAATAAATAAGTTGAAATTGAAATTCTATACAGACGCAAGTCAGTGCTTCACAGCATTCTAAAAGGTTAGACACATACATTTATAGATACACTCATATATCAATAGATGTAGGAAAACAATTGCTGTGGCAGGCCTGAGAAGCAGACCAGGGTTAAGGTTGCTCTTTAAAAGACGTCCAATAGGGGTTGTCTTTAATGAAGCCAGCTGGAAAGACACAGGTCCGTAGATTTGTAGCTCTTCTAATCATCTCGGAGTCTAAATTTCCACCACCTCTTCTTAGCTCTACAACGGTCCAATTTTAATTGGCTTATGCTGCCAACGTTGCTGCGTGGAGCTTTGATCTCTGACTATGTTGGTTCACAGTGGTGCTGCAGTATTTATACTCCAACAAATTAGTATTGAAGGTTACAACAAGACCTTTGCAGTTCATATTAGAGGTGAGGATAAAAGCGGCCACTCTGAACGGAAATGATGACTGCTTCAGCGGAGTTTTAATTTGAACTTCTTATTTGGCAGATAAGCTTGGATCAACACATTTTGAGGATAAAATTAGCATACACCATGCAAACACAGTAAAAAGTCTCCAACAGGAGAAAAATCTGATATCAGTGATTACACAGTAGATATGAAATGCTGAAAATAATAGAAAGCATTTAATAAGGGAGACTTGAGGAACATTACTAGCAGGTCTAGGATTGACAAGAGAGTTATTTCAGGCATTTTAATGATATTAAAACCGTCACTTGAAACACCATTTTCATTACGACTATTTCAATAATACATTTTACAGTTGCTGGCATCTTCATGCTGAGTCACTTAAAATGACTTCAATTGTACTGGAGTACACATAATTTTGCGATAGAGGAAATTTGCAAAAGTTGAAAGTAAATACTGGAATTATACTCAATCAGAAAATAATAAAAGCTTAGCTTAGTTTAAAAGCAGAGCGGCCAGTTGTTCCTCATGACTAATGAACAACCAATGAGTGACCGTCATGAACTCACATCTCTGTGATGATCAGAAAAAGGCCTGTGCACAGATGATGTCATGTTCATTGATCCTGAACCAGAAGTCTAATTGTAATGGTTATAGTTCTTTTTTTGGCTTTGGCAATGCTTCTGTGAACTTAGCTGCAGTCCTAAACAAAATCTCTGATCCACACACACACGAAAGACAGTGTCAGAAACGAGAGTTCAACCGTCTATGTCATGTTTTTCTTTGCCCCGTTTTAGGGAAAACTTGGAGTCCCCGGATTGCCCGGCTACCCTGGAAGACAAGGTCCCAAGGTATTTGATTAGCATAATATTGTTCTCTACTGATCAATGGATGTCCGTGCTGCGTTCAGATGTCAAAGATCAGGGCCAATTCAGTAGAGGAAGTTTCTTCCAGAGTCTCAGAGTGTGTTTCACTATTACAGATTACGCATGTGTGTGCATGTACTATTTGACTGTTGCCTGTTTCATGCTTTTCTCTGTGACTTCATAACCTCCTTTCCACGTCTGTCTGCTGACCAGCACCGGCAAACACAAACATACCCAGACACCTACTACCGTACTCACATCACAAGTCTACCAGCAGGTCTAAGTGGCGTGGCCGCCCGCTGGAGCCATCAGCAGTCCTCGCCCCTTAAACTCAGACCCCCTTAAACTCCTCTCTGCCACGGCCTCACTATCTGAGACGTGCCGCTGCAGCCGGCGCCTGTCCGCCGCTGTCAGCGCTGACAGCTCGCCGCTGATATGACGGGTCGACGCTCTAACAACATCCAGATAGGCAAGACTCCTGCTCCGTCTGTTAATGTCAGCAGGATCCGAGCCGAGCATGGCCCGCAAATTAATAAAAGGACCGGACAAATTACATGAGTTGGAGAGACACGAGTTAAATGAGATGAGAGTCACAATTCCAATTTATACCGATTTGTAAGTAATTCTTTCACAGTGAAGTTGTTAGATATTTTAGTTTTTTATATGAATGTTCAGGAGAATCAGTGTAAAAAAAAAAAAAAAATGCAATAATAACAAAAAAAAAATACTCATATGCTTGTATTCGTGAGTAATTTTAAGGCCGCCTACAAAGGTTCCCAGTGGATTCCAGGATGAAACCTTTTTTCTTTAGACTCCATGTGCATCAAAAAGCAGTTTTTTGGAAAGACAATAAAGGCACCCTGACTTTGGCGCTATGCCAGTTTCCTTTTTATAGGCTGTATTTGAAGACATTTTTTCTTTTATAAAAAAGGAAAAAAAAAAGCTGAATATATCCGGCATTTAAAATTTATGAGATTCCCTTTAAGTCAAAACTAAGTGTATAGCTGTCTGCAGTAACATATAATAAGGATTTTTTTGACCTCTATAATTTTAAAGATTCTATATTTATATTTGAGACAAACTCTGCATACTTTGTTTTCACCAACTGCTGTTTACTACTCGTTAAAGCAATTAAGCTATAATTTAAAAATTCCATATTTGACACTTTTTGAAGCTGTGACATCTCTAACATTATATATATTTGTGGTTTTAAGGATCCAAAATCATCTCAATATAGTTTAACATCTTTCTCAATCTCTGCAAGAACAGGTCATTTTGTGTCTCCCTCCATTTGATTTTAATGGGGCATGGACAGTGACTGTATAGTTGTGACATCACAACCTCACATGTGGTTCATTTGAGGTACAGCTACTGAATGTGCACTGTGTCCATTTCTGTGTGGATTGAGTCTTTAGAAACATGTAACAGTATTTATACTATAACTCTTAGACCTTCTTATCATCAAAAAAACATTTCAAATCTCGTTTTCTACATTTTTTAGACCTTTAAAAAAACGGTTTGGAATTGCACAGGATCATCAAAGTTACGAAATGTCACAAAGTCCTCAGAAGGAGGTTCAGGGTCACAATCCCGGCCTCTTTTACAGCCTTTATCCCCCTCGATCAGGCTGTGCACGAATCCCTCCGCTGGCTGTGCTTTTTGGCTGCTGCACCCCATCACTCTCTGTTAACAGCTTTCCCACACCGTTAATTCCGGATGCCATTTGCAAAAGCTTCAGTGGACTGTCTTATCTTTGTGGCGCAAGTCAGGCTTGTCCGGTAGCAGCTCCCCTTTCAGTTTGCCATAACTGCACCTCTGTGAAAAACAAATTAAGCAGCATAGATCTTTTTTTTTTTTTTTACCCTGCTGTCTCCACAATGTCAGGCTGTTTACCTCGTGAGATTCTGCCTTTTTTACCCACACATTGTTGGTGCACTTGAGCATTGAATCCTGCACAGTACTGTGTACACTACATATGCATGTAAACACAATGGAACACTATAGATGTGTATTGCAGGATGACTTTGTTGTGCAGCCGAGAAAAAGAAATACTGCACTTAAAATGTACTTATATAAATGTAGTAGCTAATGCTGCATAGAGTGAAGCTGTATTGGCAGGCCGCTCCGTACTCCTATTTTCCAAAACATATAAACCGTAGCCCTGTGCTAATAATGGGACAGATAGTGTGGCGGTGTTGTCTCTCTGTAAGAATTTCACAATAGCTGTTTTAATTAGTCTTGATCAGTAAAGTGCAATCTTGTTATTTCCTCCTCGCCTCTGTGGCAGCCATGCTGCTTACTTTACACCCCCCCCCCCCCCGAACTCTTTTATGTCTTTCCCATTCCTGCCTCTCTCTATCTCACACTTTGATTTGTATTTGACTCGCAGGGCTCCAATGGCTTCGTTGGATTCCCCGGGTCGAATGGCGAGAAGGGGACAAGGGTGAGCTACAAACTTTATTATTACACCAACATTTTTACTCAGCCACCGAGGGCTTTGTGTGTAGCACAGGCGTCATTTCAGTTTAAGACAAGGCGAGGCAATGAACACAACAACCTAGATCCTAGGAGGGTGCAGAGGATTAGGGTTAAAAAAAAATAAATAAATGCAGCAATCCTGGTGCAATTTGAGAGCAAAATCAACAATCAATAATCACTAATAATGCATTAAAATTGGAACTCAGATTGAGCTCCTTGCCAATTAACTGCACATTTTTATCTGTTCTAAATGTACCTTAGAAGGATAATTCTCACTCTAAACATGTAAGTGGGCAAATAGGCTTCAGCCAAGGGTCTTATTATGATGATTGGAACAATAGAAAACACTTTCAATAACCTCAAACTTTTACTTTTTAAATGCACATAACATATGGTAAACATATTGCCCAGTTAAATGTACTGAATATGACTCCAATGTAAAGTCAAACTTGGTAAATGCAGTGATACACAATCAGAAGCATTGGCAAGTGTTATACCCAAATGATGCCTTGCATAGAACGTGTAGAATACTGAAACACAGGACAGTCAGTGTAATAGTTAAACACTGAGCTGACTGAAGCAGAGGTGCATAATCTACTGAAATGTTGCTGAGTCAAAAGCAAATATACATAGCAAAATAGCCTACAGAGATTGTGTGTCACATAAATCAAAAGGAAAAAAAATCCTGCATTAAAGTTGACTCATAAATACTTTAAATATCACTGTAGTTCTAACATATGCTGTTATAGTACACCTGACAGTCTGATTGTTGAACATCTCATTCCAAATCCATGATGGCTGACATGCTGCTGGAAGGCGTTTAAAGCCTGACTGCAGGGATTCCTCCGATTTGGCAAGAAGATCATTATTAACTGGTATTCGGACAGGGTTAGGTCACGTCTCTGTGCAGGCCGGTCAGATTTAACACCAAAACCAGCTCACGAGGGAGGACTGACGTGTTCACCTGTGCGAACGGAACCATAGCGTGAGTCCAGTTGAGAAGAGGGTTTGCAGATGAAGGGGTGAGAAGGAAGCGAGGCAGCGGTTGGGGGAGAGTTATCGACGAGACGGGCTTGTTTTTGCTCTCAGACAGACATCGAGAGGCAGACACGGCCCCGGCGTGACAGGTGGTGCGAGCTGTCAAGTGCCTCTGGATAAGCACACGCCGCAGCAATACAGCAAATACGATTATTTATTTTCATCCAAAGGCGCTCAGACGGTTCCCCTGCGTTCAACCCTTTCAGTATTTCTGATGTTTTTGAGTGTATTTGTCATTCCAGGATTGTTTTTTCCTTCGAAAGAGACTGTTAAAGTTACGGAAAATGACTTTCATTTGCTGATCCCTTATCCCTGATTCAAAGATTCTGCTTTCCTTTCTCAGGGAATCGCTGGCAAGTCCGGTCCTAGAGGGCAACGCGGCCCAACGGTAGGAGACTCAGCCGTCTGCCACCTCCGCCTCAACCACACATAAATGATTCATTGCGCTCCAACAAAACACCCTCCTTTGTGTGTTTGTGTGTGGGCTTATTTCCTTGTCTTTGGACGGGGCTCTGCACTGAACGGGGAATCGTAGCGATGAGCAGTCAAGATATTAGACATTGATTACCTGCCGATTTCTGTCTTGCGGATCTTTATCGGAACATATTTATATGTTACAGTTTTTTTGTTTGTTACAGTTTTGCTCCAGTACGATAGCTATGCTTTATATTGTATTCATAGAATGTTTTTGAATATAGGGGGGAAAAAAGTGAATTAATGATTTTCTTATAAGTGCTATATTGCATGTCTTGCATATAGGGTCCACGTGGTGGGCGTGGCGCTAGAGGACCAACAGGAAAACCAGGAGCAAAGGTGAGAGCCAGGTCCATTTCTGACTTTTAGAATGTCTGGTGCAATAATAAGTAGAGTGAAGATTATCTACAGTGCATGAACAAAAGCTAGTTTGAGTAAAATGCACATTGTTTGCATATTGCATTTTCTGATCTGTCCGTGAAACATAATCCTTGAGTACCAAACCATGCTGGGGTGTAAATGTGCTCCCTTAAGGCTCATACATTTCACTCCCACTGCAGACCTTGGCAGTTTTGACAAAGTTGACAACGTTTGTGCCTTTTTTTTCGTTCTCCTCAGGGCACCTCAGGCAATGATGGACCTCCCGGCCCACCAGGAGAGAGGGTTAGTATCACATTCTGTTTTCATCAGTGGCTGTTACACGTGTGAGTCAGCAGTTTGAGTTCATCTCGTGCCCTTTCCTTCAATTAGAATTACAGCTGCTTCAAATTACCAACTATAGACTTTTCATTCTGTACACTTGAGTCTGCAGCTGCCTGAAAATATTGATACATTACTAGTGGTGTAACATAATGAAGTATAAATATGCACTTTTCTGTATTTTTATTTGTATTTTTTGTGTGTGTTGTATTTTTTATATTTCTACGGACTTTCAGTGGTAGACTATTATATTTACTCTCAGTGTTTTTGGTACTTTTTACAAAATAATGGCTAAACTTGATGTAACAGACCCATGAATGAGCATGACTTGTGACATCACAAATAGTTAGATGTGTAAATCTGAAGCACAAATATCTAGAATAAACCTTAGAATTCTCTCTCCTTAGACCTCTGACTTCATACTTTTACTGTCAATCCTTAAAATACACAAGTATCAGGAAATCACTTTTGATACTTAAGTACAGTAAATATCAGATTTTTTACTCATTTACTCAAATAACATTTTAATAGATGAATTTAATTACCAGTCATTTTCTGATATGGAAACTATACTTCTACTTAAGTGTAGCTTTCAGATAATTCACAGTGTATGTGACACAAAAATACTATTAAGTTAAAGAAGGCTACAGTTTAAGTCAATCAAATTCTCCCTGCCTGTTAATGCTAATTCCATCATTTTTCTTTTCATTAAAGGGACCCCAAGGACCACAGGGACCTGTTGGTTTCCCTGGACCTAAAGGACCCAATGTAAGTAGCTGCTGTCAAATGTGTTGTGAGTTAGCACTATCCATGAAAAAAAATCAATTTTGACACTTTTCACTTAAGCTTTTCTAAACATTGATGCACTCTTACATCCTGATATTATGTGTTGATGGTTATGAATCATCTATTTGCTCACCCCCTAGGGTCCAGCAGGAAAGGACGGGCTGCCCGGTCACCCAGGACAGAGAGGAGAGACGGTGAGTGGGTCGTCTCGTCCCTGAATGTGCTGTGTAGTGACATTTGACCCTCTCAGATACATTATAAAGAAAATGTAATATAGTCATTGCAATATAACAGAACTGAATTTAGCACATCATGGTTACATATTTAAACCAAACTTGATGCAGTCAATACTGACTCTCTTTTTCCCATCAGGGCTTCCAAGGAAAAACTGGACCTCCAGGACCTGGTGGGGTGGTTGGCCCACAGGTAAAAACGTGCAGTACACTTCACTGTTATGATTAGTTTCCACCCCCTCATTTGTGCATTTTTATTGTGTGTCTGTTGTTGGAGGCTTTGAAGTAAAGTCACGAGACACAGAAAATGAAATATGCACCGTAACAAACAATGTGCAATACCACATCTCGCAATCGACCTGCATGCATTTTTTTTTTTTTTTTTTTTTTTAAAAGCTCTAGAATTTTTCTGACGCCTTCAGTGAGATCTCCTGACTTCAGAAAGTAATGAAGCGTGGGCTGAAAATAAATTATTCCATCTCATTAAGGCTCCCAGTCAGCACTAAAAACAGGAAAAGTAGATTAAAGGTATCTGTTAAGTGGTAGTGTCTCATATGTCAGGTATCATATATTTTCCTAAAGTACGGCTACTGTAACAACAGCATAGGAACATTTAATGTCATATGCACAGTAAAAACACAACAATAGACTTACCTGGCTAGTCCTTCAATATAAGGATTCAAATATAATAAATATACTATATATATAGTATAATATACATATTAGATTTCCTTTAATTTACTGGGATCACCTTAATGTGTCCGTGTTGTCCCTGGCAGGGTCCAACTGGAGAGACGGGACCCAGTGGAGAGCGAGGACACCCAGGCTCTCCTGGCCCACCTGGTGAGCAAGGTTTGCCCGGTTCTGCTGGAAAAGAAGGTGGAAAGGTGAGCGGCCATCTTTCAGGGCTTTGTGTTCTACATAACGACACGTGTACAAGTCATGTATTGTGTAGAATGAGTTCCCAGCCTGTTTGTTTTGGCATGACATTGAGTTGTGGCTAAAGGGGTATGCAATTATTTTATAATAGAAGATTCTAGAGAGTAATAACTTCTGTAATCAGATAGAGACAAGTACATTGGTGCTGTAAATCTGTTTCTGTTTAAGAGGCTGGTAATTGAAATGTAGGTTGTTATTTTCACAAATACTACTTATGTTTTGTTTTTTTTTGCTGAATTTTATTGTTAAAGAAAATAATGGACTCAAAACATAGTAGATTAAAGACATTTGTGTAGAAGAGCTGAACAGGGATTTTGATTTTGTACAGTTTTACACTGCGGGATGCCAGTGAGAAGTTGTCTAGGAAAACTACATTTATACAGTACAGCAGCACAGCAATTAAAAACTCAACATGCTGATTTTGTTAAATACTTGCTGTTTTCCAGTCTGGGCTGTCTGTTAAAAATTGGCACATTCCTAATTTTTCACCACTTCTTAATCACTTACTGCTTCTACGTAAAGGGGTATAATTTAGGCTTTTATTAAACAGATCAATCCCCATAATTGTTTTTCTTCTCTTTCCTCTGTCGTTTTCAAGGATTCAGCTTCGGTCATTGTTTTCCACCTAAAGCAATTCTACATCTAATGATTACCTGATGATAGAGCAGATGTCAGATAAGTGGATGTTATATTTTTTCTCTCTCTCTCTCTCTCTCTCTGCAGGGTGATCCCGGTTCCCAAGGTCCTGGTGGCAAGCCAGGTCCTCAGGGCCTGAGGGGCTTCCAGGGCGTTAGAGGTCTTCCAGGGGCCATGGTAACACACACACACACACACACACACACGACCACCCACACGACAACGCTCACATGCAAACACCCTCACATGCGCACGTACAAGTGTGTCATCCCACATCCTGAGCACACACCCTGTTGAATTAAGCTCCAAAGCCAAATTACCAGACTAACTACCTGCTGTTAAACCAAATGTCAGCCTTGGCAGTGGACCTGAATAAAAGGGTAGAACTGGCTTAGGCACAAAGGACTCAGCCAGACACGATATTTGTGTATTCATCATCATTTTGCCACAAATGGCACCTTTATGTAAACATTTGTTTGTTATTCAGTTAAATGGTATTAAGATAGGTGAGTGTTTTTGGTCTGATAAAACAGCACAGCCAGCTGTCAGATTGTGCAGTAAAAGCAGTTCTATTCGGTGTGTCTACTACTGTATACAGTATGTCTAGTGATAATCTACAATTTCATTGTGATCACTTTCTCTAATTAAAAAGCCAGAAGCAACAATGGAATGACAGTACTAACAAGTACTGTATGTGTATACAAAGCCGGATGTACTGTGTTTTATTTTTCTGTGCAGAAGTCGCAGTGTAGCACTGAGTGACATGTCCCTTCATCACCATGGACACCGGTGGTGGAAGAAAAATTCAGGTCCTTTACTTAAGTAAAAGCGGCAAAGAGAGACTGATTGTTGTTTGGCTCTTTTAACGGGATTTGTTGACAACCAGCGACATCTTATCCTTAAATTTTGTGAAGAACGACGTCAAAGTCCTTTCCGATTCCCATTCCGACGCCGAACTTTGCGTGCACATTTTTATCACACCAAGGCCTGCTGAGTAACCCAAATTAACTCTCAAAAGACGTGGGTGCGGGTGAGAATAAGTTCAAGGTGAGAGGGAATGGCTGTTAGAGGCTGACTTGGGATCCGCTTGAGGGACTGTGGCTGGAGCCCATTTCAAGGCTAACCATTAAGAGAGCGCACGACAGCACATCCCAGACTTATTACCCACCGTTATGTTTGTCCCATGTGTGTGTGGAGGGATGACTTGGCGGTGGCACACACACACACACACACACTTCCAAACTCTCATCCTTTCCGGTCACACATGGAGATACCGGCACAAACATACGTGTGTGTGTGTGTGTACACTCTGTGTATAAGCAGGAACTTAAACATTAATCTCGGCCTGTTTGATGAGTGAACCCAGGCACACAGAGACTCTGTGCAGCCAGGCACACATGCAAAATGATTCCTCTTTTGGAAAAGGCATGCTCTCATGCAAAGAGGCATACATACGCACATGCACTTGGTTTATTTTATATAGCACTTTACACACAACATAGATGATACAAATGCGTCACAGCGCACACTGAGGGAGACAAAAACAAAAGATGGAAACACACTTATAGAGACAATAAGAGAGAAGGAAAATCAAAGTAATAATAATTATACTAATAATACAGGTCCATAGTGTCCCAGAGACTTCAGAGATAATACCCGAGTGGGTTAAGTTAGGCACAGACTCTTGAAACTCAGTAGTGAGGGAGAATTGGATGGTGGGTGGAGGATAATTCCAATCTCCTCTTATCTCTCTCTTGAGTAAAGGCACAGTAGCAATATACAAACCAATAAATAACTGTTTTTTGTGTGTCCGGCAGAAAAAAAAAAAAAAAAAGCTCCTTCCAGCCTAGTATTTGCACCGTGGTAAATTGTGGAGGCTGGGGAGGTGGAGAGCCTGCTTGGCAGCTTCTGCTTCCCCCTGGCTCTGGCGGTGCCTGTAAATTAGTTATTATAATGAAAGTCTTTACTGCCTCTGGTGAACTGTGTGTTCCATATGCAATCTCAGCCGCTCCTAGTGCTAGTGTATGATTCGGCGCAGGCATTGCCATTCATGGATCTAGAGGAGATGACAGGGGTCCAGGGATGGATGGACTATACCCGAAACCCGCTGGCCCACCGCAGGCTTCGGAACCTTGTTTTTCCTTTCACTTTTTCATTTTGTTTCAGACCCCCTGTTTGCATTAGTAATATAAATATGCCTGCATAATAGGCTAATCATAATTCATTACATAATAGCCAGTATTTGTCTGGTGGAGTTGAGCTGCAGCCTATGTAAATGTGTTGGTATCTTGCTCCTTCATGAATGAGTGTTTCTATGCACCTTCTGTAATTATAATTTCTTCACTGAACGTGGTGATTCTAGACAATTCCCGCCCTCTACTCACTGTAGGACTGTAAATATGTTGTTTTACTACCAGTATGTGGTCAGTTTATCCAAACAACACCTATATGAGGAGCATCTGTGTGTCATGTGTAACTTAGGATCAAGTGAGCACGTTACACATGCGATTTCAAAATAAAACACACATTATAACAAGCACTATAACAAATAACTTTCACAAACGCACTTTACACGCATTAAATACATTGAAGTGGTTTTATTTACACTTATAGTAACTGCCTTAGTGAAATATTATATAAGACATAGTCTAAACAGTCTAAACCTTGACTCACACACTCTTACAGCAGCACTGTCTACACCCAAAATATGGTGCATTGCATATTATGTATTTTTAATGTGTGCAGCATCTTGAGTTACGACTACTGAATGAGCGACGTACCCATAAATAAACTTCTGCTCACATAAGAAACGTCTGATGCTGGTGATATCCGCCTCTGATCGGTAACCAGGACGAACAAAGACAGAGCTCTCTGGCGTTTCATGCGCAGTCCGCCCATTTGCTACGTTGTCTTGTTGTATGCAAGATGAGGCTGCCGCCTCTTGTGAACTGGTTTGCTTATAACACTCAGGTATTGAGTGAAATTTAATGAAAAATGAGGCATGTTATGATGTCATGCACGTAGCAGTCGTGCTACACAGCACGTTTTACTTAAAGAGTCAAAGCGAATTGAACCAACTTGCCATTACTGCCAATATGCAAAACAGATGTTAGCCCTGCTACAGAGATTATTGAAAATATATCACCTTTTGCCCAAATTATGACTTAGTGTGCCTTGCTTTTCAATGCCTTCTCATACACAGGTGTACACACACACACACACACACACGCTCACAGTAACATTTAAAGGCCCATTTGACAGCTGTGATTACTGCGCATTGAGCGGCAGCCCGCAGTGAACAAGATCTAACCCTCTCTCCTCCTCTGCTTTCAGGGTCCAGCTGGCTTAAAGGGAGGAGAAGGTCCTCAGGGTCCCGGTGGCCCCATCGTAAGTACCCCGTTACTATGGTTACGCCGTCTCTCCTGCCACAGACGTGGCAGTGAAAAGTCACTTGTGCTTTTGGAGAATGGAGTTGCACGGGCTGTGTGCCGCTCCTCGCTCTCTTTCTGTCGCCGCTCTGCAGCAGCCGCGATGAAAGCTGCAATACAGGGGTTGATAGAGAGGTGTAAGGAAATATTTTATTCAGTATAAATTAATTATAAATCTATGTAAAATATGACATGTGAAGAGAAGTCTAAGGTAACCTTGGCAACCTAAGATAAAGATGTCCACACACTTTTTTTTTTTAGCCCTGCTTCTTTTTCTTTTCTTTGAGTTTGGATTTATGTTTCCATGTGTGAAGATAGCCAATATGCAGATTTACGATCTCACACAAGTATTTCTCCTAAATGAAAGTCGCCTCTTGCAGTGAGATTTATCGCATGTGTTTTTTGTTCTTCTGCAATATTGCTCAGCAGAAAAGGCACATTTTAATTTTAGAACGACGTTTAAAATAAGGGAGCCTATGAATGAGTCTACCTGTGTTTGAAAAAGCAATACGTGGCTTGATTTACAGTGTTTCTAGAAGGGCCTGTGAGATGTTCTGACTCTGAGGTATGAAATTGACAAGAGAGACAAACAACATCAATCTGAAACATGGCTTAATCATTGCCTAACCACCAAATTGAGCTATTTTTAATCCGACTAACGAGATTGGAAGAGAGAAGGAAGAAGTCGGAGTCTTCTTTTAGGGAAAGTTTCTGAATTGATTGCATGTCATACTTTTACGATGTTTATCTCTGTGATTATGGGCATTTTTTATTCGCCTTTAACCACACACAAGGACATCCTTTTCAGTGTTACAGCCACATACACACTACAACGTCTTATCTGCATCACTCTGACATAGTTTGGGATCCTGAAAAGAGAGCAGGAGTGGCAGGGCAATCCATAAATAAGTGGGGCAATTTTTTTCCTCCCTTTGTCTCGGAGCGCCTCAGTTAGTGATATATATGCAATGAAAAGCCTCAGGAGTTCCAGCGGTGAATCTGTACAGAAAAGCTGACTGACAGGCAGCTTTGAACTGTCTGACATTTTGTTCAAGCGTTAAACGCGGGCTCCCGATAATTGCCCCCCGCTCACCAGCGACAGAGCAACAGCCGATTAGATGACAGCGGATATGCAGAGCACGCATGAAAAGATGATGAAAAGCGAGGAGAGGGGGCATTCTCGGGGAACGAGTGAAACCATTTCTACTGTGAAATGAGATGGTTTTCTTAAATTGGCTTGAAAGTGAGTCGTTGGCTAAAAACAGGTGACGGACTGATTCGGTAGTGTTTGAAAAACTCCTTGGAAAAAAAAAAAAAAGAAGAAAAAAAAAATGGGGGGCCGGTGTGCAGTGCCCACACAGACACGAGAAATCTAATATTTTCCTCCATCGATTTCCTACCAGAGATTGAGCTGCTGTTGTGCTGTGGGAAAGTCTGTGTGTGTGTGTGTGTGTGTGTGTGTGTGTTGCTGTCCCACGTGTGTGTTTGAAAGAGGCAAAACCATAAAAGAAAAGCACAGCAGGAGAAATCGTGACAAGCCGAGTCAGAGACTTTGGATGTTTGTCTACATGTATGGAAATTTAGATTTGTAGCCAGAAAATCATATAGAGGATCGGGGGAGGCTTTAACTACTTTTAGCTTCTAGTTTCCAAGTTACTACCTTAACTACATGTTGTAGTTGTTGGCTAATAGTTTAACTACATACAGATATTTAGTAAGCACTTCTACTAGTAGTTAACTACTTTAGGTCATATAGTTTAGGTAGTTAATTGGCTGTGTGTGTCATTTAATTGCAGTAACCTTGTATTTGATTTAAATCACCTGTTATTTGCGAACAAGATGTCTGCAATCAAGTACAATGAATTTCACTATAAAGTTTCTAAATTCCACCACATTTGCTCCCTATCCTCCTCGTAAAGAAAAAAAAACTCCTCAGGCTGAATGAGTGCGGATTGGCCTGTCCTGGTCAATAAATCAAACACACCTACACCCTACTCAGTGTCAGTTTAGATGTACCTCTCTGTAACAATATGGGATTCCAGACTCGGATTGTGGTAATTTCCCGTAAGTTTGGATGTAGTTGACCTCCCCTTTAAAAGTAAGTTTATATATAGTTGAACTGGTTGTCATTGACCATGTTTACATGGACAGTCATATTCAGATTAAGACTGATATGTAAACAGGCTTTTCAGTTTCCTGGTGTTCCAGTCTTTTTCACATTGTCATAGACATGTACATGCATGAACCTTGAAGAAGTTCTCCAACACTGGTTTTGTGTGGGAGAAAAGCACAGATGAAATGACAAATGAGGGAAACAGAGAGAAAGAATGTGAGGCTATGTGAGTCAAATGAACGAGCGTGTGCGTGTGTGTGTGTGTGTCCGCGTGTGTGCATGTGCATGTGCATGTGTGTGTTGCCAGGTTGGCAGGCCGTGGCTGACAGTTTGGAGCTGTGTGTGTCACAGGCAATTGTCTGTCATGAGATGGGCCAGGCATATGAGTGCCAGGTGGCAGCTCACATCAGCAGCTGAATCAGCGTGTGCGCGTGTGCGCATGCGTCACCGGCTCGTTCACACGCACGTGTTTTATTTGAAAGCAGCTCGACACCATCCCCGGTAGGACGGTGTTGTAAAGACCTGCTGATCAAAGACACAGTCACAGTTTAAGTGATTTGGACTGGCCACACAGCAGTGAGCACCACCTGGGCATAGTAAAGAGCACAGTAATAAGACACACTGGTGTGGGAAAGAATAGCAAGACCTTCCACGAGCCCTTGGCAGAGGAAGAGCAGCTGAGTCCTACTACTGAGAGATAAGAGCCTGGTGCTTTCATCTTGATAGATAGATAGATAGATAGATAGATAGATAGATAGATAGATAGATAGATAGATAGATAGATAGATAGATAGATAGATAGATAGATAGATAGATAGATAGATAGATAGATAGATAGATAGATAGATAGATAGATAGATAGATAGATAGAATGATGGAGCAATGCCTGATGGGTCTTTGTGTATTGCTGACAGGGTTCCCCTGGAGAAAGAGGTGATGCTGGCCCTGGTGGTCCCATTGGTCTGACAGGACGCAATGGCCCCCAAGGACCCCCCGGTCCTGCTGGAGAAAAGGGAGCTCCTGTGAGTGTTTTTTTTTTTTGTTTAAATTAAATAAGTCACGCTGTTAAGTTGAAGGAAAAACAGAGCCACACTTTTTTCTAATAGCCATGGTCCGTGCTCTGTTCCAGGGAGAGAAAGGTCCCATGGGTCCCGCCGGACGCGATGGCATTCAAGGTCCCGTTGGTCTTCCCGGTCCGGGTGGTCCTCAGGGTCCCCCTGGAGAGGACGGCGACAAGGTGAGATGCTAGTCAAACACTTGGGGATGCATAACACTGCACCAGGGGGTGGGAGGATAAAACAGATGCGGACATCCTCAGAGTTAGTCCTCCTACTTCTGTAACCATCGGATCTGATTCGGGCCTCAAATGATCCTGGAAATCATACACAAATACAATTTATCAAACTGATAGAATCAAAGATTCTGGAGTATTTCCGTTGCTGTGATGAATCATTCTAATTACTGTTGCAGCCCTGCCATAACAAACATCTATTCTATTGGCTGTCCGTGCAAACATGTTGTAAAGTCTTAATAAACAGTTTATTGATTATCAGTGACTACTGGATACATGTAAATACTTTTTCACAACACCACATAAACATCCGCCTAGTTTGCGTGTCTTGTTAGACCCTCATGGCAGCAAATCCCACACCCGCCGTTAATACACTCCAACCACAGATCGGCGTCTGTTGATTTTTTGCGATAGGAGCACCTCGCCGATCCCGCTCACGTCTCCCCTCGCACCGTTTTGTCAATCATAGCGCCGATGGGGGTAGACAGGGAGCCAATCAATTAATTGCAAACGCTCGCCCAAGGTCTTTGTGGCCCAATCAAATTAGAATCTCTTGAGAAATATTTACTGCTCAATCGCTGTAAAGGTGACACTTTAAGATATTGGACTTTGACTAAACATTTTAAGATGTGGAGGGGAGATGTGAGCTCTGCTGCTTTGTATCACACCACAGGGAGAGGTTGGCGGACCTGGACAGAAGGGAAGCAAAGGAGACAAGGGTGAACTTGTAAGTCCTTTTTCTTTCTCGGTTACTTTTAATGTAGCTATTTGTATATAAGGCAACGAGTTTTAAATGATGTCCCCCGCTTGTTAAGCAGTGACCACTAAGCCGAGCCGCTGAATAAATCAAAGAACACGGGTTACTCTGCAATGACTCATCTGAGGTTACCTCGGCCCTCAACAGTCTGCAGGATATCAAATATTAACTGAAGTGCTGTTATGTTTCATAAATGGCTCCTCAGTATGCGATAAAACACATCTGTTCTCTGTGTTTGGTCTAAGACATCTGTATTCTTCAATAAAATTGGATTTTTCTTTTTCCATTACGGACACAGTTTGATTGACTGAAAAATGAAATTTAAATGTGTTTTCTTTGCCTATACAAATGCATGAGGATGCCATACAATGCATGTGTTTCTGCTAACACCCATTGTTTCTTTGCGTGAATGAGAGCTGTTTTATCTGTACTTTTAGGGTCCACCAGGCCCTGGTGGTCTTCAGGGTGTGGTCGGAGCTCCTGGTCCAGCTGTGAGTATCACTTCCATGACATAGACGAATCAAAGCTGCACACTAATATGTACCATAAATATGTTATCCAGCCACGTTCTATTAGGAGAAATGTTGCACGACGCAGGTTCTCATTGATTTATATTTTTATTTCAAGCTTTCTGGCAAATGGCGTGATAATCAGTTAAATGAGCGCGATTGGAAGACTTTGCTCTTGTTACAACAAGGTACGCTGATTTAAGAAAACGCTCTATTCCCCAGATGGAGGAAGAAATTAAGTACTTCTTACAGCCAGGTCAGGGACAATTTATGCAAACAGTATTGCTTTTTACTGCCGCCTCTGCAATCAGAAAACCTTTGGCTGCGGGCCCCCCTTTTCATTTTAAAATCCCCACCCTCTTATCATCGTGATGTTACACAAATTTCATTTTAATCACGACTTTACTTGAGGTAAGATATTAGTATTAGGGGACCCCACAAAGTATTATGTCATCGCAGTTTTTCGCACTTTTCTTCAGTGGAAAGTTTTTTTTTTAATAACCAATCATGAGTTACATTGATATTACATAAAAAAATCAATTTCAGGCGCAGTTAAGAATTTCTATTGCGTTTCCATTCATGCCGAGGATGAAACGTGTGACCGTCCTGTTAAACAACCTACAATGGCTCACCGACCTGCCAATCATTTCCACGTCTCGGCTGCCTCGCACGGCATCAGACTTGGCTGAAAGTTCCGGCTCGTACGCCGCAGACCGGCCTCTGCTCATCCCTCTCATTAACGCAACAGGAAAGGTCCTGTTTCTACAATAGCTGGTGGCCTGAGGGCAACTACCGGCTCATTGCTGTAAATTATCAGCCTTAACAACCATTCTAGCAAAAAAAAAAAACTCAGCGTCTGCAGGGCTCTGTGGGGGCTAGAGCGAACCTGGTGAGATGGATTGCCGCGAGCAGGTAGTGCACCCAAGCTGAATAACAAATTATTTAGCAGTTGTTTGTCTTGGTGAGTCAGTCTGCTCATGTGTATTCATAGCTTCATAACAGAGTTCTGACTCGTGCTTTTATAGTTTCAACAGCGTCTACTCTCCCTCTTTATTACGGCGCGGCCTAATGCTGTTATCCATTTCGACTATATCTACCCCACCTCTTAACGCGGGGAAAACGCTGGTGTTTGTAAGGGGGGAAATGAATGATCCAATTTCCTTACCAGCTAAGGCTTAACGAGGTTTACAGCAGCTCAGTCGCCAGCGCTATTGTCTTCGAGATGCAACTGAGGTCAAGCGCTGCTGGAATGAAACACACTCTGTGCCAGGGCAATATTGAGCTTCATCGAGATGCGGTAAACATCCTCTTCTGCAAGTCGAGCGTGTTTCGTTTGTTTTGTAATATCTAATAAATAGGCCGCATTGCAGGAGAATATTTTTTTAATTGCTGTAATGCGCTGCAAAACAAAAGTCTGGAAATTGCCACTTATGTTTGTTTAGTTGGTCAATCTAAACAAAATGTACTTCAGGTGACTCGTAATTTACCTCTTATCCCTCTAGGTACAATAAAATGAAAGTGCCTTTGCGAAATCATATCTTACTCAGTTACATCAGCTATATTTAAATTTTATACAGGCACACACAAACATTCTCAAGTCTTATATTAAAGTCTCTCTCATTAGTTTTTGCACATTTAATGCATTGCATTGACTCATGGTTAAAGGAATATTTTAATATTTTGGGAGAGATACTTTCTTTTTCTTTCTTTGCCAGGTGCTGGATAAGAGCATCGATATGACTTTCATGCCTGTAAAGTAAATACAAAGTGACAGACTGTAGCAGAATAGCTTATTCAAGCACAAAATAAGGAGCCTGGCTCAGTCCAAACATAAAGAACAATCCATTTAGTGATATTGTATTTAGTATGTTTTAATTAGTATGTAATTAAATCTAAAAAAGGAAAAACAAATCAGGTGGCGACAGTAACCCTGAACAGACATAATGGAGGTGTCAATTTTCTGTGGACAGGAAATAAGCATATTTTCCTAAAATATCTCCAAAGTCTTCTTCCTTTAAAGCCTGTAAAGAAGCTTTTATGGCGAACTTGTTTTCGCAATTTCTTCCCTCTTAGAGATTTATTTCAGCATTTTCAGAAGTCACTTTTGAAGTCATTTCTGGAGATTACACTCTTATACCCTTACACTTTGCACATTTGCTTCGAATGATAAATTATGCTGTACATTTACCAGCACACACATCCACGCTGATCCGAGCGGTGTGGACATACAGATTCTTGACGTATGATATTTTGGTCTTTACCATATCTCACCCTGAGCTCAAATCTGTTCTCACGCTACCTGTAATCACCTTACATTTCCCTCTGAACTGTTTTGCATTTAGCACCGGTTAAAGCACTTTCCACGAGCACTTTCAAGTGCTGACACGCGTTTGAACTGAAATCTCCCGGTTTGTCAGCACTTCACTCCCCCTCCCCGTAGTCTCCCCCCTTTTTATCCTCCGTTATTCCTATGCACATCTGACTTCACATATTGAAGTCAGCATCTTTCACATAACCCTGTGGCTATACTGTACTCTAGTCTGTGTCTCCAAATGAGAGGTTTCTGGTAGGCGGGCTGCCGTTTCCCCGCTCAGCGCCTGAAACTGTTGCTTTTTATTATAAAAAAAAAGATCTAGTTCCTTCTCAGTTTATAGTTTAACAGAATTTTTCAGTGAATGCTCAAAGTTCCATAAGATCTTGTCTGAATTTTGAACTTAGCAGTGAATGCAGTTTGTGAGCTAGCCTGGGAGATGAACTGAAGGACGTATAAATCGCCATTTAAATGACCTTCAGAAACAGTAAGGTACCTGTCCAAGGTAATCTATGTCTGAATTAGGGCATCGACTCACCCTTTCGCCATACAAGCTTCGATACACTCACATAACCTTGAAAAGGATTAAGAGGGCAGAGAAGTCCCCAAAGAGAAAGTGTGTTTGTTTGTCAAGGAGTGTTCGCTGGAGCTCCGGCTAATGAGGCTCAGACTAAAAATATTTGGATTTAACCAACTTTAACCTCCCACAGGGCAGTGATGGTGAGTCCGGGCCGAGAGGACAGCAGGGCATGTTTGGCCAGAAAGGAGACGAAGGACCCAGAGGGTTCCCCGGTCTGCCGGGACCCATCGGACTGCAGGTGCGCTCACACCAGAAGCCTGCACGCATGCACTCACTTTTTGCACGGACGATGATCAACACGCGTGTCGACCCTCTTCACATATGACAATCTGCCTCGTATGCATGCACATCACTTTCCCCCCCCGTCAACGCCATCCGCAGCAGAGCGAGCTCCTCCACCCCCCTTTAAACTGACAACAATTCATCTCTCCTTACATAATTCACAATGCAGCGAAACACAGCAGAATTTATGATTGCAGCCTCAGCTCCTAATAACACTCTGTATGGCTCCTGGGCAAATAATGCTTTTTTCCCTCCCTCAAGGATTTTCCCTTAGCATAGACAGTGCTAAAAATCCATCACCATTGCTAGCATTTTGCATTTGGCGTCTTGCCACGGCGTTAATGGCCGGGGAGACTGCCATTGGTTTTCCACTCAGACTACATCATTATCATGCAGTTATACCGTTCCCCTGCACTGCTCCCAGGCCCAGATAAGGGACCAGCTGCGTTGGTAGCCTCTGTTTGTTTAGATATTTTTCATCCATCTAGAGTGCATATGCATTTATCTGGTATCATAATACATAACATAATACACCTTTGAATCAGCTGGGCAGTCAGGGGATTGTTCATAATGACGATTTTGTGCATTAGGGGCTAAGATTGGGGGTTATGACCATTAGTTTTTTAATCCACATTTATTTCTTACACATTGGTCTGCAGCTATTCATCTTATATTTAACTGATGTGAGTTAGTCAAATCATGCTTTTTTTTCTTTATACTATATGTAACCCTTGGTTTGGTTTTAAACCGACTCACAACTGCAACTGCTCTGAATGAGGAGAAAAAAAAAAAGACAAAAATCATTAGATCATTGAAACTTGCTTTGGTGGCAACGAATAAAGAAACAGCACTTTGGAATATCTCAAAGTCAATTATCCAAGGACTCACTGAGGATGAAATTAGAGCGAAGCCCCGCTGGTCAATAGGCCCAGATAACGTTGTTATTAAGTGCAATTGGCTTTTAATTGGGCATAATGCACTCCATGTCCACTCCTTTAATTATGTCTGGCTTCAATAGATGACAGCAGCCCCTGCAAGCTCAGCTTTTCAATGCAATTATCTGTAGCATTAACGATTTTTGACTATGGGGAATGAATGGCTTCGGTTTGAAAGCCTTCCATCATTTGGTGCTGTGTTTGCTGTGAAATATTGGAGTCCTCACTGAGTGGATGAATTCCCCTGACTAAGAGGTTAAGATGTGGAGGTAGAGGAAAGTAAATATCACATTTGATTACAGCGGTGTCCTTATAGTTCACAGCTAGCACGGGGAAAGTCTAGAGAAATGCCTCATCGTAAGCAAACATTTGTTGATTTGCTCTGATATTTGTGCTGAGGAGTAGTCGCCTGTGTGTGTGTGTGTGTGTGTGTGTGTGTGTGTGTGTGTGTGTGTGTTTGCGGGCCTTATGTTAACGCTACCGCTCCTTTAGAGCTTGTTAATCCACTCGATTATCCAAACAAGCCTAACAAGCTCATCATTCATCAAGAAACCCCCGTCACTTGCAAACATAATTCACGAAAAAAAAAAAAAAAAGTTGCTTTATTTATTTTTCCATTCTCACCACCCTCATGTTTTATTACTATGACTAAGGTCCCAGACAGAATCTGTTATAAATTAGCCTTCTCCGCCATCGCAAAGGTACAGTAAATCAACCGAATAGGCTGAAGCTATACATATGTGATTTCAATGATCGATATCCGTGTCATTTGGGCTTTACGGTAACTTATCATTACCGCTGCTTTTCCACCCACCTATTGATTATGCATGCTCCATCATCCGAGTTTAACTAACGCAACAAATAATAATGGCAATTATGCAGAAAGACAATACGCAACAATAGTGAGCGAGAGCTCCTTCATTCTTTTTTTTTGCATTTTTCCTAACCTGTATTCAAACTGTTTTAACCGAGCATGAATGAACCCCAAAACCTGGATAATACGCGCTGCCTGCGCCGTCTCCTTTGTTTCCACTTCCCCACGGACATAGATGGATGGAGCTCCGACCCTGTAATTTACACAGGCTGATTATACCCAAGCCTCCCTTACCCTTTAATTACAATAGGTGTCCTTTTTGACTAATTGTGTGTTTACACTCAGGGGTTCTGCTTGTATTAATGTGTTCTCCATCACATTGCATCCTAAAGCCACGCTTTTCAACACACACCGTCTGAAAGCCGCTGTCGGCGGATTTTCTGAAGTACGGTTCGGTCTCGGCTGGTGCCTCGGATGACCTTTACAGCGTTTTAACAATTATTTGCCTTCTCCACAGGGCTTGCCCGGCCCTCCCGGCGAGAAGGGAGAGAACGGCGATGTCGGAGCGATGGTGAGCACAGCCCTCTCCCCGTGACTCTTCCCATTTACAGGGATTCACATTATTTTCACGTACAAGCCGGCGAGGTGGGTAATTGTGCTGATTGTTCGGAAGTTTTTTTGGCCGGCGGACGAGTTTGGCAACTCCACCGGCCACTTGGCAGATTCACTTGAGGCCCTTTGGAAGATTTATGAAGATTTATTGACGCAAACATTTTAGCCGGTGAAAATTTGTTCGTTTTTTTTTATTCTACACTCATTTCCAGAATGAATTTCCACTATACGTAAATTACAACAAAAAAAAGTCAATGTAGCACTTACGGGTGAGTTTAAAAGTTGGAAGGACGTCCACATATTGTCACGCAGGTAGAATCAACACAATAACAGCTGGTGATTCGTTACATTTAATATTTCAGCAGTGAAAAGTACATTCATTTATTTTCTCCTCCTGCAACATGTGCCATAACGTCCATGTGTGTTGACAGGGTCCGTCTGGTCCTCCTGGCCCCAGAGGTCCACAGGGTAATAGTGGAGCCAACGTGAGTATCTTTGTTTGCTTTCACTCTCTTCTATTTGACTTTACTGGATAATCGCTGACTGATGTCCCCGTAATGCGTCTGCAGGGAGCTCAAGGTCCTCCAGGAGGTATCGGTGCAATGGGAGGCGTCGGTGAGAAGGTAAGACACATTTTGGACATATTTGGAAAAGTCCTTTCTTGCCTACTACTATAAAATGTGACTATTTAAAATGAGAGTAGAATATACTGTGCAAAGCAAAACAAGAGTTATTATTATATACGTCAAATATTACATTTTCACCCATTAACTGATGTTTTCACTGTCTTGCAAAAGGGTGAAAACGGCGAGGCTGGCAACCCAGGACCACCCGGAGAGACAGGTCCCGGAGTAAGTAACATATCAGATCAGATTTAGGTTAGATTAATCATACTTTTCATTCCACAAGGGGGGAATTTGGCTGTTATACAAATCAACTTTCAATCCGGCAATGTGCAAAAAAAACAAAAAAAGGACTGAGTAAATGGATTAAGGTTAAATAGTAATAGGAAAGTGATTGTTGGTGTAAAAAAAAAATTGCAACATTAATGACAATGTTATGAATATAATTATAAGCTACTACTACTGCAGTTGTGCATAAGGTAAGAATATTGATTAAAAATGTCCATTTATATACAAAAACATCGTATATAAGTGACAGTGACAGAAAAGTGACAAATCTCGTGTTGTGTACTCGTCGTATGTGTAAATGTTACCTCCATATCACTGCAGGCTGATGTGCAGCGATGCTAGCAACCTGAGGGCTTGTCAGCAGATAATTAGCCCGGCTGCGTTTTCGACAGCTCCATCGCGGCGCCATCATTAATCTAACCTCCCGTTGCTGCGGGAGCAAAAGTCGGAATATTCGGCGGGATGCTTTCGAGTGACGAATAAAAAAACAAAAAAAAAGAAAAAGTATCACGACGGCGGGCGGTTTGTTTACGGCTCACATTGTTGCCGTTTAAATGTTTCGGAAACATGTTTGGACAGGCGGAACCACAGCAGACGGCGGCTTCACAATGTAGCCTCTTTTCTGTTCACTTTTCAAAGTTGGCATATACATATATGTATCTGTATAAATACATATAGATATAGATAGATATGCGCTTACTTTGACAGACAGACCCAGTGAGGCTTGTCACATCGAGGTCAATTTCAAAGATGCTCTGCTGGCGATAAGAGAAGCCCTTTGCTCTAATGGGCAAACTAATGAGTCTGTGCTCCTAATTGCGCTCCAAGTGCTGCTCTGAGTCATGGCCAACACCTTAGGATGCTGTTTCTGCTGTATGCTGATAAATGCTCCTGCAGCCTAATTCTGGTTTATTCGGTCTGTTTTTCGGACCGGTTCATGATGATGATTGTGATGCATTGTTCTCCAGGGCCGGAGAGGAGAGACCGGCGAGAAGGGAGAGACCGGCCCGCCCGGAGCTGCCGGACCCGCCGGTGCCCGTGGCCCCTCCGGTGACGATGGTCCCAAGGGAAACCCTGTACGTACACACAGCCCCGCTCTGACGCTCTGTTAGAGCTGACAACCTGTCACACATGATGTCAACTGTCACAGTCAAGCTCCGTCTCCTCAGTGTCTCCGTCTCTCTGCAGGGCCCCGTCGGCTTCCCTGGAGACCCCGGTCCCCCTGGTGAGCCTGGCGCTGCTGTAAGTGTTGCATCTATCTGTCAATCAGATTTTTCGTGATATCATATCTAGGATTTTATCATTAGAAATCATTCATAGAGGGATTATTTGCAGCTCGTTTGGCTCATTCGTGTCTTTTGTTTCTAGGGTCTTGATGGTTTAGCTGGTGACAAAGGAGATGATGGAGAAGCAGGTCAACCTGTAAGTCGTGCATCATCTACAAAGAAGAATATCCTATGAACAGTGATGTAGAAACACAGAGCAGTTTTCCCACCTTAATGTAAAAAGAATGTAGAATATTTTGATTAAAAAAAAACCTGTGCTATGTATTATGCCTAAAATGAGGAGCAATGTGGGGAGGGGTACGTGTTCATTCTGAGAGGGTACGTGAGAGGGTACGTGTTCATTCTGTGAAAATGGATGCTGCTTTACGAATGTAGAGACACCTCATTATGCGACGCTTCTCTCCATTTTTCATGAAGTGGATTCAAGTGTTCTCTCTACTCTAATTCAGGGCCCTCCAGGTCCATCTGGTGAGGCTGGAGTACCTGGACCTCCTGGCAAACGGGTGAGTGCATTTCCAAAAATGATGCATGAGATGACGATTCTGTTAAGCTCCCGAGATGGTCTCTATTTCCAGAATTTTTTAAAATGATCAAACAAACTATTGCCCATTTTGGATGATATAATAGGTTTTTATTCATATGATATATTAAAAAACACGTGTGTGGCAAGAAATCACATGTATGTGAGTCTTGCCATATTGTGATTTGACTTATGGAAGCAGTGGAACTGCTGCTGCTGCTGGTGTCAGAAAATGAAGTTGTCACTTAAATGTCTGGCACTGGATGCCCTTTATGTCACATCAAACTTGATCCGAGATTATTTCATTTCACTGGCGTAGCGTTTTTTACGATCCTTTCCATTTACAGTAATAATGTTTTACAGTTCGCAATAAAGCGCGCCGCTAATGTCCCGTAGCGAAGCCACGGCGCATCATGGCAAGACAGGGAAAAAAAGATATTTAAAGTAAACTCCTCGTATTCTGTGTGCTTCAGCAAAGGCTCTGCTCAGTGAAGTTATCCTCCGTCAGCTCTGCTGCCAACTCCTTGTACTAGAGGATACGTCCTTTATATTGTTATATATTGTTCTTATTATCAGCAAATAACTTGAAAGGACCAAAACCAACAACTGATCCCACTAACAAGCACTGTCTCTCTAGCCTTTCTAGGAATCGTATTCCTTTAGAAAAACACTGTTTTATTGCACTGCTTCTACATTAACAAGAACATGGTCACTGTAGTTTATTCTAGGTTAGTCCCACATACACCATCCGTGTGGTATGAACCCTCGCTCACACACAAAACCTGTGGCTGCTTGTTTGAGTAACGTTCCCTAGAAAGAAAAAGACGCTTTTAGGAATTACTTTTCCTTTTTTTTTTTTTTTTTAAATTAAAGCATATAACCTTGACCCATTTTTAAAATGTTATGTCTTCAGTAGGAACAAAACGGTCTGTGCTTAAGAGCCAAGACAGGCTGGAAAAGCCAGAAAGTATTTAGAGACGGATTGTTGGTTAAATGAATGGATAGTTTATTTCAGTTAGAACATGTATTGTTGCACACAATAAACTGCCCAATCCACGAGCACAAAGAATAGGCCCAGGCTTATCGTCTATAATCCATTAAGATAGCCCAGAATATCAGCAATACACCGAAAGAAAGGAAGGAAGGGAGAAAGAAAGAAAGAAAGAAAGAAAGAAAGAAAAAAAAAGATGTTTTTATAAATTATTTTGCATTTCAAGCTTGTGTGAAAACTCAACATTGAACTGTCTGAATGTTTTATATACTTTAGAAATAATAAAAATAAATAAAACACATATGTATTTTACATTTGTTCTTACATGTTTCCAAGATACATGATCATAATTTATAATCTCCTTTTCTATATAAAAATGTACTAACTATATTTCCATATTATGTGTGTTGTTTATGTATTATCAGCAGCTCGATCCTTTAATGCAAACATGATACACATACAATAAAACTCCAGCATGTCATATAAATATTACATAAACACTGATCTTCTTTGTTTTTTCAATAAAGCTCCTGTGTTATATATTTTCCTCGGTTTTATTTAAAGCTGTGAGATCCCTAATAGTTGAGGTTTTAGGTACCAATATTAATTGAAATAGTTCTCAGTTTCTCAAGCTTCTCTCTGGAGCTTTGGAAAGAAACGTGCATTTTGTGTGTGTTTTGTGTTTTTAGGAACTTTCTCTGAGTATGAGGTGTGTGGATTGAGCATTTTTTGAAACATGGGACAGCATTTATATACCACCCAGACCATCTTATTATCAAAAAGCAATTAAAATCTCACTATTTTTTTTTTTTTTTAGATATGGGACCTTTTAATGGAGGGGGATTAGTGAGCAAAGCCACATGGTGAATAGATCTTTATTACAGATTTTCCCAGCGTGGAGATTTCAAAATGTGGTTCAGATAGCCTGTTGTGGCTGAAACACATTAATTTCTCAAGCTTATCGTGACCACACAGCCTGTATGAAGATACAGTCCTGCCGGGTTATTGGACAGAATCAATGGGGAGATAACAGCGTTTGAGATAAATATCTTAAAAATATATATATATATATATATATATCGAACTGTGGTGGTGCTTCCCTGCCAAAAAATGTTGAAGCTTGTATGTTAAGCATTAGGGACACTAACGCAATTCTGGGGTTTGAAATCAAATTAAAATTCAGGCTTGGTAGGCTGATTGTAAATTAAAATTAAATATGAAGGTAGGGTAAGCGCTTTTTAGAATACGGGATTTGTATTCCAAGGGGGGAGACACATTAGACCCTAGTTCCATGTCCATGTTAATGGAGTTTGTGATATGATTTTTTTATCCTTTACCAAAGTAATTCTGGGTCAGTCTCTTTTCCCAATACCTCTTTGGACTTTGACCGGTTTGGTGCTCATTGATGCATGTGGCTGCTTGACTACATTAGTGTGAACACACACACACACACACACACACACACACATGCCTGCATACACATATCCATTAATGCACAGACACAGCTGCCAGGGCTCATAACCTACATTGAGGACCGGTGGCTTTTGTTTGGTCTATTTGATTATGGCAAATGACAGTCCACTTACAGGGTTCTGACCGGAGGCTGTTTGGTGAGAACGCTGATGTGCTTTTAGCTCAGTGTGTTTGGAATGTACGGCCGTACTGCAATTTTCTCACATCGGTTTTGCCTGGCCGTGCGTAACCTTCTTTTTTTTTTTTCTTTCAAAAAAAAAAAAGATTCAAGGTCAGATCAGGCATCAACTGAACAGTTGCTATGTGCATAACTGTCATTTTGCTTTATAGAGAATAGTAAGACACTTCCTGTTGAAAGGGTTTAGGTTTTTGACATTGGGAACAGTTGGTGCTTTAGTGAAAAGTGTTAGTTTGGTAATTCCAGTGATATATTTATGTGCAAAACTATCATTTGTTTTGTTCCCCTCAGGGCCCTGTTGGTAAAGCCGGTCAGGAGGGCAGACAAGGAGAGAAGGGATCCAAGGTAAGTTGTCCAACAATAGTTTGTTTTAGAAATTAATATTGATGTGGAGATCTGGTTTAGTTTTTCCCTTTAGCAAGATTAGAAATTGGTATTGATACTTCAGCGGTGGTTGAATTCCACTCATAAATATCATGGGTGGAAGCTGAGACGCACAGCAGATAAAAGACAAAACGAGACCCATTTAAACTCTTTGCCTCTAAAATCCTTCCCGTGTGGACATTGTATGCAATAACAGATGGTGAGAATTTGTTAAAACACACACACACACGCACGCACACACAAATTAGTCTCACTGGAGAAGGAATGGGTTTTCTTGACACTATCAGCGATTGCTTTGTTGAAATCCACAACAATCCAATGTTTGCGCAGTAGAACGGCGTGGAACAAGGAAAACAACTTTAAATGCCTTCGGAATAAGTTTGCCTCCAGATCAGACGCTTTGAAGAAAACCCACAAAATGGAAAAAACCTGCCAAATCTCAGACATGGCCTCGCTCTTGTCTTTTTTTTTATTTGTTCCTTGTCGTTCTCCATCTTGCATCCCTTATTTACACGTGGCGGCATGCACGCACACGGCCGCACGGACGCACATACACAAAATGCACAATTTATCCACATTGAGGTAAGGGATTAGAGTTGATTTGATGGCGACAAGACAAAGCCTGTGTGGTAATCCTGGAGTGTCAAATCCAGGCCTAATTAGCTGTCAGAACAATTTAATCCCCCCTCTCCCGTCATCCTAGTCGATATGACATCTCTGGAACTTCAATACACAGAAACGGATTGTTCTTGAGAGACAATAGACAAAAACCAGTTTGGGTGTCGCAAATCCTCCAATCTCTACGCTCTGCATTTTTTTTCCCTCTTTTTTTCCTAAGGAAAACATTTCAAAATATCGAACAATGTGACTTAGCGAGAGAAGATCACTTCAATTATCAGGCCGGATAAAGGTCTTATCATATATTTGACATTTAATTCCAACACGCGCGGTGCACCACAGAGTGTCCGTGATCCCTCTTGACCACAGCCAGTGACCTATTGGTAATGTTGTTTGTCACAGGGAGAAGCTGGAGCAGAAGGAGCTGTTGGCAAAACCGGACCTGTGGGACCCCAGGGACCCCCTGGAAAGTCTGGTGCTGAGGGTCTGCGTGGAATCCCTGGCCCTGTGGTGAGTAGTATTTTTATTATGGTTCACACTGCAGTTTGTGTATAATGGAGTAATTATGTCATAGAGGAAGTACTAATAGAAAACTACAGTATGTCTGTTTTAAACCACCGACTGTGGCAATAAACACATGAAATGCTAAATTCTCATGTCTCAGCCAGATACTTTTACAATACTTTTTTCTGTTTTTCTCTTTCTTTCCAGGGTGAACAAGGACTCCCCGGTGCTTCTGGACAAGACGGACCTACTGGACCTCTTGTAAGACATATGGTTCCACTTCTCAGTAAAATACTGTCGCAGATGTATTTGTCGAATGAGACCAAAAAAAACAAAAAAACAACATGTGCAGAATGCATGATACTGCGTCATCGCTGGCCTAACCTCTTATTAAAGAGATCTGAATGTTTAATGCTTTTTACCTACCAGATGATGTACGAAATGTTCATCTCAGAGAGGAGGCTTTTTTTTAACGGTACAATAAAGCAGCTTTTGGCCCGATAACAAGTGTTTATAGCATCTGTTGCAGTTTAGATACAGAACAGTTGCCATGAATACATAGCTCTGCAAAGGCTGTCTGCAAAACTTGTCTGTCTAACTGATCCTGTCCGTCCACAGGGACCCCCTGGACTTCCTGGTATAAAAGGTGAATCCGGACACAAGGGAGAGAAGGCAAGACAATATTACGATGCTAATCTGGAATTGCTTCATTGTGTGTTTCTCCCTTCTATCTTCGCACGCGCCTTATCTGGAGTTCCCAACAACCGCCGCCTCTGTCCCTTTGTTCGCTCTCTCTCCCAGCGAGATGACGAAAGGTTTCACTCCATGGAGGAGTTTTCGCAAAGTGATTTAATGCGGCGAATGAATATGTATAAGTCCAATAATATCATCTTTCTAATGGTTATTGGTTTAATGCCAGCATGCGGTAGTCAAATGGGATAGGAGCAGATGGCTATAACTCTGCCGTGCAGCAGGTGTGGAGACAGACCACCATTGTTAAATATGACGACCAGTATAAACACGCTAATTATTTATAGGCTGAACTAAGACAGTATTGAGATCATCTGGCATTGTGCATAAACTTCCTGCTGAATTTGCATATTTGTTTCACTCCCTTCATTTTCTTAGGGTGATAAATAGTCAGGCATTAAACTTTAGTAGGTATGAAAATGGCTTTTTTTGCCAAATGGAGGATTAGAATAAATATTGTTTTAGCGGCTGACTTAATTTCGACGTTATATGTTGTTATTCATTCTGTTCTCTACCTCCTGCAGGGTCATCCCGGTCTGATCGGCCTCATCGGGCCTCCTGGTGAATTCGGAGAGAAGGGAGACAGAGGTTTGCCTGGATCTCAGGGAGCTGCAGGTGGCAAGGGTGAAGCTGTAAGTCCATGTCCATGTCTGTCGCAGTTTGCTCTCTTATCGTCTCTGTAGGAGCAGTCCTACAGCAACATGGATTCCACTCACTTTGAGATACATAGCATTTACACAGGCAGACACAATAATATAATTGTAAACAAAATTTGAATAATACATTATTTTTAAAAAATTAAAGAAGATAATATGTTGATATTGCACAAGAAAGTCTCATATGGGGGAAAATATCATATATATTTAGATATTTTAATTAATTAAGAATCACCTAAGCCTGAAATATATGTACTGTGGCTTTCCTGGACTTAATAGAGAAATTAATAAAAAACACTAATAATAATAATGTAGATTGTTGGATCAATAATTGAGAGGTTTTGAAAAGTCTAAAAACAATATATCTGCATTATGTTTAACTTTCTGGCTGATATATACACTGATACTGATATATCTGCAGTATGCTAATAACAGCTGGTTTATTGGTGTAGCTCTAACTGTTGTTATAAGAGGTGAATAAAAGTCTTGTTTTGCCTGATTTTAGGGTGGCATGGGCCCCCAAGGTCCCCTTGGCCCTCCTGGTCCTCCTGGTATTCCTGTAAGTTTCACTTCTGGCTTATCAAACATGAATTCCTTTCACTCCGTTACATCATGTATTGTGTTTACTGAACTGATGTCTACGCACCCATTTCCAATAAAAAAAATAAAAAAAAGTATTTGAAACCATTACATCATGGCTGTTGTGTTTGTTAACAGGGCAACCATGGGCAAAAAGGTTCCAAGGGATCAGATGTAAGTCCTTATTTTGTTACTCTTTAGTGGAATAAATAACATTATTTCACCACTTTGTGATTCATGTCCGTAATGATGTGTTTTCTGACAGGGTTCAGCAGGTCAGAAGGGAGACCCCGGACTCATAGGACCACCTGGACCACCTGTACGTTCATTTATTTTTTATTACAATACAATACTTATGTTATCTAACTATGTATTATGTATTAATGTGCTTTTGCTGTGCTGCAGGGTCCTCCTGGTGACTTCATCCAGCCGCTGCCCATCCAGATGGGCTCCAGGAAGACCAGGCGGCAGGCCGAGATGCAGGGAGACGCGCCCATGCCGGACTACGGCATGGACGGGATGGGCGTGGAGGGGATGGGGGACGTGTTCGGCTCCCTCAACAACCTCAAGCAGGACATCGAGCGCATGAAGTTCCCCATGGGCACGCAGGACAACCCCGCCAGGACCTGCAACGACCTGCACCTTAGCCAGCCTGACTTCCCTGATGGTAGGACATGGATGGCGTTGAGCGTTGTAGTATAGACATTTTTCTACTCCTTATAGACAGGCATGTGTCTATAAGGAGCAGGAGTGTACATTTCTATATAAATATAAGGCCAGTGGCTCAGCTGTGCCTCATCATGCCTGTGTTTCTTCTCTCCCAGGTGAATACTGGATTGATCCAAACCAGGGCTGCATAGGAGACTCCATCAAAGTGTACTGTAACTTCACAGCAGGTGGAGAAACGTGCATCTACCCAGATAAGAAATCCACAGGAGTAAGTACAAGACCTGAATCAAAATGTATTTTCACTTTTTTTTTTTTCCTCTCTGTTGGAGGCAGAGCCTGAAACCGGAAAAAATCTGCCATTTAACTAATGTCTCTGACAACTATGTGCACAGTAGTGATGTGCTCCAAACCCCCTGTTTACCATTCATTTCATTATTTGCTTGTTCTTTACTTCAGGTTAGAATATCCAACTGGCCCAAGGAGGCTCCGGGTTCATGGTTCAGTGAATTTAAACGTGGCAAAATTGTAAGTAAACCCCAAAAATGTCTCATCCTGGTCTTTTAGGATTTGTTTTTCTTACTCCTTTATCACTTTGCTGCATTTACAGTAACTCACACATGGTCTTGCCTTCCTCTGTGATCCCTTTCCTTTTATTATTTTGTTTTTCTGATCATCACCCCTCCTCCTTCCATCACTTTATTCCCTTCTCCTTCCTTTCCCCTCTGACCCCGTTTCTCTCCGTCTGCCCCCCCAGCTGAACTACGTGGACGTGGCAGAGAACACCATCAACGCGGTGCAGATGACCTTCCTGAAGCTGCTGAGCTCCTCGGCACGGCAGAACTTCACCTACATCTGCCACCAGTCGGTGGCGTGGTACGACGCCAAGGCCGACAGCTACGACAAGGCGCTGCGCTTCCTGGGCTCCAACGATGAGGAGATGTCTTACGACAATAATCCCTTCATCAAGCCGCTGATGGACGGCTGCTCGGTAAGCACCGCCGTCTTCAAACTTTCACTTTGCAATTAAACTTCTTCTAAATCCCATTCTAAACCCCGTGAAATAATCCTCATAAATATGTAGGCTATATAGGAAAAACTGTCAACGGAAGGGATGTCCAAAATTATAAAAACGAAAGCGTCTGTTGGGAAACATCTGTTGTCTCATCCGATTAAAAGTTGTGTCCTGATGGGGCCATGTGACATATTCTAATTACTGTACGTGCTAATCCTTTGTGAATGTGCTGCAGGTTTAACTTTGTGGTGGGAAAAGTATTCAGATCCTTGTTTGTTCTTATCACTAACAAATACATGTATGAATGGATTAATGTGGAGCCAGTTTGAGATATCTTTGGTAGATCATTAATACTGTGCATCATAGTATGATTGTAAGTGTTTCAGATGTTCTCTATGAAGATAAGAAGGAGAATACACAATATTTATATGGCACTTTTATTTACACAAAGAGCAAAGCATTTTCTTTAAGAAAAGAGAACCGTTATAATATGGAAATAATGAAATAATAATGTATTAAATTGGCGAAAAAATGTAGTGGAGTAGAATGTGCAATATTTCCTTCTGAAATGCAGTGGAGTGGTAAAGAAGCATCAAATGGAAATACTCAAGTAAAGTATAAGTACCTCAAAAGTGCTCTTGAGTATATATGGATTTAAATACACAGTATATGAATGAACTACGTAGCCCTTAAAGGGACAAAATAAGAAAACAAATGAAACATTTTAGGGAATTTTACTTGTGCACAAGAAACATTTGAATGCTTAAGCGAAGCTCTGTGATGAACATAGTAGAGAAAAAAATACTTTGTAAGTACAGCTTCCCATCTATTGCTAAAAATAGCAGAAGAAGAGGAGCTGCCATCTTTCCTAAGAGGCCAGAATATATTAGAATACCAGAGAGTGTCATTAACCAACTAAAAGACAATAAGTGTTAATTTTAGACATAGGGCTTTTTGGCTTGCTGTTTAGAACATATGAAATTGTCATTGTGTGAAGAAGAAAACTTTTCCCCTTTTCTTTTTTATGTCCATTTAGGGGCTCCATAACAAACTAATTTTGTGACGTCTCAAACATTTTTCTAAAAATCCCCCAAAAACATAGCATGTCAAAGTGAAGCGGCATATCATCAGCCATTGTGTCAATGCAGTTTACCTGAGAGAAGAACAGACTTAGTCAAATGTTCATTCAGATCTTCCCTGTTAAGATCATTAGTGAGTGGTGGTTTGACTAATCCTAGCCAACATATCATATCTCATCTAAACAGGTCATACTTTATCCTTTGTTCATATTCTAGACTTCACAACACCCCCCAACACCTCTCCTTCATGTAATAAATGTAAACAAGAGACAAAAGTTCAAATCTTCTTGGTCTCTGGTGACTAGATATCTTTGGATCAGTGGCAGTAACTGTGATCCGTCCGTTTATAAATATGAGGGGCCATTTCCGTGCTGCGCTGTGCCAGCAGCGGCAGAGGTCAGAGGTCGGCCGTGTTCCAGCGGTGACTGAGGGATCCGGGGAATCTGCCTTTTTACTTAGGAACAGAGATAGCATCTTTCTGCAAACGTGGCAGCCTCTGTTTGACAAATGGACGGCTTCTTGTGATCAGATAAGACCGGCACCACATGCACTTGAAAACATCAACTTGCCGTTTTATACAGGGAAAAAAAAACACTGTACAACATGAAGACTGCCAGCTTACTGCTTTGTTTTATATTTTACCATTCCTTTTCAACATTATTATTATTATTGCAATTTGTTCTATTTTTTAAATCTTCTGCTCCTAATAATTGTGTTATCTCCTCTGTCCTTATTTCCCATTACTATTACTGTATTTCATTTTTTACATATTCAGCATTTTCCAAAACAATAGACAGAAGGTCGTAAACACTTAGTGTAATTTATTTACATTCATTTCCTCGTATGGAGCCAATGTCATTTTGTGTCGAACTTGCACCATATGGACTCACAGGGTGGGAGGGGGAGAGAAAAGAGTGGATAGAAAATATTGCTCTAAATGTACCTGGTATGTGAGAAAGTTCTCATCACTTCAGACCCAGTTAACTGACCGTTGTCTTGATACATTTTTATAGACGTGTGTGTGTTGTGATCTGTGTGCAGGTGAAGCAGGGCTACTCAAAGACGGTGATGGAGATCAACACTCCCCGCATCGACCAGTTGCCCATCATTGACGTCATGCTGAATGACTTTGGGGACTCCAACCAGAGGTTTGGCTTCGAGGTCGGCGCCGTCTGTTTCCTTGGCTAGACACGCCCCTTACTCCCCGCTGAAGGACAGGGTCAGAGGGTACACGTTAACCCCCCCCCCCCCCCCCCCCCCCCCCCCACGCCGAGATCCGAAAAAGCCCGTGTTTTCTTTTTGTTGCCAAAAAGATCCGCTCAAGCCCGGAGAAGAAGAGTGCTCCCCCTACCCCCCCCTCTACCCCCACCCCCAACCCCCCCGCTGGCCCTGTCACGAAAAGCGCTGACCAGGGGAAACTACTCCTCGCCCTTGTAGGGCCAGAATCACATGACTTTATAACTTAGTAATTGGGAGTGACATCAGGAAAAGGACATTTGATGCCGTGGCGGACAGTGGCGCACTTCCAGCAGCAGAGAGAGGATCCACTCACCCCGAGACCCCCCCCCCCCACCCCACCCACCCACCACGACTCCCTCTCTGGATGCTCCGGGTGCCGCTCTGAATACAACCACAGAGGTGCTTTTATGCAGAATCGCAAAACACTTGAGGTGCTACACAAAAGTGCTTTTTGATAAAACTGTAATTATTATTATTATTTTGTATAATATTGTTCCTTTCCGAATCCACTCTAAAAAAAAAATAAAGTAAAAAACTTGCATGTGCCCCAGCTCCTAAAGTTGAAATAAATATTTGGTAAACTATATAGAAAACAAACCATATAAATATGTTGACATCTGAGAAGTATCATGTCTTTTTGAAAACCAATAAGGGCATAGATTTTATAAGTATAAAATAATCCTTTTGTAAATAATGCGACTTTCAGTATTTGACTTTTATGAGGACAACGAACAAAAACTGGAACACGACTTACAAGATTACTCAAAAAGCATTTTGTCTTTTTTTTTCCATGACGTAATATTTGAAATGCCCATTTAGGAAATTAAGCCATACAAAATGAGATAGTAATATAAATATTGTAAAAATAAAAAGGTCTTCCAGACGGACTCCATTCAGTCACATCCATTTCCCTCAGTGGATATATTTGACTGTCCAACCATGTTTCTGTCTTCATTACACTAATCATTTTATACAGTATTTGTTGTGGCAAACCTACAAAGACAATTTGTGTTAAATTTGTTCATTTCTTTTCTTATAATTTCACGCACACACACAACAAAACAAAAAAAAAACAAGCCCTGTAGATGTTTCCTTTGTAACAATGAACAAACTGTTTTCATGTGCCTTGAAATGTTCATTCAAAAATATTAAAACTGGATTCTGAAAAATGTTGGGCTGAGTATTGTTGGCTAATTCGAGAGCAGAAATAATAAAGTGCTCTTCTTGTGATTCTGTGCTGCCGTATACATAGTGCTTTCCTTCGCCATGATAATTTAAGATTAGGAGGAGATTAGCGGTTTTTCCGAGTGTTGGGGGTCCACGCGATTGATTCTGCCGGGCCCAGGCGCTGTGATCTCTTACACTTTCTTTATCTCTTGACTCAGATTTGACTTTGATCAAGATCTGTCTGCATCTCCACCTCCGCAGCTTAAAGCAATGATAGCAAAGGCTTCCGAGACGCTTTCAAACCTGTGTAATTACAGTATGTTTACAACCTATGTACAACTGAAATAAATGTTTGGTGCTTTGCCAAATGCACATTGCAATGGTTTGCATTTCACTTACAGACGACGCTACACCGATGATGGACGTATATTATTCAATAGAATCAATGCAATTAGCCAGACTGTGATGCAAAGAGTTTGCTGAGGTCGTACAAAGCTGATTCCTCAGCCTGGTTCTGGGCTTCCTAATCGACCACTTCCTTGATGACTTTACCAACCTCCCGTCAAAACCTGCCCTATAGCAACCGATAATGTAATAAAAGCGGATAACGTTATAAATAGGCCCTCTTTAAAATGTAAGAGACCCATTTAGCTATTACATTTTTAAAGAGGGCAAATTTATCACGTTATCGGCTGTCTCATTATTGCACATTGCTGATTTTACAATTTGGGTTTTCAGAAACCTCGTGCTACCTGTGAATCTGAGTGTACACATGATGCAATTGATTCAAGATGGCCACAATCCAATAACTTCAAAAACAAAAAAAATATGTTCTTCAAATCCCCCAAAAAGGCACCAACGTGCAAGAGTTGGACACAGGAGGGTTTTACTCTCGTATCATAGCTGGATACGAGGAGGAAAAACCCCAAGCCGCTGTGCATCCGACTAACACACATATCATGAGCGCCCGCTTTATAGATCTCTAATAACTCCAGATTTGTGTGGGCTTAAAGTTCTTATCTGCTCGAACCCTTCCCAACTTCTGTAACTTTCTACACCGCTGCCTCACTCTGTCAGATTTTATGTATTTTCTAGGAAATCTCCTCTTATCAGTGGCCTGCACGTCACCTCCCCCCCCTTTCTGCAGCGAGTCCTTACGTGACTTTCCTGCCGTGTGTTTTCTGTGTGTTGTCCTCACTTGTTACGCCAGTCTTTGTGTGTGTGTGTGTGTGTGTGTTTGCGTTTCTGCCGTGTGTATGTGTTGCTGCTGCTGCTGTGCTCGCTCCTGTATTGGCCGCTCACTATATGCATTAGTGTTATGCATCATTTATTCGTTTCTATTTGTATTTAAAGGGTAGAGAGTTTCCCAACACAAGCCTTTAACAATCGGTCGTTTTCTTTATAAATCCAGTCAAATGTATCCCCATGAGGACAAAGAGCAGGCTTGTATTCGCTTTAAGTTTTACGTCTTCCATGTGACTCCAGATTGACTGTTTACAGGTATCACAAGAAGTGTAATTAACTATATTATCCACATTATGTTGACAACGGTAATGTCCCGCTGCAGAGGCGTCTGCAACAAATGCAAATTGCCAGTAATTACCTTTTTCTGCCGAGGGAGTTTATCAGTTTAGCTGTGGCGTGCACGAAGGACCAGATTACGTTCATGATAACAAAGCATGCAAACCGTGGGGTAGGGTTTTCAAAAACAGACATCACACAGCTGCGAATTGTGATTCCCCATTGCTGCAAAAGCAGAGCGTGACGTCGCGTGGCATGGTGATTTCTAAAACAACAGGAGCTACTTTAAAGTCCAACATATTCTGAATTGAGCCCCTCGCATTATGACGGAGTAATTGTCTCTCATTGCACTGAGGATCGGCTTTCAACGCTCACTCTCGGCCCTGGGGAGAACCTTCTCCACCCTCTAAAATTTCAAGACACGCCCATAAAAAAGCCCTGTTCCTTTCTGGATGTTTATGACCCTCGCTCAAACCGCGACAATGCCATAAAGGTGTCATGGCAGGCTTTATACGCCGTAATAAAGTGTTATTAACTTGTCAAATGTAACAACCTAATGTCGCCTCCATGACACTGTGCGCGTCGTCCATCGCTAATTTCAAGTTGCCAGGAGAGAGAAACAAGACAAGACTAAAGCGACTAACAGCCATTATTAATAGTCATCAACATAACATCTTAATTTGGTTTGTGACACTTTATGCATGACGCTTCCGTAATAAACCACTGGACTTTTCCTGTTTACCTGAGACACACAGTAAAGCCTCAAAAGGACTATCCTGCTCAGTGAGTTGTGTATTTGAAAAAAAAAAAAAAAGCTATTTATTTCCATTGGAAAGCACATAAACAGTCTTACAGCTCCATAAAACATACAGGAGGAGAAAAAAAAAAGCCACTTGACTATTGTGAGGTCTGTTGAGCTTTGGCTGTCTGCACACATTCCCAAAGTGTTTTCATTTCTGCCGCGTGAATCATTATATCTGTTAGCAGAGATCTCTGTGTACGTCTGTCATCCTGTTTTGTTCAGTGGAAGCACATGGCGCTGAGTAAGTGCGCCTGACAGTTTTGCTCGGGCTGATGGGCTGTCATCTTTCATTTCAAATAAATGAGTAGAAGGCCACCTGTTTTTCATTTTTTTATTATTATTATTTTTTTTTTTTTTTCGAAGGCAGAGCAGTGTTCTGTTCGGGTTTTACATGGCTGCCATTACTTTGCAGATGCAAATGAGGCTACTGTCCAACCCGGCTGAGGTCGCGCTCGCTGGCTACGCCGCGGCCTCGTCCACGGATCAACTGGGCCGGTCACGGCCGATATGTTGGGATCGCCCACTTGGCTTAACGCGCCTCGAGTATTTCAAAGTCCACGCGCTCGCATCTGATGAGAGGGAGTGTGAAAACTCTCCCTCCGCTATTCTCTCAAATTCTCTTAATCCTTTCCAAGGTCATGAATGGCTGCACCCTATCAGAGCATGAATTAAGGAGGATAGAGAGACAGACTATCAAATAGAAGGCAATGGACTTCTCTGACGCCGGGGGGGGGGTTTGAAATCAGAGAAAATCGTCTCACACAAACACACGTGTGCAGACTGAGACACTCCTCCACCATTATTCTCTTGTTATTGCAAACAGGACCCGTATCAATTCCTAATTCCTGGAGGAATGTGTTCACGTGTTGTTTTCTGTCTTTTGCTGCGGTTCCTGAGCATCACAGCCAGGATCTGCTGAAGCAGCTGGAGGTGAGTTTTCCCTTTGTTGAGACAGTTCACTTCAACACATTATGCTCCTTTTATCCAAGGGTTGAGTTAAGTGTGTCTATAAAACCACTTCTGTACTTTTCTGTGCAACCCTTAAGTACGTAATCAATTTTACCCTCTATCTTCTTATCAATAAGCATTTTTATACACAATAGGCCATTTTGTTTCCTAATACATCCAATTCTAAAGAGACGCTCTGACTAAGTTAACAGCTTGCGTAGACTTAATTTTAGCTTAATTTTTCCAGCCAGTTATAATGTTGGCAAGAGGTGATACTTTCCAACTCGGGTCTGTTCTGCTGTCACAGTCAGCAGGTGGCAAAAAAAACAAAACAAAGAAACAGAAGAATACTAACTAATTATCAAAGTTGCAGCATGCACGCTGCGACAGAATATAATTTCTTCTATTGTGTTTTTGACAAACTATTTAACCTGTGGTGTATGTGTATGAGTGTGCAACTCAAATTGCATCAATTTAAAACATGGAACATGCATATAGAGTCAATGTGAAACATGGCTTCTTAAATACGTCGTCTATGCTTCTCTAGTTGCATCCAAGTTTTCCAGTGGTGACTCTGCTGTGAAAATGTGTCCATTTGTACCATTTTGTGCTTAATTTTAACTTGTTGGAGTCTCAGAGCTTTTCCATATCATATATCTCTTCCGCCACGTCCAACAAGTTACTCAAAAGACAAGAGGACTTTGTGTGTCTTCGCCACCGTTTCCCATCAGTGTGTAAATGGTGACCACAGGTTGCTTTTACAGAATGTGCTCCTGGTCTTGCTGTAATCATGTGAGCATATTTTTATTCTAAAAAGATGGATTTATTCAGCAGACGCCATGTACGGGTTTTTGAAAATTGTTGAGGAGTCAAATCCACTTTTTTTTTTCATTCATTACGGTCCCCTCCAGCAGTTCAATACAGACGATTGAATGTGTCAAAGCAAGAGGAATGAAAGCAGCGACAGGTGGTGAAAACCAGGCATTTGTATGTGTACATATGTCGATGTGTCGGGGTGCCACAGTAAACCACATGAAAAGTCTAACCCTCGTTCTGAGTGTCCGTCTTCAGGACAAATTGAACTCTTACAGCCGTACTTTAAAGCTGAACGTTTTCCTCTGTAGATTGCCGGCGAAGGAAAATCAGACAAAACGAGGCAAAACCCGGACAGCTCAATGTCCACAAGCTGCTCTCGACAAAAGCGTTTACCGCCAACCGCTCCAACAGAACAGGGCGAGGGGAGAGGGAAAAAAAAGCATTTGTCTTTTTGTCCTACCCGGGTCTGACACACTCCTATAGGAAGATACAATGACTTGTTTAAAATAGCCAACCCCATGTTGTTCTCTGCCATTCGGAGGGAAACGCCGGGAGCCGCCCGTATCGACTGCTGTCTCTTTTGTCGCGGGATAATTGCCTGTTCTCTCTGTTGATATTTGCTTGAAAGACTTCAGCGGGCGCACCATCTCTGCTATGTTTACAGCATTAACACTTTTCCTTGTATCGATCCCCCCCCACCACCACCACCACCACCTCTTCAGTAAATGCCTTGTTTGCAGCAATTTTGAAAGGGTAAGTACAAAAGATACCCTGAACTCATCATATGTCATAACCAATTTGGATTGAGGCACAAAGAGAGCAGCGGCAGCCCCCCCCATCCTCCTTTTTTTTTTTTTTTTTTTGCTGTAGAGAACCTCATCAGGAATGCAGGTCATGGCTTATATAAACCCTTTGTTCAAGTGTGCCAAGAAACTTGGCTCTCCGTCTCCTGTCAAAGACACTCCTTGACTTCAAGTATTCCCTGTTCAAACACTTTCACGGGGGAAACACTTCGGCGCCGCTGCGCCTCATTTCCCGATTCATCACCGCGTCCCTTCAACCTGCTGCCGCCTGCTGATGTGAAAGGGCCCTGGAGAACCCCACCCCCACCCCCTCGTCCCCGGGGCTCCAGTTTAAACTAGCTGCGCTTACATTAGCTGGAATGGCCCGGGAAAAGCTGAAATGCTCACCAGCCCTATCCAGCACCACAGAGCTTTAGTACTTCCTTTTTTCGTCTCATTTGCTGCTTTCCCGAGACAAAAAATAAAAATCCGTCCATTAGTTTTAAAAAAATAGGAAAAAGGTGAAAGCATTGACTGACAACAAAGTGAAAGGGCTTCCCGCTGTGATGAAGGTGACTCCTGCGGGGGGAGGACACGCCCCCGCCGCAGCCCGCGAACGCCTCGTACACCGGGGGGACGTCTGAATGGTAATCCAAGTTCAGGAGGAGCCGTGGCTCGGGCCCAAGTTGTTAAAAAAAAGGAAAAAAAAGTCCTTGGATGAAGGTTTCAAGGCAAATATCACAGGAGGTGTGTTTCGGTTCAGAGATGTATCCGCTAAACTGTGATGTCTCTTTTTTTTCTCTATTTTTGCTGGATAACACAACATCTCAACCAAAGACAATGTTTTGCTTATTCAGATGATACGCTGAGATTGTTTTTATGAACCGGGTCATATGATTATTATGATTTTATTATATTACTAGTCATGTGTTTTCCCCTTAAATCGTTGTGTATTATTATTATTACTAAAGCCATTTATTCAAATGCTGACGGAAATGGTAAACAGCCTCAAGCACTTTTTGTTAAAAATATATATATATATATATATGCATATATATATATATATACTTTCCAGTTTCCTTTAAAGCCATGCCTGAAAAAAGTGCATGAAGGTTTATGTTCAGACAGAAATGTGCCAGTGATCTCCTATTGATCTGAGCTGAAGTGGAGCAGCGTGAGCCCGAAGAGCTGAATAAACAGCATGCGTCTCGCTCCATTTGTATGCATGGCGAGCACGCCGCGAATCATTTCATACCACGCCGCAATTATTTGAAGCGCCGTAAACACTGTGTCATAGGACAGAGTGTGACCGACGGCCCCCGGCCGGCGAGGAGCGTTGGACCTGAGGTTTTGTGTCGTTACTCGCGGTTCTATGGCTGGTTGGTAATCAGTGAAAAAGGTTGGATCACCCAAACTGCAAAAAAAAAAAGAAAAAAGTTTTTATTTCAGCTCATACTGTATAGTGCATTATCTAGCTTTGGGGAGATGGCTTTGTTTGCATTTGCCAGCTTTGGAGGTATCTGATGGAGAATCTCTCTGTGGAGGTGCTGGTGCTCACAGTAACCTCTCATTCCCCAAACAGTCACCATATTACTCTGGATAATTCATGGAGCTTGCTGTGTATATTCCTCATAGCGGGAGATTTCTACAACAACAACAACAGCAGTTCCGATGACAAATGTGCCGGTTTTCATACAAGTGAGACTGTACTCCCCCACCGTGGCTCTGACGTATCAGGAATCTAACTGTGCTGTGTACTGATGAATCAATGAAAGGAGCAGATGGCAGGTGTCTGTCAGTTTGACTGGGATCTATACCAGTATACCATTCATTCTGCAAGGCATCCTACTGTGAAACACTTTGAGCTGCATTTAACTATGAAAGCTGTTCTACAAATAGAGTGTAGTGTTATTATTATCATTAATACTACTATAATGTAGCCTATATAAGACCAAATGTGGTTTCCAAAATATCTCAGGAATGTCTGTTTTCACTGTTCAATATAGATGTTGAAACAGCAAGTTTTTCCTGACATGAAACTGTATGTTTCAAGAATGTTCTGGGAAGGTCAATTTAAGGAATGTTTCCCTTCAGATGTTCCATAAATATTTAAAATTGCAAGTTTTTCTGATGTAAAACCAATGTTCCAGGAAGAATATGTTGATGAAAAAACATTTGCATGACATTCTTACATCGTTATGGGACAGAGGGATAGAAGCAGTTCTGGAAATGTTATGGGAACGTTATTTGAGAGCTATGTAATGTCAACCTTCAGCAGCAACATGTAGTTGTGAGGGGAACATAGAAAAAAAAAAGAAATATTCCAAGAATATTCCTTTAATATCCCTATGATCATTCATTAGTGCTGAAAATACACCAGAGCCAGAGACCAAAGAGAATATTTTAGAGGACATAAGACTACAGATATTTGATGCTGCAACAGTTGCACTGCGAAAGTAAAGGTGACAGCGGAAGTGAAGCGAGTTTATGCAGATTCACAGAATGGGACTGAGAGTGCAAGTGAGGATGGTGAAGGAGATTTGGAGAGCAAGAGTGGCTCATATTTTAAGGGAGCTCAACAGGAAGGAACCCGGTGGTAGGGGAGAGAAGGAAAGACGACTGGCTTTCAGTAAAACTGATAAAAGCAGACACCGTCTGACATATCTGGATAATTTATCACACTAAAGGGTTGATAAATGAGTTGGAGGATCACTTGAAAGGAGAGTGAGGGACAGGAAGAAATAGGACATCCAATTGAAGACATACACTCACCGCCCACTTTATTAGGTACACCTGTCCAACTGCTCGTTAACACTTAATTTCTAATCAGCCAATCACATGGATGCAACTCAGTGCATTTAGGCATGTAGACATGGTCAAGACAATCTCCTGCAGTTCAAACGGAGCATCAGTATGGGGAAGAAAGGTGATTTGAGTGACTTTGAACGTGGCATGGTTGTTGGTGCCAGAAGGGCTGGTCTGAGTATTTCAGAAACTGCTGATCTGCTGGGATTAGGCAACAGTGACTCAAATAGTTAGGTAGGCAGAAGAGCATCTCTGAACGCACAGTACGTTCAAATTTGAGACAGATGGGCTACAGCAGCTGAAGACCACGCCGGGTGCCACTCCTTTCAGCTACGAACAGGAAACTGAGGCTACAATTTGCCGCGCTCATCGAAATTGGACAATAGAAGATTGGAAAAACGTTGCCTGGTCTGATGAGTCTCGATTTCCGCTGCGACATTCGGATGGTAGGGTCAACAACATGAAAGCATGGATCCATCCTGCCTTGTATCAACGGTTCAGGCTGGTGGTGGTGGTGTAATGGTGTGGGGGATATTTTCGTGGCACTCTTTGAGCCCCTTGGTACCAATTGAGCATCGTTGCAACGCCACAGCCTACCTGAGTATTGTTGCTGACCATGTCCATCCCTTTATGACCACAATGTACCCACCTTCTGATGGCTACTTTCAGCAGGATAATGCACCATGTCATAAAGCTGGAATCATCTGGCTGGTTTCTTGAACATGACAATGAGTTCACTGTACTCAAATGGCTTCCACAGTCACCAGATCTCAATCCAATAGAGCATCTTTGGGATGTGGTGGAACGGGATTCCCATCATGGATGTGCAGCCGACAAAACTGCACCAACTATGTGATGCCATCATGTCAATATGGACCAAACTCTCTGAGGGATGCCTCCAGCACCTTGTTGAATCTATGCCACAAAGAATTGAGGCCGTTCTGAAAGCAAAAGGGGGTCCAACCTGTTACTAGCATGGTGAACCTAATAAAGTGGCCAGTGAGTGTACATCCTAGTTGAGTATAGGAAAGGAGGCCATTGGTGAACCTTGGAGGAGTTTAGACATGACAAGCATCTTGGAGACGTTGCCTACTCTTCAGGATTGTGCACATCCCTGGATATGAAAGCTGGGGGAGAACATGATGGGAACGAAGCCGAGACCACGGGAGATGTCAAGAGATCGGTGGTGAACGTTCTAGGAGTTCCAACTATGGAAATGATTGCGTAGTCGGAACCGTTCCATTCCATAATTGATCTGTGGGGACTAGTGTGCACAATCCATAGCTGTTTGCCGTGAATAAAGACCAGAGTGTCTAGAGCGTAGAGACATGTATTTATGACAAACATGCACCCTGATGATATCTTTATCAGGACTGGAGGAGGATCCCAGATCTCATGAGGGTGGAGAAATGTGACAGGGATCGATCCAGAAGAGATTCACATGGAGCAAACGCTTCAGGCCTTGAACCTTTCGACCATTATTACCGATCACACCAGACGGAGGATTGGGGGTTCGATTCCCTGCTCCTCCGTGTTCCATGTCATTGTGTCCATCTCGATGGTCAAGATACTTAATGGCGTGTACTATCGGCCTATAAACAATTAGTTTCCGTTACATACTTAAGGTATCTGTGTGTTCTCATTTTATTCCTATCTAGCTGTGCACTATTTCTCCAAACAGGTTTACATTTTTTTAAGGATTAATTTGGATTCAATCAAACGAAGAGGTGGAAAATACAAGCCAGGACCAAGCTCATATTCTGTCAAAAAAAAAACCTCAGTGCTCCTGCTGTCCTGTGGCTGCCATTGGATCGTCCTCCACCCCCCTTTCCCCCCATCAAATATAACGATTCACCTCCCGCTCATAGTAAACCATGGACTATGTTTGCGCGCCCCTATCACGAAACCCTATCACGCACTTGTTCTCGCCCTCTCGCGCGTTCCTGCGGTCACAGAAACGCATCATCATCATCATCAGCAGCAGCAGCAGCAGCAGCAGCAGCAGCAGCATCAGCAGCAGTCTGATCTCTCTCCTCTTATTTCCTCCGTAACTTTGGTGCACAGAGCTGCTGCTGGATCCTCCTCACGCCTCAGCACCAGCCGCCGGACCCGTTAAAAGTGCAGGATGATGTCATATCCGTGGACGAGGCGCCTGTGACACAACCCGTCTGAGCGCAGACGCACAAACTTTTTTCTTTTTCTTTTTTCTTTTTTTTTTTTTTTCTAATTTCCCCCTCTACCTTCCTCCCAGTGACGATCTCTCCCACCCAACCCCCCCTCCCCTCCCCGATCCCCCACCACCCCCGCCGGGACACATGGCGCGCGTGACGGGGCCGGGCGGCCGGACGTGTCCTCGTGCGCAGGGAGCCGCGCTCCGTGTCCGCAGCAGCGCGTAGAAGGGGAAGAAACTTCGCGCGAATCGCGTGGGAAGCGAATAAGAAGAAGAGGAGTAGGAGGAGGCACGAGGCACGAGCCCCCGCAGCAGGAGCCCCGCAGCAGGAGCCCCGCAGCAGGAGCCCCGCAGCAGGAGCCCCGCAGCAGGAGCCCCGCAGCAGGATGTGGTCTCTGTCCGCGGTGCTGAACCCGCTGCTGTTCCTGCTGCTGTTCGGCTACTGCCCTTCCGTGGTGAGTTCAACCCGCCTTTTCACGCGTTCTCTCTCCCCCGCACCAAACGCGGCGCGTCCCGCACGATAAAAACTTCAGACACACACGCCCCCCACGGAGGGGTTTTTTTGTCGTGAAAGTTCAGGTGATCTGAGATGTTTCTTCTTGTTTCTTTTTAAATGAGGGTGGAGGCTGCTCAAAGCACTAAGAACAAGCAGAGTCCAGTCATCCAGTGTCCAGCCCTGTATTGTTAGGCTGATGCTTTTTCTTTACTCCAATCATAGCAATAATCACAGGAATATGCAACAGCTACCAATATATATATATATATATATATATATATATATATATATATATATATTTGTAAAAAAAATATAATCATGTGAAAAATCTGAATTAGGAACAGTCTCAGCACTCATGTCTATTGCCTACATCAACCATATAGCACTGATATTGATCCTGGAGTGGTGCCAGGGGTATAACTCACTTTTAAGGGGGATTTCAATCATTGTAAATAAAAAATGTTTTTTTTTTTTAAATGTGAATTATATACAAATCCAGATAGCTGCACTAAATGCATTGATGCTGGCACAAGCTCTGACTCTGTTTAACTGTGGACATCCAACAGATGGATTCATATATTCATTTCTGACACTGTGCATATTAATTTTTTTTTTTTCTTTTGGAAATGTCATGTTTTAAAGGAAATGGTGCTGCCGGTATAAGCTTAAGGAGCTGTGGGTGTGTTTGGGAAGCATTATCACACATTAGTGAGGGTGGAAGGTGTGGTGGTGTGTGTGTGAGGGGGGGGCAGCATGCTGATCACAAAGCCATTTTAGACAAGAACAATGGTCGATTAGGTTCATCCCACCCATGCAGAGTAACCAAAAATCCCCCGGTGTGCCCGGTGCCTTGATTGTAAAGCAGCATCCCTCACGTGGCATCACCTCGCTGTGATTGAGAACCGGTGTGTTGAATTAATGCTGCTTGTTTGTTCATTAAAGAAAAAAAATATGTTTACAAGCCTCGGGAAAATGCTCGAAGAATAAAAAAAATGGTTTCCAGATGGGGCAGGAAGTCTAAATAAACGTACGGAAACAAAAGAGGAAACCAGCTGTCTGAATTATTTAACGAGAGAAAAACTCCTACAGAAGAAAAGAAGAAGGAGAAGGAAGAAAAGCCTTGCTGGAGAGTGCATCTGGCTTGGCTGAGTTACTGACTGGTTTTTTAATCTGAAGGAAGTGTGAAAGTGAGGAGAGCAGGGGAAGGACGTGCCTCACTCCAGAGACGGAGGAGAAAGACTGATTTTTTAACAGATTAATGAATCTGGCTTCTTTTTTTAGGAGCCTTTCAGAGCCGTATAAGCAAAAAGAGAAGCTGAGGGTGTTTTTTTTCTCTCCTCTTTTATCCCATTAACGATGATGCCATGAGGGAGAGAGGGAGGCAGGCTCCTCATACAACCATCCAGTCAGGCTAATTATTTTTTGGACTACTACCATGTAGCACACATGATAATACAATACAACAGCACTTTTCTTCTGCTGCCTCCTTTCACTCTGTTCTCCATGAAAAAAGCACATCGAGCATCAGAGTTCATAGGCGGCACATACTGTAGACTTTTAAATTTGCTCATTAAGTTCCCAGGCATGTATCCAAGAATGGTATCAGGACTGAGCTGTCATCAGGGCCGGAGAAGAATCAACTTATAGCATAGTGGAAAAAAAAGACTGATGGAGGCTACAGCGCTTTGATAATACCTGAAACAATTTTCTTAAAATCTGATAACGGCAACATGAGAGTTGTGCTGAAAGCTCAGGAGATTGATAGTGTAGGAGGGATTTTCTCTCTCACTCTATATATTTCCTTACTTCAAGATAAGAGCATATCAAAATAAAAACAAGATGTGGCACAAGAATCATGGTGCAAGTGTTGAAAAAAAGAAGATAAACATGTAATTCTGTATTGCAAAGTATCAATCGATGGTTTGAGCTGCTGTTTTATGCTTAAAGGAGGGTTTTTTTCATGGAAATGACAAGGTGTAAAGGGATGATCTAACGTGAGATATTTGTAACGCTGACGACAGAAAGCGGCCGCTCCAGCGGTGGAAGTGATGACTGGATCTCTCCGCGGCTGTGACGTCCTCGCCCGCTCAGACGGGGGGGGGGGGACGCGATCTTTCATGGCTGATTCCAAACGCTCTATAAACCGTTCGGGCTGACAGGCACCGATGAATGGGGAGGAGGAAAAGGAAGCGTGCACTATAAATAGTGCACTTCTCTTTTATATACATACGTGATGCCAAAGGTCACGCGTGTCACATGCTGTTCTCCAGCAGGAGCAAGCTTTAGAACGTAAAGCAGAATCAAAATAATAGATAGAGAGAGCAGTCAAAGGGCTGGGTGCTTGCGGTAATTTCCCCTGCCGACGGTAAACAGCAGAAGTGTTCAAACGCTGCTGTATATCTGAGAGACCTCAACTTTTACAGCACCTTCATTTGATCGATATCTGGAGCGCAAATGTGTTTTTACTTTGTAAACTCTGACATGAGTTGATGGCGTTTCATTAAAAACATGCCGCATTGGCCCATGTTGCATAACTTGTGTGCTTTAAGCTCTACACTCGGATGCTGCGGAGCCCATTGAATGCATTAAAGAACAGGATTAAGTTCCCACAAATCAGGTTTATCTGCGTCTCCCAGCAGGACTTTCGGTTAAGGCACTGGAAGACCCAGTGAGGAGAAACAGAGGAATTTCAGCTGTTGGGTTATTCATCAAGGCCGGGAAACACTATTTATTGCTGAGGAGGAAATACACCAGGGACCGTATATTGTGAGAGGAGGAATATCTTACAGCCGAAGCACTTTGTTTCTCCAAAAAAGCCCCGAGTTTTTGTAAGCGGAATTGGCCGGTGTCAAAGTTTTGTGAGCAGGAGGCAGAAGAATGGATGACCCGCGGAGGGAAAAATAAGAAAACATAACAGCTGTTTGCTACAATTTCATGATAGCATCAGCATTAAATTCCTTTTTTTGTGAGCCTGCGCGTGCATGTGCATGTGCGCGCTGTTTATTTCATGATTGTGCCTGTGTCTCTGCAGACCATCCGGCCGAAGGAGGGATGGCAGGTGTACAGCTCGGCTCAGGATGCAGATGGGCGTTGCATCTGCACAGTGGTGGCACCTGAACAGAATCTGTGCTCCAGAGATGCCAAAGGCAGACAGCTCCGCCAGCTCCTGGAGAAGGTTTGCACGCACAGCCACACATATCCCTGTTTACATGACAACAAGACGCACGCACGCACGCATGCACGCTCGCACATATTTTTCCAGGCGCTAAATTCATGAAGACATTTCACATCAAATTCTATCATTATTCATGCTTCTTTGTCGCCTTAATCCTCAGAGCGCTTGCACCAGCCAGCCAGGTCCGTAACCCTGTTTTCCACTTCTGCATACATTACATGGATGACAACAGCGGCCTGGCTGCTGGTGACAATGACAACGCTCCCCAGCTCACCCTAATGAGACTGGGGGTGCCCCCCCCCCCCAAACACACACACACACACACACTTGTATTTCTGGCGCTGAACCCATTCCAGGATATTGGCACGATTTCAAGTATAACCCGGCTTCACACATTTTGATCAGGGACATTATTTCAGTCAGAAAAGTGGACTGTCCCCGGTAGGGGGAACAAATAATAGAAAGGACCTCCACTGCCGCCATGTTTTTTTTTTTTGTTCAAATAATAATATTTACAATAGATATCCACAGTCTTAGAATTAGCTCTGAATGTGCAGTCCATAATTATGAATGGGGATCGGAACCGGACGCATTATCTGCAAACAATGACAGCGCAGCCATGGAGTCCCTTTCCTCAGTTAGCACGCCTTGTAAGGAACCACTGCTTTAGCCTACATTTTAATACTGGGCGCCAGAGGCTGTCCTGTGTCATTCACTGGGGTCTTTGACTTTAATGTACTAAGCTGCTGCAGGGCTTCATGAGGCCGTTTTAGGATCCCTTATCCACGGCCATGCGAGTATGCCGGACACACTGGGTCGTGCCAGTGCTATGCCCTGAATATGCTGGTTGATTACAGTTAGAGCCCAATAGAGAAAAAAAGGACCACAGTTCTCCCCATTCAGCTGCCCCTTAAGCCTCGTATGCTTTTTTTTCTTAAATTGGAGAGACTTTGTGAGGTTTTTTTGTGACTAATATCTTCCATGAATCGTGTTTGTGCTGCGAAATATGTCAACAGCTGCAGGTCAATCTGTGACATTTAAAAAAAAAAAAAAAAAAGTGGCAATTTGGTTTGAATGAGAGCTCATGAAATGGTAAGCATTAAAACTGAATGAAAGTAGAAGGAAAAAAAGAACATGAATGGTTAGAAGACAATCGCATCAGGGGTCAAAATGATGATTTTGGGGGCGTTGCAGGCCAGCGAGCGGCTGGACACGGAGGGAGGGACGTTTTAATCTCACGGCGGGAGGAAAGAAATCAATGCTGCGGCGCTTGGTTCTTTTTTCAAAAAGGTGCAGAACATGTCGCAGTCGATCGAGGTGCTGAACCTGCGCACGCAGAGGGACTTCCAGTATATCATGAGGATGGAGAGCCAGATCAAAGGGCTGCGGTCAAAGTTCCGGCAGATCGAATCGGACAGGAAGACGCTGGTCAACAAAAACTTTCAGGTACTTGTCGACTTGATGCTTGAGCGTGTGAAAGATCACAGGCACGCGTGTGCACGTGCCTGCACTGAAGATACCTGAGAGGCATCGGAATACATGATCTCTCCTTCCTAATCAGATCAATACAAGTCTAACTGCCCAGTCAAGGACAAACTGTCTATATGTATTATATAAAAATAGATTTTTTCACTGAAAAAAAGGAACCTTTGTTATAACTGTATAATAACACACACATATTGTTTCAGCTTTCTTGATTTATATTCTTAGAGTTGAAGATGGCCCTTTATATACAAAACATCTTTATAATCCTAAAATAGTTATTTTCTCACTCAATGGGATACAAACCTCCCCTCCATTGAACTGTTTTTTTTATTTAAATCTTTTAAGCAACTTCAGCCCTGATCATACCTACGAGATATTCATTAATTTCCCTTTAAACAAAAAGCCAGGGAGGTGAGTTGGCCTGACCTAGAACACGGTATAATTGCTGTACCTGTAGCTGCACCTGCAGTGCTCCGTGATATAACAGCAAAAAAAAAAAAAAAAATAGGAAAATTGCATGTAATTGACCCCTTTGAGAAATATGAGGAGAAAATGGCTCAATGTGGTAGAAAAGTCGAGTTGAGTCGGGACTGCGGGTTGGAAGAAAAAAAAATAGTACAGTGATGGGACTGAAAAAGGCTCTTTTAGTGGGAGTCATTGTGATGAAAATGTCCTCCGGAAGTACCAGAGACTTGACTTATTATAAGAAATGGGCTTGAAATTTCAAAATTACCCCTAAAAAATACACAACCCGACCACAGTGCATGCCATTTGTATTAACATGGGCAGAATTGTTGAATAGCTCAAATCCCCAGATTTGACAGAAACATCCCCGGGGGTAAACATGAGGGTTAAACCTGCAGCTCCAGTGAGAGATTGGATAAGACCTCTGTAACCGTAGAGGAGTGTTCTCTGTTGTGTTCCAGGAGCTGAAGGGGAAGATGGAGTCCCTGCAACCACTGATCCCCGTCCTGGAGCAGTATAAGACGGACGCCAAGCTCATCTCCCAGTTCAAGGAAGAGATCAGGAACCTCTCCGGCGTGTTAATGGGCATCCAGGAGGAGATGGGAGCCTACGACTACGACGAGCTGCAGAAGAGGGTCCTGAACCTGGAAAACCGCCTCCGAAACTGTATGAGCAAACTCAGTGAGTGCATCGCAGGGGGAGAGAGGGAGAGAGAGAGAGAGAGAAAAAGAAAAGGGCGTTCAGGCATGGTGACCCCGGTTTATCCATCCATGGAGGGATCAGAGGTGCATTTACTGCGGGCAGCAGCAGAACGGCATTTAGATATAGAGCAGGGCTGCGGCTGCAGGCGGAAATAATGAGAAAAACCTCTATTTGCAGCGCCGACCAGCAATTTCCCCCTCACAAAAAAGTACAATCCGGGCTTATGCATAGATGTGATACGATTATTTCATCTTTTTTTTTTTTTTACTTTGTCCTTTTGCAACTTTTTTTTTTTTTTTTTTCAATGAATGTGGGGTTGCCTCATTCCACCCATTGAGGTTCAACTCAGCTAATAAGATCACGTCTGCCTCCAGAGCAGCTTTTCCTCTGATAAAGGTTTGCATAACTAGCTCCAATTTGCCAACTGCTGGGGGGCTGTCAAAGTGTCAATGTAAATAGCTAACATATGAATGCTAATGGGATGTGGCTCAAAGTCTGACTGAGCCTGAGATGATTACTCACGGACTCACTGTGCGTGAGCCTTGATTGATTAGGTAAAATAGCAGCCTTAATAAGGAACTTGCAGGCTTCCGTGCAAGTGATAGCCCACTGTCAGATGGTACAATTAAAGTGTCTGGCGAAGATGAATTAAACTGCATCTCGAGTATTTGAAACATTAAACCATCTGTGATGAATGTTCCTTCCAGATCCAACACATGGGAAGGGATTTAAGCCGTTAGGGTTTGCACGTTTTTCCGATTATCCTCCACACTTCCGTATCAACATCAAAAATGACGGCCATGGCGTGTGTGACCAGGGCGTGTGATGTGTTTCTGCAGCATGCGGCACGCTAATGAAGATCACAGGGCCGCTGACGGTGAAGACTTCAGGAACCAGATTCGGAGCGTGGATGACTGACCCACAGGCATCTCCCAAGAACAACAGGGTGAGCAGAGTTAACGTGCTCCGCTGCCTGTTGCAACCCTTTGAAGCAATATGGAGCGGTTTAATAATTTACATATAACTGCTTCCCTTCTGTTGATCAAACGGGAGCGATGTTGTTGAATTACAGCATCGTACTCAGGAAAACTTACTAAGTGCACCTGAGCATTTCTTCAACCTTGTGTTTTTTAAAGAATGACTAAAAGAGAGAATGAGGTAAAGAACAAACTCTTTAAAAAAAAGGTGCAGGTCAAGTAAGACGAATGAAGACCGCACACTTCTCTCTTGCAGCTAGAAAATATTTGTTTGAAATATTCTTTCGCTAATGTGTTTTGGCTGCTGCCTCCTCCAGGGTGCAAACTCCAACTGTCAGAACACCTGTGCCTGAGAGTGTGCTCTTTATTCTTTATTTTTCAAATGCTAAGCTTTTGACAATTATCCACCGAGAACTAGACGCATTCACAGCCAGCCGTTGATGAAATGCTGCATTTGTTAAAACTCAAATCAACAAATACTTGGAAAAGTAAAAACTAGCATCCAAAAAGTCAGGGAACAGAGTCAGAGAAATGTATGTGTTACACTGTCGAAGGAAAGGAAACAGTTTTGTTTACAGCGTTTCTCGCCAAACTGCCTTATATGTATCCTTGAGGCCTAACTAAAGTGTTTATGCATTTCCTCCCCCATAAAGCATTTGAAAAGCCTTTTTTTATTACAAAATAACTGCAGAGGCCAAGTGCTCGGGTGATTTCACATGCAGTAAATCTGAGTTTTTCTTACTGTAAAACACAACTCGTCTGAGGAAAGAATATTACAAACCTTATGCCTGACTTTCACGATAACATTTTTTTTCTGCCTGTGAAGTTTTTTTTTTCTGTGCTCACATGAAAAGAAAAATTTAGAAAACTCCTTCCAGGTTATGAATGTATGCAGCCTAAGCGGACGTCCTACTTATCAAAATATTGCTCCATTGACAAAAATATATGACTATAAAAGTTCTTAATTCCTTTTAAGACTACAAATCCAATTAACACCTTTCTGCTTCCTAAAGTAGACTTTGACAGACCTGTGTGTTCGGCTGTGATTGTTTTAGTGAAATATGTTTGATACATTTTACCAATCATATAATGTAGATCAGTGGGTCGCAAACTTTTCCAGATCTAAATTGTCCCAAATTAAAACAATCTGGTCAGATTTTATCAAAAAAATCCTGATCTCAGAAGTTTTAATTGATCAAAATAGTCAGATATTCTATCATTGTGTTACTCGTGGATAGAAAAGCACTGAATGTGACTCCCACCTAACATTGCTGTACTGTGCGATGCAGGTGTAAGAAGAAGCGATTTCTTCCGGATCATTACCAAAACTGAGTCATCTGTTTATGGTACCATGTTTGCATTGAACATCACAGAAATTGTGTCTGTATTAATGTGTCCCCAGGTTTGGTATATGGACAGCTACACCAATAACAAGATCGTCAAAGAGTACAAATCCATCGCGGATTTCGTGGCGGGGGTGGAGTCGCGAACCTACAACCTGCCTTTCAAATGGGCCGGCACCAACCACGTGGTGTACAACGGCTCTCTGTACTACAACAAGATGCAGAGCAACATCATCGTGCGCTACAGCTTCGAGACGGGCCGCGTGGTCACCCAGAGGGCCCTGGAGACGGCGGGCTTCCACAACGTGTACCCCTACACCTGGGGGGGCTTCTCCGACATCGACCTGATGGCCGACGAGCTGGGCCTGTGGGCCGTGTACGCCACCAACCAGAACGCCGGCAACATCGTCATCAGCCAGCTGAACCCGGACACGCTCCAGATCCTCAACACGTGGGACACGGAATACTCAAAGAGGAACGCCGGCGAGTCTTTTATGATCTGCGGGACGCTCTACATCACTAACTCCCACCTGACTGGCGCCAAGGTCTACTATGCCTACTCGACCAAAACCTCCACGTACGAGTACACAGACATTCCCTTTCATAACCAGTACTTCCACATGTCCATGTTGGACTACAACGCCAGGGACCGCGCCCTCTACGGCTGGAACAACGGCCACCAGGTCCTGTTCAACGTCACTCTTTTCCACATCATTAAAACTGAGGACGACTCGTAAAGATGAGAAACATACAGATGAGAAAAAATGTGAAAACGCGGAGAAAAACATGGATTCTTGCGCCTGAATGTTCTCATGAATTTGATTTATTTATTTTCCCTAATTTGTGCATTTTGCACTATTTCATTTACTAACATCTAGCTATTTGCCTGTTTTCCTGTGAAGAGTTTATGGATGGAGATTTAAAATTAAGAAAAAGTGACACTTTCTCTTTAAAGTAAATGAGAGCACAAGACGAACAGATTCGCTGCATCTGAAGCATATTGAGGTAACACATTTCTGACAGAATAATGGCACTTTTACTTTTGGACAATTAACTTACAGCAATTTCTGCAGCTGCCCCTTTTCTCTCCGGAAAAGGTGAACGATTTTTTCAGCAACAAAGTGGTCATATTTATGGTTTTCTCATTCGGGATTACATTTATTCATGCGCCGTAATTTATTCATATTTTGACTGATGCGTTCACTAATTGTACATTTTGTTTCCATTTTTTTCCCCCCCCGTCGCTATTTCTTCATCATCTGCTAATTTATTCCTGCCTTTCACTGCCTCCATTAGGATTCCAATTTGTCTTTGGACGTTTTTTTTTTCTTTTTAAAAGGTTTTTTGCACTTGACCTTGTACAAGACAATGCGAAATGTTGTGAACTATAATGCACCTGTATAGTTATTGTACTGTACTTGGCTTTTTTGTGTCAATGAAGATTCTCAGCCATCCGGGTCACGGGATATCTTAATGTACTAAGTCAAAGCGCTCAAGAAAACAGCAAACCTGGTTGCCGTTTACTTAGTACTTTCAGATATGAGCTTTTTTTGTATCTTCAGCAACAGTTTGTATGCCTTATCCAGTGCGGTACGTTCTGTAAGCCCCAGGATAACAGCTCTCGTGCATGAATGTTGGCTATCCTCATAGCATTTCTACTGTAACTGTATGTCTGTGTGTTTTGTATCTGCACAACATCCCATTCTCCTCTATGCTTCGTTCACGGTAAATCTCCATTTACACAGACGGCAGTAGACAACTTTACTAAGCATCCATTTGTTGTAAATAAGAAGTTAGACATACTCAAAATAAAAGTATTGTTTTCATTAAAAATCTGTGTGTTTGATTTAGTGTATGTTGTATGTCCTATGATCTCATAATGAGAATAAGGAAACATAATAAATATAGTTCACTATTTTGTAAGAAATGACACATCTGTTAAAAACCCAGACAGAGGACATGCACAGGGGGAAATGTGCAGTAATAAAGAGTTTTATTGCAGGGGAGGATCTGGATGAGAGACTGATGGCAGGGAAGAGGGGTCCAGTGACAGCAGGGCTGACTGAAGGTAATGAAGGAGCGGGGCTGACGCGAGCAGGAAGGGATGATGAGCAACAGGGCCGCCGACAGGAACATCTGGGAGGCTCGGAAGGCCGGTGACAGGCGGGTGAGCACTGATCCTGGGATACAAGAGTAACCGAATCACTGAGAATAGTTAGGTTGGCCTTGAAGTGCAACCGCTAGCCCCAGCCTGGGTGCATCACTAGCCTTCCTTGCGAGGGAATTCACTCCTTCACCAAGGAGCCAATTTTCCCCTCATCTAGGGAGCCAATCACAGAAAGGGGGAGGGTGCAGCGAGATGATGACGGAATACAAAACCGACTTTGTTGATATCTGTGGATTCAAGATGGCGGCAGACGGGAATTTATGCAACGTAGCTTTAGAAGATGTGACTAAACATCGTCAGGTATGTCATCGATGTATGTTTGTCATAAATTGGCTATAGGTTATGTACAGACACATTTGAGAGACATTTATAGTGCCCAATAAATGGCACTGGGCTTTATAAGCCACACCTCCAATATGAGCGAATGAACAGATTGTTCCCAGGCTGAATATCACTGTACATAGAGATGAGGTCAGGTGTTATCCAGGGTAAGTGCTGCCCACTAATAGTCCACCAAACATTGAATCATGACAAAAAAAAAATCCTGTCAAAGTTCAGTCAAAACCTAGTATACGTCTAGACCATGTATTAAGTGCTATAAGCCTTTTAATTTAAAATGAAGGACATGGGATGTGGCAGTCAGGGACAAACATTCATATTCATGAGGTTGATCTCTACAGTTCCTGCCAGATCATCTCCAGGCAGGAAATATAAAGAGAGTGATTATGGGTGCTTGTAAAGAACGACCAAAGGTGACAAACTCTGCAGGAGAAACAGTTGTCCCCAGAGATGACTGACATTGGTCCATTCTAACAACTTTCCAGCCTCCAATGTGCCTATTGCCTCCAGAGTGTCTAGATACACTCCTGATTGAGGTGTGAGTTTCATGGAAGTAAGGAAGGGGAGTACACATGTGGAGATCTCTTGTGGAAAGAAGGCAGTCAGGTCATAGAGATATGGAACCATACTACGACCCCAATAAATCCACTAGCCCTCTCCAGCGGTGCCAACTCGGACATCACAGGAAGAAAATTTAAATGGCTTGTATTTCCAGAATCTTGGGTCGGAACTTCAAGGGTCAAATTATCTTTGATGAGTCATGGTTGCAGGGCTCTGCGACCTTCTGACTCAGAGGTACAGGCCATCAGACAACCACATTGAAAATGAGTAGGTGGTGGTTGGAAGTAAAATTTGGAAGTGTTGCGGCCAGAATTATACCCACAGAAAGTGTTTAAGAGCATGTTTCACAATCTCCCTGTAAATGACTAAAAGGCTGAATAACCTCACAACTCAGATGGATGACACGACAAGAAGAACAACAGAACATTTTCACAGGATTCTAGAGCTGCTAAGTCAAATAAAATGAGTTCCTATAAAATAAATATCACACTCCGTATCCCAGACACACGTTGTAATTATTGCAAGATGCAGAGATTAGGAAGACGACAACTGAAAAAAACCCTTTTGTAGATACAGCGGAATCCGGGAATAGAATTAATTGTGAAGCAAACACAGGGTTAATGAGGGCAGCGGATCCTTCTACGGTATAAAAATAGTCCCGTTTCCAAGCAACAAATGAATCGTTGCTTCAATAACTTTAAATAACTAATGCAAAACAACTGTGGTGACAAGTGAAATCTCTAAAAACCACGTCTGTTGTCATGAAAATTCAGCACAAACTAAACATGCCTTGTTAGTGACGGTCTGCTGAGTCACGTGGTTGTTGACTCATTAAGGCGCCGTGGTGAGGAGGTGTGATGACACCGTGTGCGTGTGTGTGTGCGTGTGTGTGTGATGTCCTTGAGCATGTTTTCTAGCTGCCCTCTGCTGCACGCCCAAAGGTACAATAACTAGTGCTGGACCAATAGCCTCTTGACTGCAGGACACATGCTCTTCTTACAAGTATGCATGCACACGAACAGTCCTTGTAAGCACTTCTATGTAGCGACGGAGCACACACAGCTCAGTCTCTGACAGGCTGCGTGTTACAACTCCTGTCCAGGTCAGATCAATGCAGGCCAGCCATGCGGGGAGCAGAAAAGGCCAGGACCACTCCATGCCTTAGGAAACACAGCATGGATCTCCTAAAACATCGATCCCTGGAAGTGGACTAATGTCAAGTCAATGTCAACAACAGCGTCACTAATGTCACATTAGTATTTACATTATAAGGACGGCGCATATTGATGGTTTTGACACTGGCAGAAGTCCTCAGCGAGAACTGTGTGTAACTTGCTGCTGTCGACAGCACTGTGTGGGATTGTGATTTGGGATTTTTTATAAGATCATGGCCTCTGAGATGCCTCCAACTCGCCTGCTGCATGCAGAAAAAAACTGTAACTTATCTTGGCCACTTGACTGTAGTTGATGGTGTTTTTAAAAGGAGGCTCGAGACTCACCTGTTTGGTCAAGCTTGATTTATTCAGGTTTTTGTTTTCTGATGTATTTCATTTTTCATCCTGTCTTGCCTTTTAATGTTTTTGTATTAAGTGTTTTGGGGCGAAGGTTACTGTATTTCATCTGTTTGTTTGGGTTTTTTTTGTGAAGAACTTTGTGTTATGTTTTTAAATGTATGTAAAGTGATACATAAATAAATACTGATTGATTGCTAGACACCATTACTACATTGTCTCTCTTCAAAGGACAAACACATTTTTCAGACTATAAACTATTTTGATCTTCAGTACTGAAAAGGTGCCGCACCAAAGCTGCAGAAACCATTGGATGCAACCTCAGCCTGGCTGGTGGCGGCGGTACAACAATGGAGGAGGTCAACAGTATGGAACCTGTCAACGCCATGAAGGAGAAGCAGATCATATCGTCACCCTATTAAAATAATGGTACAAGTCATTGTTTTCGTTTGGAAAAGCACAAAAATCAAATGCAGAGAATATTATATTTATTAATCATTTCAAACAAAAAGGCCTTGACAGTGGAACACCGTAGACCTGCATAGAACGTCTGGTGTTACTTATGTAGTTAAAGAATAAAGTGACTCAGGCCCTTTCTGTCTAGTGTGACTTGGGCAACTTTAGACCGCAGATGGAAACTAGCCTATGACTATAATCTGACATAGCCGGGAATAAGTAGTTAGCTTTGTAATTAAACTATATATCACTATCCCTACAGTCCATAAAGAGTCTGATCCTTTTCTATGGATTAAGGTGCTTTTATCAGATGTGGCGGCATCATAACGGGATGTTTTAGGCTAAAAAATAATGTCATTATTTTAATATGTTGATAATATAATACAGATAAGATCTAGCTCCAGAGTGTTTTAACCCCTATAGCAGAAATAATACCATGCAGATAGACCATAGGGTATGTGAGACTGAGCTGATAGGAACCTAAAACAGAAATAAAGGAGGTTGATAATGGATTTACATTCATAATGTCGATAAATCTAAATGCTAAATAAATGGCAATGTTGCTTAAAAGTTCAACATAAAAGGCTTTGATTCTTAAATGTCGTTCACAACTTGTTTTTTCTGTCCCCAAGTGGCCAAAATCTAAAAGAGAATCCCAGTAAAAATGCTCCGTAAATAAAAGCGACAAGTTGGCGATACGTTTAACTCGGCGCCATGCTTCAGCTCTCGTGAATGATCCCTAGAGAAATACAGCATAACAGCACGGAACCGAGCACAACATGACAAACAACATGCAGAGAGCATTACAAATAAAACACAGTATTGATTTAGGAATAACGTCTCTGCAGGGTGCACAAAAACAGAGGAGAAAACAGGTGGGGCCTGGGCTGCAACATGTGGTCAGTTGTTGCACGTATGAACATACACTGGGTTTAACGTAGTGCTACATCACTACATGAAGCTTGTTTGTTGGTGTCTTGTACCAGGTTCCCGTGGTGTCAATCAACTAAAACGAAGTAAATGTGTGCATAAGATTAAATGACTAAATTAGTTTAAAAAAAAGCATCAAAAAACACGTTTTAATTAACTCTGAGTGTGCACTCAGCAGTGACATTGCAGATTATCCTATTCCTGTACACTGGAAATGTGTTGCTAGGTAACAGCTTGGGTTCAAATGTATTTCCACTATAGAGGGAAATACATAAGGGCTCATTGAGAATGCTGGAAGTGAAATAGACATGAAGTAGAAGCTGCTGTTAACTCAAAGTGAAACTTTTTTTTGCTGAGATTCAATGCATAATTAAAATAATTCCGCTAGTCTATTTGATGCAATTTTTATCTATTGGGAACCTTTGTTTAACATTTCCACAGCAGAATCGCTGATATCTGCCGGCCGACTACGTGGATGACTCTAGCTGTCGGCTCAGCTCTGCCAACACAAAAGGATTAGAATAAAAACCTATGGACTATGGTATCTATTTCTGATAGTGTTAACGTGTAATGCTACAAATAATCCTGACAAGTGTGAGCTAATCCTTAAAGAGAGGAAACGTCACCACGCCGGATCCAGAGCTGGATTTACACAATCACCAACGACAACCAGAAACCCTGGCAAAGAGGCAAAAAGGCAAAAAAGGCACGGAAACGCACGCTCACGCTCTGAGATGGATGGGAGCGTGGTGACAAAGGAGGAGGAGGAGAGCGGTGAAAGAAGAAATAAATAAATAAATAAATAGCATTCCTGAGAAATGGTATTTTTAAAAAGCACTTTTTTTCTAGTTGCTGCGCCAATTTCCGAACAAATGAGGGAAGAAGTTGCTTTTGGAAGACATCAATTCAGGTTTGATCCTGTCAGGTGTTCTCTTGTGCAATCAAGGCACGTTCCGGGGCGGCGGAAAAACAGTTTGAGTTCAAGACAGAGCCACGGACCGATGTCTCGGAAACAAGTCAACTGTGCTGATTGAAGTCATTAAACAGCTATTGGTGGCGGGAAACATTTAGACTTTACATTTAAGGCAGGACACAATTTAGCCTCCATCAGAAGCCTCAATTTATATGTCAGACTTTTTAATTTTGTTTGTTTCCAGATGATTAACAATGGAAATTGTGCTCTGATTGCTGTGATGCTGTGTTGTGTATGGTTTTCACACAGTGGAGAATATTCAAAATGTAAATATGCCTAGACCTCTTTAGTCCCCCCGTGCAGAGGTTGAAATAACAATGTGGAGATTCATATTTGAATAGTTGGAGGCTTGATAACATTGGGCAGGCAAAGTGTAGCAAGCAACTTAAAAGGGGCCCTATTGCGCCCCTTTTGCGGTTTAATATTTCAATTTCAAGTGTAGTCATAAAAATGTGGATGCTTTTATGGTAAAAAAAGAAAAAACACCTAGTTAACGTGCAGCAGCGATGCCCTCTGCCCTCTCACAGCTAAGCCCCTCAGAGAGTTCAGCGTGAGCCGGGGTCGGACCAGTTCAACAAGGAGATGTGTAAAAACTTTTCTTTTTTTTTTTTTTTTTTAAAGTTCAACTCGGAGAGCCACAGAGCAACGGTGATAATAAATTAGCAATGTAAAAAAAAATCCTTGTTAGAGTTAAAAAGGGCAAATAGTGGAAGTTAAAGGTGAATAATGTGAAATGAGCAGAATACTGACATCTAGTGTCACAACATCAAATTTTCAATGCAAAAAAAAAGATGAATTATATATTTGAATAATAATCCAGCAGTCAGGTTGCCGGGTTTGTTGCGCACAACGTTACAGTCTTTACATTGGTAAACAGGTAACGTTAGGTAAGGCAGCAAGTGAGTTAACTCTTAGTGAGTCGCCCTTTATGCATGTGTTTTGATGCCATGTGAATCCGAGGTGAGAAGCTGCTTCATCCAAGGGAAGTCTGGGCTTCTCTGATAGGGCTGCTGCTGCAACGCCACCCCAATGAGCAGTAGGAGACAAGACCAGATGAGACGAGGCTATACTTATTCTGTGTCCCTCTAAACGTGGAAATATATATGTATATATAGTGGCAAAAGTCAAAAACTTTTCAAAAAGACTTTTATATCTTATATATTATTTTAAAGACTTTTCCTTATGAGGCTTTCTCATTAGGTCCCAAAGTGTTACATATATATGTCAAAATACAGATGTTTAAAGATAAAAAAGTATTGTTCTGAAATAACAAACTTTAGAAATGTGTTCTACGTGGCCCACTTGGTCTATGGTATAACCCACATTATTTTTCTTTAAGGATAAATGGGTCTGGGTTCTTATGGGTTAATGTGCAGTTTTAAGAAGCATTGATCAGGTTTCTCAAACTGTGTAACAGTGTAACCAAAAAAATATATATATATAGATTAATCCACCGAGACTATAAAAATAATTGATAGCATGTGTTTTTAATTTTCAAAACCTTTTTTAGAGTGAGAGTTAAACTATCCAGGTTTGTAGGGTTACACCACATCACAGGTTTAAAAAGAAAAAATTACAAAAATATATATGTACTAATTTTTGCTGGATGCAACAAAACGAGTGGATTTGCCTGAGCATCGTCTTAGCATAATATTTCATCTTAGTGTCTTTCATGCTGCAGCTAACATTTCCCCCTGTTCTCTCATTTAATGCTGTTTGCTTTTTACTGTTAAATTTGTTTTAGTAATTTAGTTTATTGCAGGTGTGTTCATATTCCAAAGAACCTATTCCCTCTGAATCCTAAACTTGACGAAGCGTAGCTTTCTCCTCTGATCAAGCTTGCCGACAACCATAAGGAATAATGATTATTTATTGATTAAAGTGGCAAAGCATTGTCTACATCATCATTTTAAACACTGCAGGGAAAACCGCTCTGTGTTAATTATTGGAATAAAAGTGTCAGCGCCGGAATTCTTCAGAGACTTTGTCACAAACTAACAGTCAGAGAGAGAGAAGAATGCTCACAGCGTAAATGTTGCATTTCTTTTAATGCCAGGGCCGAGCACAGTGAGGAATTAAATGAGCGGCTGCCTCTAGAAACGCTGGATATTTACTACAAGAGGAGACGTCTCTCAGACAAATAGGAAACAAGCATTAAAAAGACACAAGAACAGAAGCATCGCTTCACGTCCTGCTGAGATCTGTGAGACTTTGATTACACCTCCCCTCATTTTCTCCTTTCTTCTTAAAAAAATAAAATGTACTCATGAGTGGCGTGAATGTCACACACCATCAAACCGGTGCGGATGATCAAAGCCGGACTCTGTCAGGAATTATCATCTCAGATTTCTTGATCTCTCTCTCTCTCTCCTGCTGGGAGATGGAGTGGGAGAGGAAATGGAAGCCGACTTGTAAACAAAGAGCGAGGCGGGCAGATAAAGGCGGTGGAAAAACGTTGCTTGTTCTCAGGTCTGCCTTCCTGTATTTGGCTGCTCTCCTCTGCCATCACCCCTTATCTATGTGAGCAGCAGCTGAGGGTTCATCTCTCTGGATGAATTGGCACAATAAACCTGTCACAGCCCAGACTTGTTGACTATTGTTGAGTCCGTATTAACTTGGGGATCCGTGGCTGTAATTTATGGCGGAGGGAAGGCTGGTTATGCCCGCGCCACTTTTCCCGTTACACCCTACAATTATCCCCGGTGATAATTTCATATTAGTCGCGTATTGCTGTGACGACCCCACGCCACGGGTGTACCTGGCACGCCTTGGCGGGGACTGGGGGTGGGCGGGGCCATGGCAGCAGCTCCGGTGGACTGTGTTCAATAAAAACCAATCACGACTCGGCTGATGCTCCATTTACTCACACACTGCTGACACGTTACTTTGGAAATGGGATTAGTTAATTAGTTAATTGAACTAATGAGACTTGTGGGACTAACTATTGTATTCAGTTTTTTTTAAGGTTAAAAATATAGCGACAGCATGTTGGTAACAATGTTTTAATGATGAAAAAAGTCATTGGTTTGATTACCCATGACTGCATTTGTGCCATTGTTCAGTTTAAGATAAGATAAGATAAGATAAGATAAGATAAGATAAGATAAGATAAGATAAGATAAGATAAGATAAGATAAGGTGCATTTATTTCCATAATTACAGCAGCAAAGTAGACTGACAAAAATAAAAAGCAATATTATAAGCGATAAATAAGAACATTAAATATAGCCGCTATAAATGAAGGAATATGAGAAATAGAAGATGAATAATTTGACGTGTAGTGGAGTGACCTCAGTGACCTTGGAGGTGGCGTAGCCTAATGGGAGCGCTGCTTGTTGTAGAGTCTGACAGCTGTGGGAGGGGAGCTGACAAAAAAACAACTGACTAAAATAAAATGCACTAAAAATGAATAGGAAAAGGGGAGGAAGCTGATCACTGAGCTGGAAGGTGTGGAGAGGATGGAGGAGGTGGACAGGGAACAGAGGCCAAGTATTTCAACCGTGAGCTTTAGCGCTTCAAATATGTATGAAATATGTTTTGAAAATCCGAGCAATAAATCATTATAGGCTCCGTTAGTGTCATAATACATTTAAATGTTTATAGAGTATTCTTATAATATATCATCATCGTAAAAAGTATTTTTTGTTGATGTGTTTTAGAATCATTGGCAGACCCTGGACCAAATTTATGTCCCCCAACCACTCTCCAAATCAAACCTTTCACCCTTGAGGGATCTTTTTTTATTGGCTTTAATTTGGCTACAGATTTATAACGTGCTGTTTGCCCTAACATGACAATGCCATTAAATTTAATATAATCCAAGGCACAGTAATATATCAAGTACAGTAAATCTACAAGTTGGGGTATAATTTTATTTCATGTATGGTAACATGAAAAAAATGAACTATAATAATGGTAAGTAGTAAGATCACAATTGTATGGAAATTATTACCTATCATCCAGTTCACAGAGAAATGACAACAGCAGCTCTCATGTTGAAAAGTAAAGTGTGTTCAGGGTGTTGTACTACCTGTCTCTGATATGATAACACAAGACAAATGTGCAAGAACAAGAAGAGGCAAAGGAGTTTTTTACAATTTCAGGTAATGTTAACCATAGAAATCTATAATTTTGTGCATTTTTAACTCATTTATTGAAAAAAAATTGTGGGGGCCAAAGTGTCTGTATATTATAATATTAATACAGAAGAAAAAAATACATATGAAGTGATAATAAAATATATCATCACTTCCTTTTCCCCAAATAATTTCTATATAGTTATAATTTTACATCAGTTATAGTTTTTTTTTTAATATTACCGTAAATGAAATAATATTTCACCCCCTCTAATAAAAGAATAAAAACGGTAGATTTACTGTAGTTATATATTGCTATGTCCCCGATTATATTGACTTTAATGGCATTGTCATGTTAGGGCAACAGCACGTTGTAAATCTGGAGCCGAACTGAACCTCAGCAAACAATCGATTCTTTTTCGACTCATTAAAAACGGGAGCCAAAACAGGAAGGTTTTGCGTGTTCGTGCTGCTCGGTGGCGTACAGTTCGTTCTGCTTTTGTGAGAGCGGCTGCACTGAGATCTTTGATCGGCGGTGGAGCAGGTTGAGGCAAAGACAAACACTTGAAGATTAACTTTCTGCTGCTGAGCCGCACAGATTGATCAGCGCCGAGGCCTGGCAAGGCCGCTGCTACTGTGGGTGTTGTAAAAACGAAATTGGATGTATTCTTTCAAGGAAAGAGCTCCCTGGGTTGTGAGAGAAAGGGCATGATAAAAGAAATATGGCACTTTTATTAAAACACTTGCAATCACTGTGTGGTATATCCTCTCACACACACACACACACACATATAGAATCACAGTGTAAATGTGCATATGTAAATTAAGAGAAAACAGATGTATCCCTTCCATCAGATGAACACTAAACACTGAAGTTCATTCACCCAAGAAGATTCTTTCTATTTTGTCTTTGTAGAAAATAAGAATTGCATGAAATTACTTACTAATGTGCATATATCTGTTGTTATTATGACACAGTTCTTATAGTATGAGATGTGTTAAGAATAGTGAGCGTTAGAGGAGAAGATTGTGCTGCTGAATTACACACAGTCGGCAGTGATTAGCTTAGCCTCGACCGGAAGGCTTTAGTCCTAAGTTTTAAAAAAGCCTCCGACCAACACCTGTAAAGGTCATATTAACATATAAATTACAATCTCATTTGTTAAGAGAAAGTCTCTCTCTCAGCAAGAAGGTGAATAAGCATATACATATATTTCTTCCTCCTTAAATGTCGTGAATATTGTAATAGAGCCAATAGAGCATGTTTTGTCTTTATACAGTTTTTTTTTTCTTACATTGAAAATATTTGTGTATTAGTCAGGGGCGCGATAAAAAAAAGGCAGTAAAAGTACAGTAGGTTTCGCTGCAGCCGCTCCACTCCGCTTATTAGCAGTAAGGACGGCACCCCCCTCATTACTCTGCTGCAGCAGGTTAGCGGTGACAAATATGTGGTCAGCCGCTCTACATTAGGACGGATTGAAGCACGCTGTGTGCATTCAGCTCCTTCTGCAGTCTGTCACTCAGCAGCTATCAGCCGGCGTGTGGTTAACTGTCGTGGCTGCAAAAAAAAAAAAAATGTTTATCGACCTGCACTTTACTGTAATGTGTGTATGCACTGTTGTAAATGTGCACTTATTTAGCTCAACATTCCTGTGACGTGAATTAGATACTTACTGAGAAATTGCTACGTATTCCTTCAAGTGCATGACTCAATTGTCCTAGAAATGAGGCGTGACTCACCGTTTAAAAAGGGAACTATTCATAGGTCTATTTCTCACGATTGCTCCCATGGTTCGGTTAATCTAATTTATTTAGCATTTCCTGATGTGTCCAGAAGACTTTACTATAACAGAACATTTCAACCGGTGTCAGGGGACGGCGCAGTCTGCAGGACTTGACCTAATTACCGCCTTGTAACCATAAAAAACGGGATTAGAGATGATGTGGCGGCCATATTGGAGGTTTTCGGCTGTTTGGGCAACAGTGGTGAAAGGTTTTTAAAAACGTATAAAATACAGTTTGCTTGCTCACTTTAACTTCAATAGATGCTGGGCTAGGCCGTGCTGTCTTATTAACGCACAGCAGCTCAACGTGTGGATGAGTCACTGCAGACTTCCCTCACCTTTAATAAACAGGCCCAGTCTGAATTATTGGAATGTGTATGAGATAGATTGAATTATTGACCACTTAAAAAAAAAAAAGAAAAAACGACATCTGTAGGTTTCCAGTAGAGATGCCTCATTCTGCTCCAAGTTCTTAATTTATAAAATCTGCTCATGAAACAACGGCATGCACGGGCTGTTCGGAGCTTAGAGAAGTCTCCACAGCTGCTGGGAGCGATCAGCTATCTATTCATGCCGCGCCATTCGTCACCATCAGATTCAATAGACCAAGAATAGCACTTGTCGATCCGTCTATTTCAATCATCTTTTCCTCTCTTAGCCCTGAAGTCGATGCCGCTGTCAAAGTACCCATCAACCCCCAGCAGCATGGCGCTGTGGTCGCTGTGAGGAAGCTAATGAATGCGTTTGTCATATCTCTAATGGTTCACTATGTCACCACAGCACCTTGAGATTAATAGTAATCTGTAGTGCAAAAAAAACACAAATGCTTTCAGTTTTGGCGGATTTTTTTTTTTTAGAGACGCCCTTTGAGAGGACATTAAATTGACGGAAGTCAGAAACATTCTGCCACGTTCTGTGTGTGTGTGTGTGTGTGTGTGTGTGTGTGTTGGGGGGTTATCTCTCACACACACACACACACATGGCCGGAGTTCAAGAACGCCAAACTAATGATGAGTCGACTCCGCTATCGATTAGCGCTGCCTTATTTTATCCCCCGGGGGGGTGACACGAGCCCACGCACACACACACACGCACACACACACACACACACACACACACACCCAGGCCAACAGAATCAGCTTCCTCTGAAGTAATGCTGAGATGTCTTCACCAACACCAACTCCACAAACTAAACTTTCTACTTTTTATTTATTTTTTTTTACTTCTTTTTCGCTTCTCAAATCGAAATCCGCCAGCAGAACCTCATATTCTTTCATTAAAGGCCCAAGTGATTTTTTTTTACTTTTAGACTGTATTTTTTTCTTCTATATATCTACAGTATGCACTCTAAATGCAAATGACTGAGTATCTGAGGTTGTGGCGAGCGAGGGGCTCACACAAGACAATGACATAGACAAGTGCTCATAAGAAACACTTTAAGATTGATTAAGAGATTAAAGCGACACGTCTACGGATTAATATGTTTCCTGCAGCTCCTTTTATCAATTTACAAGGGGACATTAGATATTCTTCGCTCTTCAAGTGTGAGCAACAGAAGTTTGAGCCAGCTGCACGTACATTAATTTGAATTGTTTCAGGGTTTCGCTCACATGTACCATGCTCTTTGGCGTTTGGGCCATGCAGGAGGGAGAAATATTTGCAGCCCCGCTGGTTCCAGCCAGAGAGGTACATACGCGTTACAGGCGAGGAAATGCAGGCCGGGCCGCGTCGGTTCTGATGCACTTAGAAAAAAAAGAAACACTTGATTAGCGATTCCTTCTGTGAGCCCCGCACATCCCGCCGACTTCAAACGCACCTCCCTGAAGGGTCAGGGCACGTTGCCGAGCAGCACCTCAGCGCCTCAGCACAGATGCCTTCACTTTGTCGACATAAGCCGTTACTGGGCAATTTTTAATAAACCTGCTGCCCTCATGTGGCTGGTTCTGGGTCACAGGTAGGACAGAAAAAACAAAAACTGCCTCAAAACAAGATCAAACTCAGACAATAAAACCACTCATGCAAACAAAACGACGACGACATCTAATGTTCTACAGTGCATCCACACATTTATTTCGGACAGTAATTGACTGATTACCAAAAAAAAAAAGGCCGTCTCAGGGAAAACACCATGATAAGGTTAATTTAGGAAACAGCTGAGCTTTCGTTCTGTGCAGATGTATTGATTCGGCGTTTTCCTCTCTTAAACTGTCCACACTGTGGACTCAGGGCTTGTTCATCTCAATGTCTCTAGAAACCACGCGTGTAAACAAGCGGCTCATTTAGAAAAAGGAAGGTCTAAGCTGCTATAAGCTACTGCAGTGTGATAAAAGGTGCAATCAAGAACAGGAGAAACAAAGTCTGCACAACGCAGTGAACAAAACGGCATAAGTTACAACCACGTACAGTAGCCTGGATACTTTCCCTCCTGCCATGCCTTTCAGATTATCGCTCCATATCGTAAAAGCAGAGACGACCATTGTTGCAGCTGAACACTAGAGCTGCAGACGTCTGAACAGGAAACACAGTGAATGCACAGTGATTAGATGCTGAATGTCTATTCTGAGAGTGACAGTTTTGCTGCTCCTGTCTGCTGCAATCAATACCCTTTTTTCCTGTTATTGTAGACAGTGAATCTCCGTCTCTCTCTCTCTCACACACACACACACACACACACACACACACGCTTAAAGCACATTTTTCCCCCACACACACAACTTTGTCTCTCTTCCAGTAGCTTATTTTTTTTGTCAACTCTCTATATAGATACGGCAGTAACCTTTGCTAACTCCCATCCTTCATCTATACCCCCAATTAAACTTATGACCGGGGACATGCGCTGCATTGGCTCACAAGCTGGATAAAAAAAAAAAAAAGGCTTTAGAAAATATTACATAATGTGACATAAAAATAGGATTCTGATATATTTCTCCTCCAAGAAACCAACTTAATATAACTTAGTGCCAACCACACCATGGAAAGAAGAATAGAAACAAATATCCATGCATAACGAACAATAGCTTTCTAATGATTTGCATTATCAACCTGAATCTACACTTTCCATAATGTAAATGAATAGCATCTTTCTCCACACCCTATGTCACAAGCTGAAAAGTACACTGAAATAAATTTGGATAATTACAATCCAAGCGAGATATCTGGAAGAATATCCAGGAAATATCTCAAAAGGGGATACAAACATCTATGAAACCTGCAGATATATCCTAATATTTAACCAACTAAAGATATTTTTGACATTTTCACATATAATCTATGTTATATAGGATGTGATGTAAATGGACCAAATCTAGATATCTGACAGACATAAATTCAGATAAAATCTTTAGAAATAAGAAAAAATCCTAACCATCAGAGATGTTTTGCTTCCTTTAAAAATCTGAAACTAACATTTGTTCTTTCCATGTATGTTGTGCTGATTTTGCAGTATCCTGTTCTATGCTATCAGTACCACCAAAATCCCACTTGTAGTAGTTGCAGTATTTTATTGACATGTAGCTACTACAAGTGCTTATAATAAATAATAATAATAATAATAATCAAAAACATTAAATGTATGTTGAGATGGGGAGGGGAAATAATCTAAAGCATATTTATTGAGAAATAAATTTAATTATTTTACCTGAACATCCTACAAAAGAAGATGCACACAGAATAACACAACTACAACACCACGGAGGTTATGTCTTCACCAGCATTTTAGCAACTTTTTAGCTAAATAATTCAATATGTTTTGGCCTGATTTTTGTAAAATTTCCAGTAAATGTTGGGAATGGTACCGTGAACGGATGATCACATTTTCGTAAAGATCTGGAACAAATCCTGGTTTCTTGATTGGTTCTGAATTGATTTTTGTTTGGTAACATTCTAATTTCACCCTTATCAGTAGAACACCTGAACCACCTGAATGACCAACCTCATTAACTGTGATTTATTATTATTATTATTAAAACTATTTGCATTTTTAGTCAAATTAGGGGCAATTAAATTGTTCAAAATTATAACTTTTTCAGACATGATCACCTTTTCAAGAAATTCAGGGAACTACAAGAGGTCCGCCATTGTAATGGCAATGAATTCCTGATAATATGAGCTCCGTAAACATGAAGATCAAGACATTATCATAGCAGCAGTAAAGCTAATATAAGCTACAGCAATCATGTTCCTAATGGAATATGAACAGCAGGAGACCTCGGTGCATGGATAACCTGTCAATTACCATGAGATTATGAAACCAAAAGTTTTTTTTTTATATATGTGGTTAGAGTAATCACAGAGAAAATGCTTCATATTCTTCCCCTCTGTGCAGTCCCTGAGGATTTGCTGCTACATGCATCTCCTGCTGTTCACATCACCAGGTGAGCTGACTGTGAAACGTGTCATCTGGAAATTGCATTTCACCACGTGATGGATAACATGACGTGTGAGGAGGGGTTGACTGTTGACTGATGGTTTGTGTGGACATCAATATGGTCTTTCTTGTGTTATAATGAGTATGGGACTAGTATAAATTATGTACATGCACAAGCATTCCTCCGTTAATTAGAGTTACGCGACTTCATTTCTCATTAAGCCCCAGCAGTCATCACTATTCTTATATCTGCATGTATCATATTTAACTCAAGGTTACATTCGCTTCCCTTTCCCCCTCTCCTTAGCTGTTTTGTGCGAATTTATTATATTCAAATGTCAGCCATTTAGCTAATAGGAGTGATGGAGAAGTGTCAAATTAAAATGGCGAGCGCCAGGTCAAGTAATTATGCAACAGTTTCAGTAGAATAAATTTTAACTGCGCTGGGAAAAAAAAAGAAAAGAAAAGGGCCATGGAAAGGGTAACAGCTGCTCAAAGAGAGAATGACAGCTGCTCACTGATGTATGGCACGACCTGATGGTCGACCCCATCCCACACATTTTGATCACCCGTCTCATCTCAGTCAGAGAGAAGACGTTTTCCATTATGCAGGAACAGTTATAGCAGGTAACAACGCGAATGTGTGTGTGAGTTCCACTGTTATTCATCTCATTTTATTCTACTTCAAATCCGACTCCACTATATTCAAGAGGATATTGTACTTTTTTTTTTTTTTTTTTTTTCCGACCATATATACTTGACAGGTGCAGTTAGTCACTTTGCAGATAAAGATTTGACATAAAACCCTGTATTAAACCACCCAACAGTATATGCACCATTAAAACGCTGCTTTATTGCAGCCCACTCTATCAAAGCAACAGTTTCCTCTGTATTATTAGCATTATCCCGTGCATGGTTGTTTCGCTTCCCTCCACAGCGGTGTCCCCCCTGCGGGATGAGGCTGTGGACAGAGTTCCGAGTGAAATGTGTCAAAATTTCCCCGCCCAATGTCAAACCGTTTACTCCCCTATTGGTATTGACTTGCTTTGATTTGTTCGGGGAATTGGATGACTGGCAGCAGCTGGGGCACCGTTACACACACTTTCCAAGCTGCAGGAAAAGTGGGAGTGGAGGGAAAGGAAGCCAGATCCCAGCCTGTGTGTCCCGTATCGGGATCCGCTCCATCCAACGCCATCCTGCTGCTCACACAATGTTAAACTTGTGTTTTAATTACACCCAAGGCAGCATCTTATTATTCATGTGCATAGAACTTTCTCACTAATGAGTGTTTTTTATTTGCTATTTCGGTCCACTTGTGCCGTGAGTTCCCCTCATTCTGCATGCTGCCGTTCACGCTCATCGGGCCTCATCCCGACGACCATACACGCAGGAGAGGAGCAGGACATCCACACCAGAGGATTCATTAGCCGCCTTGAAACATCGTCCCTCTGCTTGCTTGAGGTGGCCGATGTACTTCAGGCCGCTGGGCAGCCCGAGGCGATGACACCAGCACCATAATTTGGCCGGCGTGTGTCAGATAAATCCAGGCTGCAAAGCCACTTGGCACAGTGTCTCCTTGGCCCCGATGCAGGGCTCCGTCACAGCCGCTGACCTGCGTCTTTCTTAGCTCTACCGTGGGGGTCAGTGGAGTTAGCGGAGGTCAGGAGAGGGAAAAGCCTCTATAGTCTTCTGTGTAAATAACTTCAATAAAAGGAGCGAGGGAAGGCACAGTGGAATAAATGTGAAATACTGTGATTGTGAAGCATTACGAAGGATTATTTGTGACGGAGGCGCATAAAGTACCCGGTTAACACAGAATGTTCCCATAGACACGTCCCTTTCCAGGTCGGTTTAACACTTTGCAAATGGTTTTGTTCAACATAACTTTTTAGGTTGTTTTTTGTCAGTTCTACTGAGGTTCCCTGCTGTAGCCTTTTAGGTGAAATGAAAACGCTTTCCATAATTTGTGGTATTTTGCGCTGACGCCGGATAACGGCGTGACATGTGGGAAATGTATGAAGTGCAGCGGATAAAGATGAAAAAAAAAAAAAAGAGATTCCGCACACAGTTTAGAGTTTTATTATAAGCTGCATGAGGTTTTTTTGAGTGTCATGGCCGTCATCAGACTGCACAGCAGACAAACATTTACTGGAATGACTGAAAAGAATAAAGCAATAGTAAACATGTTGTGGAAAAAAAAAAAATTAAAGTATGTCTCCTTTAAATATGTCACATAAATATTCAGGTGTGTTAATGTAGACATAAAAAAATACTGCTTCTAAGACTCTTATATATTCATTGCACATACAGTATATACATATTTATACTTGCCAGTCAGCATGTATAAATATGAGCAGAAATATTGTCCTTTCCATATTTCAGATGAAGAACCAGATGTCTCTGCTGCTCAAAACACCACATATGATTTAATTGTAAAGCAATGAGTCGGATGTGCTCGGTTTGTGATAATAAGGTGGGAGATAAACTCCTCGGCCAAACACTTGTAATATTTATCTCTGGCTGCAAAGTTAACAGTCACTTTAAAAGGTAACTGACCAGGCTTGTTTCTAAGCTAAAAAAAAAAAATAATAGTAAAGCTAGTGAAAAAATATGTCTTTTGAGTCTTGGACTGCAGAAAGTTAATTTTTTCGCCTGACAGAGGAACAGTTTTTAACAACTGTGCCTCTGCACCTTTGCAGGTTTACGTCTTTTTTCATGTTTTCCGCTTCACTGGCGCGATCTTGATGTCTTTTCGCTTGCCGTTCGCCGTGCGTTTCTGTAACTTAACGTCCTCATCCTCCCCCGTTTGTTGCTTGGCAAAGTTGACGAACACCTGCACAACAAGGAAAGTCATTAAGTTGAAACATCAGTAAAAACATCTGTACAGCAGAGAGTGAGATTTTAATTGCTGTTTGATTATAAGCGTTATATGATTACAATTTTTCCTCTAATTTTTCATGAGATGTACATTTCTTTCCATGTGAAATGGCTGTATGAAGTTGCTTTGCTAATTGGGAATTTGGAAAACGCTGATGCAGAGCTTCCTAAACATGCTCAACAGGTGACATGTCGGAGTATGCAGGCCATGGGGGGTCTTCAGCTTCCAGGAATTTCGATATGGGAAGAAACATGATCAACTCTGCATATTTTATGACCAAGTTTGGAATGTTATGTGATTTTTTTTGCTGAACTAGAGCCATGGTGATGGATATTAAAGCAACATTACAGGAGTCCTGTCTGGTCCTGTCTTCTTCTGTTTTAATAATAAGTTAGACTCAGTGTTTATCTGGAACTGATGGTTATTTAGGTCAGTGACAAATCATGTTTTGCACCATGAGAAAGTCAAAAACTTTTTAAAATACAGCTTTAAGAAGCATTCATCAGGTCTCTCAAAATGTACATTTTGTGTTTGTGTTGGTTTCTCGTCATTTAAAGGTCCATTTCTAACATTGGGTCTTACAAAAATCACCATTTTGTGGGGATTTTTTGGCACAAAACTTCAAATGGTGTAACCAAAAAAGATGATGAATTTAAAAATATTCAATCCACCTAGAATATAAAAGTAGTTGATAGCATTTTTTTATGTTTTTAAACTTTTTTAGAGTGTTAAACTATATGTTACCAAGTTTGTAGGGTTACACCACATGACATTGTAATGAGACAGAAAGGACACAACTTATTATTTCTAGAGCTCCTGAGAGGTAAAACTGTATAGATGATCTTTAACAGTTGAAGTTAATCATGTTGTATATTCCAATTTGAAGATACTTGTATTCAACAGTAATGTAGCAAGTGGTCTTGGGGTCTTGGCTGATACGTACCTGGTCTAGCGTTGTCTGGGAAACAGAGTAGTCTTCGATGCTGAGCCTTTCTTTGTTGGCCACCACCAGCTGGAAGATCCTGGCCAGGGAGGAGGAGACGATCTCGTACTGCAGCGTGTTGTAGTGCTTCTCCCTCTGGATGGAGCCCGGGAAGCAGTTCTCCATGAAGCTCTCCACGGGCTCCAGCTCCGGGGACAGGCCCGGTTTAGCCGCTTTGATTTTCATGGTCACTACGTAGCCGTCACCGAATCTGGATGAAGATAAAACAACGCATTTTTTATTATTATTGTTACATTTAGACTGGAAGCTGTGCTGGAGTTATCTGATTACATTGCCTGATCTCAATCAGTGATCATTGAATTTAAAGCAATTCTGCTCTGGACAATTGGGCGAAGCAGCCGAACACTCCAGAAAGCCTCTAAACAGATTTGTTTTTTTCTGTTAACTGCGAAAACACCAGATAGCGACTTACTTGTACTTGAGATGCTGGATGGTGCCCAGACACTTGAAGGTCCCATTGACCATGATGGCCAATCGAGTGCAGAGGGCCTCGCACTCCTCCATGCTGATGGGAAACAACATGTATTCGTCTTTATTAGGAACAATGCTAACTCACATCTATCAGAAATACATCAGAATCCCATGAATCACTAGCATAGGGATAAATGTCATGTGATATTCCACCGTGATTTCCCCAACACTACTAGTCGCTGTATCTGGTCTGCTGCTGCTGCAGATGTGATTTGTTAGTCATATGAACCTGTGTGAGGTCAGCACCACGGCCCTGCCATCCTGGATGATACTCATGATGGCGTTCCAAAGGAAGCGTCTGGAGTGGGGATCCATCCCTGTCGTGGGCTCATCCTTGGCACACACACACACACACACACAGAACAGGCAACAAAGCAACAAACTTGACTCTCTGAGCACATAATTCAATATGAACAGAGACCAAATCCTTATCTCTATCAGCATATGGCAAATATCACAGATTTATGCCGATCTGAATTGAACTGTGCAGTCGCCTGCCAATGCATAAAACATCCCGGGCCAGTCTTGACTGAACCCATATGGCTCCCCATCTGGATCCATAAACCATTTCATTGATAAATCCCCGCATCGAACCTCCTCGGAAAAAAACAAAAAAAAAAAAAAACCAAACAATGAGCCCGTTCCCATTGGCTGACTCACCAGCAGCACCACGGCCGGGCAGCCAATCATGGCGATGGCCGTGGAGAGTTTGCGCTTGTTGCCCCCGCTGTAGGTCCCTGCGCAGCGGCTGGCGTACTCGCTCAGGCCCAGCTTCTGGATGCCCCAGTCCGCCACCTGCAGGGGGGCACAGGGACACGCTGTTAGCGTCTGAATGAACTCAGAGTGGCAGGGTGTGCACGCCACTTTAAGGACTGAGACACATCAGCAGAAAGTGAGCACCAGTAAATTGAGAAGGATGCATGCATCCATCCATTATACTTGAATATATAACAGTTAAACTTCAGAGGTGGAAAAAAATGAAGCATATTCATATATTCTGTAAAAAAAGCAGCAGGAACACGGCACCCACTCTGGGGATCTCGGACTCGGGCACCCCTCGGAGGCGGGCGTACAGGAAGAGGTGCTCCCTGGCGGTCAGCAGCTCGTCGATGGCGTCGAACTGGGGGCAGTAGCCCATGTTCTGGTGCACGTCCAGGATCTCCGTCAGGATGCTGCGGAGCGAGCCACGGGGGAGGGGATGTTAATGAGACGGACACGGAGAAAGGACACGTAAAAGGAAAATTGGAATACTTTATGCCGCTTTAAAACACCGATCACAGTGTCAAAATATGGGAACTTCTTAAATAGAGGAATCCAATTTCTAGGAACAAGATTAGATAAAACCTGAACTTTATGAGACAGTGTGAGAATGACGTCCGATCTCTTTGTCACTTGTATTAATTCGTTTATCGTGGTTAGTAATTGGCTGGTTTAAATTGCTGTTAACCCATGATATCATTAATGTGGGTTCCGACTGAGTTTTTTATTATGCCATGGTGGTGTAAAATGCAGTTTAAGAGGCTTTTCCACCCTGACAGAACAGAACTTTATGGGGGAGACTGGGTGCTTTCAAACTGCTGGCATGAAAATTGTGATATTTAACGGATAAAATATCAGCGCGCTGGCTCTCTCTGCCACAGCTCCGCTCCAGAAAATGATTTGGGGGCTCCAAAAACCAATTGTCGATCGAGCCCCAGTCCCGAGCTTTTTATTTTATTTATTGTTCTACTAGAAAAAACACATGGGGTTTTAATCACCAGAGGATTCAGATAGCTCCCCTCACACAGAATTATGTTAGAACGACCTTCCACTTGTTTAAACTTTCTAACTCACTGGACTGTTTCCAATTCAGCTACCCATCTGGAACCCGGGTGCGGGGACAAACCAAAATCAATGATACAGGCCTGAACGCGGTTTGTGTTATATCACCCAGGGACGGATTTCTTTTTTGACTGATCTTTATGTACCTGTAACCGGCCACAGTCGCTTCCCCGGAGCTGACATCAGCGTCACCAGTCAGCATTTTGAAGGTCGTCGTCTTCCCGGCGCCATTAACTCCCAAGAGGCCGAAGCACTGGCAGGAGAAAGGACAATCAGGCTGTTGTTGATACAAGGATAGGATCAGCAGCAATAATTAAAAAAGGAATGACTCATATGTACCCAGTATTATCAAGTATGGCGTTTTAACACCCCTAAGTCTAATATTCACACCCTGAATACAAATGGCTATGTATTAATCATCAATATGAGAAAGTTGATGCATAAAAATTCTGGATGACAGTTCAACTGGTAACGAAAAGAAAAGTGTTGACTATTGGAACTAAAACGAGGGCAGTCGCTATCGATGTAGACCAGGGGTCTCAAACTCAATTTACCTGGGGGCCACTGGAGCTAGGGTCTGGGTGAGGCTGGGCCGCATCAGGTTTTCAACAAAAAAAACGCATTTATTAAAAACAGAAAAAAAAAGAAAAAAAAAAACTGTCTTCAATGCTTTTGCTTCTGCTATACCCTACACTTTTTCAGTGCTTTGGTTCCGGTTTTCCACAAGAAAAGCTCTGATAAAACATTCCACTGTTCTCAAATATCTTAATTTTTAATTTTCTACACAAAATAAGATGAAAAAATAAATAAACAAATAAAGAATAAAGAAAATAAATCAATCAATCAGTAATAAATAAATAAAATAATAATAAAACAGCAAATAAGAAAAACTTAAGAAACCACATATAGTTGGTGGGTAGAGAAATTATTTTTTTTCAGATTCAAATTAACAGTATTAACAGTTATTTAACCTTTAACATGAACATTAATGAAACTTTCAACATGAACTGTTCTGAACATGGCTTCTCTTGCCTACTTTTGGCTAGAGGTCTGGCAGCGCTTCCTCTCGCATAGCCGAGCCACATTTGGCTTGAGGGAGGAAGCAATTGAGACCCTCAGTAGACTTTGAAGATGCTCATCAGTAAGTCTGGTCCTGTACTTGGACTTATTGAAGTTCAAGGTGGAGAAGAGCTTTTCACACAAGTACGTGCTCCCAAAAAGGCACATGGTCCGCTTGAACATTCTGGAAAGCTCAGGGAAGCTGGGAGTCAATTCTCTCAAAAATTGCCCAAGCTTGTCTGGCTCTGTGCGTCTTGAAGTCTGCAAATCTGTGGTCAAATTCCTCCTGTAGCTTCAAAATGGCATCAGCATACTTCTCACCACTGAATGGTGTGCCTGCATCCACAAGTGCCTTGCATGCTGGGAAATGGCAAAGGTTTGTCTGAGATAGCTGAACTTTCCATAGCATAAGTTTTGTGGAGAATGCTCTCACATTGTCATAGGCAGCACTGACAAGTTGCCCCTGGCCTTGTAACCTCTTGTTCAGTACATTAAGCTCATGCGTGACATCAACAAGAAAAGCTAAGTCCATGAGCCATATAGGATCACTTAACACAGGAACAGCCACCCCATTCTTCTCCATGAAGACTTTCACTTCTGCTCTCAACTCAAAAAATCTCTTCAACATGTTTCCCCTGCTGAGCCAACGTACCTCGGTGAAGTAAAGCACGTCCCCATATTCTGACTCCATTTCTTCTAAAAAAGCACGGAACCTTCTGTGTTTTAAGCCCCTGGATCTGATGTGGTTGATGCATTGCACAACAACAGACATCACGTTGTCAAATTTCAGGCATTTGCTGCAAAGGGCCTGCTGATGGATAATGCAGTGCAGAGCTATGGCTTCCTCCACACCCTCCTCTTCCAGTTTTTTTTGAACAAGTGCCACCAGTCCATTTTTCCTCCCTGTCATTGATGGCGCTCCATCAGTTGTTATCCCAACAAATCTCTTCCATGAAAAACCGGCATTCTCAATGGCATCACACAGCTGGTGAAATATCTCCTGAGCGGTGGTCTGGCCATGCATTGGCATTACTGTGAGCAACTCCTCTGTCACTTCAAAATTGTCATCAACACCACGGACATATATTGCGAGCTGGGCAGTGTCAGTGATGTCTGTGGTCTCATCAAGAGCGACTGAGTATACACTGAAACATTTTGCTTTCTCACACAGTTGATCATAAATGTCACTTGACATGTCACAAATGCGCTCTGCCACGGTGTTGGCAGAAAGGCTGATGTTGCTGAACTGACCTTTCTTTTCTGGACAGACAATACTTGCAGCCTGTAACAGGCACTTTTTGACAAATTCACCTTCTGTAAATGGCTTTCCTGCTTTAGCAATCATCTCACTAACCACATAGCTAGCTTCGACTGCTGCGTTATTCTCTTTGGTTACTTTCTTAAAAAAATCTTGTTGCTTCAGTAGACATGTTTTAAGATTGGCAACTCGGTTGGCTCTCTCATCTCCCTGGTATTTTGCATAGTCCTCAGCATGTCTAGTTGTGTAATGACGTTTCAAATTGTATTCCTTATGCACCGCAACTTTCTCTGTGCAAATAAGACACGTCGGAGTGCCCCTGTGCTCCACAAAGAAATACTGAATTTCCCACTTTTCCTGAAATTGTCTGTGCTCATCACCAACCTTTCTCTTCACTGCAGGCTTTGAGAAAGACATGTTTGGGGCTGTGTAATATATAATTCCACTAGGTATCGCTGTTGTGTTGAAGTTTAAGTTTTAGTGTTTAGCTGACGTACAAAGAACGTAATTTCCGCTGGTACCAGATTGGCTCAGGGTCCTGCGCCTGCATATGACGTCGAGCACGGCACAGTTAGTGATTGGTTGAACGTCAGAAACCATGGAAACACAAAGTGTTTGTGGTGGCCGTTTAATATTTATATTATAAGTTCTCCCTATAAACGTGCATTTTTTTCACACTGACAGGCTCAGATAGTTACAATAAGTGTCCGACAACATACTAGAAAGGAGAAATGAACGTATGTCTACCTTTAGCTTGAGATCGCTGTTTGTTGCGAGAGCCAATCAGTGTGGAGAGTCTCATAACGTTACTGCACACAGGTCCTGTGCGGTGTCCTGCAGGCTGCTGTGCCCGCTGCAGTTTATGGAAGACAGAGTTTACCGACAACCGTTTAACGACCAGGAGAGTTTATGTTTCGCAGCCGGCTCTGGAGGGAGAGAGCCGGTGAATCCCCTGTTTACTGACCGGGAGGAGAGAGCCGGTGAATCCCCTGTGAACTTCCCCTGACCGGGGGAATGGGACTGGACCGGAGTTCGCTGGCGGTTTACCTGCCGGGAGTTTCGGAGGGAGAGAACCGGGGGAAAACCGACGAGATTACATACAAAGTCAATGCAGACCGGAGGTTGTTTATTTTTTTCGCGGGACTGGACCGGAGGACTGAACCACTGCTAGCTGGCAGGCAGCCGGCTCAGAGCAGCAGCACTGAAGGAGAGAACTGGGGGAAAAACCCACAGTTTACCGGCGGCCGTTTACTGACCATGGGAGTATTTTTGAGTATTTTGCGATTATTTTTGTCGCTTTTGCTGTGAACACCCCTTTAGTCCACACAGCAGCAGAACAACAACAAACAGCGATCTCAAGCTAAAGGTAGACATACGTTCATTTCTCCTTTCTAGTATGTTGTCGGACACTTATTGTAACTATCTGAGCCTGTCAGTGTGAAAAAAATGCACGTTTATAGGGAGAACTAGGGAGAATGTGACGCCTCCAGAGGGTATCATGTACCCAGAAATGACAGCGGAGCTTCGGACTTTCAGAGCAGTACAGCGCAGTGATGGTGGTGATCTCAGTCATGGATGATGAGAGAAAAAGCAAAACAGGCGGGCTCGCTCGCGTATGGGCGGGACAAAATCGTGTCAATTGTGTCCGGTGTGCACACAGCTTTAAGCTGTCATTTCTGGGTACATGATACCATACAGCATCCATGTCAAACTCGCGCGGGCCGCACTAACATTAAACTTTCATATCAAGGCGGGGGCCTCAAACTAGCGTCCGGCGGGCCGCATTTGGCCCGCGGGCCGCGAGTTTGAGACCCCTGATGTAGACAAACCCAGTTACCTCTCCTGCAGGAACACCCACACAAATCCGGTCCACAGCTGCCCTCTTCCTGCCCGGGTACGTCTGTGCAGAGGAGGCAGCGACACAGGCACATTTTAGTTTTTTCAGTTTTGCAGTGGCGGTGATAAAAAATTTGTAAAAAAGCTTGAAGTGATGTTTGTTTGAATGAAAAGCAATATAATATTGATCATACAGCATTAATCTGAATGCATGTTTGCTTTTTTTCTATACTACATGTTCGATCATGTTTGTGTTCACATATTGTATTTGTCTGCTTTATTTTCAGAAAATCCAAATGTGATCACTACATTTATTGTATCACATTAAGTCACATTTGAGCAAACTTAAATTTTTTATGTTATTCTTCCTTCCCTCCTAATTGGTTTATTTGCTTTTCTCTTATTTCTGTAATTCTTATATTATTAATTAAAATAGCTAGAATTGTTCTGTCTTCATAGTGTTGCCTCATTCAAGTTCACTATGGAACTGAGATCTGGCAAAGTTATGTGTGATGTTTGCGTGTGTCTTTTACCTTAGAGAGATCTCTGATCTGCAGGATGTCTGACTTGCTGCCTCCTTCATAAATCCTCTGCCTCTCAGCAGCCACGTCGTCGTCTTCATCTGTTATTGGAGTCGGCTTGTAGTCGGATAACCTGAGGGGTGAGAACAACATCTCAGAGAAGCATCTAGTCCAACAGATCCTGCACGCTCACTTTGCTCCAGACTTTGGGTTAAAATAAAAGGGAATTCTGTATGTTAAAGTTTCTGTGTAAACGACTTCTTCCCTAACAGAAGTATAAATGTGCAAAGATGCATGCTGATCCGTGTTAGCTGGCCTCCTACCAGTGGTCCATGAAGAAACGATACTGGATCAGAAGATTGAGAATAAAGTAGACGAAGCCTTCCACTGCCATGAAGGCAACATTTTTCCCCACAAAGTCCCAGCGGAAAGGGTCCGCTTTGTACACCTCACCTGGAACAAAAAAAAAAGCAGAGCCTCTACTGACAATGAAGTCTTTGTTGAGTGAATAAAGAGGAAAAAACCCACAGGATATGATTCGATTTAACTCAAGACGTGTCTTGTACATTGCACCCAGACTCAGAACTAAATCTGACATAACTACTGGTAATTAGCAACAAACGAACGAGTGTCGAGTGATGTTACATCAAAATACATTTGTCGGGAAAATGTCTGGTAAGGATACAGCACTCACCAAACCTGGCGTAAACATCGGTCACAGCCTGGTTCATGGCCATGTCGATCAGGCCTCTCCCCAGGCAGAAGTGAGGGAACACCAGCAGGCCTTTCTTCAGCCACTCATTAAACGCCAGCAAGGACTGGTGAAACACACACACACACACACACACACACACACACTCTGTGTATAGTACACACGCAGGTTGGATTATACACTAGAACACACAAACACAATATACACAATTATAAAAACGTGCTGTTTTATGATGTAATGTGTCCTATACTTGCAAACATGACGTCTTGTTTGAGTCGTATAAAACCGTCCTAACAGAGGAAATCTAGAAAAACTTGACTTGTCAAAAGCAGACATCCAACAAGCACACACCACTCAGAACAGAATGATGCTGCTCAGCTTATGCTGATAAAGAAGATGAAGCGGCTCCAGCGCGGACTCCGGTGTTTTTTTTTTTTGTGTGACTCGTCTGTTTGTAGACTCATCAGTGAGAGTGGAGGAGTGCAGATGTGCGGTGGAGGGGGAAGCATCTGGCGAGAAGAACCTCCTCCATTTGTTGACGGAGCAGGAAGTCGCCCCGTCACCATGACAGCAGCATCTGTGCTGTTTCTACCCACTTCTGTCTGATCCTTTTCCACGTTTTGTCTCCCCCCTCTCTCTCTCTCTACCTGTTTGTGTGTGTGTGTGTGTGTGTGTGTGTGTGTGTGTGTGTGTGTGTGTGTGAGTTGTCTTCCTCACATCTGGCCGCCCCTCAGTGGTCCAGCAGGTGTGTGTGTGTGTGTGTGTGTGTGTGTTCCCTGTCCTGAACACCTGCCCACCGCCCACAGCATCATCTCACAAACCATCAACAGCTGCACCATGTTATTTATTAGTCTGTGGATAGTTGTTAGTGTAACTCTATAATCTAAATTCTGTCAGATTGCATCAAATAAGATCCTAAAGTGCTAAGTGCATTCTGTCTGATGCATGTTTTGTTGATGGACAAATGGTGTAAAATGACAACAGGTACAAGGCGATATTAAATGTATTTAAATAATTCTTTTGTGTGTTCGGTTTCCAAGGAGTGTTTGGAAGGATGAAAATTCCTCTATGTGTTTGCAAGCCCAAAATGACTTTAGAGCCTATAGCAGGGGAGTCAAACTCAATTTAGTTTATGGGCCACGTGAAGCGCAATTTAACCTCAAGTGGGCCAAAACGGCAAAGTTGCCTTCCTTTCAGTTCACAGAATGGGAACGATGACATAAGAAAAAAGTGAAATTCCCAAACTATGATGATGCCTGATATTTCATATTCATGCATTTTAACCTAAAATAGTCACTCATCAATACTTACTGAACAATATTTAGTGTTTTAAGCAGCAGATGAAGTTTTCCCCTGCTTTACAAACCATTGACAAATCAAAGCTGGAACATGGAACTGGAACATTTTTGAATCACACTTTGTACAATGATCCATTGGGTCGGATCAGACCCTCTTAGAAATGTTAATATGAGGGGAAAAAAAAAGGGAGTTGAATGGGAAATATCCATGTGAAAGTCAGTGCTGTGGGTTGGACTGGTTGGTGGAGGAGCCTTTTCACTATTTGATTGATGAAAAAGAAAAAATATTCAGCAATTACTGAATAATGACAGCGCTCTTTGCTTACCACTCTGTTGTGTTTTTACACTTTCATGCTCACACCCAAACCTGAGTTTGATTGTCTTGCACCTTGCAGGCAGCTTTTTCCATTAACTCGTTGTTGTATTCTAACTGTCTTCCGTTCGTCTGCCCTTCAACTGTGCATATAATCCGGCGGATGGAGAAGTGTATGTCTGCATTTCATATTGATTCTTAACTCTGTGTCAACAGGCTTCTTTTTTTTTTTATACTTCTCGCCACCTTTCAACGCGGTCCAGTATGCCCTTCTTACCCGGTTGTTTTCAAAGAGCTCCAGGATGAAGGTGACGGCGCTGCTGTTGATGCCTATGAACAGGTTGATGCAGGACAGAGACACGTACGCCGTGCTGGGGATGTTGAACAGGTAGGACATCGGATACATCATCGGCGTCACTGACCACCTGCGAGACAGGAGACAGAAAAATATGTCCATAAATTCCTCTCCTCGTTTTTGTTTTCCCCCTTTTTGTTGTCATTTATTAATTTTTCTTCCTCCTCTGTGGATTTCCTTGTTGTTTGAATTGTTTTGTTGTTCAGTTCCTCTCGCCTCATTCAATTATGGATTTGTTATTACTGTTTGGTTGTGTTTTTTTTATATAGTCGAGGCGCCCTAATAAGGCCCTATGGGTACACATAGACTTTTTGTGTTTTATTGTTTTTGCATTCTGCACAGAACAAATGAACCAAATAAAAGTGAGCGTGAACCTTACCCATATAATAGCAGCAGGGCTATTAGAGCTGGCAGGTTGGATGGTGATGTGTAGCACTTTTTGTCAAAAGCCACAAAAATGCCAACCACCATGGCAGTGCTGATGGAGTAGTTCATCTGAGGGGCCAGGCAAAGCATCGGCGTGAGTGCATTGATTAATAAACGCACCGTTCGAAAACATCTCTCTGTCCAAACGCTGACACGAATCAACCCGTCTGCACCTACCATGTCCCAGAAAAAGTTGGACACCCAGTAAATGACGGGGCTGACGCCGCTGACAAACTGCAGGTGCTTGGCTTTGGTCACGCGCTCCTGGATGAGGTAGAGGACGAAGCTGGCGGGGATGAAGGACATGGCGAAAATCACGCAGATCGCCACCACGGCGTCCACTGACGTGGTCAGCCTGCAGAAAGAAACAGAAAAGGTCACGGCGGTGAGTTCTGGGGATGTCAGTAGTAATATCGGCTTTTAGGAAATGTTGTTCACCCAAACGTGAAACACAGGATTAATCTATATTTATATACTGTATAAAGTACAGGTTTTTTTGCCCCTTTCCTGATTTTTTTTTTGCACGGTTGTCACACATTATCATTAAAAAAAAATTAATATTAGTCAAAGACAACACAAACGTGAACACAAAATGCAGTTTTTATTTAAATGAAGGTTTTTATTATCAAGGGAGCAACATCTAATAGATTTAAGTGTGACAAATGTGCACAAACACACACACATACACACATATTTATATATATATCTATCTATGTATATATATATATATATATATATATATACATACTAAACTGTTCTGTATATTCTGTATTATTGTCTATTATTCATTTGAAGTTTGTACATTTCTCAAACTTGATCAGCTTAATATTAATTAAATACACAACATTATTTAAATCTTAATTGAAATAATCTATATAAGGAAGTATAAACACTTTCAAGATAAGAAGAAAAATAACACTTTCAAGAAAAAATAATTAGAAGTTATTATTATTATTTATTATTAATTTTAGTGTATATATGTATATATATATATACACACTAAATATATATATATATATGAAAAGTCTAAAATGTAAGCATAGGTAAGTTGAAACTCATAACCAGGACTCACACAGTGACTTCAGAGAGCTGCTCTTTGGTGAGGTTTAGTGGGTGGTTCATGGCGGTGATGCCGAACTCGACCGGTTTGGCGACCCGGGGCAGGAAGGCCCGTAGGATGGCGTTGTTGGCCACGTTCATGAAGGCCACCATGGAGTGCCAGCCTTTGTTATTGTACCAAACCTGACGGAGGAGAGCATGTTTCATTATTATCACGTTCCCGGGTAATTGCACATTAAAAGCTCTCGTTAGCGCTGACCCTCTTCAGATAAAACCGTTATTGCTCTGAGTGGAAAGCAAAATTATTATAAACCCAGCACTTACAGCTGTCACTCAGCATCCCTGCAGTATTACTGGTGTTAATTAAAAAGTTGGTGATGCTAAAGAAAAGTGCCTGAAGTAGTCTTCAGAAAAAAAGGAGCATGTGGAATGTTAGCACATCTTTTCACCCATTTATTTTCCCGCCAGCATGTGTGTGTGTAGGTGAGGTGTCACACACACACACACACACACACACACACCACATACCTTTATGTTGAATTCACTTTCCATGTAATGTAAGAAAGGCCCGATATCCTTGAGTGCAAGGTTGGAATAGTAACCCTGTGAAACACAAATACCAGGTTGATTTTGTGGATTTTTATGCACACTACTGCATTTCACATGTCTGTACTGAACAAGGAGAACAGTAGCTACCCCCGTGATGTTCAGCATCCGTCCCAGTTGGTCGAAAACATTCTGAATGTCTTTGGGGTCGACGTCGAGGATGGGAAGCTGCCCTCCTACTGACAGACCTCCATATCTGAGGACAGAGAACACATTGCTTGCTTTAAAAATCACGCTTCATCATGATGAATCAATGCGCGTATGAGGTATAAACGATTACCTTTGTTCGTTCACCCAGTATTTGCTCTTCAAACTGCGTAAAACACATCAGATACGATTAAATTCACTTTACTTTCCCCTGGTTGTATCAGTTCAGACGTGAACTACTGTACATTATCATGACCTGGTTCTGATGAGACTGGGATAGGTTTTGACCAGGTAGTCGGAGATGTTCCTGTCGGTCAGATCCAGCATGGTGTCCCCCGTGGCCTCGGTCCGCTGGCGTGGGGGCCGGCCGCCCGCCCCGATGGGGCAGATGGGCATCATGGTCAGCTTCTTGTTGGTGCTGCACTGGCAGGAGGGCGAGGGGTTCCTCTGGCTCCACCCGGGACTCTGTAAGATGTTGCTGACCACAGGGTCCATGTCGGGGTACTCCCACTCCGATGTGGCGTTCCGGCACGGCATTCTGGGAGCAGGGGGGTGGAGGGACACACGTAGTCAGCACTGCAATATGCACAGTATGGATGTCCTTTCATTGCATTCTGCGTCGTGATGGGATTTCAAATGTGTTATTAAGTTGTTGTAAGAGATTCTGTACCTCTTCTCCATAAGGTGTATGGACTGTAAATATATATCACTATAGTATATTGATGTGTATTGTCCTCTTGGTATTTTGATAAAATAATTGAAATACTAGAAGTAGTTAGCTGTGTATTGCTCTCATCCTTCCTTATTCTGTGGTAGTGTTAATCACCCCAGTGGTTCTCCCTCCATGCAGCGGGTCCCCAGGCCCGGTGCACTTAACAAGCGCTCCGTGAAGCGTTTCATTTTGGGGTCAAAGGGTTGCTCGTTGCTAAAATTGGAAAGACAAAACAAAAAAAAAGGTGAAAATCAAATAAAAGAAATCAACGTCAGTGAGGCGCATGGCCGCACACGGATCATTTGATTGAGGGTGTCCGACCTGAAGAAGGTGAACTGCTGGCCGTACAACCAGGGGGTCAGAGTCAGACTGGGATACTCCCCGAACGGGGGGACGACCATGGTGAAGATGAGAGCGATCAGGACGAAGCTGGCAGGCAGCACGATCTATGCATCCACAGAGAGAACCAGTCACAACATGGGATAGAAATGTAATGTAACAGAAATGTAAAATCCACATAGACAGCACTGGGATGTAACTACAGTTACATCCCAGTTACATGTAACTACAGTTACATTCCAGTGTAAAGTACTGCACTAAAGTGCAACTGTGACATACTCGTACTCAAGTATTTCTAGCTGCTGCTACTTTATACTTTCTAGTCCACTACATGTATTTGACAGCTTTATTTAGGTTTCACATTCAGATTTGAATATTTTACTTAATAATAATAATAATATAATACTTACAATAATACTATAATATTATATTATTATATATATGCAAATGTGTGTGAAAGGTCCCCGATATTATGATGTAGTGCTATTTCTATTATTCTACCTAAAGTATAGTAGGTAAAGTTACACATTAAATTCCTCTTCAAGAAAAAAAACATTATAGCAGTATAATATACTGTGGTAATAATAATAATAACACAATGCATAATGAGTCCTTTTACCTATAATACTTTAAGGAACTTTTGTTGATAATACTTTTACTTGAATAGTTTTTTGGCTTTTTTCCTTAATTTTTTCCCACCAGATTTAGGACAGATACTGTTAAGGTTTTCAAACACGCACACACACGCACGCACACACACACACACACACACATATACACACTATTACAATATTTATTTAATAGCCCCAGTGTCAGCACCTCGTGTCCACATATCCGCTCCCTGTACCTGTGCCAGGAAGTCCTTCTGGCTCCGTGTGGCGTGGTGAAGCCTCTTCACCATCAGAGCATGAAACTGCTTCAGGATCAGCACCGTCCCCTTCACCTGCTTGGAGCCCCTCCCCGCGCTGCTGTCTGATGCACCTTGGGCGGTGCCATTAGCTTGTGTCGCATCGTGATTTTCTGTATTTTAACACACAAGCATCCTGTTAAACACATGCACTGTGGATACAATCTATGCAGAGGGAAAGGACATCTGCTCCTGAGGCGTCTACAGCGCAGCTTAGCAGTCAGGCTGCAGTAGATCTGACTGAGAGGGGCAGCTGACCTTTGTTCGAAGTCAAGAGATATAAAAGTGAGTGAATGGAGGAACTTGAAGCATTGCTGTGCTGGAGAAAGAGCGAGAAAGCAGCAAAGCTCTTCTAGATACTCCCTGCATTCTTGTAGCTGAATTTCCCATACCTGGGTCACTTGAGCTGCTTGGAGGCTTAATATCTTTTTTGTTATCTACTGTACTTCTCTGTGATGGGTATCTTACATTCAAATGTTCAGACTGTCATTGTGTGAGGAACTCCACAACATCAAGAAATTCCCCCAAAACACCAAGTGACCCAGGTTCAGTTGAAAATAAGATAGCTTTTATATTGCCGGAATTCTGTGTAATTGCTCTTGAGTTTCCAACCTTTAATTCCCCCCATGCTGGCTTCGGTGCTTTTAGATCTCCGCTGTAACATCCACTGTTCTAAAGGTGAGAGGGCACAGAGGAGACACAAACACACACACGCACGCACGGACTGGAGGGTGAGAACTGACAGAATGATGCATGGCACCACACGTAAAGACTAGACAAGTAGCTGACGCTCCAGTTAGGGAGGGCACAATAATACAGGGATAATAAAAACCGGTGTGAGGCGAATGGATTAAGGGAGACAGGGCAGCGGGTCAGAAATTCAATTCCAGGAACAGGCCATGTGGAATATCAATGGCGGTATTTACCGGGAGTGGTGGCATTAGCTGCTGCTTCTCCATCTGCAGTGACCTTTATGAATATCTGGAAAGATTAAAACAAAAAAAAAAATCCTTAACTTCCGACGTTTCATACATTAAATGAAGTTTTTAAAGTTCAGGAGTCATAAGAGATAACATTTTAATTTCTATTTCTTAAACTTTAGACTCCATTAATAAATGACCTGAGATGCAAATTATTTATATTTTATTGAGTCAAACCTGTGGTATTATTGTCTTCCTTGTATTATTATGTTAAATAAATTCTTATATTACAAATAAAAATTGAATTAAAGTAAAATTATCACACATTCTTCCTTCTGAAAGAGTTAAATTAGCAGAAAAACATATTTTATGCATAATTCAAAACACTAATTTTTAAACATGAAGAGAACCTTACAATGGTTACAATTTGCTACTGTTAATATTATTTAGACAGTTTTTTGACACTAATGGGTTAATTATAGTACATTTTACTATTATCTTGCAATTACTACTTGTAATCACAGGGGCTGCTTTTGTCTTCACAACTGTATCTGATTTGGAGATTGCAGTGAAGAAATGTGGAAAAAAGTGGCCTGACCCTGCGAGAAAAAAATCCTCCTCAGGGCATTTTCTTTCTGATGATGTCAGAAATCATAAAGCTGAGCACACCACCCAAAGGGAAGCTCTGATTTATTATTTAAAGGAGAAGGACCCCCGCGCTCGCCTACCTCCTCCAGTGATGTGTCAGAGATGCCGAAGCTGCTGAGGCCCATGTCGGACAGCGTCTCCTCCAGCTCCCTGAACAGGCTGGCGTACGCCCGGTGCTTGAAGCCCTTGTTGGGCAGCAGGTAGGTCAGCTCCTGGCCGATGCTCTCGATCAGCTTGGCTTCGGGGACGTGGTGGTGGATGAGGCTGGTGATGCTGTCGATGTCCCCTGGGGGAAAAGAAGAACAGAAACCAAACATGGAGGACAAATTAGGCAGGAAATTTTAAACAAAGACAGAGTTACTTTGCGCTCCACAACTGCTTCAAAGCACGGCGTCCTCGGGCGGAACCAGGAGGAGGAGGAGGAGGCACGTGGGTCAAATATCCCCACTGAATTATGAATATGAAATAATAGTGCGCTCTGTTTTACAACGTGTCACACACACACACCAGCAGGAAGAATTTCCTTGCAGATCTACAATAGACCTGACACTTACCATCCATGACTCTGTCCATATGCAGGGAGCGGTACTGAGACTGATCTTTATAACTGGTGCATATGGAGCAGGAGCAGGAGCAGTCTGAGGCACAGTCACAGTCGTTCTGATGGGAACAACAAAGGAAAAAAACAGACTCTCTTTTGTATTTCCAAGCCACTAATACGGGGTTAGAGGTAGTAAATAGTTAGGAAACAGGTTATACTCTTTGGGCTTTTGGGTGAGGTGGTGTCAGCTGTACCTCCTTCTTCCTAAGATCCTTCATGCAGCGCACGAGCGTCAGGTAGAAGCCCACCCCGAAGCAGTTCTTGAGGAAGAGGGGCGAGCCGCAGCAGTGGAGCTGCCCCTTGGAGATGATGGCGATGCGGTCGCTCAGCAGGTCGGCCTCGTCCATGTGGTGGGTGGACAGGATCACAGTACGGCCTGCGTCACAATCAAAGGAAACTTTCTGGCTTTTTTTTTTTTTTACTCTCGAGGCGAAACCAAAGATTACGGGTCACCGCGCTTTTTTTCGAGTGCCTCAGACGCTATTGATTTTCTGACTAGAACTTTTTCTTTTGTTGTAGCGGCGTAACTGAATTTTTCCGTTTGATCAGTTCACTACTTAATTCAAGTGCCCGAGGAGAGCTGTGATTTCTTCTTCGGTGTTGTCAGTGCAACAGGAGAAAAAAAATGTTTCGGGGGTAAAATGTGCATGTTAGACAGCTTGTATCTGCAGCTGCAGAGATAAAAGGTCGATTTCAGAGAGGTTGAAATGTGAAGCTAAAGAGGGGTTGGTGTAAATGTTCATCAGTGACATGTTTTACCAGTTCTGTATTTTAGAAGGAGGTCCCAAATGGATCTCCTGGAATAGGGGTCCACTCCAGAAGTGGGCTCGTCCAGGATGACGACCTTTGACCCTCCCACGAACGCCATGGCAACCGACAGTTTCCTCTGCATACCACCTGTGGAAAAAAAAATGAATGAAAAAATTTCATTCTCATTTTCTCAATGACACACACACACACACACGTGGAAAGAAGTGGTCCACCTGAGAGGTTCTGAGCCTCATCATCTCTCTTGTGAGGCAGCCCCAGGTCCACCAGCATGTCCTCGACCTCCCTCTCCGCCTGCTCTTGACTGCGACCCTTCAGCAGTGAATAAAACAGGATGTGCTCCTCCACTGTGAGACTAACACAAAAACAGGGCAATGAGAGGAAGAAGGTTATGTTGATATTTTTGAATGTGTAAAGGCTTTAAAAAAATGAGAAGATGCAGGAAATATATGAGAAACACTTTTTAACTATTGCTGTCAAAAGCCACTGGTTAAGTAGTAGAAGCTAAGTGTACTAAAATGATGTAAGCAAACGTACTTGTTTGGTCACTGATACATTAATGGCATCATTAGTTTATGAATATGAAGCATCAGTCTACAAGCAGCATGTTAGCGTTAAGGCTACTGGAGGTGGACCTAGTTTAACCTGTTCAAAACCTCCTAAAACCAGGGCAGCACTGGTTTTATGCATACTAAATTGCATGAGAAAACCTCAGCTACAACCACCAACTATAAATAAAGTATTTTTATCTCTAGTAAAACACAATGTCATTGTCAATATATATTGTCTATATCCACAATATTAATACATAACATCTTAATGACTATTAAATATTAAATATAGGAGCTGTTTGTGTGATTATTTAATTGGGTCCTTATAGTCTTCTTTTAAAACATACAGATATAGTCTTCATGTCCTCAGTGTGATTTCTAGGCTTTTATGGACAAATAATTGATCTTTGAACTCTTATCTTAATAATCATTGAACTTGGAATTACAAATGCAGTAATTTATCTTAAGTTTTTTTTTCCATAATTTGGGTCAGTTTAGTGTTGTTTAAAGTTTCAAATAAAGTATTTTTATCTGTACTAAAACAAACAATTTTGCAATATTCCAACTATATTTGCTCTGTTATGAATTGATTCTGACATTTCTGTCACCTGACAGGTTGTAGAGATATTCCATATTTATTACAATTCATAGCAGAAAAACTGAAAAAAGGAGCTTGGTGGTTTAATTGTTTTTATACAGTTATCTAGGTGTTGCGCCCTAGATAACTTCATAGAGTCATCAGATGAATGTGAGGGGTCCTGAGATGATTAATAGGAAATAAAAGAAGAAGGGAAAAAAGCTTTGATTCACAAATAATTTTCAGTTTTTTGGAATTTTGAAAATACCGTACTGCAAGGAACTCACTGGTTGAAGAGGATGTTGTACTGGGGACACATGCCCATAGAGGTACGGATGGTATCCATGTCAGTCCTGATGTCTTTTCCATAGATGTAGGCTGTGCCCGATGTAGGCGTGTAGAGGCCAGTCAGGATGGACCTGGACCCAGCAGAAAGTCACACAATGTTCCAGTAGCATGACAAAGACAATCCTGTGCTGGGACCTCATGTGTGAGCATAGACCTCCGAAATCCCACCCGCATTCACAATAAAAGTATGAAAAATGCATTCAAGCAGTACGTTAAATGGTTAAATGAAGAGATTCTACAATTCTGTGATTTCAGCTCACATGGTTGTGGTTTTTCCGGCCCCGTTGTGCCCCAGGAAGGATGTGATCTGGCCCTCGTAGAAGTTGATGCTGAGGCAGTTGACGGCGGGACGAGGGCTTTTACCGAACACCTTCACCAGGTTTTGGATCTGCACGCCCAGCCCCAGGCCTATGGGGTCAGTCTCAAAGAACAACTGGTCTGTGTTGGGGGGAAATAAAAAACAACAGAAAGAGGTGTAGGGTTTTGGAGGACAAAAAAAGGATTTTTAAATACATATATCAAAACCACAAATTTTATCTTTAATTCCATCCAATCAGGTAAAGAATTTGGGCATCATTTTCGGCTTTCCACACAATAAACAGGTTACAAAAACAGGATTTTATCATTTAAAAAATATTATGAGTTGGAGCTTGTTTTTAGTACATGTAAAGCACTCTGTGCTATGTTTAATACATGAAAAGTGCTTAGAAATTAAAGTTCATGTTATCATTATCAACTTGTAGAGGATAGCAGCAAGGCCCTGCCTGTCCACCAGATGTCCTCGCTGTGTTACCCACATGCAGTTTGTTCAGTCACTACTACCTCTCCCCGCCTCAGGTCTGTGGTCCATGGTTCCTCACCTTCCTTGGCTGTGTCCTGACCCTCCTCCTCCTCCGGGTTTGGATTTTCCTCCAGACGTCTCAGCGCCTCCTTCTCTCTCTCCATCCGATCCCTTATGCCCTGGTGCTTACAGGTTTTTCTGCCGACTGAGCCGTTGCAGGTGTGCGTGTCGGGCGTCTCCTGGGCCTGGACGTCCTGCTTGTGTTGTTCCTCGCTTGTGGCCTCGGGTTTCCCAGGATCTGAAGGGGAACGGACAGAAAGGAACATTTTTACTGCTCGCAGGTCGTTCCGTATGGAAAGTTCAGCTCTCACGGCAAAGCAGAATTGTCTGGCAGGGCTACGTGTAATGTAATTTGCTGTTTTCCTGGTGCATTTCATGCTTGTTAACACCTTCAGTACGACGCTTGGTAGAGGAGAAGGAGATTTATATTTGTGTACTTTCAATTTGCCAATACTTGCCTTGAAACTGACTTTGCTTGTATGGAAAAAATACATGTGTTGCATGTTTTCATTTGCATTGCTCTCACTTGCTTTAAAAGGCCCTTATCTGTACTTGTATTTATAAGAAATTATGGGAAAAAAAGGAAAAGAGGCTATGAGCAACAGTTAAAGGTTGGTTTTCCCTTAGTCTCATTTTCCTGGGAAAGTTGTGAGCAATCCTGCTCTTTTGTTTATGAATAAACAGACTTTGTGGTGTGTCAGTTTGGCCTGTGGTTGGACGGACCTGTGCTGCCAAGAATGTGCTGCAAAGTACTGTCTTTTACCAAAATACTGATTTAGTTCCAGCCCCAGACATAATAGAGGGGACAAGAGGTAGGAATCCTACTTGCGGAGCTTCAACTCATTGTGTACTTGATGAGTGGTCTACGGTTAGAAACACACAACGTCATATACAAAGCTTCTCAGACTCGGTAATTCTAACCTTCGTGGGGCATTTCTTGGTATTTGGGCGCCGCTGTCTGCCAGTATGACGGCTGGAGTGGAAAGTAGAATGGCCGGCCGACGCCGTACTGTCCTGTGGAGGAGAGAACCAGCGTCATCAGCGGTGAAATGAGCACTTTCTTTCCCACGGGTCTTCAAGTATAACTTGCAGCGTATGAGCAGCCCGACCTGGGAAGACGTTGTCCAGATACCAGGCCAGGACGCCGTAGAGGACGGCGTCAAATACCATCATGACGACGGAGGTCAGGAAGGAGTAGGAGTCTTTCTCTAGCGGGCTGGTCTGGATGTTGTCCCACTGCAGGCCCAGACCCTGCTCCTCATACCGCGACAGGTACTCCGTCCCAAAGCCGAAGGCCACCGGAGACAAGAGGCTCTGGAGTAGGAGAAGGAAGCAGAAAGAACTTGATGTCTACATGAAAGAAACTGTCAGGATTTTAATCACCATGTCTGATGTTTTATCACCTTTTGTGATCAAAGCACTTGTCTTGACGGGTGAGTTCATAACATATCAGCTGTCAAAAATTACACTTAGAGCATTCATGACTGTTTCTTGAGTCACGACTCAACATACATACCAACATGCCCCTCGTGAATGTGGAAGACAGAACAATGGTGACTTGTCAAAATAAAGCGTTGCAGTTTTGGATCCAAACCTCTGAGTCAACAGGTGAGTTTAGTGCCAGAGAGACAGAACATGGTCAAGCACATCAGTTTTTTTTTTTTAATAATGTAACCTTTGCGAATAGTTTCCATCTTCTGCTGCTGGGAATGTCAGGTTACACTAATACAGGCCAGCCAGATGTAGCTAGTTTACCTCCCAGTGCGATTCCTCCCAACTCACAACTTGTATAGTTAAGTGATATTCAATGTAAACTTCATAAGATATTCATGAATTATTCACAAAGGCTGGAGATTAAATTAATAGTAATCTCAGATGTGTCGTGGCCAGGTAAAAGATTTGGAACAAAAAGGGCAATGCTGCTTTGCAATTGTTATCAAAAGTTATTGATGTTCTTTCTTTTATATTCATGAGAGGTTTGGAATGAATGTTGATTCATGTCTCATGAAACTTGCAACAGTCATGAATTCTGTATGTGCAGTCCATGACAGCTGAATGTGTTTTTTTTTTTTTTAATCTGCAATCGTAAAAAATCCCTTAAAGAAACAGAAAAAACGTGACGTACAGCAGCCAGCTTCATGTTGTTGGTGATGCGGTCCTGCCAGGCGAAGCAGAGGATGTGCGGCAGGTAGAGGGTGAAGTAGATGATGCCGCTGCAGGCCGCCGCCAGGTTGGCCTTGTTGAAGAACACGCTCATAAGGAAGCACTGCATGATGGTGGCCACGGTGAAGGTCAGCAGGAAGCAGAAGACCAGGATGGGGTCGCTGTAGTTCAGCACCTTCCCACCCTGAGACACACCAAGACACGATAGTTGCTGCTAAATTTGATTTTATCTTCACAGAGAATTCATTAAAGTAGTAGTGACACTTGACTACAGAAAATATGGTAACGAAACAGTTTTTTCAGTTAGGCACAATGTTATGTTTTGCATGGACAGATTACCCCAGTCATCCTGGTATAAATGGAGTAACTTTTAAAGGGAGGAAGGTTTTCCCATTATTTCCAACTGGTTGAAAATAAGTGGAAGACTTTGAGTATGAGGTGTATACACTGTGCCCTGGCCTGTCAGCAAAACACGCTAATATAAAGCCTTCAGCTCAAGATCCCTGAGGGAATGATGACACACCGTGTTCAGCTACCATAAGATGCATGGAGGCTATGCTACAATATTTGATCTGCACCCCAGACAGGTCACACACACACCATTCGCTCACACACACACACACCTACGGGCGATTTAGAGTCTCCATGTTTTTTGGACTGTGGGAGGAAGCTGGAGAACCTGGAGAAAACCCACGCAGACACAGGGAGGAAATGCAACCTCCACACTGAAGGATGCCAGCTCAAGTCCTTGAACCTGCAACCTTCTTGCTGCGAGGCACCGGCCCTACCCACCGTGCCGATCATCATCATTAATATCCAAGAACAAGTAAATAAAACTCGACTCGCTCCCCTCGCGCCTCCTCACCATGACGATGGTGGTGAGCAGCGCCGTGCTCGCGGCCATTATGGTGAAGCTGTCGATGAACCAGGTGTACCAGATGACTCCGTTCTCCACCCCCATCGCTTTGAGGGTGTCCTTGAGGCGCAGCTCCTTCTCCAGCACGATGCTCTTCACCGTCATGGACACCGAGTAGATCCAGGCCAGCACCATGAATATGGGGAAGCAGCGGTTCAGTGTGATCATGAAGCTAGAGGCCAGAGAGAGGAGAGAAGGGGGGCGAGTTAGGACAGGACCCAATGTAGGCGAATTTTTCCTAAAACTGAATCAGAATTGCAGCACACTATCAAGGCATGCTGTAATAACATTAAAATTGGAATATGGGCAAAAAACAAAAAACATTATTTTTTATTTATTGGATGAACCTTTCACAATGAATACTCCACACCGATTTACTCACAGATCATCGACATAGCACGGATACGGCATCTGCTGCACGTAGACCCCGAGCGGCCAGTCGTTGCCCGTGTGCAGCTTGATGATGCCATGATCAATCATGTCCTGCAGGTAGGCAAAGCCCCCCCAGATGTACCTCTGGTCCTCCATGGGGTCTGCCCTGGGGCCCGGGTCCCAGTACCTGAGCCAAAACACAGGGGGGTAAATTCTGAGGACGGCGGGGTGGCTAGAAGCTTACCGGCTATAATATGAGCATCACATTATATAGGCAACTAAAGATCCCATAGTGTTAGAAAGTGCTTTTTAATGATAAGACGATCCAGATGTTATAAAACCACCGTCCCAATCTCACACTCCCTTCAGAATTTCGCAATAATGAAACATCCCAAAGCCCAAATCTCCAAAGCCACACACACTGCATGTTCGCAGCTTTCACCTAAGCGGATAAGTCAGAGGCAAAGCCCTTTTACAATCTGATTACTCCGCTGTATGGAGAGGGAGGACTCCCACTGGGTCCATTACTGCCCGCTTGTGTGCTGTAAACAGCTAAAACTGTTTGTTCGCCCCGCGGGGATGTTGAAATACTGTCTGTGTATGAATGGGGGATCAAAGGGGAAGCGAAATGCGACTACGCGTGTGAGTATGAAAGCCCAGGTATCGAGTTAACACAGAACCGCTGAGGAACGTCAGGAGCCACGTTGGTGGCAGACGCAGATGTTTGTTTTTTTTGTTTTCTTCTCTGATGATTGTGACATTGCCTCATTATCACAGCAGGACAGAATGTAGGAAGGGGAAGGTTGTCGGTTAACTGCTGTGTACGTGTTTGCATATTAGTCATCTATTTAATGTATAGGAAGAACCTATAATTCATTTTCCTCATTAAATGCATAGAATCATAAATTTGTAGTTGGTTATTTCCCACTAGCTTCTATGGTAATAAGATGAATCACAATATGATTCATATAATAGGGAAGATGCATATGTAGTCAGTCATTTTCTATACCTACTTATTCCTCATTAGGGTCACAGGGGTCAGCTGGAGCTAATCCCAGCACATTACATATGAGAGGCAGGATACACACCAGGACAGGTACCAGTCCATCATAGGGGACACGCCACACAATTTAGAATAAATATGTGTTGCTTTTTTCTAATATACATAACTATACTGAACCTCTTTGGGTCTTAAATCACGACTGAAGATGAACTGATTTGGAAAAGCTACTGACCACTAAAGGGCTTCTGACAAGGGGTCAGGAATAGAGATTGCTTCACTTTAAGGGATCAGAAGCCAGAAAGCGCGGAGACTTCATGCGCCGGTGCACACACGGCCACTACTGACCTGTCTTTGATCTTGTTGGTACGCTCCACTGCATCGATGTCCATGCGGATCTTATACTTGACATGTGGCGGAATGTTCGTGGTCCAGGGATACATGTCTATGAAGACCACACCGGCCCAGTACTTGTTATCCTCTAGCAGGTACAGGGCCTGGTGGATCATGGCGGTCTCGTCGGTGTGCGGCACAAACTTATCCAGGGTGATGCACTTCAGGGAGAAGAGAGAGAGGGGGAGGTTTGGTAGTTAGGTTTCCAGAAGAAACTGGGACACACTGATACAGCTGTTAGAGGAGCACAGATTTAGGATTTCCTGTATTTTGCATGCTCCCAGAGGAATGAAGATGATCCTCTTGTATTCTATGAAACATGCTTTGGAAGTATGATCCGGTTGGTGTGTGAGCGAGTGAGTCCAGGTCTAATTTGTTTATGCACTGGATTACAGCACATGAACAACTGACAAGGAGAGCTGGGTATTGAACATGAACACAGAATGTGACCATAACATGTGACTCCGAAAAGTCTCCTATAAAAAGATGTTATTGAATCCTGGAGGAGATTCATAGTTTTATTTGCTGCATTTGATCTAGTCAGAAATGTTATTTAGCAAAAAAATCATGTACTGCTGCTTGTTTTTTGGTGAATAATTTCTAAACCAATTGGGCATTTTCAACAGTACATGTCAATTTAATAATAATAATAACTGTAATATTTATTGTTCATCTTTATTTTCAACAAACACACACACACACACACTATAAATATATATAGGCATACCACAAGAAAAACAAACCAAACAAGAACAAACACAGAAAACTAGTCTGCTAGTGTCAAAGAATAGAAAAATGTGGGATTAGCTTGTGTTGATATTTCGGGCCATTTTGTAACATTGTTTAGGTGACATTAGTCTTCTATAGTCCTGATGTTGTATTGTTATCTTGACTTAATTTTAGATTAGATTAGTGTCTTGAATATATTCTTCATTACTTTGCTTTGTTAGTGTGTTTTTCATGTTACTATTAATATTTATGATTTAATATTTTTTTCTTTACTTCCTTTCTTTCCCTGTGTCAGGTAATGGTCTAGGGAGACTCTCTGGTTGAGTAGGGGTCAACTAATGGGGATCCTTATAATAAACAAATAAACTTCCATAAGTGATTCTGTTGAATTAAAGAAAGAATCCGTTTGATAATCTCTGCAAACTCTGGGTAGTTCACTCCATCTTTCACTAAAATGATCATGTGACGTAGAAAAACTGCAGCTACTACACACAACATTCTTTCGTTGCACCTGAACACATGCAAACATGTGAGGAGAGTAAAATCATGCACTTATGTAGCAAACTACCCACGATCACAACTCTACACCTATACATGTATAACATGTATAAAAATTCTGTCGGAATTTGCGACACACACACACACACACACACACATACAAACAAATAGTACCAACATTTCTTTTTAATCATATTTTAAAATATCGCCAAGAGGGGACTTGGAGTTTTAGGCCATTTACACCTATCAGTGAATGGACCTCCACATTCTCCCTGAAACACATGTAATTAGCGCATGAAGCTCCCAACACACACACACACACACACACACACACACACACACACACACACACACACACACACACACACACACACACACACACACACACATCTCTTTAGCCCCCTCCCAACCCCATGTACACCATGTCTAATGTCTCCATTCACATTACTGTACAATAGCCTGAGAGCTCTCACAGAAAGACGAGGCAGCACTTCCCATTCATCTGTATGGGACTATACATCTACAGCACAATAATGTTCGCTCTGAAACGGGCTGAGAAGAAAGATCCTCGCGGATACACATGTACCGATGGGATTTCAGTGTGAGAAACATACCCCTGACAGAGTGAGAGGACGTAATGCTAACCACAGCAGTTATTCTGCGGGCCAGCGCTAGCTGACAGCTATATCTAATTGGCCAAATCGCCGGGGTTTGTTTGTGGGGCTCTGAGGAGTCTTCACATGGAACTTGGAGACAAAGGACAGATTGAGACGGCCGCTCTGATAGGGCACTCTCTCTAAAAGCCGCAACCCCTGCGCCCCCCCGTTCAATCGAAGGTGAGAGGAAGGAGGGAATGCGTGAAGGATGGAGACAGTGATTTGCCCTCTTTTATCCGCAGGCACAGGGGTCTGTTACAAAGTGGGGCCGTACACTAAAACAGCTCCGGGCTGATGGGACCGGGGGGGGCTAACTCCCACCTACTCTCCACTTCATCACCAGCCCCACAAAGGAAGCCAGGGAGGGGGGTGACAGCAGGCTTGTTCTCCCCACCTTTCAGCGTACTGGACAGGAGAGCGCCTCTAAACGCTGTGCTAAGTGGCCTGCTCTGTCTGAAAGAGGCCTGGCTGCAATCTGCTGGGAGCAGACGGGCAAGACTGACGGCCCTGTCTGGGCCGACTGAGGGCTGGTGTCACAGAGGGGCTAAACACCTCCTGCTGCGCGGAATACGGTCAACACAGACTGAGAAATAACAGAGGGATTATACGCGTATTCCTGACCTCTCCGTACTGGTTGACCGTGCGTATGAGCTGGTCGATGACGTCGAAAGCGTTCCTCCAGTCAAAGTTGGGCATGCCCGCCTCCCTCTGTTCTTCTGGGCCGTTGTACAGGAAGTTAAGAATGTCTCTGGTGGTCAAATTTGTGTCCTGCAGACTCTGGTCCATGAAATCCATCACCGTTGGGTTTCTCAAGGTGTCCTGCAGGGATTGGGACAAGAGAAGAGAATAGCGACTGTATCTGAGACAATACATCACCTGTATTCTGTATTTACACAGAATAGTATTTTTAGTAAAGTTATCCTATCCTATGTTTAAAAATAAATTTGAATTGCTTTTTAATCATAAGATGGTCACATTTCAAAACAATCTATGTACAAATATACACAGCCTGTATTGCAAAACTGTGCCTCTAAATTAGCTGTCAGGACATCCATGAGGTTGTGATGTCACAGGTATACAGTCACAGCCCACCTCACTATATAGAATAAGAGAATCTTGAGAGAGGAGATACTACTGTATAGACCGTAAAACCACAAATATATTTAGTTATCAAATCTTTGATTAAAACCCCGAAAAGAAAGGTGGAAATTAGGGTATATCCATGCGTTTGCTCGTCAGTTCAATGTATGTTTTCCATACCCTGATCACGTTCATCTGGACGCTGCTGTGGAAGAACGCCCGGAGCTGAGGGCCTATCTCCTCCCACGCCTTGGCCATGTTCTGCAGCCTCTCCAGCTCCTCGAATGTTGTGTTGGCCTGAACACACAGAAGAAGAGTTCAGAGGTAACATGACCACAGATGCATATTCAATGTGTCTCGAGTATTATCATAAAAGGTCAGGCCAAAAATCACTTTAAGTGTTTTTTCTATAAGCAAAACAGCCTCACAGGGGCATAGTTTCATCCTTTTCACACACATAGAATTGTTCTGTCCTGTAGACAGTGTTAGTAAGTACCATTACAGTACATTTACTGTACATTTACTTTAATAAGTATTGTACTTAAGTAACATTTTGAGGTATTTATACTTTACTTGACTGTTTTCCATGTAATGTTAATGTTCCACTTTACTACATTTCAGAGGCAAATATTGAACTTTCTACTTATTTTGCAGATGCAGATTTATTACAGTGGATAATAGAACAAGCTTTCAATATACTGTATATCTCATTGTTAAAATGAAACCAGTAGTTTTCGGATTTTGACATCTTACAAACAGCAGGGTGTAGTCAGGTCACATTTTACATTTCTATGAGTTATTAACAGCTAGAAAATAGTGAATTTCCCCTTTAAACTTCTGTTTGTTTAAAATGATCCAATATATCACCAAAAAATCAAAGACTAGAGAAAAAGTTCATTAACCATAATTTTCTTCACTCCTCTCATATTAACCATCTCATGACCTCACACATTTATCTGCTGACCCTTTGGAGAAGCCCGACCCTTAGGTTTAGAACCACTAAATCTGAACTGAAATAGCCAACTACATAAAATACTTGAAATTAGTTTCTATTTGTAATACTTTAATAGTTTAAGTCGATTGCTGTTATTACTCATGTAATAGGATTCTTTTTCATGCAAGCGTATTAATTGTAAAAGAGTATTTTTACGTATTGTCATGGTACTTCTACAAGCGTTCCAGGACCAGTAAATTGAGCTGTGACAGACTGAAAAACACGTTGTTTTCCTTTCACTCCGCTCCCTCACGTTCAGTTCACGGTTTCATTCTCCCCACCTCTTCCCTTCCCTCCCGCCGCAGCAGATCGCCCCCTATCCCTCCACCCTCCCTCTGGTCGGTAGTCAGCTCATTCCTGAGAAGGGTGGGGGTCACTTACAAACAGATACTGGCCATGTGGAAAAGAAATGGAGAAGGAGAGGGGAAAAAAGGGAGCAGCCAGAGGTGAGGGGTCGGGCTCGAGGTGGTCTCTCTTACGCTCTTTAATATCTTGCGGACGGCGGGGGAGTCGGGGGTGTACAGGATCTTTCCCATCAGCAGGGGCTTGACTGAGTTCCACACAATTTTCGTGACAGGGTTGGACTCCAGGGTCTGCATCAGGGCGTTGCAGAAGGGAGCTGGAATCACACAGACGACCAATAAAGAAGAAGAATGTAGAGACAGAGAGAGGAACGGAGGAACATCTTCTTAGAGCCATATCCACAACTGACCCCTGTTTGATACCAAGCAAGTTATCTATTACATGCAGCGTCCTGGTATGAATTAATATGATATTCTTTAACCTGTTAAAGCCAAAACCTTCTGATACAGGGGCAGGATTGTGTTTTATGCATATATTGTATGAGAAAACCTCAGCTATAACACTAAATACAATTCATCTGTAGTAAAACACAATGTTACTGTTACAGCATCGATATATATAGTTAATATCCACAGGTATTTTTTATACAATAAGAAATGTATATATTATATACTATATTCATAAATATATATATATATATTTTTGTTTTAATGAACCTCAGTATGATGATTTTATGAGCGATATTCTTTATTCATTATCATTTATAGCAGGAAAGCTAAAAAAAACAGGCCTGGGGCTACAGTCGCTTTAAAAAAAAAGATTTTACATCTCAACAAGTTAACTTTGTTAAATAAAGATTAAATTAAAAAAATATATATATATATTTTTAATATAATATAAGTCAAATCTGGGATGTCAGAGCTGTTTCAAATGCAAACTCTAATAAGTAGTGTGACAAAGTGATTTTACTCAGCAACATGATACACATGATTTTATTTTGGAGTGTGAGCTACCACAGAGCTTCTGTTTTGTATACGTATTGTGATTGTGCTGTATATTCTATATCATCTGCTGCCCAAACCGCAGGATTGAAAACCTTAAGTGTACAGTGCGTAAAATGGAAGGGGGGCGTTTAGGGTTCCGGACATCTCCACTCACTGGTGGTGTCGTCATAGACGTAGTGGTGGTTCTTCTTGGTGCCGTTGACGCCCAGAAACACCTTGTAGTTGTTGTCCTCATACCAGTTGAAGGACAGCACCCTGGAGCCGCCTCCCTCCGGGTATCCGCAGACGAGGCTGGACACGGCGGAGATCAGCTGGGTGAAGGAGGAGGGACCCCCGGCCTGGAACAGGGAGGACGCCGCCTTCAGCAGCTCCTGGGCCCCCTCGCGCTCCAGCATCTGAGGAACACATGCGGAGGGACGGTAACGCCATCGAGAAGCCTACCCTCAGCTCACAAGCAGACGTACGGAACGGTTTGCAATGAATCTGTTGCATTTGGATATCAATAGTAACAGATAATCTGTTACTATTGCTAAACAAAGATTGTAAACCAGACTAAGAGGATCTGGTAGGCTGTATTTTTCTTTGTTTAGAATGTAAGTGATCTAACGTCCACTAATCGGCCCTGTAATTTATTATAAGATATATTAGATATAAAACATGGGTGATTCATGTCAGACGGAATAATTAACAGGGTGTCAAACAGTGTAATGTTATATCACATTTAAAATTTCACCCAATCAAAGTATAAAACTTGAAGACTCTTTTTTCAAGATATTTCATTCATTGCTTCAAGCCAGATATACAGTAACTCCCCCCACACATGCGTGCACACACATGCACACACACACACACACACACACACACAACAATACATTAGCTGAGCTGATAAAAACTGAAACTAAGACTAAAAGAAAAACATAAGAAGAAGAAAATTGGATAAGGAAATATAAGACAGATTATTTAAAAAAAACTAATAGAAGCAAACAAATACAAAGTTTAAACATAAATAAAAAGAATAAATTAAGAAGAAAGAAAAAAGGGCGCTCTATTCATGAAAATTGTGAAAAAGTGGAAAAAAAGAAAATATTTGCACTGAATCGGTCTATAGAGAGGGGAGTGTGGTCGGCTTGTTAAAATAAAGGGTCCAAACTCTTACAAAACTTTGTGGTTGATCCTCTGAGGAAAAATTGGATCTTTTCTATTTATAGGAACATTAACGTGCCAGAAAGCCATGCTGATAGGTTCAGCGGTTTTGGAGACTTCCAGCACATCAATATTCTCCTGCTTGCCATCAAAGCAACAAAAGCAACTACATTTCCTTTGCTGATGGGCATGAGCAAACTTCTATTGGACTGTGTTGTAAATCCACATCAAAGCCTTTATTTAGGGCCTCAAATACTGATGTCCACAACTCTCTAAGCCTCAGGCATGTCCAAGACATACAAGTATGTATCATTTTTAACAGAGTATATTTTGGCCTATTTACCTTCCCTGTAATGCATATGGTGTAGAACTTTGAAATGGATCAAATGTTCTATTCCGCTCAGTTCATAGCCCTGTCCCATACTGCTCGGTTACATTCTTTATTTGCATTAACCACTTTCAATAAATTACGGTATTTGAGGTCGTATTTTTGTTCAGATTCAGATACATTTTTTTCCCACTGTGAGATCATCATTTTTTTTGTTTTAGATGTCCGGCCTTGATTCATGTTAGTGGCAGCAAAAACTCACTGAAAATTGAACTTTTTGAGTATTTCTGGGAAGTGTAAATAATTAGGTCTGGGCTATCGGTCCTTGCGTTAGAATTATTATATACAAGTTAGGGATATTTACCTCCTTCTCATTCATTTATACCGAGCGAATTACATCATGTAAACAATCAAGGTAGAAAACAATAGTTGAGATAAGCAAACATTTCGTACAGACGCCGCTCCTCACATGACAAAGATAGACAGGGGGCGGAATAAATATCCTCCAATTGATAGAGCGAAAATAGCTTCAAGTGTATTTCTCCCCCACTATGTATCACTTCCCTTCTAAAGAAAGGGGGAGACGGTTGCCAATAAGTGGCTTTATATTAGACAAATTTCAAAGAAATGCTCACAAATATACAGTCACAATAAAAAGGAAGTAAATGTAAAGTGAAATGACTCCTAGGCTGTTCTTCTAGTAATATTTGTTCATGAGCTTTAATATTAGTTATTAGTTATCTAACCCCCCCTGTGGTTTCAAGTCTAGAGTGTATTGCAACACTGATAAATCCAACTGACGTAAACCTTCAGTGTGTGAAAATGACTCATTCCTTTCCTATGTCCTCCGCTCCAACACAACCTTTGTGTGCGCATGCACTCGCTGAAACACCCCCCGCCGGCTTTCTCTCACTCTCACTCCCTTTTCCTCCCTTTTTATTCTCTCTCATTTATTATTTCACACGCAAACGCTCACGCACCAAATTGAAAGGAAGCGGAGAGGTGGGCAGTGGGGAGCATTTGGCTCACCTCGCTGTCACCGCGGTGATGCGAAAGGTCCCACCTACAGGATGTGTCACCTCCAAGGAATGTGTCCCCCTCCCCCCCCGGCTAATGGTGATGATGTGATCTCCCCCCCCCACCTCCTTCCCTTGGGACTTACAGTGAACGTGTTGAAACACACGGCACACGTTAGTTCCTCCCATTTTAGTATATTCTATTTGATATTTTTCCAGCACGGATGATAGCGCTCATAACATCTACAGTTCCATGACAAGCGGTGCTGGGGGAGAGCTGCCATGTCAAACAACAGCCATCAACATTCAGTGTCAACTTTTAAGCCAAATTGGATGAACAGTCTTTAAATTCCTGTGTTTTATTTGACATTTTGATGACAATGATTTCATTATTATTCTAATCATCCATCAATTATCAAACACAATGTACCAGTAGAACACTGGAGTGATACTTGCTGGAAATAGGCCTCTATACACCTATGTATTTGCAGCTAGAATAATCATTTACTACATTAGCAATGAATAGAGTGCATTTCTGATTAGTTTAATGTTATTTTAATTGAAAGAAACAATGCTTTTCTTTAAAAAATAGGGACATTTCTAAGTGACCTCAAACTTTTGGGCGGTATTTGAGGAGCAAAAATCATCTTCCTTTACATCTCCTCTCTCAAGCTTCTCTCTGGAGCAGTAAAAACAGGTCTCATTAACATTAATAAGCTCTCTGTTTAGCTTATTTGAATGGCTGTGGATGGGGGGGCTTGACTGTACAGTTGTGACATCATAACTCCACAATAGTCCCGATGGCTTGTTTGTAGATGCAGTTTCTGAATAGGGGCTAGTCCGTTCTGTATATAATCAGAGATAAATTTAAACCGTACCACACTATATATATTTTTTTTGGGACAGAGATGGAAGTCATTTGCTCTTGCGTAACAAATTTAATTAGATAACACAATTATTAATGAGCTTTACAGGCGCTGGCATGTAGAAAGCTTAAGATAACTGCGCTTGAAGTGAGATTTTTCAACTACTCTGTGCTTGCTCTCCACAATATTCTCTCTTTATTATATTCCATTTCTACCATATTCTGTTTTATACTGATATTCAAAGAATATTGGGGGCATAGGAGGAGAATAACAGAGAATCCTCAAACAGGACACCTTCACACATCCAGCACCAGTCCACATGTAGGTTGTGTGCTTGTTAACACATGCTTATTCACTTTTCAGCAACACACACACACCCCGCATTGTTGAACCCATCACTCAGCCTCTTCTGCCAGCGATTCTCAAACTGGGAGCAGCGGAAGAGGCCGGTTTCCTGCCGCCGGCTAAAAATATTGCGAAGCCTCCAGACCCTGCAGGGCCCAAAAAGAAGATTTTGGAGAACTTACGACTTGGATCTTCTCCGACGTGGCTCTGAGGACCCGACCCCAGAGGTGCAGGTCGATCCCTTCGTAGCGCCTGTCCATGACCTGAGGCATCTGGAGGGGGGGAAAAAAAAGTCACAAGATGTAGTCACATTCTGGAGACAAATAGGAATTATTAATACAGGTCCTCCTCATAAAATTTAGTTATGCATTCAATACTTGGTCAGGACTCCTTTTGCAGAAATCACTGCCTCAATGCGGTGTGGCATGGATGCAATCAGTCTGTGGCACTGCTGAGGTGTTGTGGAGGCCCAGGATGCTTCAATAGAGCCTTAAGCTCATCCACAGTCTTGGTTCTGGTGTCTCTCAACTTTCTTTTCACAATATCCCACAGATTCTCTATGGGGTTCAGGTCAGGAGAGTTGGCAGGCCAACTGAGCACAGTAACACTATGGTCACTAAACTATTTACCAGTGGGTTTGGCACTGCGCGCAGGTGCTAGGTCATGCTGAAAAATGAAATCTTCATCTCCATGAAGCTTTTCAGCAAAAGGAAGCATGAAGTGCTCCAAAACTTCCTGATAGCTAGCTGCATTGACCCTGTCCTTGATAAAACACAGTGGACCAACACCAGCAGCTGACGTGGCACCCCAGACCATCACTGACTCTGGGTACTTGACTCTGGACTTCAGGCATTTTTTGAGAAGGACCTGTATTAGAAAAGTGAGATCAATACAGATAAAGTGTGGGTTAAACACAATCGGATCGCTGTTCTTCTGGGTCCCAGCTATCACTGCTGTTGTTTAGTCGTGTCCCGTGACGAACTCAGAGAACCAGATAAACACATATTCTAATGTACCACTGGAACATGTACTTCCAAGAAATGGAACCACTCTTTTCTTTTACCCAGTGATTAAAAGTGCAGCACAATAACAATAGCCCTTTCAAAGTTTGGCCCAACTCGTCTGACTTCACAGAAGAAACGAGTAGCTTCGGCGAACCTGTATCGAGCTATAAATCCATCCAGTGTTTGATATGGAAACACACAAACATTATTTCACCGAGCCTCCCCCGATGACTTTATCTTCTTGAGAAACCATTAGCGGCAGTAGGTGTCAGAAACGCCTGGTCAGGGCAAGAGTGCTGAGGGCGACGGAAAAAGCCCTGGACGCCAAGACAAACACACGCATGAGATATCCTTCCTCTCGCATTCCTCGCGCCTGCGTTTTCAATGAGCGAAGGAAAGGAGGGAGGCGGCGCGGGGGGGGGGGGGGGAAGAGAGAAAGCGAGGGCATAGGAAGGGAGAGTGTTGAGAGGTTGATGGGGATTGTGATGAAGGGAGGAAAAGTTGCTGCGAGGCAGAGGTCAGTGTGTGTAATGGGCTTTAAACCAGAGCTAATTCATGGGTTAAATATACAGAGCACCGCTAAGATGCTACCGTAGTACCGTTTAATATAATGTGTGTGAGTGTGTAGCACCAGTACAAATCAAGGAGCGTGTGTATGTCAAGAAATCCTGCTCTTGTCATATTCACTGCTACTCACTGACACTAATAGGTATTATGTATGATAATAAAATGTAAAACAAACTGTACCAATGTTAAATGGGACACTGACAAATCATGTTTTGTAAAAAAAAATTGAAAAAAAAAATGTTTGCGAAGCATTCATTAAGTATCTCGAAATGTATATTTTGTGTTCATGTTGGTTTCTTGTCATTCAAAAGTCTAGTTTTTAGTTTAACTAAACTAATTAATAATGAATAATCCACCTAGAATATAAAAGTAGTTGATGGCATGTGCTTTTAATACTTAAAAAAAAACGTAGTCAGGTAGAATTATTTTATGGTTACACCAATTATTCGGTTATCCCAAATACCGTGATTTCTCTGCTTTTCAGCCAATTAAAATGCATTTTCTTAATCAGCTACTTACTATGCGTAATCAACCACTTTAGGATTTTTTTTTAATTTTTTTTTTTCAGACTCAAGAACATTTGAATAAGTATTAGATGGCAGTCCAACTCTTTTTTGGTCACTATCACCTTACCTGATGAGGCAAATTACCTGAGCATAAGGGTGTTCATTTTTTAATAAATAAACATGAATCATAAGATGCTTTTTGAAATTTTTGATTAATGAATAGGTGATATGTTTGGAAACCATCATGGGCGTCATATCTGAACCATTCAATCACATATTCAAATTCTTATTTTGCAGTTGTTTTGAAGAAAGAATAGATTCAAAACACTGTAACCCTGTGGCCAGTCCGGTCCTACAGGTCATGTCCTGCAGCTACCCGATAGCCAGGTGAGCCTGCAGCTCCAGGATGTTGTCTGACCTCGCCCGCTGGCACAGGTTGATGATGTATTTATATCAGACACAGCATGGAATACCTCAGAGCCAGGGCAGGGCCTCGCTAAACCCATTAGAGAAACAGGCCAAGAGGGGGATAAGGCAACGGCAGCGGCCTGAGCCAGTCACCTGACCCCGGCTGAACAAACACACGGAGTAAGGAAAGCCAAGGCTGGCCAATATTGAATTATGTGTGAGGCACTGGTTCTCTTTTAGTGTTACTTCATTTTTTCCATGAAAGTATACGAGATGACACAAGGCATCGTTTGAACTAAACTTTCTCAGAGTTGACTTGCTTTTGTAAATGGGTTAAAAGTGAGCCTTTGGTTTATTCTGAGCCCAGAATAAAGCCTGTGGCCAGTCAACAGTCACGTGGCAGTGTTGGCTTCTGCAGCAGCCTCCACACAGAACTAAACATCATGCCACATTCACACACTTCACACAGACCGGTGAGCACAAACCAGCACTTATACACACGGGTCCTATGATAATCCACATTAATACCAATTTCTTCAGTGTCAACTGGACTAATTAAATTGCTATTCTTAAGGGATTCAGCTAAAAATGTAAGAACTTCTGTAGAAGTAGTTAAAACAAAAAATTATAGTGGTTATACTTGGTTAAACATAGATTTGAATGTGTTTTGTGTGCAATCCCCCTCCTCTTTCTCTCCAAAGAGTTGTGAAAGCGCCTGTTGATACAGTATAGCAAAAAAAGACCCTTAAGGAATCTGCCTCCCTTAAAGATAAGTCTGGGGTTATTCAATATTTCCTTAATGTCCCCAAACCCCTTGAAAATACTAAAAGCAACAATGAAGGAAGCTAAAATATGATATATCTTGTTCCTCTGTGCCATAGAGCCCTATTGTTAAATTAATTAAAAACATATATTATACTTACATTAAAAAAAGGAGTGAAAAGAATTTTATCATGTTTAGCATATATATGTCTATATAGAGGTGTGACGGATGAGGTTATGAAATGAAGTACAAAAAACATCCAAGATGCAACATTTTATTTTAGAATTTGAATTGGCTTTAATGTAACGAGTCTACATCGATATTCTCATACCTTATGGGTATTTTGCATCGCTCTCCTGTAACCTTCCAAACTCTGCTTGCCTCTTTTTCTGTATAATTATTTCACTTTTTTTTAAAAATATTCTTTATAATATAAGCTATTCTAACTTGTACTTTCTATTTAATGAATTAAAATCTTGTCATTGGCTCTAAATGAGTCTCAAGCATCAATTGATCTCTTGGGTACATACAAATTAAGCAGAATGATGAAGCTGCATGAATCCATATCAAACGGGATACTTACCAGTCTGAACATTTTGAAGAAGTCCAGGTTGGCGTACATGACGTCCTCTATCTTCTGCAGCCTTGCCTGGGTGAGGGCGCACATGGCGTTGCGCACCCCGTGGACCCCCATGCGGCTCGGAAAGAGGATGAAACGCTCCAGCAGGACCTGGCTGCAGGCGATGTCTCTCAGCTGCAGGTCAGGGATGCCGGAAGCAAACTGGAGGAAGGGGAAAAATGAAAAAGGAGTTAAGGTGGAATGCATTCTTTGGTGATTCGGGGGGGACAGTAAAGGCTCCGTGCTTTTAAAGATGAACCCCACACCTGCTCCAGCCGCAGCTCTGCATGGGTGAGCTGGTAAACTATAGACTCAGCCAGGCCGACGTCCCGCAGCAGGTAGGCGGTGAGAACCTCGTCATCTTTCAGGATGTCATATATCTTCAGCCCACGGCCTGAAATCAGCAGGGGAGAAAGGGGGAAAAAGATTAGAACCGCTATAGAGTAAAATTAACTCCAGCATTAAGAAAGGATTCAGAAATCAGTGTCGGTTTGGTGGATTTTGGGGAAATCTGGAGAGTAGGAAGATGAATTCACAACACTTCAAGTTAAACATTATATTCAGAGCAACCTTATCATGTTTGACTGACCACAATGATGGGAATACTGCCAGGAAGACAAAGCATTTAGAGAACATGGCACCATTATGCTGAATGTCCCTGGTCCTGTCTAGTAGCTAATGTGACTTTAACAGGAAAAATACTCACAAGTGGAGAATAAAAAAAAAAAAAAGTAATGAGGGGATGTTTAGATGGAAAACAACACAGAATGAAACAGAGGGCGGACGTGAAGGGCAACAGGATGTGTTCATAATGTTTCCAGGCAGGTTGAGTTTAGAGGTTATAATAAGTGGTTCTAAGGAAATTGTGCCACGCTCTGATTTTTACAAGTCTGTTGAACATCAAAAAGGGAAAGAGCAGATCAGTTTACCTGACACTGAAGACGGCTGGGTGCGCAAGCGGTCCATGAAGGTGGAGAAGGTGGCCATCTGACGCCAGAGACGGCTGAGCTGCTGGACCTCCGGGTCGTTGAGCAGGAGCTGCTGGGCGTCCGAGTAAAACCTGGCCAGTCTGCAACGCACAGCCAGGGCTTCACAACACGTTCCTACACTGTGTGGGGTGTGTGAACGTGCTACGATGAGGCTTACACAGAGTTGTTGTAGTTGGAGACGACTCCCGGAGACTCCCCCCTGGTCGGATATCTGAAGCAGGGGTTGCCGGCGTTGCAGAAGATGCCCTGCATCCAGGGTAGGATCCCTGCAGAGGGCATGGCCTTGTTGGGGAAATGACCTGGAGAAGCAGTGACAACGCATTTGATAGCACGTTGAGGGTGTTTTAAAAACAACAGTATTGCTTGGGGAACTTTTTTTTCTCCTTTTTCTTACACTCATGCTGTCGGTACAGTGGATTGGCCTTTCTCAGCCACACCAGACCAATGAATAACAAAACCGGCCAGAAGATCTCCACCAGGAAGCGGATCTGGACAGAAGTGCATGACATAAGTTGTTGAGTTTAAATACCAGAAATATTTATTTTAGGGACAACATTGACACATAAAAGCTAATTTTCAGTCTTTGTCACTGGTCAGACACTTAAAATATGACATATACTAAATACACATAAAACCATTCAATGAATACAGTGGGTGATACAATAAATTCATGAACACAGTTGCAGTTTTCAATTACTATAAATGTTTCATTGACAATAACTTGTAAAAATTAATGTTCAAACTTCTGCTGCAGCTTGAGCCAATATTTGAAAATGTCAAAACTGCCAGGTGGTGAAACCCTAAAGATACAAATGGACTGTTAAACAACAGGAAACAAAATGTACATTGTAGAGACCTGATGAACGCTTTTTAAAACTGTACTTTAAAAAAGTTCTTGACTTTCTCATATTGCCATCTATGATTTGTCACTAACTTTCATACTAAACCTCTTCAATTTTGTTTGAGTTTTAATTTTTCTGATGGTAAGGATTTCCATATGGGTGTACTCTGTTTTTGAAGATCTGAGAAATCACTTTTGGGGCCAGTCCATTCAATCACTTAAAAACAAATAAAATGAGATCAGAAATTGTACATAGCAGCACCTATCCATTGAGTCCATTCCAAAAATAAACCCATCAGGTTAAAACTATATCCAGATTATGTAGAGCAGATCTGTAGCTGTGGTGTTGTGTGGTGACTTGCGTGCAGAATGGCGTTGTTGTCTTGTCCTTTTACCTTCTGCCTTTTGCGCAGTGTCCAGTTCTTCCAGAGTAACAGGCGGATTTGGGAGGTTGTCTTCATTGCTTCGCAGCTCCACCCCTGGAGGGGTCATCAGACTGTGACAGACCTGCACACACACACACACAACAGATCCATCAGGGCTGATTTAACAAGGGCCATGAACCAACTAGACAGAGAGATGATGCCAGGTGTTCCAGCAGAGCTAGGACTACACACATATGGATTTGACTTTTTGCATGATTTTCCAAAGCATCTTCAAAGATCTATTTGTTTATGGAAAAGATTAAAATGCTAAATCCCCACCAGATTTACAGTTTATCGTAGGCATGTATCTGCAAAAGGAGGGAATTTCTGTTGTTAACATGAAGCCACACAGACTTATTCCAGAAGGTAATGATTTTTTTTCTTTGGAGACACTGGAAAAAAAACTTGAAACACCAATCTCATCCGCCCACGCAGGTTATGTGTGCAGATGGCCTCCGAGCATGTCGGACATGAAGAGTAATTTGTTCAGAGTGACATGTCCAATAGATTACCTCAAACTGCCAGACTGAGGGCGCAGGGATGTAAACACTTTTGAAAAGCAGGGGGAGCAAGGCTGTTGGGCTAAAAGAGGACAGGTAAAGGCGCCTAATTTTGTGTCTGATTGCTCGGAAATCTTTAAACGCCTTATTAACCAAACATTAATTACATGTGACGGGACGTCATTATGTAAGACATATAGAAACATATTGAAAAATTAGTCGTAACACACCACCGAAAAAAACAACAACATGCTGCACGTTAAAGAAGCCTTCACATCAAATAGGAATTTCATTATTACAGTAAATTGCTGCAATCTGGGCATCAGAAGAACTGCAGTAATTAGCATCTATAAACTGTACCTGTCAGCTCTTACGTGATCTTCCAGCACATTCAGTTATGTCAGACAGGGAAGAATAAAGAATAAAGCAGGTAAATCTGAGCCTTACCTCTTATGGAAGGATAGGGAAGTCACACGGCATCTAGAGAAACAGGTTGAGAAACCAACTGAAGTCATGGAAAACATTAAGCAAGGTACAAGAGCTCCGCATGACTCCCCGCTGCCCGCTCTCTCTCCTCTGCCTGCAGGTCAGCAGCGGCTCCTAATCTCATTGCTCTAATCTCCCGGCTCAACATGGACAGGCAGAAAAAAGACAACAGTCATCCATTTTGAAGCAGAATTAAGGCGATATGTGCAAAGAGGAAAAGAGAGATGCCTTGTGGAGGCGAAGAACAGGGATGCTACAGGTTTGAGCAGATAGGTGTCCTTGAGGAAGATGGCAAACGTGCAGCAACATGGACTGTATTTTCTAATTTGGCCTTTCAATTAAACAGACACGGCACTAAATGAATCAGTTTGGACTTGGGAACACAAGGAGTGACAAGAGGCAATTGGTTCGTCACCGGTTCTACGTCCAACGCGTCTGAGGCGCGTCGCTCGGCAAGGCTGAACAGGTGACATGGTGATTAGGTTGCGGGAATGTAAAGCCTCAACAGTTACAGTGAAACCACTTGAGCGCGCTGTGAACTTTGTGCAAACAGATGCAGCTTTCCTTATAATTGCGTAAATTTAGAGCTTCATTGTGCACAATTCTTGCAAAGGAAAATTGGACGGGATGCACAGGGAGCATATACAACTCTCACACATAAAGTCAGCTTATGTCCACAGGGCTACAGAAATGGCATTTTAAAAGAAGATTCACACATGGTTCTCTGAGGAAATCAAGAAAACATCAATGAGAAGAAAATTAACTGTTGATAATAGATTGATAATTTCAGACAAGCAAAAACTCTAAATAGTCTTTCTTTCCACTTTCTTGAATGTTTTATCTCATTTTTAAATAAAAATCCTATCCTAAAACTCTGGGCTAGTTTAATTTATTATTATTATTATTTTTGACATTGCAAATTAAAGGAAACCATACCCTCGAATATTAGAATGAATACATTACTGAAACACACAAAAACAAAGGTATTGTGAATCAGTGGTTCTCAAAGTAGGGTCCGGGGACCCTCAGGGGTCCTTTTTTTTTAATTTATTTTCACTTTAATTCAATCTTGTATTAATACAACGACAAATGTAATGTAATGACAAACTGTAATGTCTAAAAGGAAAAAACTTTTCAAATCGAGGCAAGGAAACAAAATCTCATATCAGATAAGATCCATGGGTGATTCTGTTTAGGGATGTTTAGGGATCCATAATATGACAAAGTTTGAGAACCACTGGTCTAAATAATAAAGATTAAATCTACTTCTTCTTTGAAAAACCCTTAAAAAGTTATTTTGGGTATTATATACAAAATAATAATAAAATTAAAAAAAAACAATAAGAACAAAAATACAGTTTAAACTACATTTTTAATTTGCAGCAAGAACTGTTGCATGTCATTTTTCTCCTGTAGAGCCACAATAATGCAATGAGACAGAATTACTGTGTCAAACATGCAGTATGTATGAATGAATATAAAACAAGACGTAAACAAATACATATGGTTTACATACTGAGAAAAGATGTACCAATCATATGCAAAAATGAACAAATTTAAGGGTAAAAAAAATTGACTTCTTAATAATTAAGAACCCCGTGTTAAAATTACTTCCATCTATTCCATGCGGAACAAAATACAACATTAAGCACATTTTAACATTAAAGGCATCATTAGATTTTGAACCTGCATTAAGTGCATCGTGTGATTACAATAAAATATATTTTCGTAACAAATCAAACACTGAACATGGACAACATGTACAAGGAAAATGATAGGCTCACAATTCTTTACCGACAGAAGCCACTTTCGGGGTCCTTATATCTCGCAGACTTAAAAATGTAATTCATTCATTACACTTGGCTTGTTCTGAATGCTTGGTATACCAAACACAGCTGACACAATGTCTCAGAAAACATTATATATAGTGGTGTTCCAAAGCTTGTGAACCATTTAGAATTTTCTCTATTTCTGCATGAATGTGACCTCAAACATGATCAAACTTCCATACAAGACCTAAAAACAACCTTTGAAGTTGGAATTGCTGCTTCAATCCGTGTGTTGTCATTCAGGTATGAGTCTGGGAGGACATGGGACGGTCTCTATACAACCTTCTTACCATTAAAAAGCCACTCTAATCGCACTTTCTACAATCTATTTCTAAACTTTAGAGAATTTGGTTTCTACCAGTCAACTGTAGGGCAGGTTCTGTCAAAATACAGGACATTCAACACCATTAATTACATTCCTCAGGAGTGGTCCACCATCAAAAATGAAACCTAGAGCAAGGTGTGTAATAGTCTAGGAGGTCACAAAGGATCCCAGGGGAAGGTCTAGGAAAGTAAAGGCCAGAGTTGCTAGGAGAAAGCTGAATATTCTGCCTGCGTTGATTATCAAAGAGGCTATTGGGTAAATGTTCAGTGGACGGATGAGAGCAAAATTAATCTTTTTGGCTTGGTGATTAATGAAAGGCACTGCATTCCACTATAGGACTCATATTCCACCCTTGACACATGGTGGTGATAGTATTATGGTGTGAGCCTACTTTGATTCCTACGGACCAGGACTGCTTGTAATCATTGATCCAACTTTGAGTTACGAGTTCTAGCAGGGAATTATAATGGTAAATGTCAAGGTAGATATAAATGTCCCATGAACTGAAACTCAACAGACTGTGTTGCAAGTCATTCTATTGAAAACTGGCTAAAGCAGAAGAACATTGAGTTTTGACTTTCTATAAAATTGCTGTGGAAGAACCTGAAGCCGGCAATCCAAGCGAGGAAACCGACCAACATCCCTGAGTTGAGGTGGAACTTTCCTCTAAGTCGATGTGCAGAGCTGATAAACGGTTATTGCTGCAAGAAGTGGTCACATGAGTTACTGAAGGCAAGGGTTCACATACTGTGCCTCACACAAACATGAAGCTTGGATAATTTCCCTCAATCAATGAATTAACAAGTTGAATGCTTTTGTCCCTTAATCTAGTGATCAGGTTTTGTCATGTCATACTATGCACAAATAAAGAAACAGGGTTCAAACACTTTCAAGCAGCACTGTATTAGTACTTAAAACACTTTCTTGGCTTATTTTCACAGGATTACACTTGCTCCCATTTGCAGCCTGTTTGATAAAGAATGTTTTTCCCAGTATACACAATGGCACGGATACATTAATATTTACAGATATAATATGTTTCTTTTGGCATTAGACAAAATGGGCCTCCCTGTGTTCAAGCTCCTGCAGCCGCCGAGGTCGCAGTCTTTGGTAGACGGGTTTTGTCTCACTGGGGCTGAGGTCATCGGGGCTGCTCGGGGGCAGGGACTGGGGGGGCGAAAGGGTGGTGGAGGTCGAGACCCCGGGGTCAATGGCGCTGTCGATGGAGTCCTGCGTCTGGAGCCGTGTCTGCGGGGGGCCGGTGTGGGCGGGAGACGGGGTGAGGCTGGTGGGAGACAGTGAGGTGGTGGTGGTGAAGGTGGTGACAGTAGTAGTCCAGTTGGGGAGTGTCCTGGCTCTGCTAATGGAAACAGGGGGCTTGTAGAAAGTCCCGGGAGGAGGCTGCAGAGTCCTCGGCGCCCTGAGCATTAGCGGGAGTTTAGGCGAGCAGCTCGACTCGCTGACTGAATTATCCGTGTCGTTTTCCCTTTTAGACGTCCAGACAGGCTTGACCGACACCGTGTAGGGGTTGCTGGAGAACACGGTGCTAACACTACTCGTGGTGGAGACCACAGAGGCTGTAGTCACGGTGATTGGCATCGTCGCCTTTACGGGCTGCACTCCGGAGCTGGAAGATGGCAGGTTGGCCACTATCATGGCTGTCCTGGGTGTGACATCATAGTGCTTGTACTTCCTGTCCCATGTTCTCCGCTGCATCGCCTGTGTGTCGATGAAGGGTGTGATGTAGTAGGTGCTGATTCGGGATGAGCCAGGGTTCCGGGCCTTTTCCGGCTCGGGTATCTCCTGTATAGTTTCAGCGACAGGGTCCCGCTCAGCTGAGCTGGCGTCAGTGTTAGTAGCAGTGTTTCGGTTGTTCCTCTCGCTGATCTGGGCGGGGCAGGGCAGGCGTTCTAGCGGCATGCTGATGGGCCGGGACACCTGTCTCGTGCGCTGGGTTCGTAGCTGGACCTTTGGTGTTACGGTGGTGGTGGTGGTGGTGGTGGTAGTGGTGGAGGGGATGGTGGTGCTGGGACGGCCGAACACTAAGGTTGACCTCTGGACTTCCTCTTGACTGGTTGTGGGGATCCCATTGAGTCTTTCAGAGGATGACCCCTCCGTTCTGTCTGTTCCTGGCTGCACCTCCTGAACCTCGTCCAGGATGCGCGAGGATGGGATCACTGAGGAGTATCTTTTGAACACTTTGGCACTCTAAAGGGAAAATACACACAATTAAAATGCAGCTCCACTATAAATTAATAGTAGATTGAGTTTATTTAAATGTAATAAATTATCATACATTTAAATTTAAATAGTTACATTATCCAAACTAATCACAAATTATTCTCCTTTCATAACATCCTTTGTGAATGTAGTAGGCTACTAATCGGGAAATCTACATGTACCAATAGAATAGAGAACATTATTAGAACTAGTTTAGAACTAGTTAGGTTTGATAGTATAGATTCTTTCTTACCCAGGTGATAAAGCCACAAATTACTGTGTTGGAGGTGTACCACAGGATATGTAATAATAATCATGGTTGAGTTATTTTCTGAAGTGACTATCAGCACAACTGAAAATATATTTCCAGAAGCTCTTGGACATAAAAGATACTGGTCCAAGGTTTCTACAAATTAGTCATTTCAAAATTCTTTGCCTTTCAAAAAGACTTTGCCAGACTAAACTGTCCAGGCTTTTCGGTACAGTTTGCAGACCATATTTACATCAGAATACAAATTACTGCCCATTTTCCCTTAATATAACATACTAAATAAATAAAATTAGAGGATTGTTCTCCCATATATTTTAGTTTTTTCCTTAGACCGAAACATTCATCCATAAAAATTCTTAAATCTTAATTTGTGGTTATTATAATCATATTATGCAGTTCACAATTATTTCTGCCTTTTTATGCAACTAATTTGGTCAAAAAAGTTTAGAAAAGAGTTACAAAAACTTTTTATATACTGCATATGAACCCTGGGGGTAATAAGGAAATGATTATTATGTTAAAAAGTTTGTGATGCAGTGATGAGCTCAGCCCAGCGGTAACAGCATTATCACCTAGTCAAAGTCAATGTCAAAGTCAATTTTATTGTCAATTTCTTCACATGTACTTGACATACAAAGGAATCGAAATTGCGTTTCTCACTATCCTATGCGTTTACATGTACAACCACCCTACCACCCTAAAGAGAACATTTAGTATATGTTTTACAACCATACTGTATCCACAGTCTCAGCTTGTTCCTCCTCACCTCTTTGATGTCCATCAGGGAGGTGGAGTGTCTGCTGAGCCGCTGCAGCTTCTCCTGGGGAGTGAGTCTGGGGGACGCCTGGCCGGCGGTGGCCATGTCGGAGCAGGGCTGGGGCGACGTGTCAAAGACCACCTGGAAGTGTCGCACCAGCAGCTCTACCATTAAGGCCTGGTAGGGGTAGTCCACCAGGGAGGACAAGGACACCTCTGCGTCCGTCTGCCGTGGCTTCACCAGCGTGGGGCCAAAGATAATGCCCAGGTTACTTGCGGTCATCTTGTTCTCCTCTGCCTGCTCTGCCACTCTGTGGTAGTGAAGACAAACAATGAGTTTGTAGCAGATACATTGTGTTTTAGTGTGGAACATTAGACTGACTCAGAATCAGTTAGAAAAATATTTTACCTTATACAATACTTATTGGTACGAACTGGGCGAAGGTTTTATTGAGCTTTGACTGATATAAATATGTAATTCAGAACACTTGGCTTCTTTTTATTTTTCGGCCAGAGAATTGCAGAAATGTAGAAAACATCAACATATGTATGATATGTATGAGCAGTAAAATACTGTGTCAGATGAGTTAACTCTAAACACTAAAAAATAGGCCACTGGTTTTATGTAACTTCCTCTCTTCTACAGAGAAGTCTCCGTTTCCCTTTACTGTATGTCTCATGAGGAAGCCCCGTGTGTGGGTGTGCATAAAGTGACAAACTGTCCTTATCATGGAGTAGCTGTATGTGTTTGTATACAGCCCTTACCTGTTTAGGTGGGCGATGAGGTATCGCAGGGTCTTGTAGTTGGACGTGGGCAGCTGGCGCAGCAGGTCTCTGACCTTGAAAATGACGCGGTTGAGCTGGATGTTCGGACCACCTTTCTCTTCTGTCTGGGTGCTCTGCTGTCTCTCAGCCTCCTCCACTATGGCTCTCTGGCACTCTTTGGCCAAGCCAATGATGTCGTTGTAGTATCGGTACTGGATCAATGGCTCAGGTAACTGTACAGGAGGGTAAAGATGCTGCTGTTGGGCTCTTGCAATGGGTGAGTTACACAGTTGAAATTTGAATGATAATTTTAAAGAAATACAAACACATAAGAATAAAAACTATTTCATGAGCTGATATTGCATTACAGGGATAAACAGTAAATGCATCTTTGACCTCCTGCTATGCTGAAACTACTCACTCTATAATTTAGGACGTACAACTGAGATACTGCATTAAGCAATATGTATCTTGTTTCCCATTAATAAAATTAATCTTCAAAAACCTTTAGTTTATTCAGTAAGCATATAAAACCCACCTGTCTCAGGTAGAGTTTGAGGACGTTGCTGATGTCATGAGGTGACAGTTCAGACAACTCCACCAAGTCCTTCCCATTTTCAAAAGCCTGACAGAGCTTCTCAACACGTGATTTGGCACCATTCACACGATAAATGCCCTATGAGGAAAAAACATGTGCATTGATCACTTTTATGAGGAGAGAGGGGAGGAGAGGAGAAGAGAAGTTCACTGTACACATTATAAAAATAGAATTTACCTTAATGTTGAGGGCTCTACTTTCAATTTCAGAAGTGCACTTCTTGATGATAAAGGGGATTCCATCCGAGCTATTCTTTGCTGCTTGGGAAAAGTCAATCCCGAAGAGTTGTAGTCTGCCCTGTAACTTCTTATGGCCACACTGGATAGCAAGTGTCTCTAGACATTTCTTATGGCAGGCCAGGGAACACTGGTAACATAAAGATGAAAGAGAGAGACTCAGTCAAAAAATAACACTCACAGTGTCAAGTGTCTGTTTCATAATATGACATTTCTAGTCGTCAACTACTATTTTATTTCTACTGCATACTGCTCAAATGTACCAGATTGTTACACTGCTATAAAATTAAAATTGCTTTACATCAAACTGATGCAGACTTCATTTAAACAGGTAACACCTTATTATTTAAATCTATCATTTAATGTTAATTGAAGAGTATATATGATATACTGTACCTCCTCACACTCTGCTCCATGGAAAACTACCAGACTGTCACACTCCCTACATTTCGACGGGGCTCGCAGCTTTCTCAGCTTGTGAGTTTGAGCAGCTTTGGACATCTGAGCGTTTCGGAAGGGACCAGGAGAACTGGCCGTTTCTGTCACCATTTCAGCCAGACCTGAAAACCAGTGCAGCTGATGAGGAAACTAAGATTGTTTACATCATGCTAAATTCCTGTCAGTGAGGCGACACCACGATTTGATCAGATCAGCAGAAACTTTGACTGTAAGGAAATTAGAGAAGTAAAAATAAATGTCACTGCGGAGGAGCAGTAAATCACTCTATGAAACAAGAGTACCCCAGGAGGCATTTAAAGTTAGCTGAATGGCCATATTATATTGCTATGTACATACAGAGCTACTATTTTAGCATAGTTTATCATACACTGGCTTCCTGCTCATGCAGTGTAACATGTGAATCCACAAGTATGTCAAAACAATTTGGGTCAAACAGAAGAGCAGGTCCTACTGCTTCAGTTCACAATGAGAAAATAAACACATACACTGACAAGAAGAGGTCAGTATAGATACAGGAAGCATATCTATGCCAAAACTAACATGACCCCATCTCTGCAGCCCTGTTGAGTATAAAAACACTTGTAAGCAAAATCCTCCAGAGAGTCAAACCCATACAAAAGCACTTACACTATATAATAGGCATTTATAGACCGGATAATTTTTAAAACATAATTGTGCTCAGAACAGTTGGAGGAAAAGAATCTTTTTTGATTGTGTCCACACTGCAGAAGCTGGGAACGATCATAGTTCTTCGAGTGACGGTTTGAGGGACCTTTTGTTGCTCCTGTTTCAGTATGTATTCTCCCACCAATAGAGGAACCTTGAGTTTTTAAGGGCCGGTTTGGAAACATGATCCAATGCAGCAAAGGTAACCGCCCCTTTTAAGAATCCATATAACTATTAACTAAAATGTAACAGCTCTTAACACTGTGACGGTTTAGGGTCACAAGTTGTATTAAATCTTTCCATCTTGTTGTCGTTTAATGTGCAAAATGTTGCTATACCAACCACAGCCAGCCTTGCATCACGTATGCATTCATGTGTTCATTCTGGAAAAAAAATTGATTCACGTACTTATCTGAAACTTCAAGGATTCAAAAACCAATTCATAACCAATCCAATCAACAATCAAAGCTAAGTCAAGTCATACAACTACAACTAAAATCTGATCCAAAAATCAAACACAAAGATTCATAATTAAAATTTGCAGCAGAGAAAAGCCCTCAGAGGTTTATAGTTTGTGGGGAGCTTTCCAGTGGGTAGTTCCTTTTAGGGGATCGTCAGAATCGGTTGGTCTGAAACCCCCTATTATGAGGTGTGCTGTCACTATTTCTCCCTCTCATTCACAACTTCCCCCTCACATACAGTAAACAGACACACTGACTCGCACCATCACTTAGACACAAGCTCAAAAAGTGGTGTACACATTATGCATGCACCTGCTTGAGGAGAGTACTGTGACTAAAATACACCTACAAAAACAAAACACACACACACACACACACACACACACACACACACACACACACACACACACACACACACACACACACACACAAAGATATCTTACCATTGTCTGAGGGTGAAGGTGGCTCCCTGTCATCCAGGTCATCAGCAGAAGACATGGTTCCAGTGGAAGGAGTCCTGGGCAGACGGCGTTTAAAGTCACCTGTGTAAATAAATCCAAAGCATACATTTTTACATAAACTAATGTACTGTAACTGTAAACTGTTCTAATGCACACTTTCCTAACAGAATCTGCTACCTGCAGTAAAGAGGACACATAGCAGATGAGATCTAATGCCCTACAATAAGTGTTGAGTACTTCATAATGTTTATAGTGTGGCTTTTAGTTTCATCTGCAGAAGGAAATGCACTGAATCCTGAGTGGTGCACGGACAATGAGGAAGTGACACTAAAATAAGTATGAAGAAAAGAAACGTAACGAGTGCCACAATTCTCATGTTATGATTTCAATTTAAAAATCAGGCTCCATATCTAAATGACATGAGTGTCCTGTCCTGTCCTGTCCTGTCCTTGCCCCTCTTTCAGTGGTTCTGTATTCACACAAACAAATATCCTCTCTTCTCTTAATCTATAAAAACAACCCTTGACATAGAACCCTCATACCTGGACTGGCAGTGGGGGAGTCCATGGACCTCGACTCGCTGCTGCCTCCGGCACTCTCCGAATCACTGCACATCCCGCCCTGGCTCCCCTGACTACTGGAGGCCCAGGCTCTCAGCGGAGCCTGACTTCTCAGCACTGCAGCATAACACACAGATCACCAGTCACACACACAAACAGCATAACAACAGGGTAATACACCTAAATGACAGCTGCCCGTTTACGATATTCTTAGCTACAGTTGAAGTTATTTTCAGAGCAGAACAGTCACGCTCATATTCCAGCCTTATGATGAGCAAGCAGCAAACAGTTCAACCCGTTGATTTTTAGACTGAAAACATTCCCATGACTCAGAGTAGTGAGCCTCTCAGGTCAACTTCCTGAAAATGTCATCCCTTGATCATCCCCGAGTTCAACCTAGTTCACATGAGCATCTTCCCCAGCTAATTTGAGCTCCGTCTACCTCGTATATCGGTGATGCTGTTGGATCTCCGTTCACCGATCTTCGCAGGCCGGTGCAGGGGGCCGTCCACCTCGTCTCTGCTGAGGGCGTCGCAGGAAGTGATGGATGCCTGTGACAGGTTACCGTGGGAGGAATGAGTGCTGCCCACTGACCTTTTGTTGAACACAAACCTGGGGAAATAAAGTTAGCGCTTTCATTAGATCAGAGTGCGTAGGGGTTTGACAAGGTTGTTGATCAACAGCTGTGACTCAACCATTACTTCACCGGACACTCAAACTTTCCTTTTCTGCCAGATATTAAGACTTTAGGCATTTTTACTATGTATTCAGTCCATTAGAGGCCTAACAATGTTGTTGTAATTCAGTAGTTGTAAATAAATATAGATAAAAGCCATGAAGTTAAATATGCTCCTTTTGATTTGCAACAATAAACTGCATTTTATGGAGATGCAAATTGTGGTACCACATAAATATGGCTGAAAGAGAGGATTAGAAACCAACGGAAAATAAACCTGTTTTAATGTCACGTAAAAACAAGTCTGTGGTTTCACAATAAAGCGTTACTTGTCTCGAGCACTAAATTCACATTGTTAATCACAAAGCTATATTACCACCTGTGATTTATGCTTTACTGCTCCTCATACAGCGACAATCAGTCATCATAACATAATTAAACAAACCATTAAACAAACAAAACACAAAAAACGTGTTCCCGAAGCACTGCGTATTTTCTTAATGGTAGTCAGTGTGTGTGTGTGTGTGTGTGTGTGTGTGTGTGTGTGTGTAACTAAATCTGACACAGCTTTGACCATGTAAGAGTCTGTAGAGTAAACTGGAGCCAAACTCTCAAGCTCACAATCTTCTGTGCAGCACTCAGCCTGCGCCACAGATATTTCCTGAGGAAGGGTAACAAATTCAACACGCATTCTGTCTCTCCTTGCTTCTCCCTCTCTCTTTCTCTTGCTTCCTCCCTCTCTGACTCACTGTTACCTTTGCTGAAAGAAGAACTGCACTACACACAACTATGGGGAATGAAAACTTCTAAAAAGGGTTGGATCGTCTGCAACAGAGACTTAATCCAAAAGGACCTGAAACAACTGTGCAAATACAAGAACAACACTGGTTGGATGAATTTAACATTAGCAATCCCATATTATGAATATATGTACAACAGTTTACTCTAACACAACACATTTCATAGGCAGAAAATACTTGGACAAACCTGGGCAGTTTCAGTCTGATTTGGGGAAGTTTCATTTAAACCAGCAGAAAGTAACTATAGCAGCTTCAAAGCTATCTTTGTCATTATCAGTACAAGCTGAGTAAACACAGGAACCGGAATATCAGTTTGAATTTGCAGTCTATGGTACCTGGCATTATCAGAGGAGATGGAGTCTGAGTGTAAGCGCTCTTTAGGGAGATTTCTGGGCAGGTTCCGGACAAACTCAGAGAAGCATTCTCCCGGTTCGTACAGTTTGGCGCTGTCAGTCATGGCCTGGTAGTGGGCAGGGAGCGTCACAGTCTGGCCCTGCTGCATCTGAAACCAGTTCACTGTCACCTGAAAAATCACAGATTCAAAGTTGACTCGGTGAGCAATTTTAACTTTGCTTTTCCAAGAAAATCAGTTACAGCATCTTCTATGAAATCTATGTGTATCTATAATAGAAAAAGATGAGGTTTCTCAGCTGATAACATTTTTAAGTCTGTTAGTTTGTCTGCCTCATAGCAGTGTTTTCATAAGCATTACATTAACTCACCGCTTTAAGTGTGAGGTCACACTGGAAAACCATCTCTCTGATCTGTGTGAGGATGGTGCTCTTAGCGTTGGCCAGATCCATCTTCCTGAAGCCTGCGTCAGCCATACAGCTCTGGTACTGGTCTTGGGCCTCTTCCGCCTGTCCGACACAAGAAACACATACAATGTGAGGATGCGAACGAAACACTAACACGAGAACCTGAGATCATATACAGAGACGGCAGACTGTGACACTATAAATTGTCCTGGTGCAGTAAATCCCAAAGTTTAGGTGATATGAATCTGTAAAAAAAAACAATGTCTGTTCTGTGTATATCTATGACCCCTTTCCCTTTCTACCTTCTGCAGGGCCTCCTCTTCCAGCCTCCTCTTCTTTTCCAGCTGTTTGTTGCCAGCGTTGGACTGCTCCTCCTGGGAGCGGTTGGTAGACGATTGGGCTTTCTGGTACTCCTCTCTCCTCTGGGCCTTCAGCGCTCGTGCCTTACGCAAGCTCACGTCTGCCTCATGCTATAAAAAAATCACAATAAACAGTCACATAGGTTCATGCAATGAAAATGTGACATTAGTGTATAAATATAATTGCATGTCAAGCAACACAATACAGTCATGAGAAATTATGAAATTATTAAACTATTAAAGAAACAATGTGCACAGAAAAGAGCTAATGATCAATAAAATGCTGGAACATTTACTTTACAATGCGGAATACTGTGTAGTGGAAAAAGTCAAACTGGTAGTATTCCTACTGAGCAATTATCTAATTGTAAATATCCATTCATCATTGTGTACCATTTTCTTTTGTTCCCTCTGCCACTGCTCCTTGACGTCTTTCCTCAGCTTGTCCAGTTCATTCTTGCGAGTCAGGAGAGGCTGAGAAATCAACAATTACATAGATACATTACAGAAAAGTTACATTTCAAGATGTAGTTACCCAAAGATCAACTAATCTTTCATTTATCTGCCTTTTTCCAGGTAGGAAAATAGTGTTCTGTCCTGTTCTTTATAATAAGTAATGACACTCCTACACTGATCTTTCAAAATGATTTGCAACTGGGTGCAAAAGGGTTTGTCCAAGTGGTGATGCTGTCCAAGATGGCAAAAACGGTTGGCCTGACTCACACTGGGCAGGGGACTCACATTGGGTAATGACAGTAGGTACTGATAAAGAATATTACTGTAGATAGGAAGCCTTCAGGGAGACATGATCGTCCAAAAAGGAAAAAAAGGGGGGGGGAGCCCAAATGTTCCAGGTCCAAACTAAAGTATCTCAGTTTCAGGTTGGGTCTGGATTAAATTGCAGTGTCTTGGGTGTGTATGAATGTTTTACTGGAAATTAAATAACTCTGAGAAAATGCCTGAGAAAAGTATGATAACAAGGAGGACACAAATAATAAAAATGAGCAACTTACTGAGTTGACTGTATTAAAAAAATATGCCTTGTACTTAAAAGAGTGGCTCATTTTGCAAAAAATGGCATAGTCATTCTGTTGTTTTTTTTTACCAGTGAATTTCACTATAGGCCTGCAGTTATGTTTGTGTAATCGTTATGTGTATCGCTGCAACAAATATGTAATAAATAAATGGTAGTGCCCAAGAGTCAAGTAATTGTGTTATTGTCCTTAAAATGCTAAAATCAACAACAGTTTACCCAACTGGTTTGGACACAGATAAGGTAGCAACCTCAAGCACATGTGGGTCATTTTGGGACTTTCTTATCACTCATACCTGTATGAATTTATTGGTCTGGAGAGCCAGCGCAGTTTGTGCGAGCAGCTGGTTGTAATCAATGTCATTCTTGAATGTGGAAACATAGAGCTCAGCGAATGGCATGTAGTCCTGTTGAACAAAAGAAGTAAACATTCATGTAGACCTGAACAATTCTTTACTACTGTATAATTACACAGTCATATATTCTTAAAAATGATTCCTACTATACCTGTTGACTTGCCAGGGTCTTTGCGGCCTCAGCCATTTTGGCATAACTTTTAGCATACTCAATATCTGAAAGAGAAATAGTTGTATAAAAGGTATAAGGGATTATTCATGTAATGCAATGACAGTCAGCCTGTTATAACTTTAAAATAGTAGTGCGTATCAGCAGATCTGAGCGCAAATACAGTTTACAGATGTTTCTGTCTAATGACCTGATGCAGTAAAGCTCTGTTAACAAACCTTAATGAACTGTCAATAGTTAATAAAGACTCACCCATAGCCAGCCGTTTCTCCATCCAGGCAAGAAGATCTTTGATGTACTTGGACCAGGCCTTGGCGTAGAGTAGCGCAGACTCCACGCCGCTGTCATGTTTCAGCAAGGTCAAGTCAACTTCTTCCTCCCGTGACAGCGTCACCTGTGGACCTGGCGGGTCAGAGGAAGAGACTGACACGTCAATACAAAGTGAACTGAAACACATCGTAACACCGAATTCCCTGAGTACTGGACCGTGAGCCTCACTATGCCGACTGACATGAGTGGGCGGTACATGGGAAAAACAACCAAAAAACATACTGAGGTGAGGGAGTTGACAGTGTAGGAGGATGGGAAAGTGCTGGGTATATTTTATAATAGTCCAACGGCGTTATTTTTATTTTTACAAGTTACACTGTGATACAACCCTCTCCCGGGCGCCCGCCTTCTGATTCAACACGAATCCCATGTGTTTCCCATCCCACACGGAACTACTCCTAAACAGGCAAGGAATGTCAAATATGTGGACTGAGAAGGGGAAAACGAGCAGCTCGTATGAAAAAAGCAGCAGAAATAACAGGGGTGGAAGCGGAGGTATAGGGCGGGTCTACCTCAGGCATTCAAAGAGTCCAAAGCCTAAATCACTCTGCTAACTCACAAGCCGCTCTTAGCTACAGAGAAACCAGGCATTAATAGTGATTACATTTCTGGATGAATTTATTTTACAGCAATGTCGCTCAGAGGTTAATGACGGAATCTGAGTAACACTTACCCACAAGGTCATTTTTCTCGGAAACATATCCCTCAGGATCCACAGAGAGATTGTCAAATGACTGTAAAAGAGGAAATTTCAGATTATATGGAAGGAAGCAGAGAGGTACAATCAAAGTCAGGCATCAGAAAGCTGCTGGGTTTCCAACACCCCAATTAAGTGCAGAAAGCAAGTCTTTGAGGCTTTTTTAAATGGAGGCGTGTATAAATTGGTGCTTTAAGTGCACCCTTCTGAAAACTGTCATGTTTCAAAACAAAGCACTAAAAAAAATGCTGAATAAATAAAAATGTCTCACCCTGCTTCTCCTGGTCTGGGGGATCCCCAACCCTGAGCCACTGTCCACATCTCCCATAAGGAAGTCAGAAACTCTGAGGGGTTGAAATTAAAATAAAAGCATTTTAGTTTATTTGATCAAAAATGCATATCTTAAAGTAATAGTAAAGTATAGTATTATGAATGATCATTTTCTGTCTATGGCGGTGTTGAAAAGAAAAACAAATATTGTACTCACACATTGCCGAATGTGAATGCCAAAGTGTCAATGGATGTATGTATCTCGCCAAATATAGCCTTTTTGTTTTCTGGGTTCACTTCCTTGAAGTTAACGCCTGTGGAGAGTGATAAAATACACAGGAACCTCAGCCAAATCGTCAAGCCGCTAACCAGATGATGTAAACTCAATCCTTCAACAAAGGTATTTACACAGCCATGCCTGCATGTGACTGTTAACCATTGATAAAATAAACAAGGAAATAAGATCAAATTTTACATTTCAGGAGCCAAAAGTATTAATGCAATCGAAAGACACAGAGATTTTGTATTGACACAAACAGTTGGCTTTTGCGGGGAGCGGTTTATACGCTCTTTAATAGGAAGTTGTTGCAGGTGAGTGTCAACAACGTGCTACTCGATGACAGACTAAGCCCCTAGAGCAGTTAGACAGAGTCACGGGTTTTCAAGCAAAGTGCTTAGAAAACATACAGAGGAGACATTGTCTATGGAAAGAACTCATATGTCTTCCTACCAAATCCAAAAATAGCGTCTCACAATCCTTCGAGGCTCTTCAAGAATTGTTGTTCTCAATCTCAAATACTGCCTTCTTGGATCCGACATGTTATAATCCCATACATCGTCTTCCATGTCGATTATGCACAGAAAAAAATATCAATCATGCAGAGGTGTTGCATTGAAGCCTATTTAAAGAAATGCATGCACTGCGTTTAGTTAGACCGCAGTGGCTTAACAAATCTTTGCAAGCACAAAGCTCTCCTCTTCAGGAAACGCTTTACTCAGCAAGAAGACATTCGTCGAAGGCAAACCGTGGAACCCGGGGCACAGGCAGTGAGGTCTGACTTAGCTGAGTACTTCCTGTCTGCCCTGCAACAGGAAACACTCTCACAGCTTGAATTTTGCAAAAATGTAACACTACCGACAACCTCGACAACACATACCTTTTTCTCGCTCGCCTGATGCATCCGAAAACCACAATATTGTGAATCAGTTTCTTGGAAAAAAAACTTTAAAAAACGTCCAAATTACTTTCTAGCCTTTGTGTTTCCAATTTATCTTCATGAGAGCAAATTCAATCCTTGTCAGTAGCAGTCGGGTAATTGCAAATTCCCAGCCTATGCAGAGGCATCGATTGGCCATGGCATCCTGGGTTGGGGAGATATTTTCCAACCCGTGCTCCAGGGAGACTCTTGAGGACACCAGAAGAGAGGATAGGTGGCGGTGCAAGCCTCCCTGCCGTGCACCTCCCTGGCCCCGAATGCTAGCGTACAACTCTGTGCTGGCTTCTTCCTCAGGACATCCTGTGGGTCTCATAACAATGATTCCAGAGCTCTGCCCCCCTTGTCACGGCTGAAATATGGAAACTGCATCATTCAAGTACAGGGGCCATTGTTTTCTCACGGTTTGAGCCGTAACTGGGACAGTTGGCCTGTGAAAAAACCTCTCTATGGAGTTACAAGTCTTGTAATAACTCTGGTATAACATAACTTAATTATTCAGTTCTTCTTCTTATAAGAGCTTTATCAGTAAAGCCCAAGTCAAATTTCCTTTAAGACAATACCAGTATCCTATATTAGAAGAAAAGTCATAGTGTTAATTATTACTGACCAGCTTCTTTTTTTTAAAGAGTCAAATAAACATACAATATGTTTATCTGCACAGGACACACAAATGATTTTCACGCACATACAAGATTGATTGCAAGAAACAAATACAATCTGTCAGCTGACAAGAGCTTCCAGACAAAAGGGGACAGGGAGCAGCAGGGAAAGAATTTCAATAAGTTGAGGAAGTTTGACACTTTTATTGCAGTGCCCTGCAGTTTTTTCAGTAGGAGGAGAGGAAAACTCCGAAAATGCGACCAGGAAAGAAACACTGTCTCCATCTGCTCCGAGCCAACGAGAGTCTGTGCAAAGGTCATATTTTTGATGGCACACAAACAGAGAGGGTATGGGGCATTTTAACAAAGGTTTTCTGTGTTTGCAATTAAACCACATGCATTGGACAGCTGAATGGAGCTGAGTGTGTTCTTGACATTTTCAGGTTTAGCAAAAAAAAAAAAAAAAACAAGAAAAAGAAGAAGGGCCTACAGTGTCAAATGACAATAGCAGGAGAATGGCTTGAGCAGAAACATCTACATGTAAATGGCATTTGAAACTCGTTAGGCAACCATGTGTTTGGGGAGGGAGGGGGGGAGAGGATTTCTTTCCAATAAATTCTGGCAGCTGTCCAAATGCCCCAGGTGTCACGACCAGGCATCAAAGAGCAACCTGAGTGAGGAGTCGACACACTCTGAAGACACTGACGGCACACAAAGCCTGTTATCATCCAAACCTTTGAGTCTTTATCACTGGCGGCTCACTGACTCATTCCTCTTTCAGCCTCTCCTTTTTTTCAGTCCTCCTCTGGTTCACTGGCTATCAGTGTTGTGTTACCTACTGGCCATTAGGGACAGCCCAGCCATGGAGCGTGGTGATGTAAGGCACCCCCTTGTGGACAGGCAGATTCCCAAATTTCTACTTGTCAACTATAGATGGAACTACTGCTAATACTTCGATGTTTTTTTTTTGTGGTTTTGAGAATCAAAATCCTCTCAATATAATTTTACATCTCTTCGAACCTGCCATTTTTTGTCATTCTTATTAATAAATATTAGTTTTGAGAGTGTTCTTAATTTCTACACCACCCATAGGAAGTGGATCTCAAATTAAAACAAAAAAGTGGCTCTGAATCTACATATCAGTTTTTTTTTTTATTGTGTTGATGGTAAGTAAAACCAAGTAAAACTGAACTTATCCTAAATCATAAAGTCCTGGGAAGCAACATGGGGAGGAGTGCCATGATAGGGAACTTTACACTGTAATGAAAGTGCTGCTGCAGGATAGTGCCATGATGTGCAAGTCTATGGGATTTAAAATTTATTTATTATAATGAGCGTTTTGAATATCTATAAGACATTCCAAGAAAAAGGATACAATTTGCCGTGAGCAACCACGTCAAAAGTTGACTTAGATTAGCAAGCCACAGACACACAGCTGCTCCTTGCTTTATGATTTGATGATTTTCTTTTTTCAAATTGATAAAAAATGAGAGCATCAATAACATGATACTAGTATTGTATTCTCAATTGTTTGTTGGGACTGTTTTTATTACTACTAAATAAAAATGTAGAATTTAAGCAAGCCATTAAAAAAATATTTTAGGTACCCCAAATGTTGTCCCTTACCCTATTAAATATGACGCATACCACAAATATGTTTTACTGGGTTTAATAGGAATGCATGTTTTACCATCCATTCATCCGTTTTCTTTACCAGCTTATTCCTCACTAGGGTCACGAGGGTCTGCTGGAGCCAATCCCAGTTTACTTCGAGTGAGAGGCAGGGAATTAGTGCAGGGATGCACCACAGACAGGTCACCAGTCTATCATGAGGCACACACACCACTCACTCACACATTCATAGGCCAAAAGTCTTTAATCAACCTCAGCATGTTTTTAGACTGGAGGAGGAGTCCAGAGAACTCAGAGAAAACCCACGCAGAGAGTGGAGAAAATACACACAGAAAGCCAGCTCCATTCCTTGAACCTGTGACCTTCTTGCTGTGAGACAAGTGCCACCCACTGTACCACCGTGTCGCCTGTGTTTCAACATTCTTTATAAATTGGTGCAACCTTTAGCTATAAGTCATCAGGTTGGTATTGGTCTATTGGTATCATTTTTACCTCTTATTGATGAAGTTCCGGTCTGACTGTCAAGCATCTTAGTCTCAACAATGCCAATAATCTTCGGCTGATCTGACACCGGAACTCCTCCATTTCCTTTTCGCATTCTAAACATTATCAAAGCGCCAGTCATAGGACTATAGACAGGAGACGTGCATTTTACCGCATTCTTAAGGACTAAGTCACAACGCAGATATTGCGATAATGCAGGTGAGCAGACAACCTCACGAGGGGAGAACAATAAAGAAATATGGACGTGCATGGTGACGGGCAGCCCGTCGCGGGGCCTCTTTGGACACTGGAATATGGAATGCAAATTACAGACGTGCATTCCCCGCTGTAGATTCTTGTGTGCAAGTCAAGAATTATGCTTACAGCGGATCACATTTCAGGCAGATGAACTTGTGACTTGAGATTCTTCTAGTTTGTGTTCATTCGGGAGGAATAATAACTTCTCACACTCTGTGTCCTTTTAGAAAACAAATGTCCACGCCAACTACAACCGAGCGAAGATCAATAAAATATTGCTGCAGGGTATTTTCCACACTAGTCCAACAGGCTGATGCAGACAGCAGACAGCCTGAACCGGTAACGCAACAATGAGATTTCATGCCAAGATACAATGTTTGAGCGTCGTCTCTGGGCGCCTGTGCATGTTTACCTGTATGTCTGCGCGCACCCATGCATGCTAACGAGCAATTGCTCACCCTTGACTTTGGCGATGACCGTGCCGGCCGTTCCCAAGATGTCCACCGAGTTGAGGGTCTGGTGTTTGCCAATGACAGCCTTCAGGACTCGGAGTAACTCTGCCAAACGTTCCTGGACCACCTGCTGGAGATCTTCCTGACTCTCTGGAAAAAAAGAATCAGAAGTAGGTCAGTTAGTTTTAGTCATCTAAGTAAGTATCAAGTCCTTAAATGGACTAGTAAAAATTTAATTAACTGAAACCATACCTTAAATATTTTTTCTATTACACATTGTCATCTATTAGTCACAGTTAGTCAGCATCAAATAAATTTCTTGCCATTCTTTTGGTCTTTGCCACACAACATACTTGGCAAATACTTTGTCATTTTGAAACTATGTCATTTGACTGTCATCTTTTTGTTTGATGCAGACATTCCCCTCGGGTCACATAACACAGTACATGCTCTTTAATGGTGTGCCTCCAGATAAAAAGCTGGAAGACAAAAAACAATTGTGGTCTTTCAGGCAGTGACAAACTGTTGAAGTGTGAAACTCTTGTTGTGAAACCTCCGATCGGTTTTCTTCAGCCAGGGTGACAGGAGGTAGGGCGGAAGAGGAATCTGCGTCTACATATATGTAGGCAGGTAACACTGTTTCAGTCACGCTTATGACATTCCACAGAGGTGATGGGGATGATGAATAGAACCCGCGATGACGTGCTTTATGTGCCTTTGTGGTCACATGTGAAAAGCAAGCTGTCTACAGCCTGAATCTAAAAACACAGCTGAACAGATACAGATACAGTTTGAAAACAGTGTACAGATGAAAGGGCACTCATAGTAAATAAGAATAAAGATTTAGATTTGACTTAAGAGGCGCCACATGGTAGCAATTTTCCCCAATCATAGTTTTTCTGCACCAGTCAGTGGACAGTGTGACAGCAAGAAAATCTGAGGAAGATCGTGCATTTCTTTCCGTTTTTCCAAAGAGGTTTCAGAAGATGACACTTGAGGAGGAATGGAATGTGCCTTTTTTTGTCAAACATATCACATTCTATTAGTCAGTTTCGCCATGAGAGGCATGCCTCCAGTGAGTCCCTGTTTAATGAGGGTTTCCTCACCATGAATGCTACTTCTTAACAAGTCTTTGTATCAAAGCATTCCTACAGTTTTCAAACAGTGTTTTTCGCAGGCAATAAACTACTATTTGGGCAAAATAAAAAGCAGACGAGAAAAGCAATAAAAGCCGAGACAATATGGATTTTCTTTCCAGCCGACGGAAGGGGGGGGTTTTCTGTCTCCTGCCGCTATGATGCAGGCTAATCAGCAGATGCTCCGCAGGTTGGCACAAGACAATAGGTGAGTTCATGTCTACCCAGGCTGTTTTGGAAAGGGGCAGGGGCATGGGCTGGAAACAGAGGAGTCATCTGTTTTTCATCAAGGCCACCCGAGACAGAGGAGGGTGAGATGAGAGATTGAATTTATTGGAACATTAAAAGGAATTACAAGGGGAGTCAAAATGAGAGCTTGTGCGTTACCCTTCGGTTGTGTTTAAAACATGGCCAAAGAGACATAATCCGCAACCGAGACATAAGCCCGGGCCATCTGTGATACTATTTAGCAAAGGACAGGAGAGATATACACATTTAAATAGATGCAAGGTGGGAAAGGATTCTGACAATGAATCGTCGGGTAATTTAACCAACAAAAAAGAGAAGGGTGTTTCTTGATCGCACGTTCCACAATATACTAAAAAAAAAAGGAATGAACATGAGTAACATCAGGTTGCTGGTCAGAAGTTCAGCGATCCCTGTGATCAGTTAATACCCCCCAAGATTAGAGCATGAGTATCCCGAGCAGTAGGAGGCTCACCTGCTCAGCTGCCCACAGGCTAGAGGTCCTTCACCCTGCAACACACTCTTTGAAGTCACCCCTTCCTCCCTTCCAACGCTGACAATGGGCCTTCATTAAGATACCCCCCCCTCCTCCTTTTAACCCTCCTCCTCTCTCAGTTGTGGTCATCTGGGTATTTTTGTTAAGCTCACTGGCATTTTAAAGTTTTTTTTTTTTTTCTTTTTTTACCTAAGACGTGGCATGTAGCTTTGACCATTAGCATATGAAAGTCAGTCGTAATGGGGTTTGCACACCTGAGAGTTTTCACTCAGCAGGACACAAGTGGAGCGTGACTGAAGCTGCCGCGACGGCAGGAGCAGTAATGTAGGTTAAAGAGGATCGCCCATTTCCTCTTCCCACTGGAAGAAAAGAATCTAATTAGACCAATCTGTGCTTCAGAGAAGCCAGGGTGATGCGAGGTGTGAGGAAACAACAATGGACATGATGTTATGGCAACAAAAAGACAGCAGGAAGTCCCTGGCCAAACTGCTGGACCGGAATTGAACCGAATCAAGACTTTTTATTTTTTCTTCCATGGACTGGTATCCTTTGTACACTGTAACTCAATGCCAGCTGTCAAAAAATAAATAAAAAACAGCTCTCTGCAGTTTAAAAAACCTGCAGCATACATAAACAAATAACAGTCAGCTATTTCAAATAACAATATCCACAATGACAGCCAGCTTCAAGCGAGAAAGTCCACAATGTTATGAGCGGAGATACTTTGGGGCTTCAAAAATAGAATTTGCCTGTGCTTCATACTCCAAAACTGCTACTGTCAATATAAAACCACAGTTAAATATCTTCAGAGAGTTTAAAGTAGATAACCTTTTTGACACATACTGTAAAAGTGTAAAGATTGTTTAACCCTCCATATGTTGTTATGCTACTTAGATCATTGGTCATTCTCCATCCTACAAACTCGCAACAGAAGATTTCTACTTACACATTAGAAATGGGCAATAAAGCTATCAAAAAAAGGTCAAATCATGTGTGACAGCTCACACTGATCACCACTATTGTTGTGTGAGAGTTGTGTGAGAAGGTCTGTGCTCACTACAGCGTGAGACATCTGAGAGAAAGCTGGTAAAAAATCAGCGGTGAGTGGTTTTGTCACAACAATGGCATCAAAAAGCGTAGTGGGAATCCGCTGCCGATTGTGGGAGGCCATGCCATTGTCTTGGTAGAGATAACAGTGGTGAGGCAAAGAGCCAGGCCATATTGTTTAAAGGAAAGACCCCCGCCCCGCCATCCACCGACGCAGCTCAGAGCTGTCTCATCTTTCTTTACAGTGGTGTCCCAGCTACGCTTCACGCACGGCCTCCTTCATTTGTTTCCTCCAGGACAGGGACCTCCCTCCCTTTGAGGGGGAAAATTCATATGAAAAGGTTTGGCACTTCTACTTACAAGAACATAATAAAAACAACCGCCCAGTTTTCAGTTTCCCAATATCCGAATATAGAAGCAAAACATTTTAGTTCCATGAGATTAGAGATGCAAAAGAGCATCATTGATTCATCTGTGGATTTTTCTCTCAATGAATCAATATCAATCAATTGGTCTACAAAAACATTTAAAAAAAAAAAGAGTCAGACATCCAAATGGGCTCCACAATATCCAGTAAACGTATTTTTGTCTAATCTGTTTCACATTTTGTCTTGAAAAAAAATACAATAAATGATAAACAAAACAGCTGTCAGTCGATTATTTGAGTCATCTGCACTTGCCTTTTAAATGTCAAGGAAACATTTTTCTGTGGCGTAACTATTATAAGACTTTAACACCACTGCCTTCAAACATCTCCACTAAGTGAATGAAAGGATAGCACAATGTCAATAGAAACTTCTCAAACCACTCATCCACAATAATCCACTTCTCCGCTGTCCATCTGCCTGCCAAGTATGTCGCAAGCTCCCATATTTGTGGCACAATATTGCTAAATACACAAAACACTTGTGTTTGGAGTATCACTTGAGGTGCAGGTTTAAGCATTACTCAACCTCAGCAGAATTTAACACAATACAGTAGCTCAGACCTTTAAAAGCTTTCAAAGCCTTTTAAATTGGTGCCTCCTCTACATATTGTTGTGTGGAGGGGGTTCTCTCCTGTCTGACAAAGCTCATTGTGTGTCTATTGCAGAGAAACACCAATCTAATCCAAACCTTCAGGTGGCCTGACAGGGGTTACAGGCTCCGCTCCCCCCACTGATAACAACGGGCAATCAGCTGGCCTGTCTGGACACGCAATCTGCTCCGCTTGGAACAAGCCTCGGCAGCTCCGGTGAAACAGCGCTTGCATGGGAAACAGCCGCAGGGATTTACTGAAAAGCAAAGGAGGCTATGTTTCCCCGTCAGCATCCCTTCACCGGGAGGAGGGAGGGTGACAGATTTACACTCGCGGCAGCAGACCTTCTTCAGATTTCCTTTCAGATGCGCGTCCGTCTACTTTCATTCTTGAACGGTGACACGTTGTTCTCTGTGCTGACTCAGTCATCACCCCGAAAGCTCCCCTCCCGAGTGGAAAACAGACACTTGTTGTCCTTTTACACAGAGAAACCTGGACTGAAGACAAGCTAAGTACTATCCACAAGGCTCGAGAAAGCACATTTAACTGTAACAAACGTCGCCGAACCGCCTGCAACACGATCTGTGACAGGTGGAACTGTTTGGTCAGGATTCCGGCTCCGAACACTAATTTCTCTCCTTGTCCAAACAAACGCAACATTGCCGGGTGCCTCTCCGTCTTTCCCATTCCTTGTTTGGAGACAGAGCAGGCAGCAGACATCACACAGACAGTAAACAGCAGGCACTCCATAAACAGCTACCTGCTCTCGGCCTCATGATGAACTATGTGAGGTCTGGACTAATTCCATGACACTTGCATTACATGATTGGGGAATTTAACAGCAGGTGCACAACCAGACTACATTCATGTATTCACTACTCCCTTCTTTCTGTCCAGGTAATTATAAAAGAGGGCCATATAGTGAGTCTATATACTGAGCTCAGCAGCAAAATAATAATAATAAAAAAATACTTCAGACACTATGCCATTGAGTGAGTTGAGAAAGAGCAGAGAACAAAAAACAGGAAATGTAAAAAATGCTCAATGATTTCAGTCCAAACCACAGAGTGGGGCTGAATATTTTGTAAGAAAAAAATTAATTCTAATTTTTCATGCAGATCGATTTTATTCATTACCTTCTTCAAATCCGGTTTCAGCATCACAGCAACTTACATCAGACCACTGAACAATAAATGCCATAACTGTAAAGCAAGAGTTAAAACAAGAATTTCATTTAAATGTAGTCCTATATATTATCAAAAACCATGCTACACAAATGCTATGTTGAGTGCTTGAGCAATTGCAGTTTGTGTCTCTAAATAAGACTATGTCTTAACGTAAGGTAGAGCAAAAAAGTCTTTCAACTTAGGAAAATAGCCATTTTTTTTATAAAAGCTTTGGTAATTTTAATATCATGTTGCCTAAAATAGTTGTTTTGGATCTAAAACAATAGGAACTTAAAAAGGACAAAGACATAGACAACCATTCTTATTAGTCACTTTTATTCCACTAGTCACATACAGCATGTATGTATGGATGTATAGTTTTGTGAATGAGTCATTTCTCTTTTGAGCAAGAAAGTGACTAATTCTCTCAGACATGTAAACATGGACACATCTTGCAGCAACATGTAGAATCAGGTTTTTGCTGTGTCTCTTAATTCAAGTCTGAGCAAACGGAACCTTTTTTTGGGGGGAAAAAAAAAAATCAAACAGGCTCACACAAAGCTAGCTGTGCAAGCCTCGGCCCCCCTCACTGCGCAGGCCTGATCCGCAGTTGTAAATTTCAACAGGTCTGCTCGATCGCCAGCGGTGACGTCCTCAGACCCCCCCCTCCTCTTAGCTCGGTTGGCCAATCCACCCCTCGCCATGACCAATCTCCTACACAAACATCCAGAGCCCATAACCATAAATCCCACCCCAGGAAACACACCCCAACCACAAGCTTGCACAAAAACATCCTTCAGCATCACAGGGGAAAGTTACTGCCCAACAAATCTCTCTTTTCTTTCTGCTAAGAGCAGCGGGCCATTAAACCATTATGTGCTAGAATTTGGCTTTTCTCTCGATTGAAGGCACCACCCGCGAGCAGCCATTTCAGTTGGCACAGGGGGCATTTGTGCGAGAAGGGGGCATATTTGTGGGTATCTATCGCTGTGTATATTTTGCAGAGTGGCTTTTATGGCTCGTAAACAGGGTCCTAAACTGGTTGAAATATTGATTTTTTTGCAAGAATATAATGTTTATATTTATTTTAATAAAGAACTAGTGTAACACAGCTTAATATTTCCAGTTTTCATGTAACTACAATATAAAAAAACCTGCTGAGCAGCGCCTAACCCCATGAATATACTACTGCGTCATAATTTGATTCAAGGTAAATCCCTCTAAGAACCAAACAGTTTCTGAACATTTGACTTCTCTAAAAGAAGAGTCTGTCCTTCAGACGACAGTTCAGCTACTGACTGGTACTGTGAAACACAGAACAATGCAGTTTAACTGGAGTGCGGCCAAATCTTATCTGGGTGTCATGATGACACCAACAGATGAAAAAAAAGCCACGGTTTTCACAGTGGAACAAGGAAGTTGTGAGTGAGCTACATACAGTATGCTCCTTTTTTTGAAATGTAATGCCTCTTCTCACACAGAAGTAAAAAGAACAAACAAAGTGCACAATGCACTCCATACATTGAGTAAATAAGCCTTCAGTCTCATGCTCCACAACTATGCTGTGTGATGTTTATTCTGCCCTGCAGTGGAACTGTAAAAGTGCTGGTAAGACACACTTCTTTTTTTCTTCCTTTCCACCTGAGGCTAAAAGGCGAAAATAAGTAACCCAGACATTCTTGAGCGAAAAAACCTTCGAGCAAATACAATTTCAGACAGTATCCTGATGGCTATCTGCCGCCACAACCATAATAAAACCCATTAAAAAGTTAAAACCTCGCCCCCGATCGGCCCGTGTTGACCTGTACACTATCCATAACTTCCACCGCACGCTGAACTTTTTTTTGGCTCAAGAATGAAGGCAAACCACTAAGGTGCATCCTGGAAGAAAAATAAGGGTATTTATAGTGGAAGTTTACAAATAAAAAGGATGTAAAATGATGAAATGGGGAGGCTTATGCAATATTTGTATTTACAAAATGTAAGAATACATTCTTTCATTGCAGCCAATACGCCTGCCCCACACAGGTGATTCCCCCGAGGACGGCACTAAGGCAAAAAAACAAAACTAGCATTTTTGCTTGTTCAATCCTATGCAAGTGATATTTCAGGTTTTCCACCTATCTTAACCTAAGTTTTCCAAATAAAAGACAACCCTGACAACTTAGCTTCTTGTGAGGTTGTACTGTATATATACGATGATAAGAATAAACTGAATTTATTTTTGGTTTTCGTAGGCAATCTGCCTTACACCTACCACTAGACTATTGAAGGCACTATAGCCACAAGTGAACATTTGTTCTAAAGGAATGCAGAGTATGCAGGAGAGTGGGGGGATGGGAGGGGGACAGCGGCTCGGCTGTGTGTAGAGGACTCCTTTTTCATCCTGATTAAAACCATTAACCGAGCTGTCTTCTGCGGAGCAATGCAGAATTGACCAAAAAAGTTGAAGAAAGCCTATTCATTGCATTATTATGTTTGCCTGAACTGCAGGAAAAAGCACAATACTTGTTGCTCCGCTAAGAATATTGCCCACAGGGGAATTTTAGGCACACCATGCATACTCGAAGTTAAGGACAGCAGACAGCACTAAAGAAAAAGTCAGATTTGAGTTAGATTTTGACATTTTAAAATTCAATATAGATAGGACAAGAACTTACCAAGTGTTTTGACGCATCACTGTATGGATGAGTTTTCTCTCGTTTTTGTTTGACATGTTTGAGGGAAGTAGAAAATGTTTGTGCTCGTTTGTGCGCCACATGATGTGAACTCATAGCCAAGTCCTGCTGTTTTTTCTGTAATGTGTAAACCTCATTTAAACAGAATCACGATGCTTTTACCTAACTGTTTCACTTATCTAAAATCCTTGTTTCAAGGCTTTTTTTCCTGTTTTTCCCCCTCTTTTATTTATTTATTATCTTTCATTTTACTGAAATATTATACACCAAATAATCAAATGGAAATCGAGATTCAGTGAGGGTGCGGTTGACTGAACAATGCTGTATGTCGTTTGAACGTGTGACCGGACAAAGATCATCTTAGGACAACAGGGCGGCGGGTACAGGGGTCACCAATTACAGTCAAAACTCATGGCATTCTTTTCTTGAGTTAGCTACATTCTTTGACAGCTCGGCTATTGTTGTGGTACTATTCTTGCGAAGCAATGTGACTCTGAACCCAGTTATGAGAGAAAGTGTAAATCTACACCACAATCTGACCCTGGGGAAACTACAGGCGTGAAGTCGTGGGTGTGATGTTTGGGTCCAGTTAACTCATGCTTAGGGTCACTGATAGTGTTCCCCTGTGGGTTTCCTGTCAACTGAACATGCAGGCGCTGCCTTTAGTTAAAAATTGGCCGTTGCGCTAGGAGGAAAAATAAGCACAATCCAAGCTAAAGCTTCAACAAAGTTTTCTCTGTATGAGGAGCGATGAAACACACTGAGTCAAACCTGCCTCTCAGCAGTGGGAATACAAGCCTGCCAGATCCCATAGGGTGTGAGTCTTTCAGCAAAAAAAAAAAAAAAAGCATTGTGTTGGTTTCACACAGTACTCCAGTGACAGACCTTTCCAAATATGAAAAGAACAACACGAGAGCTGGCATGTGCCTCACTAACCTCCTCCCCACTTCCCTCGCTCATTCGATCCCGCGGTTCACAGCTTTCCTCAAAACCGCAAGGAAACCTGTTGCTGTCATGTTATTTATCCTTTCCAGCAAAGGGCCACCACATGCTGCTGATCACGTAACAATAACTCTATGAGCAGAGAATGTAAGCCTAAAATACTCCTTTACAAAGCAGGAGCATTGTTCATATGAATGGGTTTAAGAGAAACCATGAATAATGCACCGCATTCCTTTTAGTTCACACTTAAAATATTACCCATTAAAGTTCATATGAATAAAACAGACCGTGTTATAGACTGATATTACCACAATGGTTTACAAAATAAATACAGTTTAAGGACTAACATAGTCCCTGAGTTCAATTCATTATATTTTTGCTCATCTAAAAAAAAAAAAAAAAAGACACAGCCTGCCAGACAAAAAACAGACTCCCACTTGTTACTTTTTCCAGTGTGGAACCTCCTTGACTCCTCATACAATAACGTAATTAATCCAATCCAATTATGGATGTGCACAGACTTCCATGGAAAATATGTGGACATAAGAAATCACCATTATGTAGAATCTGTCAAAACAAACCTGTCATTAAATAAGGCTCATCCAAGTGATCAATAATACTCCAATATGGCTTGTGAATGGGATTATTAGAGTCTCTTTATAAACAGATGCGTTAAATTTATAAAATGTAAGCCAATAAAATCAAGTGTGTGGTTTTGAGATGATAAACGTGTTGCTTTCCTGCTTGCTAACTTTTACTTTTGTGTTTTGACCTACATTTTCCAAATTCCAACTGTGACGATCTTCTGCCACTCTCTGTTACCAATTAGTAACGAAAATGACTCAATGTTTACTTCTCCCTGGACAGCAAACCGCATCGCAGTTGCAGGATCTTGCTCGATTTGTTCCACGAAACCGCTCAACAAAAATAAACCACCAACTCCTAATACAAATAGTTGAATGACACTATAAGGTCATATGGTATGATTTCATCCCCACCTGCTGAATAAGAGCTGTTTCTAATGTCCCAAATGTCTCTGTAACGGCTCAGAGCAACACTCAGCACAACACAAGCCAAGTCGAACTCACAGAGGCCTCACTCCTTCAGCCAGAAGAATGGCTAAACAAATCACTCCCACTGCCAGATCTTCGGCTGGACCTCAGCATGTGTGAGTGTAGCTGTGTTATTGTGCATGTGTGTACGTGTCTTTTACAGTGCAGCGGTAGGAGTAGCCGTGTTATAATAGTGGCAGTGGATTCCACAGAAGGAAAGTATAAAAACATTAAAACATTCAGTAAAAATTCTGTGTAAATGTTGCTGTGAGGCCTTGTTAATCCGAAGCCCTGTGCTCTGCTGTGTGGGTAGAGTGTTTGTACGAGTTTCTGGAAACAAGAACTAAACCATCAGAAGGATATAACCTGTGTCTGCTGCCCTTGTGTGGCAGTGTGTGCGTGTGTGTGTGTGTCTGTGCGTGTTTGTAGTGAGGCTGTTATCACACCATAAACCGACACTCCACAGGTGATTCTGGCTGTCCGTCACCGGCAGTCTGTCAAAACAAACTCTGAGCTGTAATTGCCATCTGTAGCATCACAGAAAACATCAGAGCCTACCTGGACATTTTTTCCTAAGCGCTTTACAGTGCCGCGGGTGTAAATGTATTTCTTTTTTTTTTTTAGCAATAAACAAATCAAAACAAGAAAAAGAAGTAATTAGATGTTTAAGGACAAGTAAATACGAGACATCGCATGCCCTGTAATAAACAAGCTTTATGACTATATCGCGTTTTGCTTCAATGGAAAAGTCCATCCTATAATCCTGTCCATGAAGCTTTAGGTGTGTTTTAAGTTTGTGATTCCTGTCAACAACTGTGCAAACAAAATCAAAGATAACAACGCTTCTTGTCAATAAATTCCCCGTACAACTGCAGTGAAATTTGCAGGCAGCAAATCTGGAGAATCAATGGTAAACATCAGGTTTCGGGACCGGTGGCTCAGTTCAAAGAGCAAGGTTTCCACGAGAATCACAGAGATATTACTGAGGTTTTGTTAGCAACAGTGATAGACAAGAAAGCAATACAGCCAATTGATGTGACTGATTTTGTAAAAAGCCTTACTCAAGTGGGAAAACTCTGAACTTTCCTGCTCTTACGATGCTACGGATAGTGCTTTAAGAATCTTATCTGATTGTAACAAGCCGGTTGTCTGTAGTTTGAGATTAAAAAAATGGAATGTGGTGGACATCAAATTAATGTAAAAAAAAGACTACAATGCTCACCTTTACACTGGAAAGCCTCCTTGAGGTTGAGCAAAACATCGGCAAACCACCGTACATCATTGACCAGCTGCATGACGTACTCTGGGTCTACTCCCGGGGCTCCCACCAGGCGAGATGTTAGGCCCATGCTGCTCAGAGGGTTGGGGGCATTGGAGTTGCGGCCCATGTCCCAGGTCTTAGTGGATCCAGCTGACAGAGATCCTGTGAGGGTCTTGGAGGAGCGTCGCGGGAGATCCTGGGTGTGCTTAGTCCCGCCACTGACGCCGCCACTACTGCTGCTCTTTCGAAGCATCCCAGCAGCCAGTGCAGCTGCCACCCTGTGAGAAGGGTACAGCAGGGGGCCGGCTAGCCACTGAACTCACCACACTGCCCTGGGCTCTGGATGGCTGGCACTGAAGAGACAGGGAAAGCTGGGTGAAGAAGGTGTGTGTGTGTGTGTGTGTGTGTGTGTGTGTGTGTGTGGTCTCCTCTCCACAGTAATTAATTTACTGTATGACTCAACTGTTAAGTCCTGTTACACATGTGTAATAACTCAATACTTCAGGTATACGGTCTAAAATCCCCTATACAGCAATAACTTCATCATTAAGTGTTTGGGTTGTAACATTTTATTTGTTTTATTTTTATCGTTTTATTTGTTTATAGAGAGAAAAACAGATTCAATGGCATTTTTGTGTCACTCGTAGGAGTACGGAGTTACATTAAGCTAACTTTACCTATATAACACTGAACAACGTTATACTGTTATCTAGCTTCTATAAATATAAAACAGTGTGCGAACCAATTAATAAAAACATCAACAAAGAAAATAGACACATGACTACAGAACAACACGAATTAGAGTCACAGGAGAAACTACTAAACTTCGACAACAAGGAAAACTAACAGTAACAACGTTTTTTCCGGACTAGTGATGCTACTGTTGCCCCGGCAAAAAGGCGACCCAGGTCAGAAACTGCTTTGCTGGCACAGTCAAAATACGCTGTTTACACTCACCTGCTCTGCTCTTTAAAGACATAATGGCCCCGATATCCAGACAAAACGTTGCTTTAAGGAGCGGGTGAGAGGATTTAAGCGTTTCCGTTAGAACAAACTCGCTCTTACAAAGACACAAAGTTATCCGCTTCCAGTCACTGTACATCGAGAAGTAGGCTACTATCGGCAACTCTCAAGTCAATCGTAATTTACGAGTCAGTTTGTCACATGACGCCCAAGACGCGTTCCCATTGGCTAGCTCCTCTCAGTGGACATCTCGGTGATGCCTTCGAGGGCCAGCGGACGTTCGACGACTAAAACTGGATTTATTTTTTGGCGTAGTTCAAAACAAAAAAGGAACCATTTTTTAAAATTAAGTGGTTAGACGATGCCAAGCAGTCGGTTTTAGAGGCCACTTCAATTGTAGGATCGTTTGTAATTGTGACATGCCGCGTTGCTTTATGTTCAATGAGTCAATATACCCATTGTTTTACAATGAAACACTTGATTTATCAAATGACCCTTGAATGTACCAGATGATTTACAGTATAACATAACACTATTTATTGGGATGTCTATGAGAATTATAGATATGAATGCAATATGATAAAGAAGGCTTCGTATTGTTTTATATAAGTGCCCAATGTTGATATATTGTGGAAATGAGGTTGCCAGCATTCCTAGAGACAATATTAAACCAAACGAGGAAAGAATATTACAACTTATGTTACTACAGATAATAGTCAAGAAAATTACTTAAAAATATATATTACTTAGTCATACACAAAATATTGCTTTATGATGTTGTGAAAACAAGGAACATTATTATCCTCTCCACTAGTGCTCTTTTAGTGCTGGACATGATTTCAGAAATATAAAAATGATCGACTGAATAAAACTGATGGTACCACTGCTGCCATCTAGTGCACAAAATGCAAAACTAGTGTTCCAAGCCCTGGCAGAAATGTCAGGGAAAGGGTGTTTTACAGCTGTGGTGTAAAGTATTCATATCTTTTCCACAAGTAAAAGGATCAGTCGATCATTTTTTATACCTGCTTATACCTCATTAGGGTTACAGAGGCCTGCTGGAGCCGAACCCAGCGGCAACACCCCAGACAGGTCACAAACACCTTTAACTCACTCTCATATCTACAGGAAATTTAGAGTCTCCAATCAAACCAAGCACCATATTTTTGGACTGTGGGAGGAAGCCGGAGAACCTAGAGAAAACATGCAAACTCCACACGGAAAGGTCCCAGCCCAAGGACTTGAATCTTTGACTATTTTGCTGTAAGGTAACAGTGATATCCACATATTTTACCAGTAAGTCACTTGAGGATAAATGATAGCATTCGCCTCTGAACTTGTATAGAGAATAATGTAAGCTGGAAATACCCACAAAAAGCGACAATACAGTCTATATTGCACTTTTAATGTGATCACATTGTTTCCCCACATAGAAGATAATGTAAGTAAATGTCAATAAAACAAACAATTCAGTGTACATGGTTAATCAGTGTTTGTCTTTATTTTAATATACAAAAAGATGGATGTATTCTCATCTAGTTTATATTTCTAAGCATTTTAATGCACAGATAGTTACCATTCGTACTGTTTTAGTGAAACCAATCAACACAGACCAAACATTCTCACACACACACAATTCACATAAACAGGGAAGATCACACGATTCAATCAAACATCCCATCATTCAAACTATGAGAAATGAACAATATGTCGACTGTAAATCAAAAAAAAAAAAAAAAAAAAAAGATTTTGCTTTCACAGGATTCACACATGAAAAGGAAGAAACCCTTAACATTTGTCAAGTAAATATATACACGATAATTGATACGTTTTTTTTTTTCTTTTTGTGTTTTTTTTTCTGAAGATGAGACTGACTCCATGTTAGTGTTACTAACGAGGTACTGCATGAGGTAACTGGTTTTTCTGTTCAGAAGAGCTGGGTGTAAGACAGCATTTGGAGGTAACACGCAATCACGGCAGATTTCCCTGCGATCGCGGTTTTTCTGGCACAATACGTGAAAGCACCTGGGTCATGTTCAGCTCGCACAATATTTCAACCCACTGCTTTTTTTTTTTTTTTTTTTAAATGTCTCATTTTTCCTACCAGGAGGCTTTAGTGTGTCCTCACCAGAACATAATCCAGGTGTGATGAGATGTACTTTATTGATCCGCAGAAGAAAACTGCTAAGTCACAGCTGAGTTTAATGACTTGAACTATGATTCAAATGACTATTGCTGTGTAATAAATATTGCTGGACCCTTGGACCACGCACATGCCACTGTTTACATTACTCCTAATGGGGCTGCATTATTAATCAATCCAATCATGTGGGTATAGACACATTGATGATTTCCAAACACTAAAAGCATTGTTCTGTATTGATTGATTATTTTTTTTTTTTTTCATACGTCCTTCACCAAAACTGCACGAGCATCACAGACCACTGTTAAAAAAATCACCATCTTTCCACAGCACTAATCAAAGCACAACAGATGAGCCTGTGTGTTGTCCAACGTGGCTAAACTATCACTGAACAGGTCTGAACATCACATCAGCAGGTTAATATTGAGATAATACTGTTCGGACTGGCATTTTGAGCGAGTGGCCAGTCACAGAAGCCACGCGCAAAAAACCTTTTTTTTCCTCGTTTGCTTGTTTTCGATGGTACACACACACACTAAGCTTTCTAATGCAAGTGCTACCTACACAACTTCTGATCCAGAGCAACTGATACCATTATTCACAGAAATCAGTAACACCCCATTGTTGAACATTCTGAAAATATATATATAAATCACAGGGCTAGTTGTCAAAAGTTGACTTTTAAATATGTCGAGATGGAATTCGGGAAATCCCTTTGTTTCTGTGAAGTGAAAACAATAATGCCCTGCCTTCTTATTTTGGGCTGGACCGAAAAAGTGGGGCCAGCCCTATAAATGCGAAAGTCTGTGACTGACTGACTGACGATGTAACTATAATCAACTGATTGTTGGCTTAACTTCATCTGTCGGCCAAGTGTCACCACTTCCTGTATCCATCTTTTCAAATTAAAAACCCTCTCTTAGCGTTTCATACACGGTCCAGCCATATACCAGGTTTTTGACCTAGTCTTGTTAAAAATTAAAAAAAAAAAAAAAAAAAAAAACAGATCAGAGATCAGTGTTCGGCAACTGTGTGTACAGGTCTATTTACAAGAATCTGCCTCTCTTCTTTTTAGATTTGTACAGCATTAACACCGTGGTCAGGCTCTATTTTTTTTTAAAAGAAAAAGAAAAAAAAAAAAGAGGGAAAAAAGTAAAATCTCCACAGACAAGAGGCCCAACCAGCAATAAAATATCTCAACTACTAAAAACACAATAAAATACATCAATAACAACTTAATATACATGTAGAAAAAGCCTGAGGTACTTGTCAGAATATCTGAGGTCAGTCTGGAGGAGTAAGCAGCTGAGGGCTTACCCGGTCAAAAAAAACAAAACACAAAAAACAGAATATTAGCCTCACATAATATCATGGATAGTTATCACATGTTAGCGTTATATTAACAAAGAATACATGTACATCTACAAATCCTTGAGTATCCTGGAATAGTCACAGCAGCATAACGGACATTCAATGTATGGTATTCATGTCATGATACACTATGGCATTGCATTTGAGACAAAGGCAACCATTTGAGCTCTCCTTGCATGACGTACAGTGACTGAGGTATCTGGGGACTGGTGTCCGACTGAGTTGAACAAACACCCATGAAAATTAAAAAACAGACATGTTGCTTCCTCAAGTATGGCCCTCGCAAGGATAAACCCTCCCAACTACCTGTCCATGGTTCTTACTTTAAAACACGCTCTCTATCCATATCATTTAGTCTTCAAACTCTCTCTCACACACACACACACACAGGCGCGCATACATTCACACAACACACAAGAGTTAAAATCAAGAATGTGTAACATTGCAACTCCAGACAGCATCCGTCAATGCCCCTGGCACTGGCAAAGGAGTAACTCTGAATTTTCTACAATTAAAAAAAAAGAATCCAGGAATATGTCCATGATAGCTAGCTGGATAGCTTGGCTCTCAACTTAGAGAAAAATGTTCCAAAGAAGCCTACTGGATACCTGAGAGGTAGTTCCCCAGGGACAAAACGCTTGTCCCGAAATCTTCAAGAAGTCCAAAATGTCTAATACAACTGCTCGGCTCCTGTTTTAGCTCCCTCCCTTATGATTAAACAGCTGTGCTCCGATCGCTTTTTTTGATCTTTCTTCTCGTTCTGAGGCATACACAGGTTTAAAATAAGGGAGCGCACTCGACTTTAAAAATTCGAGAAGCTTCAACCCCTGAGGAAGATGAATATATTTTGTCTAACAGTCTCAAAATGGTTCCTCCTAGGTGTGCAGCACGTCGTCCGAGGTTTGGAGCAAAAAGGTTCATTTCATTTGGCCGCAGACGATCATGACCAGACAGGAAAAAAAAAATGACAACGATAACAACTCATGAGGTAATAAAAAATAGACTAACACAAAAGAAATACATGAGGTAATGACAACATTTAAGATTTGACACATGGGTGTTATCAGATGCGCCCATCGCACAGCTTATTACTACTTTAAAAACTACAGCAGATGGATGTGTTAGTAAGATCTGACTTAACACCGAAAACATTAAAACAGAAAAAAATACCAGTATTGGGATAAAATAGCAGCTGCATTCAATTTGCTAGTTGTTTTTTTTATGTTTTTAAATATTCACGGAGATCCGCTGAGTTTGGATTTTTGAAAAATAAAAAGTCAGGAGCTCGTGGGGGTGGGTAGGGTGTAAAGGATGGTGTCACCCGCTCAGGTACTGGACTCTTTGGGAGGTAGGTCCTCGTTGGTGAGAGACGTCACTATGGAGACAGGGCTATCTGAGGTAGTGCTGCTGATCGTCCTGGCTATCTGGCCGATGCGCTCCTCGACGCAGCCGGCCGACAGGCGTGCCTCTGCGTCGTGGTCCCAGCATTCTTCGATGGTCTCGCACATCTGGCTCAAACCCTGCACAGGATGTGAAATGAGCATTTGTTGATGAACAGGCATGATATCTGAGGTCAAACAGCGAGGGGAAGAGTCAAACAGGGAGGAACTAAAAAAGGATGCATTTAATTAACTATACTACTGTTCAAAAGTTTGGGGTCACTTATTTTTTAAAGAAAAGCACTGTTTTCCAATATAGATAACATTAACTGATCAGAAATACACTCTATACAAGATTAACCTATCGGCAAATTCCTGGTTTTTAATGTAATATAATATCTACATAGGTGTATAGCGGCCCATTTCCAGGAAGCATCATTCCAGTATTCTAATGGTACATTGTTTTTGCCAATTACAATACAAGTTAATGGATGATTAGAAAACCCTTGTGTTGTTATGTTGGTACAGCTGAAAAAACTTTAGCTGGTAATATGAAGCATTCTTTGAAAAAAAAAAAAAAAAATTGAAGAAGCCAATTATTTCAAATAAAAATCATTATTTCTAGACAATGTCTTGACTGTATTTTCTATTCATTTTGCAACTCATTTGATAAATAAAAGTGTGACCTTTCATGGAAAACACCAAATTGCAGTAGTATGTGACCGCAGATAATCAAGCTGTATTCCCTGTGAAAAAATAGGAGGATGCATGACATCCTGGTGTTGCTGCTGAAAAATCCCTCCACCATTACTCACAGGATGTTTGAGCCAGCAGTCTTTGATGACTGGACGCATCTTCTTGTGAACGACTACATCCTGCAGATCCTCCAGGGAGAGGTGCTGGCCTAGTTCATCCTCAAATGGCAGCATATACTCGCCGACCGTACCTGAAGAGAGCCACAGGATGGAAAGCACATTACACACACAGAGAGAAAATAAGGAAATGGTGTTGTATTTAAACATTGATAAAGATAGCAAACTCAAAACAAGCTCTGTGTTTGAAAAGTAACTTTAACCACATTACACTTTTAACCTTGATCAGATGGCTTTCCATCGGGCAAAAATGAAAACTAATCCTTTGTTTATTGGATCAGCCTGAAGCACGGTGACCTTTCACCTGCGGGCAAAGAGGCAGCATTCCTGCGCAGTTTGACTCACCGCCGTTCTCCGCGCAACGAGACACCAGCTCCCACAGCACCAGGCCCATGGCGTACATGTCTATCCTCAGGAAGGAGTCTCTCTGGAAGTTGATGGCCCCCTCCAGCACCTCTGGAGCCATGTAACGTCTCGTACCCACCTGGGAGGAAAATGTCTTTATGAATGAAGAAAGGGTTTTTCCCCCCTTCCTGTGGCTACTAATGCCATCAAATGAATAGGATTGTTAAAAAAAAAATAAGGTAATGCAGGCAAACATTTAAACCATTCAGATTGGTAAATTCCTTTCCATGATGAATTATTGGCTTATTCTCTCATTGTCTACTCCTGACTTAGTAAACTCACAGCATTAACATTCTCTGCAGGAACCTGAAAATGAAGGAGTTGCATACCTGGCCATGCGTATCTCCCGGAGGTTTCCCTGGTTCAAACCGTACAGCGAGCCCAAAGTCTCCGATGACAGCAGACAGGTCGTCTCGTATCATTACATTCTTGCTCTTGAAGTCCCTGTGAATTTAATTTCAGGATGAGAGCCGCACTTCTGTAATTAAGTTGCAGGTTTAGTCACACTTATCAAACCCGCTGGCTTCAAGGGCAAAAAAGTTGCCACTTCAAGCACAACCAGAAGAGGGCAGTACTAATCAAAGGCTGGAGCAGAGCATCACATATAATTATATTTGTGGTTTTCTGAAGCCAGGAGCCAGGCGTGCCCCTCCCCTACCTGTGCGCTATGGTGGGTTTGGGGCCCTCTCCCTTGTAGCTCGGAATGTCCTCATGGAGGTAGGCCAAGCCCCGGGACATGGTCTCTGCTATGTGACACAGCTCGCTCCAGGTCACAGTGTTACCCTTTAGGTGGTCTGTCAATGATCCCTGCACACACAAGCACGCGCACACACACACACATTTGAGGACCAATGAGTTAGAAAGGGAACTCTAATTTATGTCACTCGGTGCACAAGGAGACAAGGAGATTACTTTTCTCTTTTTTCCTCTCCAGCTGAACCCAGTTACCTTGAAGGCTAAATTATGGACACATTAAAACATTTAAAACAAGAAGATACCATTTCCACTCATTGGCTTGCTTCGCATCTAAAAAGGTGACACAAGGACAAGCCTCAAAAGTCATTATACATAACATAACGCAAACACAAATGTTGACATTTGTAGTCGTGGCAATTACGGTTTAATCCTGTGGTGAAATATTAATAACGTTGTTGACAAGACAGATGAATGAAAATGTTGTGGTAGCTTAAAAGGTACGCCAACATTGGAACTCATTTTATTTCTGCTCTAGTGGAATTTGACATCAAATGCCTGTAATAATTGTCGACTACAGAGTTTGTGTAAGGGTACTCTTAGATATACTAGACACTGCAGTTCTTCCTTCCATCCTCTAAGTAATAAAAAACCGGCCTTTAATAAAAGCTGTGCTGCTCTTTTGTTGAGGTAAATAAATCCTTTGGCCAATATCCACCTCCAAGCCCTATATCCAACAATGTATGTGTGTGTATATACTGTATAGACAGATACAAACGTATATATATTTTTATACATACATACACACACTCACCCTTTCATGAAACTCTGTGATGAGCCACAGCTCTGTCTCCAGGTTGCTTCCATGCTTCTCTGCTCCGATGTAACGCAAGATGTTCTCATGTCGCATCCCCGGTGTCAGGAAGATGTCCCGCTCATTTTGCCACGACTGCTTATCCTGTTCACACGGATTATTATGTTTAGGTGGTTGAGTTGAGTTTTTTTTACCTTTTATAAAGAAGAACTGAAAAATTGGTTGGGGGATTGGGGGTTTAATAATTTATTTTCTCTATATATGTGGAGCATTGTTCATTCACTGTGTGCATGGATAAAAATGAGGAACACAGCCATGAAGGTTTCCTTATGCATAAAGAACAGACTTTTATGTTTTATAATTCTAACTTGCATTACTCTATAAGGGAAACATTCAGACAAGCCTAATGTTGGGTTATTTAAATATTATGTGATTCAAAGACACTGCCACATCTTTTCTTTAAATGCCGTGAAAAATACTATGCTTGCAATAATACATTTTAAGAAATTCAGAATTTCAGATTTTAGGATTCAAAATAGGGACACCCCACTCACTTTTTTTTTTTTTTACATTCTGCACTGGAACCCTGTATGCAAACACTTTTAGGACGAGATTAAAAACTGCATCTTGAATAGACGTTGACCCACCTGAACAGGGAAGATCTTTACGGCAACATATTCACTCATTAACTGAGCTTTCCAAACACAACCAAAGCGCCCCCTAGCTTTGATTTCCAGCAGCTGCAGCGGTTTCTGACCCACCAATGGAGACGGAGGAGCTGGTCCAGGATCCTAAATAAGAAACGAGTAAAGACCAGTTGCTCCAATTTTCCTTTTCTTTTGCTGAATTTAGATCAAAGCCTGACTTATCTACAACACGCTATTCAACATTTAACCTAGTCATGAGCAGTAACAACAACAGCCACCGTGGATGACAAAGAGCATGGAAACTTAAAACTTCAGCAGCAGACACAAAGCCCTAAGGGGAAAAACAAATGTTTGCAGTGCCTCGGATGTCACAGACTACCACTTTAAATGAGAGTGAGACCAAGGTGGACGGCCCGCCTCACCTCGCCCAGATCTACATGGCCGTAGGGAGGCTTGCGGTGGCGGTACATCCACAAGGCCAGGACGAGGGCCAGGGACAGCACGCAGAGGGGCAGCAGGGAGTACACCAGCACGTTGAGCAGGGACGGCACTCGGGGTGGAGGCCGGATTTTCACTGTCAAGGAGGGAACGGAGTAATTACTGCGTGTCAGCTTTTATGACATGTAGGTTATTATCAGCATCCCCTCGGAGGACCGCGAGACGCCTTTCTAAAAGTGCAGGGTAACGGTTTTTATCTCGATTGTGCAATCTTTGATCCTCGACTGGCAAATGCAACTAATCTGTTGGGATACAGTACTGGCCTATGCAAATAAAAAGGTACTGATTTCTAAAATACTATATGCCTGCAAAAGCAAATGGAACACTGTGTACTTTTACGTTCAGCAAACATGGAAGTGCCAAATCTGTATAATTCTTTATCGCTAACTATGTCTCCTTTCATTGTATTTAGTTTCATGCAACTCAATTAGAAAAATTCCAAAAAAGGCAACTTTAATGATGATTTAATTTACTTCAAAATAAAAAAAAGACTTAATTTAGTTATATATGTTAATGTGTAAAGTGCACTTGTTTTGACCATGATGTGGTTCATATGATGTTGTTTTACATAGATGCACAGCTAAGCTTCACTCCCACTAATCTGAGAGGAAAAGCAAGGACCTATTTTTTCCTCCCGCTTGTGCTATATGTAGGCATGCGTTTGCCACTCACCTCGGTTGCCAATGTCAATCATGTCAGGAAGGTGGGTGAATCGTTCATTGCAGTAGTTGCCCTCGCAGCAGCAGAAGAAGACCTGAGGGTTTTCCTCCATGGAGACACACTCTTGCCTAAAGCGAGAGATGACACACCTACATTATTGCTCAGATAACCAAAACACCGAAACCAAATACATGTCACAGCTGCTCTAACTACAATAAATGTAATGTTTTTAAGGTCTAGACTCCAGTCTGAGTATCTTTTTTCACACACACTGCTTGTACTGTACTGTACCCTCTATGGACAATATCATATTTGTTCTGCTTATTGTCTGGAATCTGGCTTTAACCTGTGCATTCCTCCATGTTGGTTACTGGTGCCGCGTTGCTAACCTGTGAGCACCATCTTGTTCTACTGCGACTACTATATCCTATTTACCTTAATTATCCACCTTGGGGACAACTAAAGACAGAAAATATCACAAATCAATAGGAATCACATGGTTTTCAACACCCCAAAGGTTCACTACTCTTCAATAGCGTGCCTAATCTTTGTGATATTGCTTTTCAATTCATTTAAAATTGCCCACTCTTTCATTGCTCTTTAATTTCTGCAATTATTTTATAGACCATTTCGCTCATACAAAATTGACCAGCGGCCCCACTGCATGGTCTCTGGTTAATATAATTACAGCCACTTGAGTTCAAAACAATTTCACCATTCCGGCGATGTCTTCCTAATAAAATGCTTTTGGTTTGAGGTACTCGGCTGCTGATTAAAATACCAGTCGTTAATTGCTCTTCAAACGACACACGCTTGTTCTTAAAATTCTCAAAAATCTGCCCAGAGCTACTACAGGTCCCACATTTTATATTTCTAGGGTTTTATTTGACGTTTTGATAGGCCTGAGCAGATATATTTCTGTTTTTAACTACTCCAAAAATCATCTCAATATAGTTTTACATCTTTCTCAAGAAAAAACAGGGTGTTTTGGGTCTCATTATTATTAACAAGCCTCTCTGCTTTGACTTGCATGGCTGTGAATGGAGGGGGTCACTCTATAGTTATGCCATCACACATTAAAAGGTCCTGAACTGTAGAAAAATCTTCTGCAATATCAAACAAATCTTATTGGTAGGTAACGGTAAACCCTTTATACACTAATGTGTCATCATCTAGGAGTGATTATTACAGTTCCCTTTTCTATACCGTGTCTGCTGTAGCAGAAATATTAAATTAAAAACTAGAATGTTTCATCATGCCACATGACAACTCTGCACCGGCGTCTGGTAAAAGCTTGTTTAGAATTCTCCCCGTGACTTACAAAATCCTGAGTGGCCTGGTGCCACCATATCTCTCCGCCGTCATCAGGCTGTGGACACTGAGCTGTACTCTGCACTGTGGAGGCTATCTGGTTATTTCTGGAGAGAATATGTGGGGAGTTCTGCAGGTTGTGGAACACTTGCCAAAAACAAACTCCTACTTTTAGAGATAAGTCCCCATGTATAATAGAGAAACTGGTTTAATATTCTCAAAACAAAATGAACTTTGGTCTGTCTGACCCCGTTCACCTGTTCTTACCATTTGAAATATGTAACATGAAGCAATTTAGACACAATACGCATATTACGGTTGCATGTGTGTTCACATTAGGCTGCAGAACTACATTTGTTTTTATACATTTTAGGCTTCATAAGGCAGTGTGTGCATTATATAACATGCATGTATTTTTTTGCATGTTTGCTTCTTGTTCTTAAAGAAACAATACTGAAATAATCAGATTCCAGCTTCTCAAATGTGGATATTTTCTTTTCTCCATAATAGGAAACCTGTGAACTGTTAGTTCTGTTTCAGAAAACAGCGAGCAAGGGTTTTCATACCGTTATCTGTCTGCCGTCTATTAGTCATTTTTTTTCAAACCAACTGACTAATAGATTATTTGGAGATAATAATAGGCAGAATGAGTGAGAAGAAAAATAATCATTAGTTTCAGATCCGGTTTGCTTGTAGTGCTAATGAAGGTACATTCTCAGTGACTCACTTCCTATTTTACTTGTTTGAATGGTGTTGAGATTTATGTTGGCCATGATGCACTGTAAATTAATGGAAATCAATCAATGAAAGAGACCACAGTTATAAGCCTCTATAAAGCGTTTTCTTTTTTTTATTTTGCCAAGCTTGGACCTTTTCAGGGCTGCAACTGACAATTTTAAGTAGTAGTTTGTAAAGTCTAAAATTCATAAGGTAAGACGTAACCTTAATTGCATATTTTCTCCAACCTACTGGTCAAAATCCAAAGATGTCCCATTCAGAATTATATTTGTATAAATTGAAGAAATCCGTGTATTGCTGCTGGAGCTTGCAGGAGCGTGCCATGATTTCAGCCGTCTATTGACTATACTGACAAATTGTCTGTCAAATAATTGATTAATCAACTCCTCCCTCCCAACACTGGACCTTTTATTTCTGTCCCTGAAAGCGCCGCAGGTCAGCGCAATAAGGATATATTGAACCACATGTGGGTACTGAGGCTGATTTTACTCGCCGCCACTCACTGCGGGCGCAAGCCAGATACCCAAGATATAAATGTCCAGCGCACAGTGGCGATGACCTCGCTCAGTGACCCGACCTGTCATAGCAGTTGAAGTCGTCCAGCCAGCAGCCTTTCTTCACCAGTTTGATAGTCCCTGAGGAGTTGAGCCAGGAGGCATAACAGTGCAGACGCTTGTCCTTGTCCCCCTCGCATCGCTCGAATCCGCTCTGGTTGGTCCTCTCCGTGCGCCAGTTATCATTGTAGTACACGCACTCCCGGATCTCCGCTTCACCCAGACTGTACCCTGAGACGGACAGAAGGGCTCAGTTAGCTCACAACATCGTAATGAATTGAAACTCAACAGCGGAAGTGTAGACATATGGTGCAGGATCCGCTCCGTGCCACGAGAGAAACATCTCTGAGAAGAGCCTCTATCATCAGTTTGGCACGCGGCCACATTTGTAGTAAAAAGGGAGGTCCTCTGGGCTCAAATTGTTGCAGAATAGTAGTTCAGCATAATTCTGTTATTCAGAGAATAATAATAATTCAGAGTAAAAACTAAAAAAAAAAAAGGGGGGACAAATGAAAGTATTTAATTAGTTATACAGAAACAAAATGATATGACCTGCTGTTGTATAGAAACGCAGCATGCTACTTCTACAGATAAGAGCTCCTGGATCCTTCATATGACACATCTGGAAAGAAAGATAAGACCTTCTTCTTTAGGGGTTTTAACTGTCATTTAGGAAGGGAAATAGTTTCCTTATAAACCAGCCAAAACGTAACAATGGCTGTCAATCTCCGAGCGAAATGCTTTTATTATTCCTCTTTAATGATTTAACAGACCCACTCGCATGTAGAAGACGTGTTTTTTGGCGAACAATGAGGCGGATAACACGCCGTAAATGTCACTCGCACAATATGGCTCGGACAGTCATGCCTAATCTTTGTTCACAGGGAAAAAAAAATAGTGCCTGTCTCTTTAAATCCCTGCCTATAGGAGGCTGCCCATCCCCCAGTGTTACCCCCACCAAGCCATTAGACACACACACACACACACACACACACACACACTCACACACACACACACAGAAGGAGAATTTAGTTGTCCAGCAGCATACAATGGACTTCATTATGGCACACAGGGATGCATGCAATGGCCAAACATCATGCTCATTATTAAGTAGCTATGGAGGGAAGGAGCATAGTAAGGAATCACACATACACATATGCACACAGTGGTGATGCTCAGTGCTCCATTGAGCAGAGATGGCATTTCTGATATCTGTGGTCACATGATCCGGGAGGACTTTTACTACAAGATCATTCCCCAACCCCCCTCCCTCTGTCACTTACTGAGGCTTACACCACAACAACACGAATTCTGGAGAAGCAGCTTACTATACACTACTCCCAAGCCCTAATCTATAAACCATAAAGGCATTAGCCCAGTGCTATTTGGCACACGAGAGACAGCTGTGCCTTAATGAAATTTTTATTACAGTTCGAGGAAATACTTAAAAAAAAAAAAAAAAAGAAGAAAAAAAACATTTGGTGATGGGGGGAAAGGGGGATGTTGGGGTTTTGTTAAAAATAACTCTTCGGAGAAGCTGAGGAGGGAATAAGAGTCGTGTGGGACACAAAATAAATCTCCACGTAAGAGTTAAAATTAAAAAAATAAAAATAAACAACAACGGCAAACAAAAGAAAAACAACCCTCATGCTCAATTTCACGTGGTAGCAAGTCGCAGGCTGTGTAACAGTAACCTCAATTCCAGGCTAAAGCCTTCACACGAGCAGACAGCTACGGTCTCAACCAAACCACATTGATTTAGGAAAATCTGTAAAGACTGGAGTGTTTTTTTCCCTCACTCTCCCCTTCATCTTTTCCTTCCGAAGGCTCTTGTTCGGGCTGTATAACCACAAACAAGAGTCCAGACCTGAGATGTAGCCTATAAGGTTTCAGGATGTTGATGCAGCTGCTGCCTTCTATTCCTGCCTCTGTTAAAGGAAGGCGAGGGGGGAACGCAACAGTTTTAAATATGGATATTATTTATTTCTAGTCGTCAAATTGCACACGTGCATTTTAAATGTGGTCGTTTGAAAAATTATGCGATAATTATCGAGTGGCTTTAAAAAAAAAGGGTACAAACAGAGAAAAGGCGATTACGGTTCAGATAATAAAATCCACACAGCTGAAGGACGCATTCACTGCCAAAAAAAAAAAAGTTTAAACAACTAAACAAACGTAAACTCGTTCGCGGGTCCAAATTTCAAACAGTTTACACACACACGCACAAAATATGTGTCCGCCGGACTCGAAATGAAAAAAAAAACTGTTGCGAATTTTCCAGAAAAAAAACCCCAACAATAGCGGCTCTTACCTGCGCATAAAGTTCCCAGAAGAAGTGAACAAGTCAGCCATGAAAAAGACATGTTCCGTTCGAAATACAGGACAGAGATTCCCCCCCTCTTCCCGTCGCGAACATTAAAAAAACTCAAAAAGGTTTGTCCAAGAAAAAAAAAAAAAAAAGATAGCAGTCCAGGATGAAAACGACCACAGGCCTCTCCACGGTCCCTCCAGCAGCCTCGACCAGCACCACAACGCGTGTCAATAGCCGCGACGCCGCTGCTGCAACAATGTTGCAAGAGAAGATAGCAGCGATTAATTAACCGCCGGGCTCTCACAGCCTTAATAGCTGCAGCATTTCGCATCGGAAGTGGAGCCAACAAAAAAAGAAGAAGAAGAAAAAAAGAAACGAGTAAAAGCGAACGGGACGCGGCTAAACCCGTCCGAAGGCGAGAGAGAATATGCGCCTCTTTCTCTCGCTCTTTTTTTTTAAGGTTATTCACTTGGATAGTAGCACCGCTGCGTCGGGAGGTCGGTCGGGGTTTACATGCATGTTACTGATCTGTGTCCAAAATGGCTTCTAAATGGGGAATGGGCTGCAAACAGGGAAACCCGGATGTGTAAACACAAAGAGGGGAATTCAGGCAGCCAGCAGCGAGTGACCTTAACACGACACTGTAGATTCACGCCTCAAACGACTTTATATTTATATATATATATATCATTTGACTTCGGTTGCCTTTTCACGATAATCGTCGCGTTATTTTTGCTCATTTAAAAGCCCATTGAAGGGGGTGGTGGTGGGGGATATGTGGTGTTGGCGAAGGAGATGTGCGATAATTATCCCGGTTGTAGCAGATATAACACTTGCACTTTCTGTGATTGGGAGTTGGTGTTTTACAGTCCACTTTTTCGGCTCATATCAATTCGCCTCGTGTTTAAACCACAGCTTAATAGCCTATCATTTAGTTTATTGAATAGAGGTAAAGGAGAGGGGGGGGGTTGCAATATGTTGCCTCTTTTGATATCGAATTCATGCAGTGTTTTACTGCGAAAGAGCCAAATGGACTTATACAGCCTGTGTTTAAAATCCCCCTAACCACACAGTGGGCTGGGTGCTTACAAATTCAAAATAAAAAAGCTATTGTTCTGTAATAAATTTCTTTATTCAGCACAGCTTAGCTTGTCAGTGTGATGCATATCTGATTGCTGCACAAGTTGTATGAAAAAAAAATCTCTTTTTTTTCTCCTCATTCTCTATCTGAATGATCTTTTATGCATAAGTGGAGGGTGCTAAAAATAGATAACCTAATTTGAAGTAACAGGATAAAATAAATGCTATTTAAAATGTATTCGTTCTAATTACTAGTTGCACCTCCTGCACAGTGTTAAATACAACATATAGCTCACACTGCACAAGCAAATATAGAGCCAAACGCCTTTATTATGCTTAAATCACAAAACGGGGAACAACAAGTGTGTGGCAATTATCTCCGCCTGATTTATAAATATCCTTTTGGAAGCTTGTGGCGTGGCTTTATTTTTGCGGATAACTGCCAGATCATCTGTGAGGTTACATACATAATTGGGCGCTTTGTGTCAAAATATGAAGCCTGATCATCTTGCCTAGTCACCAAGTCTCCAAGCCAACAGACAATTACTTTTAGAAGTATTTCCCCTCCAAGGTTCAAGTTCTTTTCCCCTGGCTAATTGGGTATGCTTCTATTTGTAATCCCTTGAAAATAAGGGCTCTTGGCCATTAAAGCAAACAATCTATGTGATAGTAATATATATCTAATAGTTGATAATAAAATATCATGGCTCGCAGTTTCAACATGAATTCCTTTGTGTAAAATAATCAATCCCATTATCAGGGTGGTGGTGGTGGGGGGGGGGGGGGGGGGGGAATCAGCAATGACATTGTTAAAAAAGCATTAAGCCTTGCTTGCACCTCCCTATCCCTTTCTCATCTTGGACGTCCAGACTAATGTCATGTTGGTGACACTGAGCCGATCCGCGCTGCAAATGGCTTAGGAATAAGGTTAGCTGTAGGTAATCGCCCTTAAACTAGTGCCGTCGTGTGTAACTCAAGACAAAGCATTTCCTCATTAAGCTATCCTATATTGACCCTGTAACTCAATAGAGGCTGTGAGTGAAACCTTGTAAAGCTAGATGCCCTGTTGTCATGACAGTTGGAAGAGAAAGCACATGGGTGCTCATTAAAGGTTCACCAGTCACATCGTGGTGTGATACATAGATAGATTGATGGAGTTGTACATAAAAACATGAAGAGCTAATAGTTTAATTCTAAGAAGGATTCAACCACCTATTCATAAATAAATGCTGCATCTATAATGTATACCAAAAAAAAGCACACCAAAATATGATTTTCTGTTTCATGTGCATGCAATGTCCCAAAACATCCAGATATGGTTTTGTAAGCTAGGGTTGCATTTGTGTCACCGCTTTTGAAAAAGCCAATTTAAAAACCCCGAGGTGAGCGTCACAACTTCACAGTGGAGTAGATAAATGACACTAGGTGGTAGCAGAGCTCCCTGGGGCAGGTGCAGATACTGCTTCTACCTTTTGCAATATCTCTCTTTCACTTTTGATTTATGCACTGTATGCGTGAGGAAGACACATTCCTATAGTTCACTCCTGACTGCTACTGTTATGAAGGGGAGGGTGAGCAGAAACACGGAGTGACTGCTGTGTTTGTGTGTTTTAATTCAAGTATTTTGTTTCGTTGATTATTGGGCTGCAAGTTTTTTTTTCCCCATGTAAAACTATTTCATTTCCCCCCTGGATAAATAAAATGGTCATTATCATCTATCAACCTGTGTTCAGTGGTATCCAGAATATCTCATGTAACTTGGTAATGGACCCATTAGTATGACGAAAAGCAGGGCACTTAAAGGTTTCGTAGTTATGGCATATAATAGAAAGCAATTACCTGAGTCATAGCCTCTAGCTATTTCTACAATGGAATGCAATGGTTAAAGTTAATGTAGTGTTTCACCTGGGTGAGCATAAAAATGAAAAAAAAAGATAGAAATAAGATTGAAGATAGTGTCGAACCACTACTTTTATTTCAGACTTTGAATAATTCAGTATAAAAAATAAAACAACAAGCAAAGTCAAACATTTTCTTCATCTTTTATTATTTTACAGCCCCACAGACTCAGCATGAGATTACTTGAAAGTGTGGCGGCACGTTTCTCCTCAGAGGATGATCTCATACTTTCAGTCACATTATTGCCGCCGACATGGTTTAGAAGTAGTTTGCCACCCTGCGAACGGATTGGACGTTGTGGTTCTCGGCCTGCCACTCCATGAAGGTGCAGTAGTTTCCTCTCTCCACGATGTACATGCGGCCACGGTAGTTAGGTTCCTCATACAGCACCCAGCTGTGTGTTAGGAAAAAAAAATGCATAAAATGAGAATAGAAATGTGCAACAACGACTGTCATTTAGAAAAAAAGAGACGATTTAGAGACATATTTCAGAAAAGAGTCTAACTGACTTGGCTTACATGCTGTAGTATATAAAATGAATGATCAGGGATCATTTTATTTATAATAAAAACACATAAAGTCACACTTATTGGTTGGTTTGCCCTGCAGATAGTTTTTTAGGTACTTAAAGCTACACTTAAAGAATGCAATTGTAACACTTTACCTTGAGTCCCCCAATTAAGCAATTATAAATGGTATATAAATAGTTAATACATTATTTATAACTAACTATAATGTAATTGTATTATAAGCAGATATGCATTTTAATGTATAGCAAAGAAACATAGTAAAAACATAGATCTAATCATATATAAAATGTATCTATTACTCTATCCATCTGCTTACAAAACAGATATATGGTAAGTAAATGTGTACATACTTAACATTCCAGGGTACACATTTACTCACTGTATATCTTCCTATGAGAACATTAAAATTTTTATGTCATGTTACATATTATAAATTATTATATATTTGTATCGCTTATAAATGCTGAATAGGAGGACTTATCCTGGATATCGCACAGGCACCTGTTAACAGTGTTCATTGGGGTTATTTATTACTGAAGAAATAGTCCCTATCAAACACTGAGATCTGTGAATTCCCCTGTGTAACAAGGACACTGTTTCTGGAAAGCGATGCCTGTGAAAAAGCTTTAAATTTTTCAGTGAAAGAGGTTTAAGATGCTTGGTTCAAGTCCAGCTTTGGGACCCTTCTTTTTTTTTCTTGTCTCTTTTCATTTCTCATCTCTTTTGGGGTGGTGGCCAACAGCCTCACAGTTGGATATGTTGGGCACCTGCCAAACACAACCAAATCTATCTGTATGGTTGAATACCAAATGAGAAGACATGTGCATACCCGCCGTCTCCGTAGACCCTGATGGAGTTAACACAGTTCTTGGTCAGGCCTCGTGCCTGCAGGAAGGGACAGTCGTCACACAGCTCCACGCACTGTCCGCTGAAGTTGTCTCCCTCGAACAGCTCCATCCTGTAGTGCTCGCCGTGCTGGGGAAGGATAATGACATGCTGGCTCACTGAGTCATAGCGACAATGTTCGCGTTCAGCTCACTGCAAAAGGGCCAAGGCCTTTGCCTTTGTGTAACAGGGACTGTATTGTGTGCTCAAACACTTGTACCTATAGAATTCTAAACGTACATGTGGGGGCGATACTGTATGTATAGCCCACACGCTATATGTCTGAAGCAGATAAATGCACGGTTTTCTTCTTTCAGTGTCAATGATGTGAAAGCCTGCAAGTTGCTACACAACTACTGTATTCCTTCATATTTAACCATAGGAGTTCAAACAATCCCTGCTTTGAATTTGTCTGAAAAAAAACCCAGAAGAGGCCACACATATGCCAGTCCTGTCTAGCTTTATTTATCCATTTACTTTTACCAATCAAATATTTGTATGTCCCTGGGGTCGCTCTCTCTCATACACACACACACACACACAATCACACACACTTACCATCCTGATTGGCCTGCAGGAGCCCATGTGATCATTATGGGCATTCCAGCGCTGGAATTCAGGGTACTCTCCGTGCTCCAGAATGTACTGTTGGCCCTTGAAGTCTGGGTGGTCATAGCAGATGAAGGCCCCGCTCTCCACGCGGATGGAGTTGACCCTGTTCATGAAGCCGCGGTCCTGGAAGTTGTCACAGTCGCTGCAGATCTCCAGCTTCCTCCCGGTGAAACATTTCCCCTCATAGAACACAACCTATTTTGCCGAAACAGCGGAGATTACAAATATTTTTGTACTGGTAGGTTCTTGTACAGAAAGCACATTTTTTTGGAGGGTGGAGGGGGCTGGCTAACAAATAGTTAAGATATTGTGTGAAAAATAAAAGTGCCAGTAAAGGACTTTAAAAGTCATATCTGAGGTCGTACGGTACCAGGCAGCTACAGTGATGTGATGCCTGTGCATTGACATGTTGTTGGTGACCACCTGCGTACGTTTGGGAGGGCCGTGCTGCTGCGTCGCACTCCTTCGCCGTGCTATTACTCACCTTTCCTGAGTACTGAGACATTTTCCCACTGTCAGCTGTTCCACACTAGTCACACAGTCTAAGAGTGGAAAAATTTGGACACCCAGATATATATGGCTGACAGAGAGCGCGGTGGTATCGCGAGGCCGGGGCAACAAAAGCACAACAATGGGGGGTTTAGACATTTTGCCACATGGACAGTTTCCCTTACATGTGCCAGTGCTGATATTGGAGTTTGGCTCTGGAGGGCGGAACAATAGAGTGAGAAAGATTTTGCTTTGATTGGGCTTTGAGAGTCATGTCGCTCCGAGGTCGAGGCTGCCGAGTAATATTTGGGTTGTGTCCAGATGATGGGGAAAACAAACAGACGGAAGGTTAAAGCAGAGGTGAATGGACATGAAGTGAGAACAAGACGTCTGGTTGGGGGCGAGAAACTGAGAGAATGTATAGATAATGAGGTGTGATTGTGGTGTGTGTGTGTGTGTGTGTGTGTGTGTGTGTGTGTGTGTGTGTGTGTGTGTGTGTGTGTGTGTGTGTGTGTGTGTGTGTGTGTGTGTGTTTCGATGGCATCCCGGGGAGCAGAGCAGCTCAGATTCCTCACTCCAAACAGATTTCCCCCCAGCTTTTATATTAGGCACCTCTCTGTTGTTGTTTCTCCGCCGCTGATCCAGAGAGGATCCCCTGGATCAGTTTAGACCTTGACCCATGACAATCCGGGTGGAGACTCCCAGCCATGAACATCAAAGGTGGCCAGTTTTAAGGTTAAGCAGGCGGAGCAGGATGCAAAACAGATAAAACCTGTTTTTCATGACAGCGACTCCCGCTCTCCATCCACAGTTGAGATAAAACACAACATGTGAAGTGATTTATTGCACTTGAGTGCAGTTTTAGAGATTTAATGAGTACAATAAAAGCTCGGCATTTAGACTAAAGCAATCATCAATACCCAGGAGTAGTGTAAAACATCTGTCTGAGGCATTGGTGGAAAGTAATTGAGCACATTTACTCATGTACTATACTTAAAAACAGTTTTAAGGTACTTTAGTATTCCCATATGATGCTACTTTATACTTACACGCTACTACCTTTCAGAGGGAAATATTGTATTTTATAATCAACTACTTTACATTTATTTGGCAGCATCAGTTAGTTTCCAGATGATGATTTGACAATAAAAAATATATTGTAATATTATCTTGTGTTGCTCTTTCATTCTCTAAGAAATGTGTTATGCACTTGCACTTGTAAAAGCTGCTAAATAAACTCCAATAAATACACATGTGTTACTCTTGCATATAATATAATTCAATATGATGTACGGTGATGAAATGTGATAATTTGTGCGCCACTAGAATGAGGTTTCATCACAGTTTTTTTTTCTCTTTGACAGACTATTTCCAGACCAGAAATCACAGCAAAAGGTTCACCAAAAATAATACAAGTGTAGGAGACTTTGCGTTAGACAGATTCTTAGCACACTTCAAATTGTTCTGGGAATACAAGATTAATTCGTTTTTTAAAAAGTTTTTGTATATCCTTTAATCTTATTTTTACATTTCTGCTCAAGCAAAATTATCCTGTCACATAGATATATATCTCTGGTATAAAGCTGGTGAATTAATTAATTATTGAATTTTAACTCTTATCTTATCTCTTTTGCATTGTGTTTTTATTGCATAGCATTTATTGCTGTATTGATATGAATACTTTGATATTCTACATTGTTACTAGATACTACATTGATATGATATGAATGTGTTCTTGGTATGTATTCTGAATTGTAACAGTTTAATGAGGTAATAATTTTGCTGCACTAAAGAAAATCTGTTGAGAGTATCTCTGAATGACATGTTATATTCTCTTCCCTTAGCAATTGTCAAGTGCTAATTCAAGCCAACAAAGAGATTGTGCATTGCATTGAGTTTATTGAGGTTGAGTGCTGATGTTTGATAAAGAACCGTGGGCATTACACAACATGTGGGTCAGACACACTCACCTAAAGCAAACATACTGTACCTTCCGCTAATAATCTCTTGTCCTTTTAAGGTTTCAATTCCTACTGACAGAAATCCTTATGTGAGTCTGTGACAAACATATATTTGCCAAAGTGTCGCAAATTAGGTTCAGTAATAGACAAAGGGTGGAAACCGTCTTGCATAATGCAGGAATCTGGCAATTGTGAAACCGTATTGAAACAAAGTGTACCCAGGGCAAGTGAGCTGCTAAGCATATAGACTTAATGGAGATACACCACTTAAAAGGACGTTATCATGAGTGGACAAAGTATGAACACGTATAAAAGAGGGCAAGTTGATGAATACATCTCAGTTATTGGCAGAATCCAAGACAGACAAAACTGCAAGGTACGTATGCATAAATAGTCTATTATTTGCATAATCTTTTTTTGTGTGTGTACCCTTTTCAATGATTTTTGGAACACATTTAATACAAGTCTATGTTAAATATTACATGTTTGCCATTAAATGTTAATGTCACTGTGCATGAGTGTGCATACAGCCTGGTAGACATGATTTATTCAGACTATCTATTTATCTATCTATCTATATATGTATATACACATTAGCCCAAAATTATTCATACCCCTATCAAAAACAAGGGATTTCTTGATTTTTTTTCACTTAAAAATTAGTATTTCACCTCAGTTTTTACTTAAATAGGACACAAAAGAAAGTCTTTCAACTATAAAGAAATATTTCACTCATAAAGCATGGCCTGCCAGGAGCTTTCTATATCATAGTCATTTGTTGGATGTGATTTTTTTGTTTTCACTCCATTTATTTACACATTCTAACGAAATGCAAATCAATTATAGCTTCAGACTTTCTTTTGTGTCCTCTATTTAAGTAAAAACTGAAATGAAATATTAATTTGTAAGTGAAAAAATAAAGAAATTTCTTGTGTTTGACAGGGGGATGAATAATTTTGAGCTTAAGTGTATGCACATATATATATATATATATATATATATATATATATATATATATATATATAAAAATATATATATGCCTGGGCGACACGGTGGTGCGGTGGGTAGCACTGTTGCCTCACAGCAAGAAGGTCGCAGGTTCAAGCCCGCCTTGGGCCTGGGTCTGGGACCTTTCTGTGTGGAGTTTGCATGTTCTCCCCGTGTCTGCGTGGGTTTTCACCGGGTACTCCGGTTTCCTCCCACAATACAAAACATGCTCAGGTTAATTGGTAAACTCTAAATTGCCCATAGGTGTGAGTGTGAGAGTGAATGGTGTGTGAATGGTGTGTGTGCCCCACGATTGGCTGGCGACCATCTGGGGTGTATCCCTGCCTCTCGCCTTAACGCGCTGGGATAGGCTCCAGCAGACCCCTGCGACCCCGAAAGGGAATAAGCGGGATAGACAATGGATGGATGGATGGATATATATGCCTCACACTAATTCGCGCTGAATGTCGATAGCAACTGCACATACTGGATCATCAGAAATGCGCTTTATCTCTGATAGGCTGCAGCACTGAACAGAACAATGAAGTTGTTGGTCTTGGCTTTAACTGTGGCCCTGCTGTTTACAGCTGGTGAGTCTGTCACTGATTCTCCACTGAATCAACACTACCTCCGCTGCCGTGCAACGAGACGGTCCGCTTTCACTTTTATTAGCCTCTGCCGAGCAGGAGCAGAATCAAAAGCGCCTCATTCACCTCGCAGGAGATGGCAGGAGTCATATAGATGCTAGTAATTATAGTGAAGGCTCATGATTCTTTGAGAAAAAGCATCAACCTTCATGACTCCATGCACATCTTAACAATATTTATAAAAAAATTGCAAGCGACTGAATGAAAGTGTTCTTGCTGTGTGTGTGTGTGTGTGTGTGTGTGTGTGTGTGTGTGTCATCAGGTGGAGCTCTGGACTGCCACAGGTGTGTCTCCAAAAAGGCTGGAGGGACCTGTGAGCTCAGCGTAGAGACCTGCCCACCAGGGAAGGACGGCTGCGCTGCAGTCAAGTTCCTGCAGGCCCCACGTGAGTGTCTCTCCATGCTCCAACACGAAACTCTCTGTTGTTGCATGATAGAACAGGTTTGCACTTAAATAACGTGAGACTGTTAAACTCCAACCTTTGCCCTTTTCCACTTCCTAGATGGTCAGTACCAGAAATGCATGGCTCTGTCGGACTGCGAGATGTTGCAGTGGAACGCCTACATCAAGGCCAAGTGCTGCAGCAGCGACATGTGCAACACATATTAATTTTTATTTTTAACATTTTAAAAGCATTAATATATGTTTAATGATGATAATAATAATGATACGCGTGCTAGAGTCCCCCGGAGCAAGGTGCTTGAACTCAATGACTGCGTTCAATGATTTGTATGTGATGTATGAATTCAATCAAAGCAGCAACCTTTTGGTCTGTAAACCATTTTTAACCATTTTTTTACAAATAAAATTTGTATTTGTATAACTGGAAATGTGCAATTTTTTTTTCCAGCTGTAATAGCCACATCAACTCAATAACAAAGTCTGCTACTATCATACTAAAATACAGGAGGAATCACAGTATTTGTGTTTAGGAAAAATGTAGAAAAGAGACGTACCAATAATTCAAACCCAGCAGGGTGTTGTAATATAATGGTTCTTTATCGAAGGTCCTTGAGCTCATACACAACACTGCTGCCTCCATCTCCAACCACTTATTAAATCACTGTTCTTAGGTGTCTCCACTGAGCCTCCAGTAATGTTAAATATTCTCGCTTCCCCGCAAACCTCTCAAGCATTTTTTTTTTACAATCTAGAACCGTTTCAAAGAGGAAAAATAGGCAACATTTAGCTGGAACACACAAGACTGGAGTTGAACCTCCATGCGCTGTGCGGCTTCACACTGAATCATTAGATCATTATCCTCCCTGCATTTGAATATCTTGCACCCACTTCAATTTATTGTATCCACTCAAATGTGTGCTTCTGCTGAATTCATTACGATCTCTTATCACTCCCGCAAAAACACTCGAAATCAAATACTGAAAAGCGCCAAATGAACAAATCAGCCAACACATTAATCCACGCACCAGCCTGCTTTTACATAACCACTTTTTCGCTTTAATGATTACAATCAAAAACATTTGTACAACATTTTCAACATTAGAAAATGGATGCAGATTTTTGGCTGACAGTAACTGCTATGAAAACAAACTGAGGGACAGAGAAGTGGGTACTGCGTGGAGACCAAGTAGAAAAAGAGTTATACTGTATATTGGAGGGAACGAACGGCTGGTGATGTATCAGAAGAAATGCCCGTGTTTACTTATCCGTTTTCAGAGCGTACGCATGGCAGACATGACATTTCTCTTATCTCGTGTTATTTAAACAGAGATTTGCTCATTGCCTATATGGGAGCTGCATAATGGGAAGCGAGGATGCATCAAGCCACTACTATCTCTGGCCTTGGTTACGGTTGTCGTCATTACCGAGCACAGGAAAGGAAAAAAAAACAACATTTTTTCTGATACACCCAAATGATGTTCTGTGATTTGCATCAGTGCCGAGGACAGGAATGGAGAGGAAGAGGTGGGTTGTGGGAAGTAGAGGATAAGGGAAACCACCACTCATCCTTTGAAATCAAACACACGAGAAAAACAAGGATGACAAAAAAAGGGGGAATTGGAAATACTGATAAATAACAGTGGAATCAGAGCCATAAATAGACAGTTTTGGATATTTAGGACCCTGGGGGGTGGAGGGGGAGGGGGGGGTGGAGTCAGCTGAGGTGAAGGAGTACTGGCAGCTAGCCTTCAAGTAACGGGATATCCCAGTGCAGTGTCCTGTGTGTTGATTGGGCGGCTCTACATCATGGAGCAGGACGTTTTTCCTGGCTGCACGCCACCGTCCATCTTCTCTGCCTCCAGGATCATCCTCCGGAAAACCTCCACAGCTGTCTGGAGAGACACACACACACACACACACACACACACACACACACACACACACACACACACACAAGACGCTGTCACATGCCTGTCACACATACTTGATCCAGTGGAACCACACTTACTTTTAAACAGAGATGGCGTAGGATTTTCTTTCTTTTTTTTTTTTAATCGGCAATTAAACACTAAAAATAATGTTTGCTAACCTGATTTGAAGCAGATAAGTCATTCTGACTATAAAATATGAATATGGTGCAAAATACATCAGAGAGTACACGGGGAGAATTTCAAGTGTGTTGTTTAGGTTGAGTTCATGTTATTTGAAAACTCTGAAGATCTAAAGAATAGTAAATTAAGCATGCAGCTTTGAGGTTCGAGGGGGGATACATTTTTGAACTTCTATTTTTCAGCCACTCGGGGGCAGTGAAACAAGCTGCAAACACAAAACTGACTTAACTGTATTATCCCAAACAACAGCACATTTACACATCCAGCAGGAACGCAGCAACTTTTATGCATTTCTTGTTTTTGTGTCCACTTCACAAATCCCAACATTCACTCCCCTTTTAGTTAGTGTGTTTTTTCACCTGCCAAGTTCTCCAATATGTTCACCAGCTAGTCACGAAATTTGTCTTTGTACTGTTTGCTGCTTTTTTCCTCCCTTTTTTCTGCTGAACAGCTGTCAGCTGAGGCTAGAAACAATGCTCGTGAGAATAGTGAAAGTGAACCAAACACTACAGGAAAACAATGAGTTAAAAAATGCTCAAAATGCTTTGTATTGCTGAAGGGAACCGACAGGTTCATCCGACGTGTGCCGTTAGTGACAGCTCCCGCATTACATATAGTCGTTTGACCGATTGCTGATATGAGGAACCATTTAGTACAGCAGCTTAAAATTATAGCCCTAAATATATCACTAATATATAATATATATTGGAGCTGTAAAATGGCCTTGAGCTGCTGCAGCATATTGTCAAATGTGGACAAGAGGGAGATAAACTTGTGCCTGTTTCCTACACACCCATCAATGTGTTTTCTCTAATATATGCATGTATGCACTTTCAATCAAGGCGGTAACGGAATGCAAATGGATGCAATGGATAATGCTCAAAGGAGGCTGCCGATATGGCTGGTTTGATCTGATATGAATCAGAAAGAGCAATTTAATGCAGCACTCCCATAAAGGTGGTGGACTCGAAATATGGATTTGAATAAAAAAACAATACGAGATCCTATGTTAACCTTAATGCAAAGTGACAGTTTTTTGTTACATCCTTTTTATCTTGTAAATATCATAAAGATGACCTCTAATAGCTATATATAAGTATTTTGTATTACTTCAAGCTGTACCTAAGGTGAGCTGAGCCTGCTAGTGTCACCTGAGTTCTCTATCCCAGACTCTGGGCGACTTCCTCTACAGCCGTGGAGCACGCCATATAACGGTGACCGAGTAAACTGATCTTAATGGATTTGAAGGATTAAAAGTTTAAATGAGACTGAGCCCTTTGACTGGTGACGCGGAACATTTGTGACTATTTTAAATCAACAAATTCACGCCAGTTTCTATTTCCTGTAGCATTACAAACTCCGGCGTGAACAGAGGTGGAAATCTCTCCAAGACTGGGTTCTTCCTAGGTAAACATGACCTTACCTGGTTCTCTTTAGCTGAGGACTCCATGAAGGCAGCGTTCCAGGATTCAGCTAATGCTTTTCCCTCTTCGCAACTGATTACTCTGAAAAGACAACAGCAGCAACAACAACGGACACAGGAATAGCGAGCACAGTCGGTCAGTGAGGATGAAGCAATAATTCAGTTGCAGCGTCGATTCTGACCAACCCACAGAGTTCAACTCCTAAGGAATTAGCTCTTGGGGCTAAGTAATGTGTTGCAGGCTACATATGTTGTTTAGACAAACTAGTTTCTAAATGCTGTCTGCCTTTATTGAGGACATCTGTGTAAAAAAAATATGCACAACTGCTCTGTCTAACAGAAATGTAATCTACCACCCAGAGCCTTCGAAATGATGAATTATACAGAAACGATGATTAGAACGGAATAGTGCCTTAACCCACATATACCTATGGCATGTATAATAAAGCTAATGTACAATTTGAGTGTGCTTGAGGACATACCGCTCCATATGTAGGTCGTTCTTGTTCCCAACGAGCATAATTGGTACTCTGCATTGGAGGGGAAGAAAACGGCACATTTGTCATTCATGCATGATATATTTCATACTTCTTGGAATGCCTCGGACAGCGAAATAAGAACGAGTAGTACTCACTGAACTTTCCCCACCATGTCCAACAGTTTTTCATGGATAACTTGTACAACTTCAAAGCTGGAAGAAACAAGGAGAAAGTTTCTTCTTCAGCATTCATCAATAATAAGCATCCAACTCATTAAAATGGGGCTGAGGAGATATTGGTTTATACCTTTTATTAGATGTAACTGAATAGACCAGAATGTAACCGTTGATATCTATGGAGTAAGTCTGTGGGAAGATGGAGTACTCATCCTGCAGAGATTGGGGGGGATTCGAGAAAATGGTATGCGGCAGAATCAAGATGAGAGATAACGTTATAACAGCACATATTTACATAAAAAATTAAGAGCCCGCTCACGGGTTAATAAAAAGTGCTATTAGTCAGTTGGCAGTGAGTCATACCTGTCCTGCTGTGTCTACCAGCTGAAGATGGTACTCTTGTCCATTTATTGTGATCATTTTAGTAAATGCTGGAGTTGAAAAGAAAAGACAAATTGAAAATTAAGCACTTGAAATTGACAAATTGAACATTTTAACATACGGAGAAAGAATCTTTTTTTTTTTGTTTAAAAAAAACACAAAAACACACAAAAAAAAACAAATTCCCATAAATGATCGGGTAGCACACAGCCTCCATCCCTCTGTGCTCAGCCTGCAGATCTCAAGACGTACAGTACAAGACACAACGCCGTTGTGGATCCTTTTTTCTGGTTGCATGGGGCCACTGAGTTCATTCAGTGCAGGAATGTCAATATCTGCCTGGAGATGCGTCATATTATCTACAGCAGTGCTGAGGGAGCGCGCTGCCTGCAGCGGCTCGCTGAGAGCGCTGACACTTTGCTTTACGTTAACCATCCACAGATTATTTATAGATACAGACCACCACACTCCAGCATCGCAGGATGGTATATGAGCAAACATGTCGGGGGTGGGGGGTGGGAGGAGGAGAGAGAAACAGCCTGCAGGTAAGATCCTAAATCTCCGGAGTGTCTGGGTATACGCGTGTTTAGAATGTTCTCTCGTTGTGCGAGAAACGCACAGTCAAAGTGCACCCGAGCGAGGCAACGGAACAAGGCAGAGACGGCCGAGCTGGCAGAGACGGAGGGTCGGTTGGGGTTCCGTCCGTATCGAACGGTGCACCAGCTGCTTCCTTAAGCATTCCTCTAAAGAATGCTGCTCCCCTTTCTGGTGTGTGGAAGCTGCTGATATCAGGCGCTGTGGTGTTTGGACTTGTCGGCTGGAAGGAAACATTGCACCCTGCTGGGTAACAATTTAAGTCTTTAAATGGGATGTGTTTCAGCAAAATCATATATAAGATGTGTTATACACACACACACACACACACACACACACATATATATATATATATATATATATATATAATTTAGGAAGAGTAACATTATACATTATTGATCTATTTATCACTACACTTGATGGTGATGAACATAGGTTTGAAGGAGGGAAAATAAACAAAATGATATAGAGTGTTATTAAATACATATTCATAAGATATTCAGAAAAAATAGTTGATGAACAATGAGTGAACAATAATCTGAATATCGGTTATAAAGATTCTAATAAAGGATTGAACTTTTTATACATGTGAAGGGTCGTGGTTGTATTTGTTTGTATCTTTTTCAGTTTGTAAAGCCCCCCTCCAAGTCGGATTTTCTGATTTGGGGTTGAATGAACATGATTAATTTCACTCATTTGTTGGGTTCTTGCATCTCAGAGGTTGGTCATGAACATCACACAAATATAAACAAAAGAGCAAGGTTGTGTCAGGATCTGCACCTATGGCTAAAGTTACCCTGTTTGTATAAATTAAGGTGCAACAGTCCACAAAATCACCTACTTACTGTTTTCTATTGTCGGGTCATAGGAGTCAACGAACTGGCCTTCCACAAACTGAATTGTCAAAGAGGACTTTCCTGAAAAAACAACAAATGATTATTATGGCCATGCTTCAAAAGGTTCAAAAAGCATTTGAAATTTGATAATAAATTGTCAAAAGCTTCAAGTTTTTTAATACAGATGTCTACAACAGCTGTTCACCAATCATGTCCTGATGCTCAGTTGTATAATCAGTATGAAAATAACATGTACAATGTAAACAAAAAATAATAATACTTAACTACACCTACAAGACCATGAAGCTGTTTGTTAATATTTGAGAATAAAACATTAGCTATCAGTGTGGCACGAGCTCACTACACATCTCTATGTTAATATTATTACAGTTTTTATGGCTGGAAGCTATACTAGCTGGGCCTCCACTCGTGCTGTTATCTGTCTGTGTGAGTGTGTGTGTGTGTGTGTGCCATCTTCCCATCCTTAACATCGTTTTACCGCATACAGATTGCGCTTCTTTTGGGTTTGGTTAGGTTAAAAAAAAAGGAGAGAGGGAGAAAGAGAGAGAGAGAGGGGGAGAGACGAAACTGCCCAGTAATAATGCGCCAAATCCGGTGATCGCTCAGGCCTCCGCACAGCAGGAAAAGCAGCGGGGTTGGGTTAAATGATGCGTAACGTATCAATAAGTCCGCCAGAGCTCAGAAGCGTGAAAAAATATGTTGTATGAAGCTACTATGGGAGGCCTCATGTACTACGGAAAAAAAATAACACGCGCACACAAAGCCGGAGTCTCACCTGGTGGCGCTCATTCGCCCGCCCCGGGATGCTGCGTGTGACAGATCCCACTCCCTATAAATTAATCTATTATAGGAGGCGTTAACCGCTCGCATGATGGGCTTAAATTGACCCGAAAGGCCGCTTAATTAGATCTAAAGTCCCTGCGTCTCATCCAAAGGCCCTTTAAGTTGTCATGTCGCCCCATCTGCGCGTCGTTCTGGATAGGAACTCACCTACGGATCTGTACCCGAGGATGGCGATTTTTCGTGATTTCGGCTGCGGCATATCTCGTTCTGGTTATCGCATCTAGTCCTCGGGGTGTACCGCAACCTCCAACCGGAATGGCATCCAAATTCTAAGGAGCGCAGAGATTCGACATACAGCCTCGAGGTGACAGCGGGGGTTAAACTGTTCTTTGCTTGGTTTTACGAGGAAAATTTACGTCCACACAGCTTGAAAATAATGTTATTTCAGGTCATATGAAAAAGCATGGAGTATCTATGGATCTACAATAACTGCGTCACTCCCCTTTGCTATGTAATGAATTAGTAATTACTGCTGCCGCTCTGATTGGATACACGCGCAGTAAAGGCGGGCGCTGATGCCTGTTGTAAACCTCTGATTGGGCCAGACCGCCGTCCGTCAAACAGGAGTGCCCGGGTTTTTAAACTTCCATTGGTTGAGAGACGGAATGTGACGCGCCGGTTTGTCGAGGGAGTTGTCAATCATGTCTGTAGGGTCAGCGCAGGGAAGACGTCATCTTTTTTTTTTTTTTTTTACTTTTTTTTTTTAATACACTGTAGTAATTTCTGCATTGACTTATGGAAAGTCGCCAGCATTATATAAATTAATATTCTATTTTTGTGTTTAGACACGTGTTACGTGTTTAATAGTCAATTGAATGAATTGTGTACTATATCAGAGAATAAATTGAGTAATAATAAGAACAATAAAATCCATCCATCCATCCATTTTCTATCCCGCTTATTCCCTTTCGGGGTCGCAGGGGTCTGCTGGAGCCTATCCCAGCGCATTTATGGCGAGAGGCAGGGGGATACACCCCAGATGGTCGCCAGCCAATCGTGGGGCACACACACCATTCACACACCATTCACACACACACTCACACCTATGGGCAATTTAGATTTGCCAATTAACCTGAGCATGTTTTGTATTGTGGGAGGAAGCCGGAGTACCCGGTGAAAACCCACGCAGACACGGGGAGAACATGCAAACTCCACACAGAAAGGTCCCAGACCCAGGCCCCAAAGCGGTCTTGAACCTGCGACCTTCTTGCTGTGAGGCAACAGTGCTACCCACTGCTCCACCGTGTCGCCCAAGAACAATAAAATATAACCCAATTTCTTTTTTGTGTTTTAAATGTAGGTTTCCATGATTTGTTTCACTCGTATGTCTTTAATATATGTGTAAAATATAAAAATGGATATACTTTAAAAAATAGTAAATAAACATTAAATGATCATGAACTCGGGCGACACGGTGGTGCGGTGGGTAGCACTGTTGCCTCACAGCAAGAAGGTCGCAGGTTCAAGACCCGCCTTGGGCCTGGGTCTGGGGCCTTTCTGTGTGGAGTTTGCATGTTCTCCCCGTGTCTGCGTGGGTTTTCACCGGGTACTCCGGTTTCCTCCCACAATACAAAAAACATGCTCAGGTTAATTGGTAAACTCTAAATTGCCCATAGGTGTGAGTGTGAGAGTGAATGGTGTGTGAATGGTGTGTGTGCCCCACGATTGGCTGGCGACCATCTGGGGTGTATCCCCCTGCCTCTCGCCCATAAAGTGCGCTGGGATAGGCTCCAGCAGACCCCTGCGACCCCGAAAGGGAATAAGCGGGATAGACAATGGATGGATGGATGATCATGAACTCATTATTTAGTGCCTGTGATACCCCATCAATGCCTATAGAAATATTATAGGCCGGATACATAATGGGGTCAGTGGTATGTATAGAAGTATTTCCCATCTTTAAAGAATCATATCTTCCAAAGAAATTGATATTTTCTAAGCAAGAATATATAATAATAACAATAACAATAATAACAACAACAACAACAATAATAATAATAATAATTATTATTATTATTATTATGTGTAACTGATAAATTAACTACAATACAATGTTGTGAAAGGTAAATAAGCATTGTAATATACATATATTGGAATATTTGTCTTCTATTTGTACTTCATGACATTATGAAGAGATTTTCTTGTACCTTTCATGGCACTAATTTACATTTGTTTCATTTCTATTATTTATTCACAAATAAATATTTTATATTAAAAACTTACCAGCCAACAAATTTTGTATAATATAATAAAATGTTATTTTTAATTTATAATAGACCTTTTTCACCGTCACCTTATAGACATATTATAGTAGATGAACACAGGTGTTACTAGTGATGGTCCTGCTCTGGTCACATGACATTGGTAACACTTTTTTGCCTACTATTTCATGCCAATAAGGAGTAACTATCCTTAAACTCCATGTAACATTTAATATTAGTCAAAAGCTCCAGGACACCTATGAGTGCCCCTTGAGGTTTGATTGATTGTCTCAAAATCTGAGAAAATCTTTAAAGTTAGAACTTCTACAAACAGCTACAAGATCAACAACATTTTTCTGATAAAACATCTGCAGTCTACTCAAAAAATTTCCTCCTGGCATGTTGTAAGGCTCTAAAAACACCTTTTCATAAATAATTTCAATAATAACGTGTGTCTGACATGGTTTTTCCATGTAATGAATCTGACCTGATTAGAAAGTCTTAAAATAACAACTACTCCTTCACTCTCATGGAAACAATCCAGAATCTATGAAAACGGAAGGTGGACTGGAGTTTAACCGCTGGGCACAAGATGTCTCCTACTTCACTGCAAACTCAATTTTCACTGCACGTGCATCGAATGCTTCAAATTTCTACATCGGTCCTGTGTAAATTTAATTTCATTGCAGCGTGGCTGGCTTACAAGGCAGTGGTGATGTCACAAATCATGCTTCATAAGGACATGATTAAAAAGTGAGATTAGAGGGGCTTCTCTCCCTTCAGCAGCTAAACCTGCAAACAGCCTTCTAGTGTCAAATATCAGCACAAACAGGACTTTTATTTATACCAGGCATTGACCAGTAGATGGCCCTATAACATCATTAATATCCTGCACAAGACCCATTTCGAGGCACCACAGACCTATATGTAAATGCTCAAATAAGTATTCCCTTGGAAACATAACTTCTAATTACTGTTTATTTCCGGACTCAAGCGCACAAAGCCCTGTTTCTCCGGCTGCACCATGCAATCAGACACACTCACTCAAAACCCCCTAAACATCGAGACGCTGTAACTCGGTAACCTCACACATAAATCAGACACACTACATCCCTGATTATCTCAGCTGATAGTGTACTCCATTATGTTAAAATACCCAGGTCTTAATATAACCGTGGCCTAAAACCAAACCACAGGCATGCAACAATTCCATAGGAAGTGAGGCCACAATTAGTGGGTTAAGCTCATAGGCAGACACTGGTATGCAAAGCAGGCATAGTGAAGGTGGTGAGACGATGTTTCAATCATTAATTTCACGCAAAGTTTCTAGAAAGAGACAGTGAGAAACATTTCAAGATTATAGCTTAAATGCTGTTTCAGAGAGCTTTGGAGCAAAAACTCTTGGAATAATTATATACCCTCTCAAAAATAGCCCTAGGGCCCAAGAGTGTGCAGTTTTCTTTTTTCTTTTTGTTTTTTTTTCCCTCCGGTCCCCGTGACCAATGAAATCCCCTGTTTCCCTGTCACGACCGGGACCATTACTACTTAATCACAGAAATGTCCGACTCCCTGTCAGTAAGGGCCAACTGTTTTGCCTCCACACACACTTCTCGGCGCTGGAGAGACAAGAAATCACTGTGTCAGCAATAGGCGATTTGTTCTGCATGACATTCAGTGTCAAAAAAAAAAGAAAAAAAAGGACAAAAAAAAAAGCTTGACTGAAATGGCTGAAGGGTGCCTGCAATCACTGGACACCCTCCACACACACACACACACACGCACACACACACAAATACACACACACAAATACACACATAATACCGTTTAAATCCATACACAAGAACACTGCCACTCTCTTGCACACACACACACATAAATGCTCTCAGGAAATTATGATGACCAAGAATAGGTCACAGTGGTAACAGCCATGTTCTAGCCAGGGATTACAGTATGCTGACATAGGCCACCAATAAATACCCCCTGCAGGAACAACAGGTGCCTGACAAGATTGTTTCACTTTAATAAAAGGCTTACGCAAGCCACGGAGAAATAATACATTAAGCTCTTTTTGACATGTTGGCCTTTTATTGCTTCATCCCTTGTGATTGGAAAAAAGCAAAAAAAAAAAATCTTTTGCCTTTTTCACCCAACAATTAATCTCACAGCGTCCTGCTTGCAACGAGCCACTGATGCGGCGGCGGCGGCCTGTTGACGCGTGGGCCGCCATTGTCCCGTGATTGATATTCCCGTCACGAAGCCGGGTCGCAGGTTGGCAAAATCCACTTTCTAATTTCTTAAGCTGTGTGCGAGCTAGTGGACATGCAGCTGGAGCTCGTGTTTCTGAACCCTGTGTGTGTGTGTGTGTGTGTGTGTGTGTGTGTGTGTCACTATAGCGCCAGCTTCTTTTCAACTCACTGTGAAAGCACCCCTGGCTCTGTTAGTATGCCAGCCTGTGCACCAGTGGAGCGATTCAGCTACATCCTCCAGCTGGGCCCGTGCCACCAAAGGGCACCTGGACCCACTTGCAAAAAAAAAAAAAAAAAAAAACCTCAAGGAAAAGCATGCATGTATTTAACTTAGAGGAATGCGCTTGTGTGGCGTCTTTCACCAGCTAATACATCTGCCTGCAGGGGGAACACCGGCTTCACCTTTATTTTGCTCACCTTCAAGACTTTTATCCACCTACTGCATGCCTGTTTTTTTTTCTTTTTTAATGGCCAGATTCACACTTCGGGGCTTTGTTGGACCCTGTCCATCGTCACACAGCACTGAAAGACATCCATTGTTATCAACTCTCACAAGGTGTCATTGTAGGGATCCCGTGATTACCATATCAGCGCCGCATGAAACATTTATGGCTTGCTGGCAGTGATGGTCTGGCGGGTGTCCTAATTTCCCGCAACAAGAGCTTGTCAAATCCCATTGTTTCAAGTTGTGGTGGCATGCGGAAAAGAAAGAAAAAAAAAAAAACACCACCACTTTCGGGGGGGGGCGAACAAGTTTCTCCACCACACCTGGCTTGCCCCAAGGGGCCTTGTTCAGGCGGACACCTCGCTACACCCACGTGCACATGCTGCACGCACCAGGGAGTGTATCCAACACATGCTTGGCAACGAGGGGGTCCATTCAAACTGGCAGCGATCCGTCTGTCTCTCTTGCACTGCCGCCGCCTCTTGTTTATATGGCTTTTAGGACAAAAATCGGTTATCATTTGATAAGCGAGGCCGTGGCGCGATCATGTCGCTTCCGCGTCTGCTTGCTCAGGCTAAATTGCTTCTTAATTTCACTTTATTGCCTTCAAAATCGCTGGGAAGCATCTAGGATGTGGGCAGTGAGTCAAAAGGCTACAACCAGGTGGCTTTTGTGGAGGATTAATCGCGTGTGAGCCGCATCGTTCTGAGAGTGCAACCCCTGGACGTTTATCGTATCAGTTCGTACGGAACGATGCAAGTCATGGACACACTGCGTGTGTCACACACGCCACATTGACCTGTCATTGGCCTTCACTTCACTAGGCTAACAATGAGTGTTTGCTGTGTGTGTGCGCCGGGTTTCCTTTTCCTGTTTGTTTGTTTGGAGATCAGTCAGTTATCGATATCACGCTGCCACCGCTACTGGCTGTTTTATTGCTCTCCCACAGAGCTGCATGTGGGCGACGTCTTGGCGTCCTCTGGCTGCCAATTCCTGCTCCGATGCTGCAGCCATGTATCTATATGCAGCGTTTGCACTGGTACTAATTGTAAATGACTTTGTTGTAATAGGCTTATGAGCTCAATTTTCCCTTAGTTCTCTGGCGCGATGCTTTCTTGCTCCCGTCTTCTAATCCTCCCTACTGGGGTACCCGCAGACCCGAGAGCTAAACTTTTTTCGTCATATCTCACAGGTGCTTTTCTCTATCATTACGATTATTATTTGGGATTTTATTGGCTCTGCCAATTGATTTGTTCCAAACGACTTCATATCATTGTTGTTTTATTTTTTACCTTGTTAAAATACCAATGTATCGGGTTCCTGGGGGAAGCGTCCAATTCTGCCTGTGCAGTTTTAATAGATGGAACAATTTACTGAGTTCATGTTTGCCAAGGGTTTAATTTAGAGTATCACACACTATTAATAGGTGGTGGTGTTCTGTCAGTCTTTTTGAAGTAGAAATTCACAGATTTTCTCACATGCTCTGTCGATGACCCTGAACACTACTTCCTGTAGTAAAATGACAATCAAAAGTCAGAAATACAACACATCATTTTACAATTGCAACTTTACTAATAGTTATCATTTTGCCATATGGCAGTAATTGCATAATCAATAATGTTTTGAGAAGAAACAAGTGAATATTTAGTTGTTTTCTACAGTAGTTTATTCCCTAGGTTCATTCAGTAATCATTGTATGCTAAATATGTTAGAACCCATCCTTCCAAACAGGAAGTGTTATTCTGAGCAGAAAGATTTCGCATCATATTTTCAGCAAGGTTGTTGCCAAAACCAACACACCTAAACTATTTTGTTCATGTTTTTGGCTGCTGTATCCCTGCAAGAATGCATCATACTGACTTTTTTTCAGGCAGTAATAATAGACTGTTTCAGCCACTTGAGGGCAGCGAACTGAGCTGCAATTAGAACACTGACATAGTGAACAGTTGCCGGTTTATTCATTAGCCTACATAGAACACCACTCACCTTCATTGGACGTTATGGCCGCATGATGAATGTAAGTTTATAATTTCCTTTTATCCCTGGTGTCCACCAACTCCTTTGGAGCATATCTGACTTTTTTGCAGACACATTATGCAATTTTATCTCATTACATTTTTTATTTAAACCTGCAGCATTGAAATTTTACATATAAATGAATGTTGCTGATGCATTGAAGTCCTTGTCAAAGTAGCTCACACAATGTTGAATAAGCCTATGAGCACGGGTCACACCAATCTGTGCAATGTTTGTGTACCTCCTCAAAAACCGCCAATTGAATAATATTTGATTGAAAATAGTAATTTTTCAGGGCTGTGGCCAGGTGAATAAGTTAGCGTTTTACACTACAATCGCAGCAGTATGAGTCCTGCACTGCAGCTTTAACAGGAATGACACAATACATTCATTGCACCATATAGCCAAAGGTAAATTCTCATCTTTAGTCCCTGGGCTAAAAGCTCCTTTGTTGTAATTAAAAAATAATCATTATGAGCTGTGTCTATCACATAGTAATATGAAATAGGTGCCAGCAGTGCAACTTTATTATTGTTTTAAAGTTCTATTGATCCTACATATTTATTAGTTTAGTTTTTATGTTGCCTCATATCGCTGGCCTTATAGCATAACTGAGTAGGTCATATTTTAATGTTATCGGAAAACAAAAAAAAACTATTTTAAGAAATCCCATTGGTATTCAGTGTGTGTGTGGGTTCTCTCCATGTTCTCCAGGTTCTCCTGCTTCCTCCACAGTCCAAAAACATGCTGAGGTCAATTGGAGATTCTAATTTGCCCGTAGGAGTGAGTGTGTGAGTGAACGGTGTGTGTGGTACCTGTCTAGGGTTTATCCTGTAATGTAGCGGGATTGGCTCCAGCTGACCCCTGTGATCCTAATGAGGAATAGGCGGGTATAGAAAATGAATGAATGAAATTGGTATTCATTTCATATTTATTGGTATTTATATTAATATTTTAACAGTACATTCAACCAGATGTGTGAACAAACACCCCCCCCCTCAAAAAAAAAAACACCCATCATCAATTGTCTAACAAAAAAAAAGGCTAAGGCAGAATTTTTTATTATACTTTGAAATGAAAAGGGTAAGTTTAAATATACAGTTCATAATCATGTTGATTATCTGAAATTGCATTTAGCGTTTAGGAAACTGAGAAAATAGAGACACTTTTTTATATCACTTTTTTTTTAATTAAAAGTGCTTGAGTCAACTGAATTGTGAATTGTGAATTGTGATTATGTTTGTGAATTCTAAGAAGGGTTGTAATTGGCCACTGACATAGGTGAAAAACCAGAATGATGCAGCAGTGGTGACTTACGCAATTATGCAATGAGCTAATATTTTGATTAGATTTTAGATTATTTGGGCTTTACACTATTTGAATTCTGTATTTGAGATGATACTGTATTTCTGGTGATGGTCAAAGCACCTTTACACAACTTTCTTATCGTACCTTTAGGCTCTCTGCAGTGACAGGGTCAGAGTTCAGATTCTAAATCAATGTAATTGACAGCATATCTCCTCATGATAACCACAGTATGCACTCTGTACATGTGTTTCGGTTCGGCCCTCAGTAGCCTATAGCGGCCGTGATGTGGGCAGGTGGGACCCAGATAGGCCGCTCCGTGGTACTTCATCACCCCGCTTGTTGTCACAGCCACAATTGGCCTGTACTCCTGTCTGCTGCGTCAGCAAAGTCAGAACTGATTTGGTCACTTTGGAGCCCAGTTAGCCCCGCTCGCTGCACTTCCCTGTTGATTCCCGACCATCATTACAAATATCTTTATACGGCGGCGTTACCCCGGATAGTGCGCTCCCCCGGGGGCCTTTATTATCTATTCATCATGTTGTCCCAGTTTATCTCAAGATGAATCTGGCTGCTCCTCTACAGATCCAGCAGCAGATACCTGGCGTGTGGCCTGGGGAGAGAGAGATTAGGAGATTACAGGATACTCAGCAGAGGTGTTTCACATAGGGTCGATAAGGAGGTGAGAAATATTCTAAGAAGATGTGGAATGCCTTCGAATTTCTGTTTGTGCTCTTTTAGGACAAATTTGCCTTCAGAGTAGACTTGAATACGCTAAAGCCGCCTTGGTATAATTTCCACGGATGATTTGCACAACCCCCCCCAGCCCCCCACATCCCCCCACCCCCCGCGGGCAAACTCGCTGTGTCCAATCTGGTAAATAAACGAACATTTGAAACATTGAAATGAAATGTTCTTGGCCCTGCGTCGAGCCAAGCGGTCTTGTTGGACCTCGAATTTCCTCCTCGCTAATTTGCATCGCTGAGTAAATCCTTTGTGTCACCTGGAGGTTCGGGCAGAGCGGCGTTGCAGCCAATTTCCAGATGGCAATTCAAACGTGTGACATATCCCCCATTTTTATTTTACAGAAGAGAGAGAGAAAAAAAAAAACATGCACAGCCACTTCCACAGACTCCATTAACTGGGGTACTGCACAAAATGGAAAGAGGAAAGTGTCCAGTGGTGTGAATATTCACATCCGCACCTGCTGAATAATACACGATTATCTGCTCAGGTGGCTCGCCGTCCACCTCTGTTCACCAGCTCCCGTCCCATTTCATGCTGCTAATTTTGGTCTGGAATACTCAATAGGCTTGCGAAATGCATATTTCTTGTCTCTCAGACCCAATCTTGTCTTGCGTTTCGTCCAAAGAGGGAACATATCCTTCAGAAAGAGTGTCAGCTTCAGGGAGTAATGTGTCTGCAATATAGACTCCGAAGAGCATCATGTCTTGGCAGGTACTCCTTACATTTCAATAGGACGGAGACACCTACGGCACATTCTGCGGCGGCGAGGCCATATATCATCTGTCATCGCTAGGAGGCTCCACAGTAATGAACAAGTAATAATGGTATATATCTTGAACTTGAGTCTCCAAAGGTAGCTCATCCAGAGTCATTATTGTGCCACATAACCAGATGAGCTTTCTCAAATGAGATCATTTTTGTCACCCTGAGGACCGGAGGGCGTAACTGTTCTCAGAGTGAATAACTCATCCTCATTTGGTGCTAATGGGACTCGGTATTAAGGTGTTGTGCAAATGCGGGAGGAATGGTAAATCCCATTCTCTCTGTCATTTAAATCTCAAGCTGTTTCCGCACACCTGTTCCTCGGATGTATAAAGAAGAGATCCGTTGCACGGGATGGGGAGGAAAAAAAAAAAAAAAAAAGAAAAAGGAGCATTTAATGAAGATTCATGCCTCGCGCGATTATGACAAAGTGTGAGTCGATAATGTGTTATGGAGAGGTATGTCATGATGACATCTCTCTGTCACTCTCCATCCATTCATCCACCTCCTTATTTAGCTTCTCTTCCTCCTCCTGCCTCCATCTGTCCCAGCTTTGCCCAGGTATTTCTGAGCTACTCTTAACCTATAATGAGGGGGAAATGCATATGGAGCTATTGGTTTTTCTTCATATTTGACAGCATTGAGTTCTGAGCTGCGTGTGTTGCCACTCTGGGGATGTGTTTGCACATAGGAGGGAATGCTCCGACGCTTACAGCTGAGGTGTCATTTTTCACATAAACAGAGGATGGCAGGACACAGGAGTCCTGCTGTTTGTGAAATTAGCCACGGCACACTTGCACACGGATCAGCAGCATGGACCCCCTCCCAAAAAAAAAAAAAAAAGGAAGGCTGCATAAAGACTTTGTGATGGAGTGTTTCCTGCGAGCGTGCACAATAAATGCACCAGTCAGCCCCGGAAAAAAACGGCTTCAACACCAATTTATGTGATACGATGGAATTAACATTTACTAAAAAAAAAAAAAATTGTCAGATGACACATGCTGCACGAGCGACCGCCTGAATGGGCAAAAACACCCCCCCCACACACACACAACGGCCCCATCTCCAGCGTCCAATTCAGCAAACACATGATTCAACCTGTCATTCATAAGTGCTGATGTAGCCATGCTCAGAGCAGAGCGACCCAGTCCCCAGAGTTGGCTATCGCTGCTAACTGTCATCCCACTACTTTGATTACTGGCCTGGGAGAAGAATGATGACTCAGGCCGCTCTCAGTCCTGGTCGGACTCTGTTAGGCTGTCTATGAAAATGGATCAAGTCCACGGTCCCCGCTGCTAATGGTTTTATAAATGCGTGTTCACGGCTCGTGATTGTGGACTTCTCATGTTGCAATAACCATGTTAATCACTTGAATGACAAATGAATTAGATATAGATGAAAGTAATGTTTATTTTGAGACATGAAGGGCACTTCGGACCTTTATTTGGACCTATAAATTAGAAATATATGAGACACGGCAGCTCAGTGTAACGGTTGTGCTGTACATGCTGTATATTTAGTGCTAATCATACATCCATCTGTCCTGGAAGAGGAATCCATCATCTGCTGGGCAAGGCTTTCTAACATTCTTTTACTTCCCTGTTACAGTATGTATTGCTGGAAGCTGTTGGTCTGAAAACAATAGTCTGGTGTCCATGTGAACCGCTACACAGTTTTTTCTTAAATTGCAAAGTAGTTGTGTCTTATATTGTTTTCCATTCATACAAGATGACACACACCAACTTACACATTAGGCGCCCTGCAGCCTCGCATACCTGTCCTGCTGCAGGTAACGAGATGACCCTGTCATAGAGTGAATTATGGAGGGATCTTTTAATGAACAAGGCATGATCACAGCAGGAAAACCGGAGAGAAATGTAGAGAATGAGGTAAACTCTATCTTTCTACGTAGCATGTTCTCTCCATGTCTGCCTGCCTGTACCCTGCGTGCTCCAGTTTCTTTCCGCAGTCCAAAGACAAGCAGGTTATGTGAAACTGAAGCTCTGAATTGCCTGTAGGTGCAAATGTGTTTTGTCGCCAAGGCGCAGCAATCCAAAACAGGATGAGCAAAAATGGAGAATGGATTGATGGATTACAGACATGCTTGAAAATAAATTGGAGATCAAGGTGTTTTTCCCCCCCATCTGAGGTCATTATCACAAGAATCACATTTAAAAATGAATATAAATATATATGAATATCAATATAATTGAAAGTGGAACAAAAGCTTTCAGTGGAGAATACTGGACAGATACTCTATAGGGAACCAGCACAAGAATCTTCTCACCTTAGTATTTAAATTGCTGGGGGGAAAGACAAGAATGTTGAATGTAAATGCACTTCAGTTTTTATTCTCTTACACAAAGAGAGATTGTCATGGGATTTAAACAGTGGCGTTTTCTAGGAACATACCGGAACGTAATGTTCCGTGTCCTTTCGCACGTGAGATTAACACGGGACGCGTGTCTGCGCCTATAGTTTCACTAATGCCTCTAAGAACTGTTACTTTTTCAAGACGTGATTCAGTGTTTTCGCGGCTGCCAGCCTGCTGCCATATTTAAGTTGAGACAAGAGAGGTGTGTGTGTGTGTGTGTGTGTGAGGTAAGCATGAAGAGATTATCAGCCAGAGGTAGTATGTTATATATCTGAACTATTTTAAATGCAACATATATTAGAAAGCTAAGGCACAGATATCAACAAAATAAACATGTGCCAAGTGGGACAGCATGTGTATTTAAACTATGAGATCATAGCTGTGACCTCAACCGAGCATCCTCTCTCGGTGCTGCCCCCCCCTTATAGTGGGTGGGGAGCCGGGTGCTATCTGTGGACTTGAAGAGTGACAGGACCAGCTGGGGAATGAAATCCAGTAAGACAGGCAGTTGGTCTGGCAGACCACGAGCCCCCCATAATGCTCCGTTACAGCGCCCTGCGACCCAGCTCGCTGAGAAAAGACCAGCCGGGACTCGGTGCCAAACATCAGGGGGTTCTGCATCAACCAGACACCGCGGTTGGGCTGCCGCTGGAAATGGTCCTGTTCTCCGCGGCTGGTTCAGGAACCCCCGGAGTTCAATCAGCAGCCGTTATCTTTAGCGGCCCTCTCGAATGCTCTGAGCGCCGGTGATTCAGATCAGCGTTACGGGCAGTAGACTCCAACGATGGGTGGGAAGCAGTCCCACGGCTTCTCTAACAAGGAGCTGAATGAGGTGAGCGCGAGTGAGAGGAGGAGGAGCGCCGTCAGGGCGGAGCAGCCCGGCCTGTCCACGGCCGCCGAGAGGATCCGCAGACGCACCACGGTGCACTTTGGCTACAGCACGCTGAGCCTGGCCATGCGGGGGCTGGGGGAGACCCCGGCCGAGCTGTGGGAGCTGCGGGAGCTGCAGAAGCTCAACCTGTCCATGAACTGCCTGTGCTCCTTGCCGCCGGCCCTGAGCGCCCTGGACAACCTGGTGATCCTCAACCTGTGGGGCAACAACCTGTCGAGCCTGCCGCCCGAGATCGGGCTGCTGAAGAAGCTGCGCGTGCTGTTCGCCTGCCGGAACCGCCTGAGCGAGGTGCCCGAGGAGCTGGGCTCCTGCAGCTGCTTGGAGGTGCTCAGCCTGGCCAACAACCAGATCACCGGCCTGCCCGGCAGCTTGGGGGCCATGAACAGCCTGACCAAGCTCAACCTCAGCCACAACCGCATTGTGCACATCCCCACATGCGTCTACAGCATGAAGGGCCTGGTCTTCCTGCACCTGGCCTGCAACCGTCTGGAGACCATCGCAGACCAGATCCAGGACTTGGTCAACTTGAAGATCCTCATAGTGGAGGGAAACAGCATCCACACGCTGCCTAAGACACTGTGCTTTCTGGAGACGCTGGAACTGCTCAACGTCGACTTCAACGAACTGCAAAGTTTGCCGGTGGAAATGTATCTCCTGAGCAGGCTCGGGAGACTGGCCTGCCACCCCATGGATAAAGGACTTCATATTATCCACAACCCCCTCCTCAAGCCTATTCAGGAGGTGCTGCAAGGAGGACTCAGTGCCCTGTACAACTACCTCAAGCCCACGTGAGGGGATCCCACTGTCTCTGTGTGCATGTGCGTCTAAGGGAGTGTGTCGTAATGTGAAGTTGTTGGCACAAAACCTGACCCCTGGCACGTGGTAATCATGATGCTCTCTGACCACATGCTGCCTGAAGATACGATATTACAGGAAATCCTCTCACAGATATAGTTTTTCTGCTTTTTACTTGTAGTACAAATAAAAAAAGTAATAAGAAGAGCTGTTGTCTCATGTGTAAACATTTGTTAATCCACAGTAAAGGGTCATGACATGCAAAAATTCACGAGTCCACATTTGGAAAGCTGATTAGGCCGGCTGAGCTTTTGGCCTGTGGCGGTGAGGGGGGGGGCACAGGGTAAGATCACTGCTGTCTTTGTTGCATTCAGGTCATGGGGATCGGTTGTGTAAAGTCAGTGGAAAGAACAGTGGAGGGGGGAGGGGGAGGGGGAGGAGGAGGATGAGGGGGAGGAGGGGGGGTGGGCTTAGGATCTGCAAAAAGAAAAATAACACACACACACACACGCACAAACCAAACAAAACACAACAGGGACAACAAGGTCTCTGATTAAATGTTGTTCCACTCCATCAGCTGGGAGCGCCGCTGCTGGGCGGCAGCTCCTCCGAGGTCGTTTGAAAGCAGGGAGACGGGAGAAAACTTGTCATTTCTTGTCGCGTGTGGGGGGGAAAAAAAATATGGGACACGGTATTTAATTTAAACTTAGATAAAACTCGTCTCGCGTTTAATTTAGTCCTGCATTTCCTGTAACACCTGCTATGATCTCCCCAAACCCCCCCTCACATGTCCCCAAGCTGTTTAACACTGATTGCAGGTTTTTTGTAGTTGTAAAGAGAAAGAACAAAACTGTGAAGCTGTCATATTTGTGAATATCTTTGATGAATTGTATAAAATGCTATAAAAAAAAAATTTGCTGCATGACCCTTTTGGTATTAGTTTTTTGATGTGTTTTTCTTAATGCACATCAACTTCACTGTTTTTGAGTGAGTTTTTGAATACATTTTCATATTGCAGGAATGCTATATATAACAGAAATGTGATTTTGCTGCACAGCCCCATTGTCAAGTCAGGTCAAGTGAATCTGGTTCTTAGTTAATGATCACAGTTCAGAGGCAGCTTTGTGTTGGCACATTTAACACACTCATGTAGTCGTTCCTGCACAGAAGAGGATTTTTTTTCAGAATGGTAAGTGATCTCTCTAGCTTTTTACTATTGTTCTATTTTCACAATGAGAGCAAATACTTTTCAACCTACTCCTCTGACAAGGCTTTGTTATGTGGTGGTTAAATGTGAGGATGTGGATAATTTCTGTGAGCATATCATCAGGTTTCTCCTGCAAATAGGAATGTAGGAATGTCACATATTATAGATATTGTTTAACCAGTCAATGAGAACACATGGAGCTACAGAGAGGACTGAGAAGAGACCTCTATTGGTAGGTACTTGTCATTACAACACTCAAAGTGCACACTGTGACAAACACACACACACACACACACAGACCTACACACACAGACACACCGTGCATTCATGATAGCAGAACTCCTTGTGAATAAGTCTTTGTCCCAGATAGTGATCATGGGACATGTTGTCAAATAAAGCGCCTATAAAGATATTACATCCGTGTGAGTCAGTCAGATGACCTGAATTCAGGTATTAGCGTTGTGGGCTGATGTTACTACACCAGTGACAATACAGTGACTTTGCCTGTGTGACTCATTTAACATAAAACCGACGTTATTATAGACAGTCCTCGTGTGAGGTTTAGAAAAAATGCACATGACCCAATGTGGCATTAAACTGGATCGATCATCTGCTGCCTGAAAAATCTGCCTCATCGCAGCGAGAGACATTCACTCCCTCCACGGTCAGCTGTACACCGGGGATCACCCGTGACTGCCGTCAGCAGCCTTTGTGGGGATTTTCCATTTAATTGCAATGCGCTTCAGATAACTTTTCCTTATAATGACACAGTGCGCAAGATATTAGAACTGGGTGAGCACAGATTGGCACCATGAGTTTTTCATTCAAAAGTATTTCGCATTAGCTCAGAAAATACTTTCGCGCCAATAGCAGCCAGTGACTTACCATAATGAAGGACAGCTAATCAATCCCCGTATTGAGCGTTTGACAATCAAGGCACGGGATAATCACAATGGAATTAAATGACAAAATCACTGTTGTCTGGCAGCCACATGAGGGGAGGCTTAATAAATCTTTCTTTTGGAATGCACTCTGAATTTAGGGCGATTTATTCATTCACACTGAGACTCCGCTCATAGGGTGGCGTTTATTGACAAACAGCATTACACTACCACTTATTGCAATTACTACGTGTCATCATTCATATGCGATTCAAGCTCTCCCTGCAGGGAGAAATATGAGGGAGAATGGATCTGCTGCAGGCCGACAATTTCTTCTGCGGCTGGTGTTGGCTCTCAATGATGAAATGTCAATATCTGCTGTTCAGTTGCTCGGGGTGTTCAGAACCCCGTAACAGTGAGCCGCTGGAATGGCAGGCTGCTGTCATAACCTTTGAGGCCTAAATATGGAATCTTTTGATCCCTGTCTGGCATCAATTTTGGAGGCACTTCCTCACGTCCAATCAGCGTAATGTCAGCTTTTCTGTGGCCCGCTTTGAGAATGTGATGAAAGTGAGCTTTTGAAAGGTTACTGGCAAAAAATTAGAAGAAAAAAAATGTCAGCTTGATATATATGTGTGTGTATGGGCTTTTCTTTTTTCCTTTTTTACCATCACCGTTATCATCACTCAGAGTAGAATATCATTATATTTGTCAAACATGACTGAGCACTGTGTTTATGGAGAACCGCAGGAACACTCCTTGACGCATCCTGCATATTTAATAACGCTCCCATCGGGCCCGTTCATGCACATTTTCTGTGGATTTCCACATATATGAACACGCCACTCCAGAGAGTGTGCAGGCCATGCAACAACTGGTTTAGTTTTCCTCTCCCAGGGATTCAGGAGATGTGGAGTTGTGAGTCTGTTTCTGACAGTTTGTTCAGAAATTCTTTGGTTGTGCGAACCAACTGTTGCATCAGCTTGACGGCTGGTCTCAGACGATCTTGCAGGTGGAAATGATGGGCAAGACGTATTGTGCGATAAAACTGCGCGTTTCAGTCCAGCCATTATTGGGACGGGCCTAAGGCGACACCTGTGCAGTATTCATGATGTTTAATCAGCATCTTGATAAGCCACACCTGTCAGGTGCATGGGCCGTCTTGGCAAGAACTGCGCAGTAATGCACATTTAAACTAATTTGTGAACAAAATTTCAGAGAAGTGAGAATTTTTATGTGCATAGAACAAGTTTTTTTATTTCAACAAACAAAAGTGTTGCATTTCTATTTTTGTGCATATGTGTATGATCCTATAATTAAAAAGTTGAGCAAAACACCACATGGGCCCAATCTGTTGTTAACATATGTGTAAAATCAAATGCACATACACAAATGTGTACGAAGGTACAGGTTAATCACACACAAATGCTCTCCTTCTCCGTGACAACAATGTTCAATCCATCTGTCAGTCCATCCAATCGGACGAGTTTATATTCTCAACATTTCCCGTGACAGCAGTGCTCAGACATGGCATTCATGGATTCCTGGCAACATACCCGCCGCAGCCGACACAATACCTAAAGACCACAAAGAGACGTGTGGTGCTTCTCTAAGAAATGCTTCAGTCATTGTTTTCCCGTATGAAAAAAAACAGCAACTGGAGCCACGCAGAATATAGCCTTGACAACACGAGGTCATTTTGAGACGAAATGTGGACTCGTGTCATTCTGGCTGCATTTTTAATTAGCCATGAAAACTGCTGTTACAAGTGAAATGTGTGTTTATGCATGCAAAACCAATAAGGGAATGACATTGGCTGACTTTGTCATTAGTTGCGTCTCCGTGCCTCTGTTTGATATTGCTGTGAGGATACCCCGCCGCTGTTTGCACTCGCCGTCTGAGACAGGACTAATTTTGAGCAAATATTTGCATATATAAGAGCAGAAGCATCATTATTGATTCATCGAAGCTCGGAATGGAGTGTGTGATGATGCCGATCTCTTTTGCCATGAAGTTGTACTGAATGTCAGCCTGGGTTTTTCCTTAGAGTATCAATAGTTAGATGTGGGCTGGAATCTTTCTGTGTGGAGTTTGCATGTTCCCCCCATGTCTAAGTGGGTTCCAAAAACATGCTAAGGCTAAATGGAGATTCAAAATTGCCTTTAGGAGTGTGTGAATGAATGGTGTGTGTGGCCCATGGTAGATTGGCTCCATCTGACCCCTGTGACCCTAGTGAGGAAAAACAGTAAATGGATGGATAATAATAATAAGAAGAAGCAGAAAATCACAAGGTGAACTTTGATTAAGAATCCGGCTATCAGACTTTAAGTTAGTAACTTATATTAAGTTTATAAATTGGTGCCAAGTTGGGCATGAAAATAGCTTATTTACTTAATTAAGTGTAGTTATTTATCATTAATTAAACTTCCATGTTATTTCATTACATTCTGAGGACATGGATCACTGAGCCAAGTTGTGTTACAATTCATGCAGAGACTGACATTCCACACATGACTCATCAGGACACGTCACACGTTAGGAGGCATCATCTTCATGTGAGGGATATGGGGATAAAGGTCTGGCAGGTGAAAAGAAGCATTAGAAAGAAGTAGTACCGATGTTATTATTTGGTGAATATATAACCGCCAGATCCATTGAGTGGCCCCACGGGAGCTTTTTGAGCGGAACACATGATCTTCGTCAGCAAATGGAGTTTGCCCAGTTGTTGTCAATGTATTTTAAGCTGCAGACTGCTCCTTCATGTCCCTTAAAAAGATGAAGTTAAGAGTTCATACCTCGGAAATAGCAGCTGGCAAAGGAATCTCACCAGAAGGTTCATTAAGCAGCTGTACGGAGCTGCCTGATCATAACGCAGGGGTTTTACAACAGAGTAAGATGTCTTACAGGGATCTCAATCACTAGACGTAGCGTGTTGTACAAAGTATAATTTGCATGTTTTTTAGAATATAAGAAGCTGTAGATGTTATATAAATACAGTCCCACAAAGCTCCGTCGACAGAGAAAAAGCCTGATTTCAGAAATTGTGAAGTGATGTCACAAACCATACAGTCGACACCCACTTATCCATTCCCAGCGTTCATTCTCAAGTCAGAGGAGAGGCTCATCAATATTAATGAAACAGACACACAATTATTTCTAGAGAGAGAGAAATGTAAGAGATGTAAAACTATACCGAGATGCCTTTTATTGCATAAAAACACAAATATGTCCTGTTGAGGATATAAAAACCTACACTTAAACCCAGGAGGAACATAATATGGGATTGAAGGTCCTGAATATTTCACTGTATATTCCTATGCTTGTTAACATATTATTGGCAAACTAAATATTTTTACCTTTAAACATGCAGTATGATGAGGATAATGAGTAAATGTGTGTTAATAGTGATCAGAGGCCGCAGGTCATATTTTATCCCAATATGAATGACTGCTGATTAATGCCTGTTCACTACTTTAAGTTAATGGTGGCTGACAGTTCTTGCGTAATCCGGCTCATATACTACTTTACTTCAATTACCTTCAGACTGCACAACCGGTCCAAATAAACGCCACTAGAGTCGAGAGGCGGGAGACAGGGGGACCCCACCTCCGGCACACACACGCACACACACTCAAACACACACACACACACACACACACGCTCGCGCACTCCCAGGCGGGGCGCACACGCGCCCTCTACCGGACGGACGGGGCGCGCGCAGCCGCTGCTCTCCTGGAGCTGCCGGACCACTCAATCCACGCGTAATTCAGGAATCAGGGCTCACTCACACATCCCTCCTCCAAGTGTGGAGTCAAGCCCGGCAAAGGAGCAGCCGTGTGGGCGACAGAGTCCTCCCACGGACCACCCACCCCCCCTCACCCACTCCCCTAGACAGCACGCCACAGGCACGGCGACGACTTTATAGACGCGGCGCTCCTTAGTAAAAGTATAGGTAGGGATTCAAGTTGCGGTAAAGACAGAAAGAGTTGGCGGCTGACCCCGCGGCTGGCGGGTGAGACGCTACGACGGCGCGTGTCGACATGGATAAAGTTCTCAATTGCTTGTTTGCTGCGATAACCCTGCTGCTGTCCGCCCGAGGGGAAGTTTTTAAAGGTAAGGAGGATCACCTGGAGACGGCTGCATGCACGGGGGGAAATACGCTCCACACGCCGAGAGGAGAGGCACTTCAACTCAGTTTGACAGCGGCTGAACCGCTGCACGTTCAAGCTTCAAAGTTGCATCTGTGGTGTGAATTGGAGTGTTTTAATGGTGTGATAGTGTTAAAGGTGGCTTTATTTGTTGTTAAAGGAAGAGAGAAAACGCTCAAACCACATGGTCTGCATGGGAGCCGCCGTGCGTAACGGGTGCAGGTGCGCTACGGGCAGCGCGCGGAGCCCGCGCCGCCGCTTCCCCACCTGATCCGCAAGTTTCAGAGTCTCCGGCGTTTCGAGTCTAACTTTGTCCCGCTAAGTTGCTGCCGCCCTAATGTGATTAACGTTAAGGGATTCGCGGTGCCAAAAGTGGCACCGGCGGCGCGCAAAGACTCGCCGTGACCTACCTGTTTTCTCCACGGCGCTGAACCCGCCGTGAACTCTGCTTTTCTTAAAGCGGAGCCGCTCGCCTAAAATTCTTCAAATGTGAATTATTTTAATAAGATATGCATTCCAGGTTGCAAGCGCACGAAACAAAACTCCAAACGCGACAGCACCTGATACAGCAGCTCGTGTGTGACAGCGGAATCACTTCTGTTTTCCTTCTTTTACCTACATTTCTCTACAGTAAAAGAAGGAAAAGCCACTTATTGGAAAACATTTTATTTGTATAGATTGTTTGGTAGAGTGGATGAAAGAATGAAATCAAGTTAATCTGTTTTACATCATTGTTGGAAATAAGCGCTTTTACCTGCGTGTGCTCGGATCTTTCTATAGAAGTGTCAGAGTTTTTTACTCACTTTACCTATGGCTTCTGTTAAAAAAAAAAAAAAAAGAATGCTTTCATTTGTTTTATCCAAGGCTGTGTGAGAGGGGGGGGGGGGGGGGGGGGGGAAGTTTTGGGATTAGCGCCAGATAGTGATTTGACTTCTTAGAATTACTGGAATAACCGTGCACACTACATGACCACAGGGACTTTACATTCAGAGTTTAACTCGGCCCCTGAAGGGGTCATGTCTGCTGCCACTATCTATGTAGAAAAAGGCACATTAGCCTATATTAGTGCTAATCAATGAAAAGATAATGGATGTCCAGTGTAAGGATGGCCATTGCTGTCAATACAATTAGACTAGTTTAAAAAAATCATGTTGGAATAGGCTGTTTTTTTTTATTCTGAATGCTGTTGATTTTATATTAGACCCTGAGGGTGTGCTGTGTGTGTGTGTGTGTGTGTGTGTAAGGTGAAGTTGTGGTGGTGTGTGTGTGTGTGTGGTTTTTCAGATCTGGCTGGATGCTTTTGGGATTCAACACGCTGATGCATTTTTCAGAGGGCCTGTTGGGGGCAGCATGCTACACATATAATATGATACCCAGATGATGAAGTTAAACGACTCACAGTGGAGGTCCGGAGTCACACACGCACACACACGCGCACACACACACTGGATCAGAATTCAGATCCGCTCAGGAAAAAAAACTGTTGGACTCAGTTTGATCACAACCGCTGATTCAACGGAACAACTTAGCTGCTAAATAAATGACATTTTCTATTTTATTTATCCCTCTCCACTTTCTCCAAAGTGCTCATACCCACATCAGGGATGTTTCGTACAGAGGACAGATGGCTAATACCATATTCAGAGACCTACAGAAGACATATTAAATCAGTTTTATGATAAATAAATAGGTTTTATCTCCTAGGATGAATGCCACGGGTCAATTTTAGTGACTGGGAGCACTCTTACCCCCAAGCTCAAAGCATTCCCAGTCCATTTTCGTGTTGAGGTTTATCAGTCTTTGCCCGCTGGCAACCCGTAGGACTGTGAGATTTATTGGAGTGGGCCGCGCTGCAGGGCTCCCAGCGGTGCCGAAGCCGTCGATAAATGTGCTCCTAATTGCACGAGTGTGTGTGTAAATATGTAAACCAGGAAGAAATCAATTGGCTGTGTTTTACCCTCCCTGGCTATGAGACGGATTAGCCACACACGGGTGGAGAGGTAGAGGCTAAATATGAGCCGGCAGCGCGCGCGGCTCCAGACATTTGTTATGGAGAGCGTGGCGATAACAGCTCATGTGATAATTAGATCACTGAGGTAACCGGAGCACCGGTCGGTGCACTGTGACTGTGCAGCCTCGATTTTGATCACACAGAACAGTCCTTTGTGTGTCTTCAATTTCCATATTTAAAAAAAAAAACAACAACAGCAAAAAAAAAAAAAAAAAACATAATCCGGATCAGACTGTATCGCTTTCATATTTCGTATTTTTCTTTGTGAACTTGCAGTGGTGTGGTGGAGGTCAACTGCACTTTTTTTTTTCTTTTCCTTCCCCCCATTGCATTCACAAAGCCCACTGGATGCTCTAGGTTTAGAGAACCCCCCCCCCCTCCAAAAAAAACCCCCACCAACACACCATAAATCACTTATTGTCTATGGCCAGTTCTCCTGCTTTTTACATTATGAGGACAGCCCCCCCCTCTCTGATAGGCCTATCTATACTCTGTCTTTTGGCCGAACGCATTAAATTCCAGGGAGCTGTGCGCTTTGTTATGTTTACCACCTTTTCTGGCGGCCATAAAACCTGCCTTGTTTTTCTGATAGGGCCGAGCCGTGTGTTGAGAATAATGCCCGTGCTCGGGGAGTATAGAGCCGTAGTTTGTCATTGCTGAGTGACTGCTGCTGATAGCGTCCTGGTTGACCGGTCCTGATTGCCATCCAAGCTGTGACTAAGAAGTAAAACAACACGCCGGCTGCTAGGGAAGATAAACAGCACTTCATTTGATGTCTGGCAATAATTTAGATAGTTTTTCACTTCTTCTTTTCTCCTTCTCCCAGCTGACTCAGATATAATAGAGACTTTTTTTTTCTGAAAGGTGTCCTGAAGGGTGGCAGTTTCCTTTGTGTGAGCCAGTGGAGAATGAAATTAAATATGCATGTGATTTTTTTTTTTTTCATTATTATTTTTTTTTTATGTTACGATGGCTTCAACCATGTTGTAGGAGCGGGGGGGGGGGTTGAAAAAAAAAAAAGCTTTGTGGTGATTGATGATCGTACAAAGCAGAAAGTGAGGTGTCTTACATTCTTCTGTAACTTTGCTTTTCAGGCACTTTTATTACGATGATAATAAAGTTGGCGGAAACGCGTGGATTTAGTGAAGCTGTTCAAACACTGCAGTAGGATACATATATGTGCCTTAGAAAGGGTCGGCAGAGTGTGTCAGCAGAGCTGCCTTAGTGTTAGCGGGGGGGGGTTCAAAGTGCTTGTATAGACTATTTGCTTGATGTGACTGGATTGACAGGAATATTCTCAGTTCATCTCTAGGAGAGACTTCTAACATATGTCTGATGTGCAAATTAAGATCACTGATGGCAATACTGCAGCAAATCATCCACAATGCATGATCACCTGTGCACAGATTACCAGCCGAACATCAACAACCTGATACCACATCGATGTATAATATCCACCTTATCCACATAACGAAATTCACTCTCAAGAATACAGCCGAAAAATCAGCCATGACTGTCAGGAGAAATTTGTGATTTAAAAGAAATTTTATGAATTCATTCAGGGGGGGTTTAAAAAAAAATAAAAAATAAAAAATGTTGCACTTTGTGAAAAGGGCACACAGCTTGACACATCATTCAGCTTAGTTCCGATGAGGAGGAATCAGCATCTGGAAGTGGCCACAAGGGATTGTAGGAAATGTAGGAAATCACGGAACTGAAGTAGAAGATAAGGGAGGTTTCAAGCAAAGTTGACACCAAAACACTTCATCATGCATGAGTGAGTTTTACAACTTACTAAGGGTGATTTTATATATGTAGTCTTATCATTCTTATCATTATATATATATATATATATATATATATATATATATATATATAAACAGGGGCAAATACATACAAGAGCAACTGCAGTTATTACAACTGAAGAACTAAAAGAGCATAATTAAAGTAGAGTAAAAAGCTCTTTCAAATAAAGTAGTCAAGGTCAGGGAAGCAGCATACACGTGAAAAATAGATGAAAATAATACCTGAGTAAGGAAACCAGAAAAAAATCACAGGATTGACGATGTCAAGATTGTTTTGTCTGAAATTGTGATTTTTTAAAAATCTAAAACAATACATTGTTTGGGCCATAAATGTGTGTATATATCATATATACACATCTAATTGAAGTGATATTGGAGAAGGAGGCGCATAATGGAGCCTGTATTTGTAATGATGTGTTCAGCACACCATACGGATCAACATCACATTTCCTTCCCCATCACTGTGATACACAAGACTTTCTCTTTTAGAACTCTGAAAGTAATTGTAAAACTTAATATAAACTTAAAATTAAAGACATTAAACATTTAATCCTCCAAATACAAAAACAAATGTGAAGGCCAAGTACTTAATTAGTTTTGTATGTAGTCATGCAGGGAGCCCTAAGGTGCTCTTAAATATATCCTTATTTATAATATAATTAAATTGTGTGAGGGGAATAATGTCCAGTTCTACTGCCAGCCCCGAAAAACACCAGCTTGAAACCATCATTTTAAACCAGTACGCTATACTTTTGACACTTTCTTTGCTGTCAATATATTTATTATGTTGTAATGTGTATATAATAAGGTGTCAAATCTTTCCGACCCCCAGACATCAGCACGACTGGATATCTTGCCTAGTGAAACGTTACTTTTTGCCTGTATCTGAGGCCACATGAAACATAAGATACGCCACATGTTCTGATGTCTTTTTAAGGATAATTGTTGTCCTGTTTCCCTGAGGTTGAATTCAGGATAACCCTCCCACAAACATGTGCGATCTGCGTTCAAGAAGAAAAAAAATAAAAAAGAAAAACCAGAGGCACGCCAAGATTCAAAAGGCCATGCCCTGATGAAGGCCAATCTGGCTGCAACGCGTAGGCACATGTGCTTTGCCCTTTTTTTCCCCCCATGTTATATTAAAGGCTTTTTATACTTTTTTTTAAATGTATAAATTCCTGTTTTTTTTTCTTTGCCTTTTTTTTCAGAAGAGCTCCTGAGTATAACTATCTGATGTCTCCTAAGCCCCTTTGTGTCTTCCATAATAATAATGTTGCTTATATAACTTTTTGAAAGAGCCCTATTATGAAAAAAATACACTTTTTCAGTGCTTGCTTGTAAATATTTAGATGTCTTGTGTTCCTGCTAACGCCCCCCGCCCTCTTGTGATGTCACAACAGGAGCAGAAACAGGGTTCTTCAGCATGTGAAAAGGCAAATTGAGGCTACAGGTCTAACTTGGTGCTTTTAGAGCATAAAAGCATACAATTTTTGGAAAAATAAGAATTTTATAAGAATAAGAAATTTAAATATTAAACTGTGAAAACGGCAAATGGCCCCTTTTTAAAACATTTCATTTTAACATGGGGAACATTAAAGGCAAATGTTTAAATAACCTCGAAAATTTGTAAGGTTTTAACATCTAGGGAACATAACGCGCGGATCTTCAGTTAAAAATCCCAGAACCAAGAACAAATTCTACCAGAACATTTTGATCACTGCTGTATGGTCAAAATATTATTCAATTGACTGAAAAAGGTTCTTGTTTACTCTGACTTTTATTTCACCGCCACAGAGTTTTAAGAGACTGGGGGACGATGCATAAAGATGATTTATCCACCTTTTAAAAAAAGATGTGAAAATCAAGCTCAAATCATCACCGAAGACTCAGTTGGGAGTTCAACTGCTGGAGATCAGAGCCGATGAAACACAAGTGACCATTCCAATACTCGTGCTCCACACTATCAGTGTGAAAATTCTGTAAACGTGGCCTGTCACGAGCACTTTGAAGCCGAAAAGGAGAAAGTGAGTGAAATCTTCGAAACGGCGAAGTCTACCAACGCGCTTCATCGTCTTCATCACATCCCTGGAGTGCCACTCCACATTCAATCATTAGCTGTTGATTTGCAAGTGATTTTTATTTACATTCTTGAGAGGCAGTAATAGTTTTGAAGTTCATTCTCGAGGCGGCTGATGTGGCCACGTTATCCGGGAGCTCCGCAACGGAATGATAATTGGCCTTGAGATGTGACTGCGTGAAGGATGCTGGACAAACAGAGATGCTCTAATTATACACAGCTCCTTCTTCAAATGAAGAGGATAAAAGCTAATGAATTGCAAACAGGCCAGCACAGGGGCTGCCTAATGAAGAGAGTGAGAGACAGAGACGGGAGTGTTTGTAAGGGAGGAAGAGTTGAAGGGAGAGGGAGCGAGTTTCTCGTGTGTGTGTGTGTGTGTGTGTGTGTGTGTGTTGGGCATGCTCGAACAATTCAGTGATCTCATCACCATGTCTTAAAAGAAAGAAAAAAAACAACTTACTATGCCGCGGATCATGTTTACAGAAGCCTGCCTTCGTTGGAGGTGGCTCAGAGAGTCCAGGCGCTCGGGAAGATTCCACTAATTAATGCTCCGAGGGTCTCGATTGTTATTAATGGTGATGAGCGGGAGGAGGGGAGCCGGGGAGGAGAAGGGAAAAAACTGTTTAAATGGGGACATTACGGCGTGACTGCACAAAGTGCTTTTTTGCACAAAATCCTTAAAAAGAACATTTTTATTTTTATTTTGAAAAAAATATTCATCCGTGGTTTATCTCGAGAATTAAGTCTTTATCCGTGACCAATGACCGGCGAGTTCCACTGATTTTTTTTTTTTTTTTCCTGCAGCTCAGATTGCATTGACCCCGACCCGCGCACACGTCTTTGGAAAACCTGCTGTTCAATCATCTCTGTTTCTATGCAGCGTCGTCGCCTCCTAACCTCCGGGTTATTATGTGGATTGAAATTGATTCTGATAGAGCGCACTTTTTGATATTTGGCTCAGGTGGGAGCGCGTCACCTCGACCCCCCCCGAAAAGCGTGACGCTTAATTTCAGGTCTGTCAAACGAGGCCCCCGCCTCTGCTCTAAACGGAGTTGGAAGATGGAGTTGTGCAGCGTGCGGGGCAAACTTTTAGTTTCTTTCTTCCTGTAGTTGCAAAGTTGCCTCCTTCACGGGACAAGTGCACTCTCTAGCTTGGAGGAGACTGTAATTCGTGCCAAAAAGCTGTCTGCTTTGGCTTCCTCTGCTCACACGACTGGTGGTAGTGTCGGTGGTGGCAGTGGGAGGAGGAGGATGAAGGGGGGGGTGCTGCAACTGCTGTTTCACCTTGTCTCCTGTTATTTATTAGGCTTCTGTCAAGGCTCAGGCAGCAGGCAGGTGTACGTCCCCTCCTCCTCTCCTCATCCGGGCCTTATGAGCATAACCAGGGGCAAAATTCTCCATTACTGTCAGTCTAAATCTGTTGCCGTCACATTAGCGCACGTCATGCAGTCATTAATGCATTAGGCCTTGTTTGAGTGCCAGTTATTTGCATTGGCTTTTACAGTCTATTTGCCCTTGTGCTAAAAGCTGCCTTGGCTGAACCTATTGACCATTTAACTAGGCCTCGGCGGTGCAGTCGAATTAGGACGCGAAAAACAACGACATTAGAATCATATGTGTTTTATTTATCCTTTGAGTGGGGCCGGCAGCGAAATTCCGCTATGATTCACTGGTATTTTGAATGCGAAGGTGTCTCTCTGGAACACGATCTCCCCGCTAACAGTGGAGTACACTATTATCCACCCTTATCCTCCACTTCTTCCTCCCCACAGCAGAATGTACCTGATTATACTCCTATCGGTCACACTCCGGCGCCTATTTGGAGGCTGTTATCTCTTGGCGGTGGAGACTCCTCGGGGAAGCGTACAGCCGATAAGAGACTGTTGTTCTGTAAACAGCCCTCTGACCTCCTCGGGCTGGGCTCCGTGCCTTTTCCAAAACAGGTCTCTTTTGTATCGGCCCGCAGCTCGACCGCTGCTTCCTGGTGGGGGGAGTTGGGGTTTAACGGCATTACGTCCTGCACCATTCAGGGTGGTCAGTCCCGAGCTGTGGGGAGCCAGAGGAGGAGCTGGAGTGGGGGGAAATGGATATGACGATGTTGCAGAAAGGACGCATGTTCACCTGCGTGAAAGTGGTCGACCATCGTTTATAGAAATGAAGCCATCCATCAAAACATGGATTTCGCTATATTGATAAAAGCATTCTCTCACCTGCTTTGACACACCTATGAATTGAAGAGACCATTCAAAGTATCCCAAGACAAACATTCTCCTGGCAACCGCCAAACCCTGACCAGTCCATAAGATCTCCAGATGCAGGAATGTGATTCGTAACTCCAGATAACTCCAGCCTCCACTGCTCTAGAGTCCAGTGGTGGCGACCTCTGCATCCAACGCTCCGGGTGATGTACGTATTGGATGCAGCTGCTCGGCCATGGAAACCGATTCCATGAAGCTCCCTGAGCTCTGTTTTTTAGGCTGATCTGCAAGCCGCATGAAGTTTGGAGGACATGGAAGTGATTGAAGTGACGCCTGATTCTGGTTACTTGGATGGGTGAGTGTATACTGTTGATCTAGACATAGTCCAGATCAGGGGTCACCAACCCTGGTCCTGGAGGGCTGCTGTGGGTGCAGGTTTTTGTTCTAACCAAGCAGTAACATACCTGATTCTACTAATGAAGGTCCTTAGAAAGGGCTCTAGTGGTTGATTAGTTAGAATCAGCAGTGTTACTGCTTGGTTGGAACAAAAACCTGCACCCACAGCAGCCCTCCAGGACCAGGGTCGGTGACCCCTGGTCTATATTCTCACCCGTGTCCCTGCTGAAACCTGACGTCTCCTCTTATACCACTGGGGATAACTTGGCCAAGCGCCGCTGATGTTAACTTGTTCTCAAACACTTTTTTTTCCGTTGTTTGATTCGCACGCGCCTGAGCAAACAACGCGCCGGGGGGCCCGTCGCCGAGGGTGGTGGTGGTGGTGGTTGGGGGGCGGCACCACAGCAAGCCGTTGCACTAAATCAATCACTAAATCAATCACTAAATCATGTTAAACACGGTAACGGCCGCCGAGACAACACAGCTGCAGGGCCCGGCTTTAAAGACTGGAGCAAACGCAAAAACAATAACTGGGAAAGATGATGCTTGGCTCCGAGCTCGACTTCCCACCCTGTAATCAGAGTTCGCCACACTAAAGAAATTACAGGGCGCGGGAGTCATTAGGCGTGTGGGCGCAGCCCCGCATCGCGAAACGGAAACAAAGTTGAAAACACATGCTTTAGGAATAATGCACATCTGAATAAACAAAAAGCGGTGGAAATCTGACAAGATGATTGTAATGATAGTGCGCTGCCCAGGCCCCGGGAGGGTAAATTCAGTGATGATGTGATGTCTCGGGGACTTATTGGTATATCAGGGCAAAAGGAGGAGTAATTAATGTGGAAAAGCCTCCGGCATCAGTTGTTTTTTCGGCAGTCTTATTATCAGCGATCCCGCCGCCTCGCCATCACATGCAATGACAGCTAGCGCTCGACTCCCAACAAGTTCAGGCACAATTAATGAGGTTGTTTTATTTAGAAGGAGCCGTCATATTGAAGCGAAACAATCTTGTTCTGTTGGATTTTTTTTTTTTTTTTTTTAATATTTGTCTTTAGTGCATCATAGCCTCGAGAGCTACGCCAGTGTGAATATTTTTTCTGTCCTATCCAAACCCGCCAGTGAAGCTGTGGTTTGACTAAAAGGCAAACATATCCTTTCGCTGTCCTACTAAGTGAGGACAAGTCCCAAGGCTAACTGAGGATTTCCCTGTTGCCATTCCCACATCTAAATGGGTTATTATTCCTAATACGAGTCCCAGCTGAATGCAGGTAGGAGACCAAGTGGGGAGGGGCAGGAAAAAAAAAGTGTCTCCCTGTTAAATATTATATATGTATTCCATATTTCATTCTCTTCTGTTGCCCGTCATGGCATTGGCAGCTGCACAACTAGTTTTAATTTGCAATTCACGTCCTACAAGCTGTGTAAATGTTTAAAATTAGCACAGCATCTGTTAAGCATTCGGGCTGCCAGTTAGCGTGTTGCTAGCTAACGTACATCAAATGAACTGGTGGGCGGAAAACTGGCTCCGTACCAGTCGAAGCCAGGAGTGTAATAAAAAAGAAAAAAAAAATATATATATATATGTGTATAGTCATTGGTTGTTTCAGGAACTCTGACTGCTGTTCAACATCTGGGTACAAAGGTTCTTTTTTTTTTTTTTTTTCCGAAGCCAAGCTCATGCTCCCTTCGCTTAAACAGTCCGAGGGTATGTCAATTATTATTGATTTTTGTTGCATTTTTTATTTTTTTCTGCGGTGTCAGAAACAAAACTCTCACTCCAATCCATTAAAAGGTTCCTTTTCCTATGGCTGCTGTGAAAATGAATATTACAGTCATATTAGTAATATTATCACGTGTTTGTTTGGATAAATCTTTTAAGCTAGCATCAGTCCTCATTATAACTACCAAATATTCATACATGTTCTGGCTTTTAACGCTTTAAAGGAGATGATACCATTCCTTTTTATGAAAATAAAACATGCAAAAATTTGATTTGTTTTAGTTTTTCTTTAGTTTACTGCATGTTAAGCATTTAAAACTCTGTATAAAGCAGTATTAAATGTGCATGCATCACTTGTGTTGATTCCAAAATGAACCCAAAATGAAGGATTTCAGAACCAGGTCCTACACCAAATGCCTTTTATCATTCTCCAAAACCAATATATAATATAACACATAATCAATTCAAATCATTCGATACTTATTTTATATTATTTCTTGTATACAGCCATTCATTCTGCTGAAGCGCTTTTCTCTTTGAAAGTAGCCTGTAAATTAGTATTTAGATCATAAATGTATAACCGTGAGCTAAATTTGTTGGTTGTATATATGGTTGTTTTTTTTCTTATTTGCCGGCTGGAAAGTTTCAGCAGCATCAAACAGGGCAGAGCAGGATTGCAGTGGACTGGTGAGGCAGAAGCGCGCAGGCAGGGTTCAGAGGATGAATAATTCACTCCCATGAGCCCAGACTTCTTGCCGTGAGACTAATATTCAGCAGCACCTGTGTGTCTGAAAATCTTCCTCCCTTCAACCCAGTGGGTTCCCTTTTCCCGAGGGAAAACCTCACCCCGGCATCACCCCAGCTGTGCGTTTTCTAAACTGTCAGAATAGCACCGGCGTTGCTGTGCTGCCACAGAAATATACAGGAGGAGAGACGGTTCAGTTTAGGGCTGGGTGATGTGGACACAATCAAATCACAAATAATCAGCAGTAATGTGGATATTAGAAGTGAGTATTATCATATCACAATGCGGTTCTGTGATAATCCATATAGTGCGGGACAATTTATCTGAAATACACCATGATATGTAAAAAAGAAGGGGAAAAAGGCAGTAATTACATATTTATTCACTGCATTAGCGATGTTTCAGTATTACAGAATCCACCATTGTAACAGAAAAAAAAATTAGACTTTAGTGTATCCATAATGTATTGGGATATCAATGTTTGGATATCATACCCCTGGTTTATATAAATATATAGTGGGTAAGGGAAAATAATAAAAGAGCTAAATAAGTCTGGTAAGTTCAGAAAAATGATATTGAATTAAGTAAATAATCATAATAATATTAATAGAGGCGACACGGTGGTGCGGTGGGTAGCACTGTTGCCTCACAGCAAGAAGGTCGCAGGTTCAAGACCGCCTTGGGCCTGGGTCTGGGGCCTTTCTGTGTGGAGTTTGCATGTTCTCCCCGTGTCTGCGTGGGTTTTCACCGGGTACTCCGGTTTCCTCCCACAATACAAAAAACATGCTCAGGTTAATTGGTAAACTCTAAATTGCCCATAGGTGTGAGTGTGAGAGTGAATGGTGTGTGAATGGTGTGTGTGCCCCACGATTGGCTGGCGACCATCTGGGGTGTATCCCTGCCTCTCGCCTTAACGCGCTGGGATAGGCTCCAGCAGACCCCTGCGACCCCGAAAGGGAATAAGCGGGATAGACAATGGATGGATGGATGGATATTAATAGAAACAATAAAATAATAATAGGAAGATCATGTACTTAAAGATCCGCTTCAGCTTTTGAAAATACTCTGCATTGACTAATAATTTGTTAAAATTGTTTTTCACTTACTACAAAAACTGAGCTTTGCATGATTGCATCTTGTTTATTGGAAAAAGGGCAGTAGTTACATATTTATTCACTGCATTAAGGATGTTTCAGTATCAGAGAGTCCACCATTGTAACATAAACAACAAATGATTAGAGTTTAGTGTATCCATAATGTGTTGGGATATCAATATTTGGATATCATACCCATCAACCATTTATATAATTTTATACTGGGTAAGGTAAAATAATAAAACAGCTAAATAAGTCTGGTAAGTTCAGAAAAATTATATTAAAATATTCCTGCAATATCAATATATTGCCTAGAATTTATGCAGACTGCTGCATTATTATGGCTGGGTATCAAATTGAAAGACCATTTAGTTTTTTTTGATGGAAATTTGTGTGTGTTTTTTTTTTTACCACTGCATGTTGGAAAAAAGCCAACAAAAGCTTGCATTTAAGTTTTGGTCAAATTAGTTTGCTGTAAATCAATCATTATTATTTTGGCAATGTTCCTATTTATCTGCTTATTTTTGCTGTTGGTTTTGCCACCAAAAGAAAGGAGAAAAATCTGGTATCAGATTACTATTAAAACATTTCAGTTGCTACCCAGCTCTAAATGTAGTGTTTAGGTTGGGTTTTCAGATTTCCCTTTTCCACTGGCTTTGCACTTCGCAGGTGTTGTATTGTTAGGCTCTCATTGTTGCGATTGCATGACTTTGGTTTGGAGATCAACGCCGAATTCTCTTTCTCGTTCTCCCTTCTCCCTCTGATTCCACATTTCATCATTCAGCCCTCATTTCTATAATTATCTGAACAAAAGACGCTCGAGCGTTGACAGATAGTCTGCATGCAAGCACGCGTGTGTGTAGGCGTTTGTGCCCATAAACACAGCGAACACATGCTCGTATTCATAGACTGTGTTGCGTGTGTGGCCACTTTCCATGAGCGCGATTGTACGTGCGTGCCGCGTTTTCACCCTCCTCCTTCTCCTCCTCTCCGCGTGTCAGGCTTTAGTATCAGGGATGTGACAGAAGGCGGCAGGGCGGCGGCGGCGTCGATACCTTAATGAAACCCAGGCCCTGGCTAATTGGTGACACCGTGGCGTGAGGGGAAAGACAGAGGCAGTAACCAGACTGGCAGGACGAAAGAGGAGCTGGGCCGCGGGTACGGCCTTTGCACCAGCACGGCGGTGCCAGCAGCCTCGGACGCGTTAATGAAACCCGGGCCCTGGCTAATTGGTGACACCATGGCGTGAGGGGAATGAGTGGGCAGTAACCGGACTGGCAGGAAATTCCTCACACCAGTGAATTAAAGCCATCATATTCATCTGTGGAACGTAGAAGGAGGGAACACCTACACTCTCCTCATCAAAATCCTGCAAATACAAAACTCCCCGCTGGTTGAGCGTGGATAGCCCCAACATTACCCACATCCTCCACTGTCTTCTCCTTTTCATTATACCGTGCAAAGTTGGTCTCTTTTTACTCTTGACTCAGAGACCCGTAGTCCATTTTTCTCATAGGGCATGGTTTATGGTATCATGGAATATCATGCACGTTTTTTTGTGCAATTCACGTTTTTTTTTACTTTTCACAAATACATACAAATACAAAAGCAACAAACAAAAGTAGAACATCCACAGGTGAACAGGGAGGACCACAGGCAGATATTGACTAATAAAGTTTTAAACTATATATAAAGAGTGAATGAAGTTATTTATGCATTTGTACATCACTGAATGTCAAATTATCATCATAAAAAACAAAAGGGGAAATAAGAAGAGAGAGGGACAGGAAAGAAGTGAATAATCATAATAATAGTAATAATGGAAACAATAAAATAATAATAATAATAGGAAGATTATGTACTTAAAGATCCCCTTCAAATGTGTTTTTTTAAAGCATCTTATTTGTCAATACTCTTTATTGACTAATAATTTGTAATTGTAATTTAATAATTGTTTTTCACTTACTACAAGAACTGAGCTTTGCATGATTGCATCTTGTTTATTGGCTCCGAACTAGTTGATGGAAACCTCCTTAATTTGCATTTTCTTCTAAAAGTTTGCTTAAAATTCGCTTGACAAGCAGATGGAAACAAAGTGATAGGCTTGCTTTGAAGAATCGTTTCATAAAGTTGGGTTTATTTGCACAGATTTTTGTTGTTGTTGTTGTTGTTTGTCATGCTGGTCCCTGAGATTTTCTGCTGCCATCCCCAAACACCACGCCTGAATAAAAATTTCTTTTTGGTGCTCAATTTTGAAAAATGTCCATTTATTAAAAGAAAAAAAACATCAACTTGAGCATGGGTTTCCAGAGCCAAATTGTATCTGCACTGCAAAACCTTCAAATTTACAGCAAATAAATGGCAGCAATTATTCAGAAAGTTGCTATAATTACTTTTTACAGTAGAAGTACTGTAATTCTGTTTGCAGTATTGTCTTTTCTGTAAAATTAAACACCATTAAATACTGTGATTTCAGTTATATTTACAGTATTAGGTGATTAATTGTATGTAAAAAACAATGAAATACTGTGATTTCAGTTGTATTCACAGTACTGGGTGATCAATTGTAGAATAAAAATCAATTAAAATACTGTGATTTCAGTTGTATTTACAGTATTAGGTGATTAATTGTACAATAAAAATCAATCAAATACTGTGATCTCAGTGTATTTCTAGTATTGGGTGATGACGTGTCTGTTTGATTACTGTGTTTTACTACAGTTACTGTGTTTAAAACAGTATATCAGTATATAACTGCAGACTTCACAGCAAAGTTTTACAATGTGCAATAGTATTATCAACACAGTTAAACACCAAGTGGGTGAATATGTCCCTTTTGTCATTCGTGTTAACTAACCCTTCAAGCGTGGCCGAGGTTGTCCCTAGTTCATCCGTCTATCTGACCCTTCTCCCTCGCACGAAGCCAGCTTGGTTCCCCAATGTCCACGGCGGAACTCAAGGGTTCCTACCAGGGTGTCCAGGCTGACCTTTCTCTCCGTGGGTACTGGGAGTATCATGCAGCTGGCCTCTATCTGTCACGCCCCCAGCTGTGTTTACGCCTCAGAAATGACCACAGGGGCCTTCGCCAATGTTGAATTTGAGTAATACAAATGAGAAACAGTATGACTTCTGTGGCTCATCTGGTCTCATGCTGATACTCATGGCCAGTACTTGTCCCATTTATTTCTAGCGCTGATCATTATCTGTGGGACATACTTAGAATTATATAAGCCATTTAAAACTTAAAGTTGAAGAATGACCTACACTAACATATATATAGCCAGCATTTCATTAAAGTAAAGAAGTGATTAAGAGGATTAATCCCGGGACTAAAAGGTGTTGAAATCCTTGTCTATCCTCTCTTTTCACTGGTTCGCATCTGAGGGCGAAGCATGTTTGTCCCAAGAGACCGGGATGAAAGATATAGATGGGTTGACCATGTTGTTTTAGGCCCGACGTGTAATGACCTGATCAAACATCTTCCGCGCTCATGGGCCGACAAACATCACAACAAATCAGATTTCCTTCCACTTCACGTCTCCCCTTCTAACTCGAGTGACAGATCTAGCCCAAGTCTGTGATGCGGCGGTCCTCGACTACACGGGGAGATCAAAGAAGGCAAAAACATTTACATAAAAGATTATGTATGAGTTGTAATTAGTGGCTGCGGCTCGACAGTGACAACAGGAGAAACGTGTGATTTTTGGCTGCAAGATGAAACGAAGGTCGGGCGAAATTCATAATAACCAGGTCTGAGCCATAATGTCACAATTTTAATTGAAGAAATCCCCAAAGATTGTCCGGCTTTTCCGGGAGCACCTGACTCTAAAGAGATAGATTAGGATTAGTCTTATTAATTTTTTGTTAATGCATTCATGCACATTCATTTTCTCCAAGATAATTACGTGTTGTACTTTGATGGCTGGCCTCATAATTTCATATGCCCAAGTGTACTGCGTGTGTGCATATTTCTTCTTCCCAACTCAAATTAGGTTATTTCATCCTCCAAATTCTATTCAAAATCACATTTAATGGTAATATTACATCAAGGTAAATACATTATGGTTCGGATGCAAGGTTTTTGCTGTAGGCCAAACTGTACTTTTGCAACTCTCTGGTACAGGGGGTTGCCTTATTTATTGCATGTGGAGGATTTTTTTTTTCCTGAAGACATGTCAATTGGCGGAGCTGTAAGAGAAATCTTTTTAATGTCTGTGCTACAGCATGTCATTAGAGGCAATTTCCCCGCCACAAAGAGGGTCAGCAGTGGGGGTCACATTGTTTTTGTGCCGTGGAAGAAGACAATTTTTGAGATTTTATTCTAATCGTCGCTCGGCGAGGTGGAAGTTCATCTTGCACACTTGTGCGAGGGTACTATTTTCAGAAATTAAATAGGACGCCCTCGGATGTGCGCACCCTTATCTCATACTAATACACCAGTGTGCGCACACTATGGAGCAGTGGCGAGGCGTAGAGGCTTATCCTCCTGTGGGAGGAGCTGACATTTAGTCTGAAAATTCACCTTTGGTTTCTGCCTCTGGATTTATGATATCACTCTTATCTAGATTCCATCCCAATATTTCATTACTGTTGTACTCTACCAGTGTCTGACTTCCTGTCATGGCTTGTAGGATTTGCCCTCGAAGAGTAAAGATTGAGATGTCTGAACGGCTCGGTTGTGCATCACTGATTATGCATATGATGTGCGAAATATGTAATCATAGGAGGAGATATGCATTGACATTTTGGATGTGTGCATTAAGCCGGCGCTGTGGCCTCTCGATGCCGGACTTGGATGCCAGACAATCTGCAGGCTGCAGTGGTGGAACATTCAAACCCTGCGCTTAATTAACGTTTCGCCCGAGTTGCTCCAATTCTGTCAATCCCTAATTCCAGGAGGGATATTATCCTTTGCCCGTTAATAAGTTTTTAAACATCTTTTCAATTTACTTGGGAATATGTCGAAATTTGCTTAACATGTTTAATATATCTACACTATTGCTCTCCCAGGAAAAAAAAAAGTCAACATCCGCCGTCTTGCAGGCCCAATTTCCCAGGAAAGTTTTCTTGAGCTTGTGAAATCACAGCTACTTTCTGCTGTGTTGTTGAATCGCAAACCTTAAGAGCAACGTCCTTGGATGTGAGTGCTAGTGTTTTTAAAAAAAGGTTCTGACAGCACAATTGTTGCAAAGCAGAGCCCAGCACCTGACCCCGCTCTGGGTTCTCCTACTACTGTGAAATGGATGTCGTGTAAAACAGCTCCCAGTTTGGTTCCTAAGACAGGTTGGATTCCACCCCAGTGGGCATGCATGATGTTAATGCTCCATAATATCCAGAAGCACAGTCTGATCCTCAGTTTAATGAGGAAAACACTGGAAATACAGATAATTCCCCACAAACAGACATGCTCTATTAGACAGATCACATTTTATTGTTGCTCGGTGCAAGGCCTCATCAACGCATGAACAGGGAACCACTGGTGAAAAAACAAAAAAGGCAAGAAAAAAAGACCAATAACATTGCTTAAATGACACCAGGCATCACAGACAGGCAGAATTAATCCCTTTTTTGCCTGATACTGAATTGTTTTCACTGGGGGGTGAGTGCAGTCAGTAAGGGTCTCTAAAACCTTTAAAAAATGTAAAAGCATTCTGATTTACACAGCCTGAAGTCATAAGATTGTCAACAGCCTTCTTAGATCCTTGATTCGGAAAGAAAATATTCACAAACAATGTTCAATTCAAAACCAGGTCAAATTTTGGAAACTTGAGTTAAAAAGAAATATCTAAAGTCAAGGCTCACTTGCTGCGTCTTATAAAGCTTTGTAGGCCGTATTTGGTTTGAAAGTCTCTGCACATTTCAACATTGTTTCAATGGTATGTAAATAATTTTTTTATTTCAAGGTTAAAAGGTCTTAACTTGGCCTGGTTTTAACCTGCAGTTTTTCAAATCACTACCTTCTCTGAGGCTTCCTAGACTCCAGCCTGTGTTTTTCAGCGTGCCAGAGGAAACCAGCTGCAGCCCACCAGTGTTCCCCTGCATGCTCCCCCTCGCGCGGATGTCGCCGTAAAGCCCGAGGACATGGCGCAGGCCTCCGGAGGCGAGGTGTCTCTGGCGCGGAGGCTGATCCGCGGAGACAGGGAACACTTGGGAAGACGGATCCCTCACTCCGAGCCGCCTGCCATTTAACAGTCTCGCTCTGCTCCGAACTGACGTTTCTGTTTCGCCGTCCCCCGCCCACGCTCCCCCACCACTGTCGCCATAAACTTGTGTACAAGAAGAAGCGCCTTAGATAGTAGGCGGTAGTAGGGAGTGGGGAACACAGATCCCGTATACAACGCATGCCTTTGAATTGTCCTTCTTTTGCAGTCAGCCGTGCCGCGGAGAGCGAGATGCAGCCCCGCTCCCACGGGACAACGGCGAGGCTGATGAGCTCCCCGCGGCCAGGCCAGGTGCTTCTTTCAGAGTCACGGGGGCAGCGCCGATCCGCGGTACCACGCGAGGGGAGGATTGACATGATAACGCGCCACCCGGCAGCAGGACCACACAGCTTAATCCTCCCTCCACGAGGGCACAGCCCGCCACGCTCGTTCCCCTCCTCTCCCGTTCCTCTGTCAAAACAAGGGGGTTTTGTCAGCCATGAGGGGTGTTGCATCCCTCTCGCTCCCTGCCAACGGAAGCGCTATTACTGCCTGCCAATGCCCCAGGAAAAAAAAGAATACCCAATATGCATATTATTCTAATACCAGCCGTCAGTGCCTGGAATTACTCGGCATGATAGCATAATGAATGCAGTGCCTTGTAGGTTTCTACATAAAGCTGTTTTGCCACTTGGATGAATAATTCATACTAGCCCAGAGGCAATGAATCAACCAGGCAAGAACTAAGAAAATTAGCTACCAATTAGTGTTTATTTATGGGGGATAGTGTGTTTTACTCCCGAGCCTAACGCCCCCCAAAAAAAAGAAATATATAAATGCGAAGTTTGGGGTGACCCCTTTGACCTTGGGAATACAAATGAGCAGAAGTGACAGGAAGGAAAAGAGGTTTGACTGTCGGGTTATTGGACTCCGACTCCCGTCTCGGCCGGCCTGCAGACATACAGTATCAGAGGCAGCCTCTCAAAGCGGATTGATTTCACCTCTCGGCACATGACGTGTAAGGGACTTTGTTGACTGAAGGGATGTGATGTGAGGTTTTGATGCCGCCACTGGTGAGCTAAACCTCTGTCTCCTTGGAGCGTGCAGCCCCCGCCACCTCCGCCGCTGCCGCCACCACCGCCCCCCCGGCTGTTCCGACCCCAGCGCACTGGCAGCCGGCCCAGACACATTGGTAGTCGTTAGTCGTTAGTTGTCACTGGAACGATGTGACACGTCTCTCTGATTCGCGGGGACTGTTGTTGAAAGTGATCGTTCCTGCCAAGGAGAAGCCCTCACCACGGATAAATGGACACTGAACAGCATGTGAACAGAGAGATAAAAATGGCAGGGAGAAAATAAACTAGTCAGCCTTGAAGTCTAGCCTGGCGCCTCGACACCAGAATGTTTGGGGCTGGTGAGATTTGCAGAGGAGTTTTCTGAGCAGGACAGATGGAGAGTCTGTGCATCTCCCCTGCTTTATTACGGACTTTCCATATATTTCTTCAGTCGCTTGAAGAAAAATAAATAACGAAATACCCAAAGTTGACATATTTAGTCTTAAAGAACAGAAAACTTAGCTTGTTTCTCAAGGTCAATGAGGAAAAGACATACGCCACTTATTCAAAGGAAGACAACCAGACATGTGTGAAGGATAGGTTTTCTAAGAACCAGACAAGCTGTCGACAGGAGGATAAAGGAGGAAGAAAAAATAAAAAAAAAAAAACCTTCCAGAGATTCATGAGGATAATTCTCCGGCGTCTGCGCTCTCCTTTTCTTCCCATTGTAAAGGCTTGATTGTGAGGAAATATGCTGCCGTGGATGTCTGGTCCGAGGCCCCTTTCATGAGCTGCGAATGTGGAGTTTCAAAGCTGCAATGTGTCAGACATTGTGTTGGGTAGGAGATAAGGGAAAGCCGGGGGACAGACAATAGCTGTGGTTATGTGGACAATATTTCTTCAGCCCCATTAAAATCATTCTGATTAGAAAATTCCAACTTAACGGCCTACGAGGACGATAAATACAAAGATTGTTTACTTGTCTGGATGCATTTAATCAGAATAGAACTTTTTATTTTTTCAAGCGTGCAAAGTGGTTCTGCCTGCTGTGAAGTGTCTAATCTGGCGGAAAACAGAAGTGTTTGAACAACTTCTCCTTGACCGTCAGGTCTTTTTGTTTAAGGTCTCCAACTAAATAAGTTGTATCAGCTGCAGACCAGTTTTGTTTGTACCTGCATGTTTCTCTCATGGTTATTGGTGCTAATATTTCCCTGTAGTGACCGGATATTCCCATTGTAAAGCAGACTGAAAATTCCTTCTGATCAGACCAGTCTTTTCCAATTAAGATCGTTACATGAGGCACTTTTATTCTATTTGGGCTATTATTCAGATTAGTACTGGAATATTGGGGGCTAAGCAAATGCTCTGAGTATCTTTGCTTCCTACTACTTATAGGATAAGCGCTGTTTATGTCCATTAACTAATTGTATTTTTTTATACGAATTTTCTTACTTGACCAATCTGGTTTTGGTCAGAAATACACGTTTTGTTAAAATAACTTCTTTATGCTCTATTTCTAAGTACTGAGCTAGTTTATCTTTTTCTGTCTCCTGTATTAGAGGCAGTCTCGCGGATGTGGTACATAGCAGCCAGACCTTTTTTTTAATTTTTATATTTGTGTTATTTGCCATACTGGTGGTGTGTATAAATCTTACACTACCAAATAGATTGCCTTGATATTTGCACAGACATTCATGATCCCTTAAGGATAAGTCCTACTTAGCGTGGTGAGACCCTGACTTTTCTCTAGTTCCACAATGACATTTATTTAGTTTATGGTGAAATATATCAGTGACTTGAGGATAGACTGACAGGTGTACAAAATGATGATGAGAATCCCTTTCTCAGGATGAGGGGGACATTAATGATTTTTGATCTAGCACTGTTATAGAGTTAATATGAACCATTTTTTATTTCATGATGAATTACTTGCATTTAAAACTTAAAATCTAAATTTCATAATCCTGTCTGGGTCATATGATTTTCTTTAGCTGACTACTATAGGCATCCGTCACCAGAATTTCAATTAATTAATTCCTTCCTCCACTTTATTTTGAGTGCATGGGTTGCCTTTTTTTTGTTTTATCACTCTGTTTTTTTCATGCTTTTCAAGCGCAACCTACATAATTTTAATCTCCATCTGAAATGCAGCGCAACCAGTCATCTGTGTGAACTCTAGCCCTCTAAGGTGCTAAAACTAACAGGGTAGCAATGGCAAATATTATAACTCCCTAACCCTAGCAGCATGTTAACATTAACATTTAGTCTAACGCACTGCTGGGCCTAGACATAAACTCCCAGGTCATGGCTGCAACCGGCTGCTTCTTGACATCTTCACCTTAACCGATATTCGTGTTTTACTGTAATACTGTAATTTCACATCCAGAAGTTTTTCCCGACTCAAGGGTGCTGCATGACGCACACCTTTTGAAAAAATTCTACTGCAAGACAAACCTGTGACTCAATATCAGGAGACCTGGTTGCAGATATTTAACGACTCACACAAATGGTTTAACTAAAATGGGAACTCAATGGCTGCACGACTCACAGTTTAAGCTGTGGCTGCCGCATCACTGCCGCACTTCGCTGCAGAGTTCTTTAACATGGTGATTAAAAATAATTGAACATTTTTTGACTTCCTGCAAAACATTCCCCCTGCTTAAGCCGGTCGCAGTCACTTCTGATTTAGAAGTTCCGCCGTAATAAAGTTGTCAACTTCTTTCAGTGTCCCCGTGTCATCTTCCATGCTATGGAGATGATGTGATTCTGCTATGAGTCATGAATTGCTGTGCTATCGCGTCTCCTCCTGAAACTCCAGGGAGGACAGCTTTTGTCACAAGCCATTGTGGCTTGTTCCATCAGACTGATGTCTAAGTGCCTATGTTGTATCCTCAGCCAGTAATTAGCCACAGCCCTACAACCCCAATAACGCAATTATATCTATGCGGCTGCTACTTTCTGCAACACCCTCAGCAGTAATGAATGCACTACAGGTTAATGAAATGTGTGCGTGAAATGGAAGAAGCCTCTTGAAAAAGTTTCACACATCTAATTCATTACGAGCCACAGCCGGAGGCACAATCCACATAAATGATCCAGTACTAAATTTAATGCTTACTTCGCAGCTTTGCACCTTAATCATTAGAAAATGAAAGTTTGTGAATGTCAAAATGAGGCACAGCTTGTTAATTTTATGCACAAGATGGAGAATACATTTATGTCCATGTCTTTTGGAAATACAGCTGAACATTCACATTTTTCCTTCTTAAGGAGTAAACGCTTTCCAGGCGCCACTTATTTTCATATTCAGATTTGTCATGTAGAAGCATTGGGAAGTTTGCCAACTCTGGATAAGTGTGTGTGTTTTGTGTATTGTTTGTTTGTGTATGCATATGGCTTATCCCGAGCGTCAGTGTTAGTTAAAAGTTTCCAATGTTTGTGCCTTATCCATGTTTGTATTCGGAATAAGTGCAGTTTTAATTGCCGGAGATGCAAATTCGGACGATTTCAAAGGCAGCAGCGGCTCTCCTGTGCAGCCTAAGGTCAGCACTACAGATGGTCATAGTGTAAAATGTCTTGTTGGTTCTTCCATCTAAACATGTGGCTGCTGGAGACATATCACCTCCGACAGTATCTGACTATATTTTCTGTAATCACGCCATGTTCTCTCTCTCGGTTTCATCTAAACATATGGTAGTGGGCTACACAAGGTTAATGAAAAATGCTTCCTGAAAAGTTTCAGTAGGCGTGAGATGCTCACTGTCTTTCTTCCATTCTCTGAGCACAGAAAATTATTGTTAGCATACTCCTGTATGTAACATAAGATATGTTATCTAACATAAATTGTCTTATTAAGCATGAGAACACCTTCGGTGCACCTAGGCATTGATTTTACAAGTCTCTGGAACTGTAATGTATGAAGGAACATCATTCCTCCAAAAGATATTCCTTCATTTGGTTTTTTTCATGGAGGATATGGGGAGCCTATCGCTGTGAAATGCCTTTTTCTTTTCGGTTTAATTAGGTTGAGTTCTGCTGTCTACTGCAGTGGTTTAAGGAGTATTTAGATTTCCTTTACTGAAGCAAAAGTAGAAATGATGGTGTCTAACAATACTTCATTTCGCATAAAAGTCCTGAATTGAAAAAAAAATTGCTTAAGTAAAAGTATCAAACTTTTATCAGCAAAATGTTTTAAAAGTTTCAAAAGTAAAATGACTCATTATGCAGATTGCCTTCTTTTAGAGTTTGATCATTTTATAGCAGTAGTAGTAGCATTCTTTTCTATCACTAACAAATACACATAATGTTTCAATGCTACAGTTTATCGATGTGGAACCAATCTTAGATTATTCGTTCATCATATTCTAGAACTGTATCATACATTTTTTGTACAAAAAAATACACTGTATGATTCATTATCATTATATACTTTTAACACAGAGTGCAACATGAAAAAGGAAAGAGCAGATAAATAATTAATTCATCTATTCCAATACTATTCTAAATACATGGCAAATAAATGTGGTAAAATGTTAAAATAATTCCTTTTGAAATGCAGGGGAGTTCAATTATGAAGTAACATGGTGTGGAAGTTTTGAAGTGAATGTTCAAACATCTCTTACAGAACCTAAGTACACGGTTTGAGTCGACGTATTTCATTGTCTTCACACTGGTCTATAGACGTCACAGCGTATGAGTCACATTACTTTTAAAATCAAACTATTCAGTGACCATGGGCTTTGTATGGAAGGAGCTGCCTTTTGTTATATTTCTCCACTCATGTACTTTTTTTTCTACTTTAAAGTGCCCATCTGTCTGGAAACTATATTTGATGTTTTCATGTTCATCTTTAAATGAATAAAAGTTCTAAGGCCTGTTTTGTTCTCCTTTTTGTATTCACATTGAAAACGATGCCCTGTGCTCTTGATCGATTCTTCAGTAACCCTGAAGCTAGCAGCTCTCCCTCCCCTTCTCTCTCTCTTTCTTTCTTTCTTTCTTTCTTTCTTTCTCGCTCTCTCTCGCTCCCCCTCACTCTCTGTCTCTCTCTGAGTAATCTCACATGGCCCAGAGGTGCTTTTTTGTGTTTTGAGGTTTAGTTCAATTTGTTGATCTGTGCTGCAGTGGGATTCCATTGAAGGGATCATTTCTTTCACTATTCTGGATTAGCAGCATTTGATGTAAACCTGATTGAACCTGGTGTTGGGAGATGAAAGAAAGCGTTGGCTGATATAACATGAAACTTTCCTGGCTGTTAGTGTTTTTCCTCATAAATAACTTATTTAGGCATTTTGTTAGTTCCCTTTGGTCCAACTTATATTTTGGTGTTTTCTCTTTTCCCTCTTTTGCCTCCATCTATTTTTCCGATATTCCCCGGCTAACATCCTTGACAGCCACAAGCCCCGCAGCCTTCCGCCTGCTGTCCCCGTTGATGTCCGTGACATTTCTGAGACCATGTCAGAATAGCTTAAACATGGCAGTGAGTGCTGCATGTTGGGGTGTGAAAGAAGGCCTTGGCAGCTCTCCTTGTTTCATGATTGATTTATCTCTTCCGGCCAAACCAATATAGGCCGAAAGGCCTGTGGGATGGTCAAGAAGATCAGTCAGTTCAAAGTGATGTTTGACTGGATGAGACATTTTCCTCAAATACAAGAGTATTGTGAGTATCATGACCTTTGTGGTCAATCGAGTGCTAACACTTTTTTTTAGAAAGACCTGAGGGATAGTACAGATTGACAGATGTCGCTGCTTTTATGAATGATTATCCTCTAAGTACTGCAAATAAAAGTTGATAACTTTCTAGCATATCAAACAATGCTCAGGTTGGTATTTTGGAAAATAACAGTGCCTTCATTAAATTACACAAGTGACATTTCAAGCAGAGACAACAGGAAGTGGCTGATTACATGTTTTATTCCTGTCACACCGCGGTGAGGTTTGTCCTGTCTTGGGGGTTTTGTCTTGTCACTTCCTGTTTTATTTTGAAAGTCTAACTCTCCTCTCGTTTCAGGTCACTTGCCCTTCCTCATGTGTCACGGGTCTGATTGTCTGCCCCGCCCTGATTGTTTCCACCTGTTTCCAATTACCTTGTGTATATATTGTCTGCGTCTCCCCTTGTCTTGTGCCGAAGTGTTTCGTCCCGTGCGTTCACCCAAGCCTTTCGAAGCATCTAGTCACAGTCCTTGTTGCCTTGCCTTGCCTTGCCTGTTGTGCTGTCCTCTTCGGAGCGATTTTTCGTTGTAGTTTCATGCCTGTCGTGCTGTCCTCTTCGGAGCGATTTTTTGTTATAGTTTTCATAGCCTTAGTCTTGATAGCGAATTGTAGATTTTCAGCGTTTTTTGCAGATAGTTTAGTTTCCCCCTAGTCATAGTCATAGTCTAGTCTCTTTATTGTATAGTGATTTATAGCCATAGATATTTCTCCCCCTAGTCATAGTCATAGTCTAGTCCTTTATTGTATAGTGATTTATAGCCATAGATATTTTCTTTGTATTTTTGTCATAGCCCTCTTTTGCTCCCCGTGGAAGAGGTTGCCTATTTATTAATAAAACCCGCTGTTCCACTCCGCATCTGAGTCCTCTTTTTGAGTCCCGGCCTGACAATTCCACTGCTATGCATTTGGTTTAACTGCAGACGTCTCATAAAGGTGCCAATTTTTCCATTTTAAGTATTTTAATTTTCATGGACTATATATACATCAGCATGTGTTTATGGTGTGAAGCTAGCTAAACATGTAGCAGCAAAGCAGTCTGCCTTCTCACATACTCACTCTGAAAAATCCTGGTCCCTGGTCTACTCCTGTTGTGACATCACAGCCAGAGCCATTTCTGTATAGCTTGTGTTCAGCCATCTTTCAGCAATACTACAGAGGAGGCCAGACCACAACAAAATGAGTGGGTGGTCTTAATTCATAGTTTGTATGTTAGCAAGAATAGTAGAGATCTAAATATTTACACACACACACGCACTGAAAAGTGTGTTTTTTATATAATAGTGCCCTGTATAATAGGTCCTGCAGTGTATCTATACAGTTCCAGGAACACTATTAATCAGACCAGATTAAAGTGAATTGTAAATTAGAGAAATTTGCATGCACAATGAGGCACATACTACTTTTATCACTTACAGACTTGCTAAATTGTATTTTTTTTTTCATCTATCCAAGATAGCTTTCGATGGCAGCTGATTCCAAATGCAGCAGCAAGTGTGCGGACCACTCCCAGAAGGAGAGCACGCACACATCTATTTTTAAGTCTGACACTCTAAAATGAAATCTTGCCATGTCCCTTTTTAGTGTCGTATTCATTTAGTGAACCAGACATATTTGACCTTTTTAACATGTTCTCTATCGAATTTTTTGTTGTTTGTTCCGATGAGTCATAGGTAGACATGCGCATGTGACCTTTGTGATGGAACATTCCTGGGGTCTATTTGATGATAAAGATTACTGTCTTCTGCATGAGCGTAGAAGGTTTTGCAGACATAGATGGGTCTAGTATTATACTTTTTTTTTATTATTATTTAAAATATTATATATTATATAATCAGTCTTTCATTCTATAAATAATCAGAAAAGAGTAGACAAGACTAGGTCAAAACCTAGTATATGTCTAGGATGTGTAAGAAACACTAGACGAAGGGCACCAGGCTCTGACCGAAGCCAATTTGACATAAGGCCTTTCTCAATACCAAGTACGCCAAGTTTGGACTTGGCAAGTTTGACTCTGGAGTACAAGCTTCTAAGGACGGGAGGACGGGAGGACACAGTACGGTCATTCTCAAATTAGAACAGTGTTTTTTCTTTTTCTTTCTTTCTTTCTTTGATGACCAAAAAATTCTCAGATGTGATATGAATTACAGAGCCTTAGAATTAAAAATCCTTACATTGCTTTATAAATAACATTTACATACCAGTTTGCTTAAGGCTTTCCTTTGATAGATTAATCAAATAATAGACTTAATGCTCTTATATTGTCCACTTTTTCTGAGCTTTTTTTGAAGTCTTGATATCCCTACAAGATATATTTGTGGCTCTCGGTACAAAAGAATCTCCATATAGTTTTACCACAAGCCTCTCTCTGGAGCTCTATGAGAACAGGTCATTTTGGAACCGGCTCATTAATATTAATGAGCCTTTTCCCAGATTGGCGAATTTCCTGACAGCTCGTTTAAGGCATAGTTTCTGAATATGGCTGTGTGCATTTCTTGGTATTTGAGCATTTCGAAACACGGGGCAGTATTTACATAGCTATAGATATTTTTTGTCATGGGTTTTTACAAACTTTATATATTATTGATATATTTTATATATTACCATATATATTAACCTTCACATTAACTCTACTCACTGGGCCTGCCTTCTGTTAACATTGGCCATTCTCCATTGTAAATCCCCTCCTCGACCCAGTCCAGAATGTGCTTGCTCCGTGACTTTTTATGGACATTTGTCACACTGGAAAAAACTGCAATGTAATGAGAGATCAGAGAAGTGTTAATACCTGTGATCACTCACCTGGATGGTACAGTAGCTGGACCGTAATATTCGCCAGCAGGGAACAACCACAGAAGGCGGCCAAGGGTGGAGGTGCACAATCTCCCAAAGGAGCACCCTGCAGGTGCCGGAGAAGCATGTAAAACCTTGAAGGTTTCTCTACACTCTGTGACACATAAAGGTTTTGATAGGACACTTAAATCAGAAAATAGGTCATGAGCCATGCTACAATAATTGGATTTAAAGATTAATATTATTAATGAGACTCCGGGAATTCCTTTGTATCTGTGACTTATTCATACCACTTGACTGTCTGAACTGATTACAATCCAGCTCATAAGTTTAATTTGTCGGCCTACAGTATTCTGTCACTATTACTGCATAGAGGTGACCTAAAATTTAATTCTCATATTAAAAGTGGGCTAGATTATGCGAGTTATACAAAGTAGATATTTAGATTTTGGAATAAGCTATTTGAGAATTGTGCTTAAATTGATTCTTTATGTTTTCAAAATGCAATTAATTAATTACTACTATATCTCCAGTACTAATATATTACTGCTATATTCTCCTTGTAGTTCATAATGAGTTGGGTAGCTGAGAAGATCAATACCACTCTCATATCTAAATGGCATATATGAAGTAGCCAATTAAATTAGCTTAGCATAAAGACTGGAAATAGGGGGGGATAGCTATCCTCTGTCAGTAAATCAGTAAAGCTCACTATATAACACACTCCTATTTCAATTGATTTAATCCATAGACAAACCAGAGTGTAGTAACAAGTAGCCTTTGGCTTTACAGGCATTGGACTATTTCTTGCATGGAAGCAGTGACTTCCTTGGTGCCTTTTCATTCCAATTAGTTGGCCAGGTAACCAACGAAAATCCCAAGGAAATCACTTAATTTTCTTGCCAGTGCAAAGCAAGGCATTTTACCTTGACTCTAGTGCGGTTGCCGGCTCGCTTCATATTTACCGTATGGATACGAATCTCAGCATGAAAGATGTGCAGATGTATAAGAATTGGTACAGGGACAATGTTTTAAATAATGTTTTCATGGTATGGAGCACAAACTAGGCTTGAGCTGCAATCCAAATTCAAAACTGCGATATAAATCTGTGTTATTAAAAGAGATTTCATTTTGTTGTAGTTGTTTCAGTATTTTCTCTGGAGCCTTGACTTTAAAACGATTGAGGAGTAGCCGAAGACCTGCAGCCTTGTACAAACAAAACACACAATACGATAAAGCAATGGTACTTGGCAGGAATGAAGGGCAACAAGAACTTCTAATGAGAACAGAGCCTAATTTACCTATAACCTTTGGCTTATCCAGCAGTTATAACAACCAGATTGGTGCATAATTACAGCAGAAACAGAGCGGCTGCCAATCAATTGTGATACCTGCCAGCCGTTTGACACCGTGGAAATGAAGTGTAATGTCAGATGCAGAACTGGCTTTGGGCTACAGAGGGAAAATCATGTGGATAATATTTAGGTGCTTTTATGGAGGAGATAAATGTCACAGTGTATGCTGTTGGTGATCTGTAATGGTAGAATTAACTAACATTAAAATGTCACGGCTGTAACATCTGAGGTTGTAAGCTTAGTCAGACAAGAGCCCGACCACTTGTTTTTCGAGATTCACACTGGCCGGTCTGCAGATTCTCCTGTTGCCAGGCACAACGAGGGCTCGGCAACATGCTGTAAATTTGAAAGGGGGCCTCATGTGCCTCGTGCCTTCCACACTGGCTCCCCCCTGACCCAGGAGGATTAAGCCTGGCCACAGGCTTTTCTTTCAGGTAGTTGATTTATGGGGCTTCAGCAGAGAAACAAAGGGCCTGAATGTGTTTGAAGTTTGCAGGTGAAGACCCTAAGATGGTCCGTTTTTGAAACAGCTCCCGCTGGGATTGAAATCTTTTTAGCCACGCCGGTTCAAGGCTACGCTCAGATCCACACGGTGACCTTTCACCCTGGCTCCGGTCCCCGGTCCAGCTTCCACCTGTGCTCTGCCCGTCCACCCGTTGGTCCCGCTCACGAAGCGTGACACAGCTGTGTGTGGTGAGAGATTAAATGCACCGCATATGTGATTGACGATGCATCATGAAACAAAGGCAAAGTAATGATATTTCATCAAGTTGATGATTCTGCCTGAGTGCACAAGCGTTGCCTTGTGGCCTAGATTTTCTCTCTATTTCAAAAGGGATTGATTCAACCCTTCCTCTATTCTTCTGCATTTTCTAATTAGCTTTAGTGATTTCCTAATTCTTTGACATTCAACCTTGAATCATCCCCTTCTCCATACATGAAAACAAGCATTTGTTCCAGTTCTCGAAAAACCAACAAGGCATGTTAATGTTCTTGTTTATTCCATGATCAAACATAATCATTCTCTCCTCTGGAGGAAGTCTCCCTTTGGGCTAATTTCTGGCATTGTTACTTGCATGTTTGACAAATTAGATCCTGGGAAACTCACAGAGAATGTGGGTGAACGCTACTCATGCCGACATTAGCATTTCATCCCTCCGTGTAAAACCGTTAAGGAAGAATTCAAAGGTTTGTTGATTTAACAGGTTTTGTGGGGATTGCTGGGATGGTGACTGGGGTCTGCAAGGGGGATGGTGTTTTATAGGGAGGGAGACCTGTTATTTTCTATTCATAGATTTGAACACTACTCCCGTCCAGGTATGGATCTGTTTACCACCAGCAAATGGGTACTTTTCTTCTCGGTTACAGTCTTTCAATGATTGAAGCTCAGGCCAGTGGCCTGTCACACCTGGATCAAATGTGAAAGCAAGTGTGTGGAACTTTGAATTTCCAGCCTTTTAGTATATAGCTACAACAGTGTTGTTAATATCCCCAAATGTGTCCCCCCCGCAAGGTGGACCTTGTTGTTGAAGCCCTGTGGCAAACCATATATATGTATGTATTTGTTTCACTTATTTTTCTTGCAGCCTTGATGCAAAAGACTTTCAGCAGAACTGTAGTTTATTAAAAATATGTGATGCATAAAAACTGTGTTGTGCTTTTCCATAAAATGTAATATTTTAGGGTAAGCACTATAGTAGGAAGTAAAACTCAGTCTTATAGGGGTGCAAAACTGTGAAACAATTAAAAATACACAGTAACACAGTCAGTAACACAAAAACACATACCGTATGGTAGAAATATCCCAATATTTAGATATATTTACAAAAATCAATCCAATCTGATATATTTGACAAGTTTAGTATTTTTTACAGCTTTTCTTCACCTTAATATTCAAAATGCACCTTGTTCTGGGTGCAGTTATAAATAAATAATCACTGATTTTAATGGAGCTCATTTTGTGATCAGTCACCATATCATTTCTAGGGGCATGTTTAATACAAAAAAAATGGAAATCCAAAATAGCTTATTTTGCTCTGCCATTTAGTGTTTCAACAGCCATTAGGCTGCAAACAGCCCTATTTTCTCTCTCTCCCACTCTCTCTGGGGGGCAGAGTCGCTGAGACAGACGCACTGTAGCTCGCTCTGGATAGAGACAGGAATGAGAATGCTGGGAACAGCATAGGAGGAGGCATTGTTAACCAGCCTTGTTGCTGTCAAGTCAGAGTCAGGATGTGCTTAAGCCACTTCGCTGCAAACTAAACACTGAGCTCAGCAGGTTGTCAGTTGCAGGTCTGCCAAAATTGAACCTGATCTTTTGGGGTGTCTCTTGCTTTTGAGTGTAAATGAGCCTATTCTCTCCATTACGTTATGTAACATGCCAGAAATGTTTTGGCAAGTTGTGATTCAAAGTGGACTTCAACAAAGAGAAAATTACCATAATGTTTCGTCTTATTACCACAATATACTTCTATGCAGACAGACCTAAGGTCCTCATTTTTATTACTTCTGGAGAAATGACAATAAGGATCTTCCATGTGTCTGAGTTAGATGCTACATTCATCTTAATTGGTGCCTGGCATGTTATACAGGATGGAGATGGATTTGAGGTAATTTACTGGAAGTTCTTGACAGGCGCAGTGGAAAAGAACGTCAAGCCATGCTGGCAAACATAGCTTGGAAAGCATCTGTCAAAATTTAGCATATCTAAGGAGAAGGCTGCCTGTCATCTTCGATGTACATCTAACCATGCACAAGGCAGGATTTGATCAGGAACTATGTTGTACTCCTGATGTAAAGCACATTCATCAAGTTGATTTTTGGATGACAAGACAAAAAAAACTGCCCTGCAAAGGCAAAGAGGTGTTTTATAATGAGTTAGATCTTGTGCTAAACCTAGTGCCAACGGGGTTCTTTTAATAATGAATTTGTGCACAGTATTTTAAAAACAAACTGTTCACAGCTTCATACATCATCAGACATATTCTAAATTAAAAATGGAATGTTCTCTTTCTGTCCTTGTTTTGTTCCATCACACCAGATGCGGTTTGTCGGTTTTGTTTTACAAAACATTGCTGACAAGTGCACGGCTCAGCCAGGCAGATTATCAGTGGAAATCTTCACTCCAACTTCTTTATTTCCCCTCGAATCAATGTGGTGAACAGCAAGACGTGATTGATAATGATATTGAGATTGATTGTCTAAATCCCTTCCCACAGTTCAAAGTCCCCAAACAGATAGTATATATACATGCAATTCAGTGCAGAGATAGGACTTGGCAGGAGCTGCCAATAGATAAGTGAAATAGGGCCAGAGTGAAAAGGCCTATCAGTCCCTAAGGGGCTTAGCTGCAGGATTCTGAAGCTCTAAACTGGCCGTGGTAGAGGGAGATAGTCGACATTGGTTTTAAATTACCCAAGATTGCCTTGTGGTTTCATTCTGCTGGGACGCCGGCAGACAAGATGTTTGTTAAAACAAGTGCAGACATCGAGGCAGATTGGGGCGAAGAGCAGACCTGCGATTTCCTAGCCAGACAGAACAGGTTGGAAGGCTGGTAATTGCAGAATTGGCAGAGGAGCTAAGGACATCTTGCAGCATGATATGTGCCACAGGGACCGAAGCAGCGGTGGTTGCGGTGGAAAAGGACTCGGCATCCTTTCTTTTTGATGCCATGTAGGGCACAGTGCACCGCACGAACAGCACTCATTTGCATGCATTGTGTCACGTGTGCCCTTGTGTGTTAAGGTGCAATCTGTGTTCAGTGTGCCGCTCGTGACTTTTGTCACATGTCATTCCTTCTGTTCTATTAAATGAAATTAAAAATCTGCTAAAAATGATCCTTAGAAATTCTAGTTAACAAAGTCAAAGACCCATAATTGGGGTTGCAATTGATATGATTTATAGACACATTAACACATGAAAGAACAATATTGTAATTTTTTAAGCACTTTTGAAATCAGTCTATTGATTGCCTCATTTTATTGATGTTGAACATTAAAATTTCATATGTTGGTATGGGGATCGTTAAAGTATTTTTATATCGATACAACTGCTTTGCTCTGTATTGCAACCTCTTTTAGATCAATGCAAGCTACAATAGAAGGATGACTTGCCATTAACCTATAGATAAAGTTGCAACATAAAGCAGCAACATAAATCGATGCATTGGTGGAATAGATGAAAGAGAGAACAACTGTTGGCATCGAATGAGCAGTCGCTGAATTTAAAGTGAATGATCAGATTTTCTTTAAATCCAGACTAATCAACAAAATTAGTTAATCAGAATTTAAAATAAATGAATAAAATCAGCTTCACAAATGTAAGCTTGCAAGCAAACAAAAAGTCCTACAAACCAGGTTACAGCGGCCTCGCCAAGAAGCAAGCAGCACGTTGCTTTTCTAATGCCTCATCACAGATCAGCTTTTTTCAGTATTCCATTTTCACCCTCACAATACTCCCTCCTGGCGCTCAGAGCACCCCCCGCAAAGCACACCACTACAATACCAAACTTTCACGCACAGCATTTAATGCTGAAAGTTTACTTTTGTTACAGGTGCAATAACAAAAGGCCTTTTAAGTCTGACTTGAAAATCTTTAGGAGAAATTGGCTCCAGCATTGAGATGCTGAGGTATTGATTCTGGCCTCTGGCTCAGTCCAGGGAAAGATGGATAGATTTCTTTGAAATGCACTCTGCATGAGAATATAAAGACTATTGTGTGTTCTCACTCAGGAATAAATTGTTTCATGGCATATCTAGGGCCACCTCTTTAGCTTCAAGCCGCCTGCTTCTTTTGAAAAGGAGAATGTTGACAGGGTGGAGCACATTCATCCGTACTCCCGGACTACCCACACCTCATAGAAGCTTTTATTGAAAGTTAAATCTCCTTCAGAGAGTTGGCAGCCTCTCGTTGGGATATCTATTTCAGCAGCTGTCGGGGCTGATTATATGGGGGTTGTGCCACACACTGGCAGCGATATAAACCTCCTACAGAGAGAAGGACTATTATGATGCTATTGATTGATGTGTTCATCTACATGCACGTATACAATGTCCCGACTCGGAAGCGAACCATTTTTTTTATGGACGGCAAGCAACATGTGATAGGTTTTATAAAAAAAAAAATATATATATATATATATATATATATATGAAAATGGAGCGCCACTCAAATTTTCATCCTGATATTTCACTTATTTTGGTTCGGATTCTCAGCGGGAATGCCACACAGAAGAAAGCATTTGATGCTGTACAATTTCTGTTAGAACAAGCGGCTTTAATGTTTACCTCAGGACAGAACAGTTCTACAGCAGATCAATAACAAGCTACGGGTGTTATTGGAGAACTTCCCAATACTCACGTCTGATACCAAGAGCCATGCAAATTGATTCATTGCTTGCTCACACCCAGTTATCCCGTCTGAATGGTCAAAAAAATAGTGCCACTAAAGCAATGAATGTGGATGATACTTAAAATTCAATACTGACAATGAAAAAGCGGTAGTGGCACTTGTCTTTATAGCGATCGCTCTCTTCTGTCCTGTTTTAGCCAGAAGCAAGTGTTTGTCCCACCCGCTGTTTTCTGATACCAGATCCATAGAGAATCCATAGTCCAGTGGTAGTGTACAAGTATAATTTATTTTTGCTGCTCCGTTCTCAGTTAGGATTGGATTTGCAATCACTCTGCTAAAAGAAATGTTTATGGATCAACTCCTGGCATTGCATACTGCTGATGAGTCAGATCACAGTCGTGACGGAGTGGATTGAACTGTAAGTAACCAGTGCAATAGCATATTTATGATATAAGCAGTGTTTCTTCTTAATCTCCTATGTTGTGCTTCCATCTGAAAATGTATGCACTTGAAACTGAACAGTGTTTTTAGCCTGATGTATTCTGTATTTAAATCAAGTGAGCAACAAGAGAATCATTAATAGAACAGAGCCGTTAATGATGTCTTTTGAAGGGGAGAAATTTTCAAACGGAGACCTCAACCCTCTCATTTTTCTGATTTATTATTTAACACGGAGTTGACATTTAAAAACGCATTTAAACCTCTCGAAATTAAACAAAGAATGGCGCTCTGCTCAGCGCGTGTTCTTTTTGATGGATTTTTTTCCCTTCTTTTGCTTTTCTCCTCGGCGCTTGAAATCCTCCTTCCTCTCACATCACCCACTGACTCTGAACGCGCTGCGCTCCTTTTGCCAATTCCATCGATTTGGATATCAAACGCCAATAAAAGCCACCTCTTTGGACTTGTTTGAGCTCCCGCCATGCTGTGAGAGGAAGGTGGGCGGCATAGGGCGAGGGATCCTGGAACTATCGAGTCAAAATATTGATGGAATGGAGCCAGTCCCCCGATGACGCTGCAGCCGAAGACTCATGTACATGTGCTCTAAGTCACATTTTTGGCAACACAGAGACATTTGTATTTATTTAGGGAGAAAGTTGCCTGAGCATGAAGTATATGCTCTTTTTCAGCAACGCCTTCATAGTCTTGGTTTCTAATTTCCTTCCTCAGCCTCCTGTTCATTAAAGCTCGTCCAGACTGTGTGTCATACTGCTAGGAACCTCCAAAGAACGTTGAACTAACCCTAACCCTGTAACAAAGACCCTTTAATGAATGCTAATAAGCTCCGTAACAATTGTTTGAGAACAATGGAAAGACTAGTGTTTAGTTAGATGAATGCAAACATTTTAAAAAACAGATTCTGCATAGGTCCAGGGTTATGAAAACAGTGGTTGAATTTGAAATTATAATGGTGGAAATTTAAATTTATAATCCTAAATGAACAAATATGACACCTTTTGAATATAAATATATGCTACAAAGGAATTAACCCCAACAAAGACCAGATAAAACGATACCATTCATCACTTAGCATAACCTAATAGTAAAAGTTTAATTAAAAGCTTAAAAGTATATTTTTCTGTGGATTAACCTATAATTAAGAAAGGAAAAGTAATAAAATATGAGTTTTATAACTCTGTATGAGTATTTTAAAAAGTCAGATTCCACCGTTGTGTTTGTGTGTGTACAGTCGCCGTATATACGATATTTAAGCACCAAAAACAACAGGTGTTTCTAATATCATTACCGAAGCGTCCAAAGCAACAACTGGGATTCTGCCATCGTTCATTTTTATTTTTAACACAGTGCGGTTTTCCTTTCCGATGCGTCCAAAATGTCCTTACTATATATAAGATGTAGCGAGCTAGCAGAAAGCTTTAGCGAGCTAGCTCAGAGCTAGTTTGAGCTAGCAGACAACTGTAGCGAGCTAGCATAATTCATGTGGAGGAGTTAGAAAATTGTCCACAACTTGTAAACCACTGTCTGGTTTACAGGGAGTGGAAATAAAAATTCACTGTTGAGGTAAGAAGATTCAATTAAAGCCAGCATTAACATTGTACCGTTTGCTACCTTCTCTTTTATTGTCACAGTAAAAACAAACGAGGCACGTTTTGTATTAGAAGAAGACAATATAGTTCACAAAAACTCAGCGAGCCAAGAACAAAAGGAGCTAGGAAACAAATAAGCAAAACAGAAAATGACAAAAGAAAACAAAGAAAAGGCAGAAATGAGTTAGGATAAATGGTCAACCAGGTATTCAGATATTTATTAAGATATAGGCCTTTTTTAGCTTTACATTTATTTATTTTTTTTACATATATTTTTATATTGTAGCCTTGAATTTCATACTAGTGTGCAACAAATATAGGGAACTTTAGGGAGAACTACAAGAAAAAAACAGTTTTACAGTTTCAATTTCTGAGCTGCGGAAGGTACAAACATTTAAATCCAGATGAAACCCTTGAGGTAAGAAGTCATTACATGCATAAATGTCATACATTATTTTAAGATGAACTTCATAGGTGGAACAGGAAAGGAGAGATAACCCCTGCTTATCTTAATTCTAGATTTGCCGATGACTTATAATTCCTTTTCTATTGTTGCTGGGAAACAGAAGTCAGTATAGTTTCTTCATAATTTGGTACATTTTATTTCTATGCATATATATATGATAGATATTTATAACTGTACAGAATAAGTCAAAAAAATAAATAAATATTGTCTGTAAGTACACTCAAGTCATCAAAATATTAGTTATCTAATATAGTTTAAATGGACCAGATGACTTCCTCAATCTATTCTTTGTCAAGATTCTACCTTCTAATTTATGTGGTGTTATCTGGTGTTAAATGTTTTGAAGGTAAAGAAGAAGAATCAATTCAACTAGCATGTTTGACCACTAGTAAATTTAAAATTTAGCTGATCAGTTTGTTCTGGCTAATATATGAAGTTAGGAAACGACTGCCTATCATGTCTAACCTAGCTGAAACAGAGCAAGATGGACATCCCCAAACAGTCTGAACTCTGTCTTTCAGGTTCAATATTTTGGCAGGTTTCAGACATGGTTTGATGTGTTAACTCCTAAGGGGGAAGAAAAAAAATCCATCTCTCCTTGGCATGCTCCATACTTAAATATTTGCACTCATTTATTCTCTCTGATGTTTCGTGCTCGGCAGGTAGCTAACATACAGGTATTTTAGGTAAGCAGTTACGCATGCCATGAAAAGGTCAGACTGGTTGCTTTGGTGACGTGCTATTCACCGGGCATTGAATTTCTGCAAATGTATCACCAGCAGCCGCCCTTCGGAGCCCCAATATTAATTATCCCGTGCTCTCCTCGTTTGGACGCTCATTTGCACGTGTACTGTAAATGTCATCGGTGAGATAAATGGGAAAACAAAACCCCCCGGCTCGTAGCCTTTATGCTGCAGTATGTCAGGGGGAGCTTGTAAGAGATGAGATATTGGTTTTGGCCCGGGATAGCTTCTGGCTCAAAGGACATTCCCGGCAGCGATAAAATGTGTATGCCATCCGTGTTTGGAAACTTATTAGCAAGCAAACATCTACAAATTTACAATTTTGATTAAGTCTTGCAAGGAGAAGGGTCATAAACTGCACATCTGTAATCAGCAAAGAACCAGTGTAATCATGTAACAGCATAACATAATTTTATGTAGTTCATCTTGAAGGCATCATGGAAAACAACCTCCCACAGTGTTAAAAAAAAAAAAACACTTATATTTTTACTCTGTACAAACTCCTTTCAACCACATATTGTTCTGACATGTATTTTTATTTATTTATTTTTTTTGTAGATGTATGAGTGGATTGAAAAGCCCCTTTAAGGGGGGAAAAAGCTCAATTCTCACATTCTCTGCATGGCCTTTTAAGGTGCAAGAAATAAAGGAGTATTTGTATTAATCGATCACACGCCAAGCCTGGTTGAAGCCCGGCTCTAATGGTTGCTTGCTGTCATTTTGCAAGCAGCTTGTAAAAAGGATTAGAGTGGCTCCGTGGAGTAAGGGCGCATGAACAGCAAAGTTCTGTGGCCGCGCAAGGAAAATAAATCAATTTATCCCTGATGGTGGTGCAGTTTGGGAACATAATGCCTAACGATGATGGAGTTTGGACACTTCATACTTGTCATTGTGAAATTGGACTGCCGTGTTGCTAATGATGGTAATGTATGTTGCGCCTCGCCTACTACAGTAATCCTTCACTCGGTCTCACTTAAATGCATCTCATTGTCTGGCATATTGCATTATAAATACCGCTGGGGAAAAAAAAAGAGGGCAAATTTAATTTATATATTCATTCATCGAGGCGCCAAGTTAATGGAAAAACTGTATAACCATATGAATTTCTTCCTTTTGTCACAGGCGATTGTAACTTCGAGAAGCCGCTGGCGGCGTGTGGATATAGCCAAGGCAGAGACGATGACCTTGACTGGGAGCAGGCCAATACCAGAGAGAAGCCTTCATCAGATCCATGGATGCCCTCAGGTAAGGACGGCGACGCCGGCTCGGCGAAGGCTGTGCAGAAAATGACGATTGCATCACCATACGAAGAATACATCATTGCAATAGCCTGGCCATTTGACACTGTTTGTTTTGTGTAAGGAGCAGCATTCTGCTCTGCAAAAGATTCCTTTCACATAAAGGAACATGAATTTCTAAACGGGGCCAGCGAATGCAAACATCACATTAAATAATTACAAAACACACCCAAACACAGGAGCTGCATTTACATGAGCTAATTACTTGCAGTTCACGTCCGACTCCTGCAAAAAAGTATTTGTAAGGATAAAAATAAAGATATTTTTCTTTTTTCATGTTTCAAAAGGGGGCGACACGGTGGTGCGGTGGGTAGCACTGTTGCCTCACAGCAAGAAGGTCGCAGGTTCAAGACCCGCCTTGGGCCTGGGTCTGGGGCCTTTCTGTGTGGAGTTTGCATGTTCTCCCCGTGTCTGCGTGGGTTTTCACCGGGTACTCCGGTTTCCTCCCACAATACAAAAAACATGCTCAGGTTAATTGGTAAACTCTAAATTGCCCATAGGTGTGAGTGTGAGAGTGAATGGTGTGTGAATGGTGTGTGTGCCCCACGATTGGCTGGCGACCATCTGGGGTGTATCCCCCTGCCTCTCGCCTTAACGCGCTGGGATAGGCTCCAGCAGACCCCTGCGACCCCGAAAGGGAATAAGCGGGATAGACAATGGATGGATGGATGGATGGATGTTTCAAAAGGACAAAGTAGGAGATGATTAGGAGTGTCCTTGGAAATACTGAATAAAACTAAGCTCAAGAGGGAACATGTAAACATTCTGAATATGTTAAACAACTCTTTTATTTCACAGCAGATAACATGTGAATGAATGACGTTGATGACTCAATGTATTCAAGAAATGACCAGGTCAAATAAATAAATTACGTGAAAAGTAGAGAAGTTATTTTTCTGATTAGGCTTTAACACTGATTATAATTAGTATAAAATCAAATATTTAACACTGCTATTAATAAATATTCAAAAAAGTATAAAAAGAAAATCATATTTACACATTCTTGAGTTCCAACACTATTTACTTATTACTTAGTGTCTATTCCTATCTTTTCAACCATCACATAAAGCGACATTTCATATCGAAATGCTGTTTAATTAAACAAATCTTTCCAGGCAGTCACATATTGAAATTCATTAAAATGCTTTCCCTGCATTTTAAGTCTGTCACACACAATTTGTCTCTTTAATGTTCCATTGATTGCATATATTTGATTTAAAATGCAGAGGTATTACTACTACTGCTGAGCAGAAGGCACCTAAGAAATTAGACTAATGGGATGACATTTTTTTCATGTTATAATAAAGGTAGTGTTGCAAACTAATGGATATTGTTTTCCTCTCCTATCTGACGACTAATCTCACAAAGGCTGCATCACAGATAGATTGCATTGGGCCCCCCCAGTGACAGAGGGGGAATTAATTAGCAGGCCCTCACTAATTTTAAGCAGCCTGTGTCCACACCTGTTTGTGTGCACATCAGGCTGATGCCTGTTGTGTGTGGAGGGGGGAAGCGTCCACCTTTTTCAGAGCAATTGATTAATGTTGAGACACATGGAGGCTGGGCAAAGGTTACAGCAGAATCTGGAGAAGCCTTGACCTACAAATTAACACCTTGCACATGGTCTAAATTTAACATATCTGATTAAAATCCCATGTCTGCTTAAGAGGCATCCCTGATTGTGCTTCCTAGTCTGAGTGCACTTCAGATAGGCTTGTTTTCTGCCTGCGTGTCTTGAATGGTGTGTAATTAACCGGTTGCATCTCTTTCTCCATTTCTCAGTGTGAGCACTCAACCTGCCGCACAAAATTGTAATCTGTCCTCTTTGACCGCATTGAAAGGGCTGTGAAATGTAGTGCTCTTGACGGCTGAAATTGTTTTAGGGCTACTGGAGTGGGGGGTTGATGGGTAGAAACGCATTTTGGTGAAAGCCACACTGGTGGAAAAGCTATCTCACCTCTGATTGCTGTCTCACTCTCAACCTGTACTTATGAATCTTCACAAAACGTCCTCATCATGCTCACAGAACAGATTGTTATCCTACCTGGTGTGCAGAGATGGAAATGGAATTGAAGTAGGCTCCAAACAGAAGGCATTACTACCTGAAAAACAGTTAACAATGCTTATAGACAGTATCTGTACACCTAGGGGTGTTCTTAATGTAACTGTGAATATATCCAATTACCACCTTTGTATTTACATCATAAAGCCAATGATCAATGTCAGTGCAGAAGGATGCGTGTGCTAAAGCCGGGCAGAAGGTAAAGAATGTGGGACTTGGACTGGTAGATTAGTGTGTAGCCCATTTGGGATTTTACAGTTCATGGTGTGTCAGACCTGAACATGAAGTAAAACTTTTTGCACTAGGCTTAGGTGATATCCATTATTAATACTGTGATACTGCCAAGCCCAAATATCGTGATATATATAATGATTTTACCTCAAGCTTAACCAAACGCTTTGGTTGCTTAACCCTATCCATAGGCCAGCCACATGTTATCTGCCCTGACCACAGTCTTAATCCAGCCTTAACATACACATCCATATTGGATAATACAATTACATAAGAAAATGTAATCAATGTTTTTGCAGAGTCTGGAAAGGTGACTCATCAACATTAAAAGCTGGACTAGACGACAATTCTTCAAAAAGCCACTGCCAGGTTAATTTTGCATTCTATAATACCATTACATGCTTAAGATTGAAGTTTTGAAACAGACCTGAGAGCTGCATTTTATCTATTATCTACCAGCAAAAGTATGTATTAAATGGTTCTAAAGTCAACAGGAAATGTGAGCATAATTAAGGTGCTTTGTCAGTGTGGTAAGTGTAGAGAATGTGCTGAAGAGAGGCCTTGCTGTCAGCCTGCTGTGGGCTCCCATTCATCCTAAAATGCTCCTACTGCAACCAAAGACCAAACTGGCCTGATTCCATCCCAGCATGTAAATAAAAGAGTAGCAAAACAGCGGAGGAAAATGAAATGCAACAAGGAAAACAAGCCCTCTGGTCACACGAAGACGAGATGAATAGTGCCTGAGACTCTTGGTTGTTTACGACGTTCCGCTCCCAACCTAATTGCTATGTCTGGACAGAGAGTAGCCTTGTTTATCCCGCCACATTGCTCTGATTGCATGCTTCGGCTTCTTTTTAGGGTGGCTCGGCCCAGTTTTGAGGCTCTACACGTCTGCTTGGGCGCTCCCTAGTGCATATCCGCTGGAACATGATTTTAGATGGGGTGCTCACTAAATATTTTGGGTTACTGTGGTGCATTAGCCTCAGAGATGAATGGATGAAGCTGACTCGGTGTGGAAGTTAGCAGTGTGGTGTTGGTGATTGGGGGGGGGGGTATCCAGATGCCATTAAGATGGAAGCAGTTTTTAGTGAGCCCCAGCTGGTGCAGAGGCTGCCTCCCCTCTGATGGTGTCATAGATGTTGCCAGCAGTATGCTGCTCCTCTCTGGCTCTCCCCAGAGACTCGTTCTGGGGAATAATAGCGAGTGGAGAAGATAAGGAAGGTCCTCTAACTGAGATTAATTAGAGTTTTTGTATTATACTCGGCACAATAGCAAATGCAGCTCTGACTAAATTACCTATTATTTTATTCTTAATGTCTGCTATAAATATGTTGCAAGAGAGGAATTGAATGTTTTTGTCTCACTCATGCACAGCGTCTTTGTTTTGGTGGCATGTCCTTGGTCAATAATGGCACCTAGACAATAGTGAAGTATTGGCGAATTGAGGTTCTTCATCAGACAAAAGGTGATCTTCTCTCATTCTTGTTCGTTCTTGTCAGCTTCATAATGCGTTAATGCAAATGCGGCTCCCTCTTGAACCCAGAAGGGTGCCTTTCTGAGTATACGGCTGCTGCATATGGATAAGGCAGGCCGTTTTAAAAGGCAAACTGTTCACCTTTTTGACCATTTCAATCAGGAAGTAATGAATTGACAAAGCCCCTCCGCCTCACAGGGACAACCAGTGTCGTTTACGACGCTGCATATGCTGTTCAAGTGAAACAGGAGAGGAATAGCCATTTAAAATATGGGGGGAGGGAACACCCACTGACTGAAGGACGTCAGAAATTTAATCACATTTAAATCACATCAGCAAAAGATGGGATTTGCCGTTGAAGTAGGAGGGGCAACATGTTGTGAAAATAAGCTAATTGCTTTTATGCCATTCACAACTTTGTGTGAAAATCACACCTTGCTAGAGTTGGCAAGGTTGTGAGGTTAAGGAGAAACCCCATTATCTGATTAGTGGATGAAACAGAACAGCCAATCATGGCATCTGATCAATTCATGAATTAATTCCTGAAGATGGGAGACTGCAATTTCCAATTTTGCATGTCTACGGGGTTAAGCAGTGTACCATGCTCTAACCAAACAGGATTTCACCCATTAGTAGAAACAGGATTTTGATGGCACACTGCATTGTTGTGATGCAGGCCGTGTGTATATATGTATTGCATACTGTATCTTCTACCATTAATGTGCATGGTATGTACAATTATGCCTAATGATGCAGCTAGGTGACTCACGTGAACACTCTCTGTTGTCTAATGGCTTTGTATCAGGCAAATGGGCCATTATATGACCCATTTATTGCAGCGGAGCGTCAATCGTGCATGCTGCATATTAAGATGACATATTAAGCCATTAAGAATTGCTGTTGATTGACATGCGGCAACAAAGGATGCTGCCACAGAACATAATAAGGGTCAGTCGTTCCACCTGACTAAAATGACAGTGCTGAAAACGTGTTTCGCATGATGGATGCTTTCGGGTGAATCTGTTTGACACTGTCAAAGAAGAGCTGCCAGGTCTGTCATATGGAGAGCCCAAAGTTATTCAGCGTTATTTTATCAGGTCCCTTTCATGTTTCAAAGGACGCACGCAAAGTTCTGGAAAAATGAGCGGAGGCCGCGGCTCTTCACATTAACAGCCTAACCCTCACAGCAAGAGCATTTTTGATTGGTGGCAGACAGGGAGAATAGCCCTGTCTTCATTGACATTTCCGAAGCGGCAGCCGTGCTTTTTCTGCGGTAGTGACCTCTGTGAATTTTATTAGCAAATGAGACCTGGAGGGTTTTGGTTTAAAGCGCGCCCCTTCATTCTGATTTCCCCACATAATGATTTTCAGAGAGTTCAGGACCTGAATGGGGGAGAAATAATGAGCGCTAGTCATTATTGCAAATTATATCCTCTGCTCAGACCATCACTCAACTCATAATTAATCTAAATACTTTCAATTTATAGACTTTGATGATTAGGATTAGACAGAACCCTATTTGAAGGAACTGAATTATATCAGACTATATTCACATTAAGAAGACTTTGCTATCATTTTTTAAGAATAGAAAACTAAGTGAAAATGTACAAATCTAACCACTTCACCTCAAGGTATTTTGCTACATGTTAAATGGACTACATTTCTATAGCTCTTTTCTTTCAACCAAGCACTTTTTAGTGTACATTCACCCAGTCACATACTGGGTAACGCATTAATATTATGCACGGTGCTGACTGCTTATCAGGTTGTGATATACTTTAATCATTCACACTTAAACAAAGGAGATTACACAATGGAGGTTCAGTTTCCTACCCAAGGACACAGACTGGGTAGAGACTGGAAGAATGTGGAACCATAGAACCAATCTTCTGATTGGTGGACAACAGCTCTACCTTTTGAGCCGCTACATGTGTCCCCACTGTGCAATAGAGTTGGGTACCTATCTCGGTAGATCAATCGGACTTTAGCAAGAATCGTGGTAATTAAAACCGATTTGATTGTTTCAGGGAAGCAATAAACATGTGCACCCACACACTGCACAAGCCTGGCCTAGAAGAGCATGCTGAGTTTCTTATTGTTGAGGGTTCCAGCAGCCAAAGAGCACATTATAAACCAGTTAACCTTCTGTGTTTGCAGATAAAGTTTGATTAACTGATTATAACATAACTATCCTGTGAGTGCCGCTCCACTGCATTGCAGCTAACTATGATACACACAAGTAGCTAAACTAAAGCTAAGAGTGCACATGAGGGCAGAGAGCAGAAATGTAAGATAGTAACCTGAAGCCATCATTTGTAGTTTCGAAGTCTTGACTGAAAAAAATATTGAAGTTATTAAAAGTCATTGTCTCTAATCTCACCTTGCTGATATTTAGTATTTTATATTTATATTATATAACTCCTGAAAGAAGGTGAAGGTGAATGGGTACCCAGTTCAAATGTGAACATTGACCAGTTCTGCTGTGCAATGCTTTTTATCTGGCTGGTTTGTTTATGTGAGTATATTTTGGACATTTGTGCCTTAATGAAATCTGTTGCACATAGCCAGTTAGTCTTTTTGTATTAGTGTCTTTAGAATGTCCATATGTATAGTCAAACAAGATGTACGAGTGCATAGAACTGGGTTAATAGAAATCATCCAACATTTGCAACAGATTATGGCTATTACCTTTGCCTGTGGATTATGTTAGAGGTGTAAGGTTTGGGAAAATATACTTTAATGTACTGGACCCATTGCTTTAATAGAGATGACCTCCAAAAATATATGCTATTGATAGGTATTGAGTATTTCAGTGACAACTCAGTCATTTTGTGATTATCAACTATTAGCTTTTTCCCTTCATCAAAGGATCTCCTCTACCCACATGGACTGACTCAAGCTGTGACCAACTCTCAACTGTCTTGCCAGTGTGAGTGAGCTCACAGGGTAAAGGATTAACCTGACGGAAGCCTTACGCTGGCGTATGTCCACGGTTCTCTCTGTATGACTCATAAGGCCATCAAACCAGTAACACTGGCACTTGGTAGATATTGTAAAACCTCACTGATATCCAACTTATAAATCTGCAAGCTCATAATATTTTTTGTTGTTTTTGTTTATTAAACTATTGCATATAATAGCTTTAGTCTGTCTTTGATTGAAAATAACACTTTTTAAGTCACAAAACAGAGTCCACAGAAATATATATTCAATATATTATAGTTGGGCCACCAAAACTGTATCCAAACCATATTTTGTGACACCTTCTAATTTATAGCTTTTGACAATGAATTTTTGATAATCAATGGTTAATGTGTTTTTTAGTAACAGTCCTCATTCAAGGGCAATGTGTTCTTGTTAATAATGTCTAAAATATTGAAGTTCGCCACACATTTTTATTGTGCCCAGTGGCATGAATGTATGTAGCATCTGCAGAAGGAACACTTCCTCCTTGACCAATTCATTTTTCATACCAGCCTCCATGTTCTCCATGTTCAGCCATCATTGTAATAGAAGGTGAAGGTGGCCTACATTGGAATAATAATAAATCTGTTCCTCTGAATACCTTAGACAATAGCACAGCCTTGGCCTTTATGGAGTTGCAGAGACAGACCTTAAGTGTGGAGAGAGTTCTCTGTTTTTAATTGGTCTTGAACATGGCTTTGTTAAAGCACAAGAGATACAGAAAGAGGAGAGGAGCAGGAGAGAAAACACGCCTGTGCATCACTAGCACATTAGCACAGTACTAACACAGTGTCTTCTAATTTGCTCTTAGTCTTGCTGGCTAATTGGCTTGTCATGGTGCAGCAGGTCCTGCAGAGTATGTGGTCATTAGGCCCAAAGAGCATAGAAACTGAAAGTAATCAGTGTTCTCCTGTTATCTTCTTTACTTCTGTTGGACAATGGCAGCATGATGAGGCAGTGTCACTTGAAATACTTTAATTTATGCCTCATGGTGGTCAATAATGAGGGAGGAAAACATGTTTTCCTTTTTTCTGTTCGGGTTGACTGACCCAAATCAAGGAGATTGGTGTGTCTCATATTTGGTGACAGAAATATCACAGTCTCATTGTTACAGTTGTGTGATCTGCCTCCCAGTGAGCAATGCATTCTGTAATTGTGCTATAATATTAAAGACCACTGCATTTAACTTTATTAAATTAGAAGTGATTTCTTACACACCTACCTATTGTTCTATACATTTTTCCCATTACCATGGTAGTAAAAATGTACAAATGCAGCATGAGGAATCAGACATTTTCATCTGTAATTACCAACAAAGAGTGCTGCTGTGCATAAATCTCCAGTGCAACACTGTCACAACGTGGCGATTTGAAATGAATAGTAAACAGGCTGTTTTAATCATAGAGGAAAGCTGCATTGCCAGCATCTTTGTCTTTGTAACACGGGCTATAACTGAACAATTCATCAACTGATTATTAATGCCAGTTGGTATCACACAAGGGGTTACTGATGCTTCAAAGGGGAAAAACAAAAATGTTCAGGGCACCTAAGCAGATGGCTGAATGTTATTAGAGAGACCTCAAAAGCCAGCTTGCTGCAGCCAGTGCTAGCGTGGTAGCTGTTTTCTAACCTAACCATTTTCTTTACAGGCTAACATTAAATTGTCATTTTCTTGGCCTCTTTTTCAGTATGCTTCTGCTGCCCATTAAATGAAGCATCAAAATTCAGTGGATATGTCTTACCATTTATCAATGTTATCCACAAGTTAAAACTTCTGTGTTTCACTACTTGGTAAAGTAAAGATACTTGTAAATTGAAAAAAAAAATGTGTGATGCCCACAATAGGAATGGTGCCACAATTGTTAAATGGCTGTTCTAGTTTCTATTTGTAGGCACAACCAAGCTTTGGAAGATTGAAAGATTTTTTTGTTGTTAGATTATTAGATTATTTATTAACTCCTATTAGGTTTTACAGTTTAGCCAAAATGGCATAGAGGCCTAGTCAGACTGTAGACAATAATTTGAATGTCAATGGAAGTCTGGGATGGGATATCCACCAGATACAACTAAATATTGTAGGTTACACCCATTGTTGGACAATAGCTGCTGGGTTCCAAGAAACAAGTGTTTCAAAGCTGATCCTTCGGGACTTCTTCTGTACCTTATGCAACATTTTGTATATCCTCAGAAATAGTTAGCCTCAAACACTTAAATCAGAGAGCAACTGATAGTGAATAATATATTAAAAAGCTCTGGGAAAACAAAACTGTGTTCTTCATAGTAGCGAATCATACCATAGTCATCTTTCCGTGCTGGAAAATCCATAACACTGAAAAGCCACAATCATAAATAACTAATTACAACCTGGAAAATGTGCTTTACCACAGTAAACACAGGGAGATTTTTTTTTTATGAAAACATTTTAACTCAAGGTCCACTTGGGAGCTGTTTACACCACACTCAACAGCATCCTCCTCAGAAGACCATGTTTTCTCAGTTCTCATGTAGATATTTCCATAGTACTGTATCTCAAAAGCACCATTCTTAGGTCACGTGATGACAACCAAGCTATCTCCATGACAACTGAGAAAACTCCCTCCATTGACAAGACAATGAAATTCAGTTGAAATCTCAGGCAAAAAGATCAAGTTAGGATTTCAAAGATCAGGAGTAAAGATTCATGCTCAATTGTGTTTTTGTATTTTTTTATTTAAAAAAAACATAGTACTGGCTGACCAATCCCGGTCCTCTATATCTACTATCCTACATGTTTTGTGAATCTCCCTACTCTGACACATCTGATTCTAATCATCAACTCACAATCAGGTAGCTGAAGCTTCCCAAGGGCTTGTGAATAATTGAATCTGGTGTTTTGGAGTAGGGAGGTTCGCAAAACATGTAGGATAGTAGATCTCGAGGAGCAGGATTGGGCACCCCTGCCATAGTACATGTGACTAAAAACCTTATCAGTCAAGTTCTTTTGTTGGGTTGAGCAATGACCTATCCCTTCGCTGCATCTGACTTAATTTACACTGCCTACTAACCAGTAGCTACTACTCAAACATCACATTATTAGCTTCTATATGGGAAGTTAGCCAGTAGAAGGCTAAATTCTGATGTGCTACAGCACCACCATCTTGCCCACCCTGTGACTTTTAGGATAGTGTAGTGTGGTTTGCTTGCTCACTGCAAAATATAACTGAATGTAGAAAACCCATCAGGGTACCGTTTGCCTACCTGTTGGAAGTCTACTGTACGTGGATGGATTACTCCTTCTTGCCTACTACAGTTGCCGATTTTCAGACGCCATGCATCATCATTTCCACAGCATTATTTCAATTTGGATTGTATTCATGGTTTAACTTATGTGCTATTAGCTATTATTATGACTCCTTGATAAAATGTGATCCTTTCATGACCAAAAAACATTTTCGGATCCTTTAAAACAATAACTTGCTCATACTTGGTGAACAAAGCCGGGGAGGCTCTGTGTCATCACAACTCAGTGCTCCTCCTCCTCCTCCCCCTCCGCTCCCTCTCCTTCTGTTTCATTGTGTAAACATGACAGAACCCCCCACTCGTTATCTGAAGCTGGAGACAGATGGAATTGGTGAGCATTACAAGTGCAGCACAACAAGACAAGTGGGCAAGCTCGAGTCATTGACGGAACAAATAGGGTTTTGTTAGAGGCTGCTTGGCTGACACACTCAGGGACCAGGCCTGCTGATTTTGTTGATGTTTTTTCATCCTTTTTAACCCCATATCTGAGCGAAATCACCAGATGTTCAATTTAATGATATCCGCTAGGGTTCAGCTCTGTCTCACATGCAGGAAAGCGCAGCTTTTTTTCTTACAGGTTGTCTGCCTCACCTCTGAGAAAAATGTGCTTTTCAATCATTAACAGACTTCCAACAAATGTATTTCAGCATAAACCGAGTGTTTTTGGCTGTGTCTCAAACGCTGTTATGATTTGTGCCATCTCATTACCAAGCCAAGCTAAATAGGATGATGACAAATAGAATGTGTTCCGCATCTCCTTGAAAGTTTGCCAATATAATAATTCTCACTTGGGTTTTATTGGCAAGAGGGGAGAGAATTAGATTAACCTTTTATATTGAACCGAAGCGATAAAATCTAAATGGGGCATGCTTGGCAAATAGATTTTAACTTATTGATTTCTCATCATTTCTCTTCTGTCTGTCATTGAAGGGAAAACACTCTCAAATACACTGCATTTTTAGGATTAATAATTCTCTGTATTTTTGTCTTGTGATCATGGTAATGATGAGTGAATCCAAAGAGGGTTGTCTCATTAAGGGTCACATGCTCAGTTCTCAGCACAAATAGACACAGACACATAGGCACAAATGTCTCGCCACAGTCATTTACCTATTTCCATAGACCTTTTTTCACAGCAGACTGCTTGACTTGCCAAATGAGGAAAAGCACAGATGTAAATAACGAGGTAATGATGGCTCCATTCCATTAATTGTCCCAGTAAGTCACATCAGTCAGTGATTATGCACAATACCAGCAGCTGGACTGGGCTCATCTAAATGGAATGCAACCATAGTTAATGTCATTAATTCCACCTGTACTTTTCCTGCCTGGACAAGTCAACATCTTGACAGTGACTATAATGGCTTTAATTTAAACCTCAGGACCTGATTGTAGATTTTTTTGTCTATAAGACAATAACAGTCTCTGAAAACCAACAGATCCAAGTTATTTGAGGTACCAGAGAAAAGAAGAAAAGAAAGAAGAAAGAAAAAAATACATAATATTCTAGGTCTTATGAAAGTTCTTGATTTCAATCCCACAAGGATACCACATTAGACTTTATGTATTCTGTGACTTTTGGCCTTATGTCACATCTCTTTGGGTTAGTTTGAAAAAACATGAGTGTTATTGAAGTGTGTGGTGTGAAGTGCAACAGAAGTGAGTGTAAAACACATACTCTGTAACTTACACAGCAGTTGAAGCCATTGGAAGCTTGCCAATGTGCCATGGCATGCACACACACACACTCAAACAAACATAAAAAAAATAATAATAACATTATCATCAATCAAATAAATGAATGATCTTTTCTAGTTTATTTCACACCTATACGGTAGGACAAAATGTTTCAACACTTAAGGCAGTCAATCATCCATCCATCCATTGTCTATCCCGCTTATTCCCTTTCGGGGTCGCAGGGGTCTGCTGGAGCCTATCCCAGCGCGTTAAGGCGAGAGGCAGGGATACACCCCAGATGGTCGCCAGCCAATCGTGGGGCACACACACCATTCACTCTCACACTCACACCTATGGGCAATTTAGAGTTTACCAATTAACCTGAGCATGTTTTTTGTATTGTGGGAGGAAACCGGAGTACCCGGTGAAAACCCACGCAGACACGGGGAGAACATGCAAACTCCACACAGAAAGGCCCCAGACCCAGGCCCAGGCCCAAGGCGGTCTTGAACCTGCGACCTTCTTGCTGTGAGGCAACAGTGCTACCCACCGCACCACCGTGTCGCCTGGCAGTCAATCAATAAAAAGAAAATACTGAATAATCACACCCTTTCTGTGATAAATAAAAAAATGAAGTTGAAATAATGTATATTTAAATGTTAAATCCAAAAATTGATTGTACCATGAACATAAAAGAATGATATTTAATCAAATATTACTTAATATGATATAATAGCATCTTTTTTGCTTTAAACACTGATTCTCTGTGATGAACGTTTACAATAAAACCATCAAGGCCATTGATTGTCAGCTTGAAGGCAGATTTCTGCACTAACAGAAAAAATAACTTTCCTACAAGCTGTCATAACATAGATGCCTTAGGTGGTCTAGTTTGATATGCCAGTATCTTCACTAAAGCTTTAAAATTGAGCCCACAACAGCCTATGAAAAACCTTTCTGACTAATGATAGCAGTAACTCTGTTACTCCTTGTTACTAATGTGTGTTACCCAGAGCCTGATAAACGATCAACTTATAACAAACCTTTTCTCCATGCTGCAGGTTCAGCCTTCATGATGGTGAACACATCAGGACGCTTTGCAGGGCAGAAGGCCTTAATGCTGACACCCCAGTTGAAGGAGAATGACACCCACTGTGTTATTTTCAACTACTATATCGGAGGCAGAGACACCAACCACCCGGGCCACCTAAATGTCTATATCAAAGAAAACAACAGTCCCATGGGCATGCCTGTTTGGAACGTGTCAGGTCCAGCCGGTCGTTCCTGGGGACAGGTGGAGCTGGCCATCAGCACCTACTGGCCCAACTTCTACCAGGTGAGGAGGCCTAGTCTGGTTCCAGTTTCCTTTTGAATATTGTTTCGACAGAAATCTGGGTTGCTCATTGTAAGTAGCCTTCATTGTTCAGCCAAAGTCATTAAAATCTGTTCACTAGGTGGAGCAAGATACATTTATTATTTGAGAGGGCCCAAACAATCGCACAATAGCTCATTCACAACACCTACGATTATTGATTTCTGGTGCTAGCTTAGTATCCATGGTAATCTGTTCTCTCTCCCTTCCATCTGAGCCAGTTCTCTTTTTCCAATTCTGAAAACTCATTTTCACTTACCAATGCACATGACTGCTGGCTGGGGCAAGGTGATTTCACACTTGCCTGACTATTAGTCTTCACTGGGCTTGTTCCATGAGTCCACTAAATGTTAATTGATGCAGAGAGACCCCTTGCCCTCCCAATGGGAGACGGTCCCTTGGTGAATTATTTCATTATGGCCTGGCAGAGCTGGTCCACAGTGGAGCAGAGGGGAGTCATCCTGCCATCTCATCAAAGCCACCCTGATAACTTAGTTAACAAGGGACACTGCTGGGCTTCTCACTGCCGAATCCAACAGAGGAGCTTTAATGAGCAGCACACAGAAAGAGAAAGAAGAGGTGGAAGGCACCAGTCAAGAAGGAGAACAGCATATGCTGTAGCTATCGCTAATAGCTGCTGCTCATTGGCGACAAGATGGTGACCTTTGTGTGACATAATGATGCCAAGAAAATACGGTCGAATGTTTTCAGTTTAGCTAAAGGCAGTCAAGCTTGAAGGAGTCTTCTCGTAACAGGCTTAAGCATCAGAGGCCTTTCAAAACTCTCTTTTGAAATTTAAGAAAGTAAACTTGATGCTCAGATTTTCTTGATTATTTTATCTATGATCACTTATCTTGCTGCGTCAACATAATAATGAAAATATTTACCCAATTAGCTTGGATGATATCCAAAGTATAATATTGAAATTTTCTTGATATTATCAAAATTATCTCATGACACTTTAATATCAAGTAGAGCAGGTCTAGACCATAATCTTCATGAAATTGTACATGTACATTAGAGACCCAACAGTGGCTATGGTTCTTTTGAATCCCATGTGAAAAACAGTAGCAGTTTACACTCTGGTATGATGTTTGTCTGGTATGTGTATTTCAAGACATTTCTGCATATACTCTGATTGTGTGAATCATAAATGCTTTCTAATGTTTTCCTGGAAAATTCCAGCAGTTGTTGCCTCTTAACCCCCATCTGAAGGTCTGTCGCTGTAATTGTTCCTGTTGTAAATGCAAGGATGCTGATGATCCTAGCACCTCTCTCAGTCAAGAGAAGAGAGACCAATGCTTGAAATTGTCACTAATTAACAACATGGCGCTAATTATAGGTACCTTTAATTGCATAGTAACCTACGCAATTGTCAAAGGGAAGCCACCTGATACTTGGAAATTATTTTTTAATTACCGGTATGGCTTTTAGTCATCATGAGCCTTTCAGCCTTTGATAATTACTCTTTTGTCAGGTCATCTCTAAAACTTTTAATTGAGATTGCCATTTCCCAAATTGCTGAAGGTTATATGGAAAAACTATCATTTTCAGTAAATGAAAAGCATCATTTATATATGTCCTCCACATACTGTATCCAAATACTGTATCTGTGCATAAGATGAAAACCCATTATACAATATCGTGATATGCAGCGGTGCACCAATGAGAGTGGAAAAACCCAAATGTCCTCATCTATCTTGATTTCAATACAGTAGAGCCATGGCAGAGCTAATCAATCCTGTTGTAATGTAGTACTTAGCCAGGTCCCTGAGGGAAAGCCAGTGTGGTGATGTAGACGCTGAATGTTGGATTCACTGTCTGCGTTTCTCTGACAAATGAGAATGGTGAACTTTCTTGTGACATCAACGGCTTCTGTCCCATGTGAATATTTGTACTCTGTGGGTCAGGCCCAATTATGCACTGCACTATCATTGATGTTGGAATCAATTATATCACAGCTATTAGGCAGGCTGACTGATGTCTGTTGCACAAACAAAGGATTTCAATTAGAGAGTTGGGGGCCAGTTCATTTGTCTGGTGGCAATATATAGAGTGGTTGGCCTTTTAATTTCCTTTAAATTAGCCTGTAATGAGGCCATAATTGGCACCCAAGACGTTCACTTTCATATTTCATGAGACAAAAAAAGAAATTTATAATTAGACAGCCTTATCTGAAGGCATCCTGCCTCCCAGATGACAATAGTAACTATCTCCGCCTCCACATTCCTTGCCTACAAAAGGCATCTCAGAAATGTATGTATGCACAGCTTAGCTACAGATTTTAGGACACAAGTTTCTAGGTGACACCATGTGCAGAACGTGCCGATTAATGTATAACATTCACTGAAAGATATATGTTTATATTTAGGGAATAATGGCATGCAAAACATGTGTTGTGGAAGCATGTGATGTAACAGGTCTCTGCACCACACCCTGGGTTTGGAAGGGGACTGGCATTCTGTTTCCCTTTTTATCACACTGCAGACCAGCAAGTACATAACTCTGACATTCTGCAGGGACGCGCCCTCTGCCAGGGCTTAGGACCATTTGCTTTGCAGCTGAAGTTGGCCCTTAAAATAGCTGACATGTTAGTCGTCCATATTACAGTTGTACTTGATTTTTGATTTTTGTTGTCAGAGACTCACAAGCCTAACAAGTAACACTAGACGCACAGCAACTGTAAAATGCAGCAGCAGTATATAGGCGTGCAGGCAGTGCTCCTTAAAGCTTATTTAAAGGCTGTTTTACATTTAGAGAAAAATCCACTCTTAACTGTTTTATAGCAGTGCAGATGGTTTTGAAGGTTTTCTTGAGTTTATTAGATTAAAACAACACTGTTGCTAAGTATATACACCTACTAACTGTCAAGTGTAAATGTTACAGAGCCAAACAAATAAGGCAACATTAACATGCTAATGAGTAGAAAAATGAATAAAAGAAGTAATCTGGTTGAGATATCCTTAACAATTCGTACAATAAATGTATGCAAGCAAATATGTCACTCAAACAATCAATCAAACAATTAATCAATTTTTAGTTTTATTATAAATAAGGTTCTGTCACTTTCTTTAATTTGTAATTTGATAACCTAAATAAGGATTATCTAATGATTAATAATAAAAAATAGGATAATTACAGTGTTTTGTCTACCATTATACTGTTAGGCTTAAGGGCATCACCTTGGCACCAACAGAGCTGCATGAATAAAAAATTAAGGGGAGGAATAACATCACAAACCACACATAAGCATCAAAACTAACTCAAAGACTATTCACAGATCTAAGGGTTGTCATTGGTCCCTAATGGACTTTTTTTTCACAAATTTTGTCTTTAGGCTTTTGGGTGTTCTTTATTACCTGCTCTAGATTTTCCAATTTAATAATACTGGCCCAAAATAATCTGATATTGCATATTTTTTCATTGAAAAATGTAACATTTTCTTGTGGGGCCAGTTTAGGTATCAGTGTGGCTTGGAATAAATATATCTTATGTCAGTAATGTTAGACTAAATGGCCAAAAAATGCTATATAATGTCAGGCCAGCCCAGCTATTTCACCCTCACCCTACTACTTACCCTAAAAATAAAAGTCATTTCCATGTTTCATATAAAGTACATACAACCAATTTAGAAAGAGAGATTGCTATTGTAAGTTTATGTCAATACTCAAATAAAAAAAAAATCTTTTTTCACTAAATTGTGTTGAGGTAATGTCAAAATCTCATCACTAAACAATAAGATGGTAGTTTTAGTGGGAAAAATGTGCTATTTGGGTGGGATGACCCTTTAAACACATCAAATGTTAGATGACTCACCCCCCCAACCCCACCCCATAGACAATAAGCTTGTCACTGACTGTGCTAATCATCTTAAGGTTCAAACTTAATTTAACACTTGCATGTCATAACACCTATCAACCGTGACATATTGTGGAAATAATGTCAGCGGCCTGCAGCTGTGTGACCAGCTGCAACCCAGCAAAGAGCAGATCGCATTAGCAAGAGCGAGACTCCACTGTGCACACGGGCAGGCTCACTCAGGTGCCATTTGAAGACATGTGCCCATTTATCATTGGTGTTATGAGTCTTCTCTCTCCTCCTCAGATTGTGTTTGAAGCTGTAACCTCAGGGCAGCGTGGCTTGCTGGCCATCAAAGATGTCGTGGTCCAGGGCCACCAGTGCAGTAAGTCCATTTTCCCTTCACCATAAAAGAATATCATCAAACAGTCATTGTCCTTTCAATGACACCCTTCCAAATACCTGTGTTGTTGTTGTTGTGTCCACGGCTCAAACAAAGGGCCTTCAAACTATTCTATGGTACATTCAGTCCAAAGTGTTAACCTCCTTTCTCCTCTATCTCCCTTAAGTTTTTTGAGTATACAGTTATTGGATATAATGTTGGAGTGGCTGTGTTAAATCTATTTTGTGAGAGATTGGAGAAATTCTGCAAAAATCAATCGGGGGGGAAACAAATACCACCATACAGCATGGTGCTTCTTGTGTTTGGATTCCCCTTTTTTTCTCCTCCCTTTAGGATATTCAGTAAAGCATCTCATCTTCAGTTGTGCAGAGTTCTGCTACCCTTACTGAATATAAGTATAAGCACTTCAGAGTGCACTGCAGATAATGAACATGTAATCACTTGCATATTTAGAATTTTATGGTTTCAGCTTTTGGGAGAAGCTGCTGCTGCTGCAGGAACACAAGGTTTTTACATATCTGTGCTTTTGAGTGCAGAGCGTCATGTTAGTCCATATGGCGCTCATTAAGTTTATTGTATACTGAGAGGTTTCACTATCTACAGTCTAAGTCTGAATCAATACCACACAGATTTTCATCAATTGATTAATACTTTACCACACATAGCTGAAATATCAAGCTCTTATTGTTAGACGCTAATGACCTGGTAACCATTTGAAAGCAGCCGAATACCTACAAATGTTATGTCAATAAGATGGATTTATAATGCAATAGCTGTTGCATATGAATGCATTTGAGTAAATCAATGAGGCCTTGCGACGTGATCAATGTATAAATGTGCTAAAGCATGAGCGGATCGATAACTCACTCAGTGGCAATTGGGTTTCTTTGAGTGATAAGCAGAGTGATCAGAGCAGCTCCTCAGTGGAACAGGGATGATTCATTTTATATTTATACGACCATGTGGAATATTTAGCACAAAAGTGTGATTATGCCACTGGGTGGTCTGCTTATCCTTTCATCATTAAAGAAGATGTTAGCAATAAGCATTTTAGATTGACGGGACAATGTTATAGAAAAGGTGTATTTCAAAGACGAGGATATAAAATATTAAGTAGAAGTGAAAGTCTTGATGATGAAAGTGATAGAATTAGCTTTTGCCAAGTCTTTAGAGATTTGGTTATGTTTCAAATCAAGGTCGCTCCACTGAATTGCCCTATTTTTATATGCAGAATAGCGGGACTAATCAAAAATGTTCTACATAAGTTACTTTCTGTGGACTATCCCCGTCAGTGAGCATACTGATAATGAGCACACTTGGAAAAGAGAATAGTGCTTTTGGAAAAATTCCCCTTTCTGCTAGGTTCAAGTATGGTATCTGGTGTCTCATTTTAAGGATTTAGCTGGAATGTTCTTCACAGGATGATGTAGGCCTTGGGCACTGAGGAGTATGACATAGTGGAAAAAAAGAGGACTGTCCAATCAGAATTTGAATTCTACAACAAAACATGGTCGAAAAGTTCCATGGTAGGAAACACAATTTGTGGACACATCATCATTGATTGACATAGCAGTGGTGCAGGTGCTGAGTTTTTGCAATTCATTCTCATAGGAGACTATTCCATTTTAGGCACGTTGACTTCTGCATCTAAATGTGATCTTATGTAGCTTTTATGCTGCTGCCTGATAAATATTTACTGTTATTTTTATTTTAGTGAACACTCCACACTTCCTGACTATAAAGGGGGTCGAGGTCAATGCTGGACAGACTGCATCTTTTCATTGCATCGTCAATGGACGCAAGAGAGATGATTTCCGCCTCTGGCTCCAGGTGAGAACTGCTTTCATTTCTTTCTTACACTGTAAATCAGAGACTAGATCACAGGGCTGAATCGGCATCAGGGCTGAGACATTGGAAAATTCATGTGTTTTACTGAGTAGACCCTATAGTCTGAATATGTAATCTTCTGATCTGCAGTCAGCAGTGCGAGTGTTGTGCCACAGGGTTTAAGAAGGCTGCAGGCCTATCTTAAATAGGAAATCAGAAACACAGCATATGCCTCATTTAACAGAACAGTTTCTCCAATGCTAAATACATAAAATCAATCTATGGGTTTAGGGGAGGATAATATTAATCATAACTGTAATGGTATGGACAGTGAAATAAAGCAGATGGATCCTACCCCTGAGTACATAAGGCATGATAGAAACTTCTATTTTCTACCACCGCATTGACGGCACTTCTTACTAATTGGCCTACAGATGTTGATTTAAAATGCATAACAGGAGACCTCAAAAATAGAGTAGCACAAGCAAGCAGTTCAACCACAAAATTAAAATCAGTATACAAGGCATAGTATATTGTTGGTTGAAATATTAGTTGTTTAAAGAGTACTTCTATCTTTTTTTTTTTTTTTTTTACCAATAAAAGGCCCAATAAGTAACTATTATAGCTACAAACAGAATTTGTAATTTAAGCATTAATTTTAATTTAAATGAGAAATGATACATGACTGTTTCTCAATGTTTGTGTTTGCATACATGTTAATCAACCTGAAACAGTCATGAATTGACATTTTAAGCACATTTAAGTCATGTTTTTATAATACCCTTTTTAGATCTGGCTTGTTTTTAAGACTCTATTGAAATGGATGAATAAATGTTAGTTATCTGACTCTTAATTCACAAACATTAACATTAGCTTGTTTCACACTCTGAACAGCGGCTGTATATTTATCTATTTTTATTTATTATTTTTGTTTTGTTTTAAGGTGTGTTTTTATCTGGTTTATCATTGGATCTGTTTACAGACCACTAGAGACCTCTTCATATAATTCTAGTACCTGTAAAAACCTGTAACATGTCTGTACCATAACTTATCAGAGAATCAAGCTGAGGCAATATTAGTAGCAACTCCTAAGATACCTTGGTACTTCACATCATTTACTCAGTCTCCTTGTATTTTTGTGATTTCGGAACCCCAACAGGAGAAAATGACATATTGCACATTTAACTCAAAACTGACCTGCCAGTCAGTCTGGACATGTGAAAGAGAGAATGTGCAATTGAAGCTTAAATCCAGTTGATTTATTTTTTTTATCTCTTTATATTGTGACATCTTGTCAAGCATGAAAACTTCACACACACACTTAAAGTTCCACCAAAAGGCTAATCTTTGTTTTCTATCCTGACGACCACAATTGCTTGTATTTCTTTTAAGGAAATACAAGCGGTTTCTGTAATTCACTGTAAAAAAATGTTTGACAGATTCAAGCTACAACATTCACACATGCTTTGTTTTGCTTTTGTGTTTGAGAGTTTCACCTGCTCACCAGATTTCCAGAGGCCTATTTGTCTGGGAGGCAGGGGATTACACTTGTTTCAGATCACTGCAGTATGGTCTTAACCTATATAGATGTTGGCTCTGTGGATACTGTGTACTATATCTGGCACAACTGGGCTGCACAGCAGTCTTGAATTGACCTTGTTCTGAGCAGCAAAGGTAGTGCATCTGGCAGACATAACCCTGCCGGCTCTGCTGCTAAGCACACTGTCACACATGTGATCAGTAGGAGCATGACGCTGGGTAAAGGTCTTCTGCCAGGTACTCCATCATTTTAACAAACACGTCCTCATTAGCACAGAAGCTGGAAAACAAACATTAAGTGAAGTCCCCCGATGACAGTAATGAAGAAATATTTCTAATGAACAAATGTCCCCCATCTGCCTGCTGTGAGGGCTGACAGCTGGGGAGAGCCCACTGTGTGTGTGTGTGTGTGTGTGCAATCCTGTGTGATAAATGTATTCCTACAATCAGCCACCGATGGGAATGATGGGACCCAAACAAACACGCACGAGACCAGACAACAAGTGCACACAGGCAGAGTTTCTGAAACACACAAGGTCAGACCACTTTGCTTATTAAACCCGTCCCTTTTAGAGCCTCACTTGTGTGTTTGTCCCGGTTCCAAACAGGGCATCGGTGGACGGGAGGCCCCAATGAAAGCCGCTAAACCTTGGAACAACCGGCGCTTCATAGGCACTTTTGATGTGGAGAACACGACCAAGGGCGATTCAGGCCGCTACCGCTGTATCGTCCAATCAGACAAAGGGGTTGGAGTGTCCAATTATGGGGAACTAACCATAAAACGTGAGTATTGGTCCCAAAGCAGTTAGAAAAACAAACACTGCCATTGTGAATGAATGAACGTGGCACAGACAACAGGGATGTTGTCCATCCAAATGACCTCCACGCATACAGCAAAGTCAACAGGAGATACACAGGAAATGCAGCATGTTCGTAAATGTCCTCAAAGGCGTTACTAAAAATACTACCTTTTTATGTTGATTTGTTATCCAGAGGACTTTAATACTTTCTCTGTAAAGGCCGTCCTTGACTGAGCACAATTCCACCTAAAAGATCACAAAGGCAAGAGGCACCGGGGTTTACAGTAACCTCACTGATATTTCACTCCTGCAGTCATTTGATATGAATTTATGGAGTCGTCTGAAACTAAATCCTGCAAGGCCTCACTTTCCTACAGCCCTATAGCCCGGTAATGGCCTTCTATATTTCTTCACCTCAATTTTCTCCCTGTGCTCTCAATTGAATTTACTGCCCTGATTTTTTTCTTCCTCTTTTTTTGTCTCCAAGCTTTATGTGAGTGATAGGTTTAATCCTGGCTGTCCAGATCGAGGTCTGTCAATCATGCGAGAATGGCCGGGCCCAGACACAGCAGAGTGAAGGGGGAGATAAAGTCTCTCTGCCCAAGTGTATCAGTGGATTTCAGTGGTGTACTCAAATAAAATTTACTGACACACTGGAGGCACTCAAAACCACACTTGTGCATAAATTCAGCAACACAATCACCTGCGCATCCTTGCACTTACACATACTCGCGAGACAGCAATATTTTTGCCGCTCGCTGCTTTCAATGTGTTATTCAATATATTTTTTACTCAAGACGGAAAGTAAAGTGCCTTTGTCATAAATATTTAAAACACAGTAATTTTCTACATTTAAGCATTTATCAAAACTTGTAATGCATCCCACTTAAAATTCTGCAGAGATTTCACCTCAATGACTGCGCCATAAGCCAACTCATCGGAGGAAGAAAAGAGGCGTTTTCACGGTTATAAGTGTCACACATAAAAAAGCTGATATCTCCTCTTATCGCACTAGTCATAAAACACATGCTTAACCCTCATAGCAATGTGTCTGCAGTCGTAAATCCTCCTTAAACGTGTATTCACCATGTCCGTGACTGGTTTTTGGAGGAGTGACCACGGAGCGATTCTGTGGATTATGAGCCTGATACAGTCGCACACCGGATCGCTCAGCCACCGGCCCTCATTTCCATACACAGCCTTTTTCTTCAACATGAGGAAAGTGAATGCTTGATTATCCCAGATAATCACTTCTGCCTTTCATAGGAGTATTCAGTCAGATTTGTATGGGAGTGTATTGCATGTATATCCAAATGCGCCATAGGGATTGGCCTGCTGCAGCCCCTTTCTTGTGCCCCCCATGTGATGGGCTCTCCTGTAGTGCAGCCAGTAGTTCTGAAAGGGGGATAATTACTCCCTGTCCAAGTGCTGGCTCTTTTCTTGGCCTGGTAAGAATCACCTGGACCATGCAGAACGTTCGCTGAGCTCCGATACAGTATTCCGGACCATGCTACCAACTCAAGGCTGCCCTGGCGAGGCCATGTCAGCACTAATGAGAATAGCCACCAAAAAATCGAAAGCCAGTCAGTCATGCTCGTCATTTTCCTGTGTCTACCTCTTCTCAAACTAGGAGCAGATCAATTCTTTACTCACAGCAGCCCTAATTAGTAGAGCGGGCAACTTAATGAGGACCTCCTGCTTTTTAACAAGACAGGCTCAGTGGACGTTATTGGCAAATGAAACAAGGTTTTATAAGCAGTCAGTCATAATCTCAAACAACAAAGCAGGATGGTGTCTGTGTGTTTGGTCTGCAGTTGTATGGCTATGTTCTCTTTATTTATGTGGTGTGCTACTGTAATAAGTATTTGATTATTCTATAAGTCTACAGGACATTTATAGAAACATTTACACAGCAATTATATAAAGTAATTTGTCCTGTCAAGATGCCAGACATTTTACAGTTTGTCAGAGCATTCTTTTCTTTATGTAAATTAAAGATATTGAAGTTTCAGATTGTTGGGAAACGTTCAGTTTATTTATTTTATTTTATTTTTTTATTACATTTTATAGACTAAATGTTATAATTCATCAAAATATCGACAGATTCATCAGCAGTGAAAATAATAGACAGTCTGAGCCCTAGAATGTTGGTTCTTAGTGTGGGTGTTTTGTCCCTGAGTTGCGTATGAGTGTGCATTTGATTACGTTCTGGCAGGCAGGTTCTGCAGTAGAAGACGACACAGCTGTCGCCAGGCCGTTTGCCTGTCTGGTCCACATCATGACAACAGCTGCTCGCTGACCCTCGCGTATGGCTGCCACTGTCATCTGTGCGCTGTCACCCATCTCCAGCCAGCATGCTACTCGGCGCCCAGCGTCCCACTGCTGCGAAGCCGCCTCGTGAGGCTTAAACATTGGGAAATGAAGTTGTTAATATCCTAAAGTGTTCCAGCACTTGAGTGTCTGTCACAATGGTAATCCGTTATTTTCAGCGCGTTCGCTATGGCTGTTGAACAGAGGATTACTGCACCTACAGGAGGTTTTTCATCAGTGTAAGCTGCTGTTGCTTTTGCAGAGCAACTTTTTTTAAAGTTAAATGAAATGCTTATTACTATAATGCATCATGCTGCAAGTTGTATTGCTATAGAATAGTCAGTATCAAGTGGATTATGATTGAATGGTAGCAGTGGCATTCCTGTCTTACAGTGAATGAACAAAACATGTTCTCAGTATATAATTGACTAAGGGTTGTTGCTTTTTTTTTTACCTTGTACCAGTTTTATCCCAAAATATGACAACTCCATAGTCATTATGTCAGATTAACATAGATTTATATCAATGGAATTTATCAACATACACAACTGGACTGGATATTTTGTTTTGGTTGAATTTTGTGCTATGTTGTTATGTAAGATTTGCATGCTATCAACCAGTCATATCTGAGTCACAAGCATGGAATTTTGTCAAATACTGATGGCTATTTGGTCCCATGCATCACAAGGTGTCATCATAGAATCAATCTGTTGTGTGTGTCAGTAAAATCTGGTAAAAACCTATATGACACCTGCCTTTGTCTGTGGTAGAGCAGATTTTTGTTGCGTTTTTATTAAAATCTGCTCACATGAAATTCCTTTATAATAATTTATATTTCATTTTATTAAATGTAATAAGTTACATAAAATGTGTTAATTATTAAAATAGCTTATTATGCAATGGAAACAAAGTGCTTTACAGTTAATTAGTAAATAAAATCAAGACCGAATAAAATTATTGTCAAAAATGACAATCAAGATTAAAAAATAAAGAAGCTCCAAACGACAAAAAAAAAAAAAAAAAAAATGTGAAAATGAGTTTCAAGAAGAAAGCTGAAGCTGCTTATGTTTTTAGAAGATTAAAAATGTCCAAAACCTTCACAATTCTAGTACTTTTATATTCTAAGACCACAATGAGGGATAGTATTAAAGAGTTAGCCTGTTTTCTGGTGTTTAAATTAAACTGAGCATATTGCCAATTAGCTCAGTTAAACCTCTATGTCAGACATGATAAGAGACCATCAAAGTCCATCAAAACAAGCCAATGGGTGAACCCAGTTTTAGATCAATTTATTGTCCTGTCTGGCACCAACACCCACACTGGTTAATCCAGAAGACCTGCTGGATTAGCTGGTTCACTTTAGGTGATGTTTGACCGCGACGCTGGAAGCGTGGATTAGAGGTGGTTTAGGGACCTGCGACAGGGGTCACCGTGGAGCAACCATCTGCTTAGAGAGAGCCTCTGATTCTCTGTAGGACACCTTAGTCTGCTGCTTATGTGCCTGGAGACCTCTCCCTCTCCATGACAACTCCATGAGAAGCAGCCAGGCGACTAATGGCATTATTCTGTTGCTTGTGTGTGTTCATTAGAGCACCTCACCGTGTCCTCTGGGATGAACTATTGTAGTACGCCATGAGAGTAGATTCCTGAGCAGTGGCCAGGCTGTGGGTCGAAGCCGCTGTTGTTGACAACAGCAGGTTTTTGGTTGCACCAGGAGACCATGTTCAATGCATGAAAGAAATCACAGTGGGGCAGTGAAGGAAGACTTGCTGTTGTTGGTACTATTTTTATATGATAATTGGGACCAAATGAAACATGGAATTTAAAGAAGAATCATACTAATTTGTTGCATTAAAATGCCATAGGCAAGTTTGCCTGTCTCAAAAATAATGATGTGAACATTTAAAATTTAGTTTTAAACAGATAAACATTTTTTTGTCAAAGGTGACTTAATAGATGAATACAGATTTCTGGACTTGTATTATTTAGAAGTTTCAAATGCTGCAGTCCCTTATATGCTTATATAAAAATGCAATTGGAGTGTTGAAATAAGTTGACATTTGAAGAATCCTCATTAAAGCAGATATGGCACAAAGCAAAGATTAGGCACATACTTGTAACATAATAGAGAAAAGGTTGTCTTCAAGGTTTTCATTAAAAACAGCATGTTGTCTGAATGAGACACATTTGTATTGAAACCAAAGAGAGCTGAAGATTTATTTTTCCTACAGATCCAAACAGGCACATATAGACGGTTCAAAGGCCCCAGAAATGGCTTATTTATTGTTATGCTATGTATTCAGAAGAAAGTGGTATGTTATTGCGGGGTCAGCATGTCAGTGAAAATGATTTTCTTGTTAACTAACCAGAGAATTATGTTCCATATTATTAAAAAGAAAACTGATTTGCTTTGATTGTGTACTTTTCAATTATGTCATGTCAAGGCCTGGACCCTTGCATCATTGGCTGCATCACAGATGAGGCTCCTCACGCTGTTGGGCCTATAGTGCATACTATGTTAATGATTTAAAATTGTGAAATTCTCCATAACAGTTACTTCTTTTGTGTTTTGATGGAACAGCAACACAGACCGGAATGCAGTTTTCTTCAACTTGTCAGACAGAATATTCATAATAAACATATTTGTAAGACCGTTTGTGTCTTACAAATATGTTCTAAGACACAGACGGTTTATAACTCAATTGTTGAAGGAACTAACTTGCAGGACTGATTATGTTGTAAAATTAAGAATAGGTAACACCGTGTAGAGTCATTGTTTCCCATCAATGCCTTTTATTTTTGATAGAATAACAAAATTCCACCAAAAATCCTTAGTTTAGCCATTAAACTGGCATGAATCAGACAATTGAGATGACAACTTCAGTAGTTGTCAATTATCAGAGGCTTTTCTTTTGAAGTGATTAAAATCAATATGTTGGCTAGCATTTTCTAAAGGACTGGGAACTTCATTTAGTCCTTGTTAGACGTGACAGTCCCTTTCAAATCAAAGTCGGTGTACCGACATGTCTTTTATCAAGGTGGAACTATTGATTGATACGTGGCTCTTCGTAAAGACCTTGATTACATGAAAACATGAAGATCTTTTCCTTCAGGATTTTGATGTTTATTATGAGCATCTTGTACACAAATACTACATTGTTGTTTTCTTTATTGTGAGGACTTTGATTTTCTTTCCCTAGAGCCCCCGGTTCCTATCGCACCCCCCCAGCTGACTGCTGTCGGCGCCACCTACCTGTGGATCCAGCTGAACGCCAACTCCATCAATGGAGACGGCCCAATCATTGACAGAGAGGTGGAGTACCGCACTGTGTCGGGAACCATGTATGACCTGCAGCCCGTAGACAAGACCACACACAAGATCGGCCACCTGGACCCTGACACCGAGTATGAGATCAGTGTTCTGCTAACCAGACCCCTGGAGGGAGGCACTGGAGCCCCTGGACCTCCTCTGAGGGCCAGGACCAAATGTGCAGGTGAGCTAACAAAAAATAGAATTAGGGTACTCAACAAGCACCAAAGGGATTTTAGGGAGATGATCCACTGTGCTGGTTTACAATTGACTTAAAATAAGTAACTCACATTGGTTGTATATGAATTGGTTGTGTACATTATGTTGAAAATGAATACATTCGTAAACCAGTATCACACACAAAGATAGTGAGTAACACTCAAAGAGAAACAACTATATGTATGTATTTATTCATGCATTCTTGTTTGATTTGAAAAAATTGCTTCAGAGAGCAAACTGTCTCTTTTGTAAATTGAATTTACACTTTTCTCAATATACACATTGGTTCGGCTCTAGATGAGATTTTTTTTTGCTCAAATCACCAGTCATGTCCTTCAAATATATTTCTATTAGATACAAATTATACAAAATGTTAACTGCTAAATAATGCAAACAATGTGAAAGGTGCACTAAATGTCCATGTTGGAGATTGCCATAGCAGCTTTGTCACAGAATGAAGGTTACAGGAAGTATACAGGCTGCACAGTGACGACATGAGGTTCACTTTCAGGGTCACCAATTTACACAGTTCTCACACAATGACTGTCTAACACAACAGAAACCTGAAGTGCCCCACTCGAATAAACAGAGAGAGACCCTGAAATGCACAAACCTTGTGAAAAGAGTTCAAGCAATCCATTCATTTACATGTTTTATTACTACTATCATTTTTATTGTCTTTAGGCTTGTGTTTGAGTTTGTATTGTTCCTAATTTACTTTTACAAACAAAACATAACAAATAGATTATTATTATTATTTATTTTTAAAAATCAGCCCCTGCATACAATAAATAGCCATCAGGGCTCCATTGTTGTTAAAGCTCCATTATATCTTCTCTAAAGCCTCATTGCATTGGGAGCGAATAATTGCAGCTCACAAAAGTCTAACATGAGTCATTTCCATACTACTTATGGGTAATTATTTTTGTAGACGAAGTTCTCAATGAGGGCTGTTCAAGTATTATGTATTTAGCAGTTTATGTATCATGGTTCTCACCTATAGATCCTAGTTAACAGTTTTTGCCATGAACTTTTTCCTTTTCTCTTTTCCAAGTACAATGAGCCCCTGGAACCGTTAGAGCTGTGCATACTTTTTAAACAGTTTAAGTAACTCACAATCCAATACACCTGTGGACAAAATAAAAAATACCAAGTTTAAGATAGCACTTTTAACTTGACTTTTCTATTTGAAATAACTGTTTGTCACTATAAATTCCATGATTTATAGTTATCTTCAGACTTAGAGCTGAAAACTTATGTTTGAAGCAAAGTGGCACCTCAAATTTGGATCATTATATTGTTTGCTGTATACATTTAAAATAAACATGTACTGTACATAAATGCTTTCAGGAAAACAAATGATCTAGTGAAAATTGCCCTTCTCACAACATTAACCAGCTAAGTTCCTATGCTGTTCTGGGATGCCAACTTGGGAACAAAACAAAGCTATAGTCTCAGCATTTTCCCAGGCTAATGCTGTTTGGTGTCCAGAGAAATGCTGATGAAAATGAGATTTTTCTCCCTTCTCTACCCAGGATGTAACCCTCTCTCCCCACTGTGAAGGTCATGAGCTTATTCATTTTTAGTCCAGCTGATAGGGATGAATGGCCCTACCTGTGCAGCCTTCTGAGCCAGGCCCTGCTTCTGCAGGGGTCCTGCCCCTTGGCCACCCCGCTGGTCACAGTCGGGGAGATTGATGGCCCTGTCTCCTGAAGTGTGTTTGAGGAAGCTGCTCTTGATCTTGTCTGGCTCTCCACTGGTCTTTTCCACTGACAGGCTGGGCCTCAGCAGAGCTCCTAATAGAACAGTTAAGACTCACAGGGTTGTGTGATACATCACTGTTGATACAGACAGGCTCAGAGACTCACTCCCCCTCTCCCTGCACTGCTGTCTGGAGGCGCTAATGAAAATCTGTGGCCACTTTAGAGCGCGGTCTCTCACATAATTATTCATAGCCATGCCTTGGTCACTTTGCAAACTGAGCAATGTTTCTGATGACAAAGGATGTTTTAATTCAATCTTCTGTAAAATGGTGAATACGTAATGCAAGGACGCCACCAATTCAATTCAGAAGCAGGAGGGGAAAAAAGAAGTAGCCTTGAAAGGTTTTCTTTCCTATGAAGCGCAACCATTTCCTAGTAAACATCAAAAGAGTGTCTTATCCATGGCTCTGTGATTGCTTTAGGGTGTTATTGGTGGCTTTCAAGGGTTTGCAGAATGATTAAAACAACATTTTGCTTTGGCATATCCTCCTGTGAAATTTCACGGTTTGGTAACATTTGTCATTTTCTACATTCCCCGCTGTCCACTCTACTCTGCAAACATTTTTTTTGAGGTAAGAGAGAAAAGTATTTGGTGTTTACACTCTGGGCATGCCCAGTGTGAATGGTGGTGTGATATGATTTTTTCAGGTGTGTTTATATGGCTGGAGAATATTCCTGAAATTCTGCTAAAAAGCTTGTGTGGCCAGAGATAGGTTTTCATTTTAAATACTGTTTTCTGTGTCAGTTGTTTACCACTTTAGAGTCATCCATGCTCAGTTACTGTTACTAAGTGTTACTTGAAGGAAGGCACTGTATTATCAGGTGGTGCCCTAGGATCACAGCGGGTGCCCTGCATTTTCAGCGACACTATCTCACACAGAGAAACCATTCCCAGCCCACATGAGGGAGGCAGATAAGCAAACCTTAAACAGCCACTTTTCTGCAGTCAGAGTTAGTGCTTTTAGATTATTCTAAGTATTTGCCAAAACTTTTCACTCTCACATCATAATCTCCTTTGGAATAATACATTGAAAGACATATCTGAATGTGAATGTTGATAGTAAAATGATTTGTTACTTACTATTCAGTTCACATTTGACAATTACATATATCAATTTAACAATGTCTAGATTCAATCAAAGCTCTTGAGTGTTTAAAAACAGTTGAAGTGTACTGAGCCAGAGTGGGGTTGGCATATGTTGTTGTCACACAGCTTGTTTCTGATGCAGTAGCCATTATACTAGTTTCCATGGTAGAAGAACACTCTGTCCTGTGTGCCTCTTCCCACCTTTGGCCTTTGCCGTCCCGCTGGCTCCCAGGCTCTTTATAAATGGCAGTGCATGTTGTCCATGCTGGGTCCAAACACCTGCTCAGACTCTAGCCCCTGCCAACTCCACATCTCCATCTATAAGTTCTCTCCATCTGCACTCCATGGAACCAGGTGGGAGTAGTCTCATCTGTTTGTTTTTTATGTTGCCATTCTGTTGCACTGAGTGCTATTAAACACAGGGGAATCAGTATTAATCAGGGATCAGCCCTCGCTTAAACACTCATTTATAAAAGTGGAGCATGCAATTATGTTCACTCACACCAAGGTTGGTTATTTGCATTTAGCCTCCTACTTTTATTTGTGAAAGACCAGGTCTGGTTTGATGCAAATAGGAAAGATGCTAAGGTCTGGCAACAAGAAAAAGGTATAAGCTGTGGAATCAATTTTCCCGTGAAGTAAAATAATTTCTCTGTAATGTTGGTGCAGAGACGTCACGACTAGTGTGGTTCTTCACTTAAATATTCGTGACATCATATATGCATAACACACATGATGTTTATAATTTCAAATCACAGTATGACACTATATGCTCTTTAAATGCAAAACATTCAAATAAATAAGTATTTATTTAAGATTTTGATTTTATATCCTTATATTTTAATGAGATATGATTTTAATGAGATTTATATTTTTTAAGGAGCCTTTCCTCTGATTGGCTGATTTGACTGGCAGTCACTGTGAGGGGAGCGGTGACTGTATAGTTGTGATATCAAATCATCTCTGAAGTCCTTAGTCATGGCTTGTTTCATGGCATTTCCTTTGTACATATTTTCACTGAGTGTAACACATGGATGCAACTGCAGTAGGAATTTACATTAGTCTTTTTGCAGTGTACCAGTAAGATTAAACATGAAGTTCAATTATGTTTTTAAAATGTCAATGTGAAAGTCTGTTTAATCTTAGAAATCTTACCAAAAAAATACTATCATTGCTAGACCATGAAAGCTTTTAGAAACACAACACTACAAATGCAACATTTTCTGAGCATGAATATAAACTGTACAATTAATCTCTTTTTGAGGTAATTCCAATTCTAATTTTTGACATTTGTAATTTGTTCAATTTTTATTTGCTGTCCAACAATGTAATGAATTATACAATGAGTGATAAGATGGTTACACATAAGTTGATATTTTTATTCTCTCTCAGCTGTCTGGTGCAGTCTGTAATATAAAGAACTTTGTTCCAGTCTGCCCTAAAATTATCAAGAAACCATTCCTTTTCATACTATTTCACTTTCAGGTCAGTTAGGCCTCTTTATGGGAGTATTCACTCTGATTTGCTTTCATGAATTTTCTTTCCATTTTGGTTCAAGCTATGGTTACATCTGGCAAATGAACATCCATCCTTGTTGGGATGGCAAAATAGCTTGGCTCTCCGAAGTCCAGATATTATGAAGCAACAGTGAGATTGACCTTTCTTCCAGAGAGGATCGATTGTTCATAGCCTCCTTATTTACTGTAACTGCATAGTTAAAGAATAAAAGAAGCAGAATAGAAAGATTTTTGCATCACTGGCAGTAAATCCAGGGAAGACAGGGATAGTGGGTAAAGTCAATAAAATGTTTGGTAAGGAGGCTTATAGTTTTCAGCTTGTGGGATGCTATTGTCAGCCTGACAACAAGGTTAGCTGCAGCAGCCTACATTATTTCCAGTCACACTTAAGTCTGTCAATATATTTCGCCTTGCAAATTCTTGTCTAACAAAGCTTTGACATTTTATTAACAAAGGAGAATGATGATCTGTCAGCTGCAACTGCAATGTTTTTCCCACTTCATGCATGTCTACAGGGCAAATTGTGTCAGTGAAGTCTAACCCTTCATGATGCTTGCTCCGTTTCTTCTAAGGCTTAGATTGAGCAGATCTGTCTCTCTGGGTTTAAAAAGAAAGGAAACTGTTTGCTAGGTTTGATGTGTCTAATTAATGCTATTGTTACCTTCAGGCATGAATAGAAAGCCACTTCACCTCACCATCTCAGATAACATTGGTCTGGTTTGTCACTCACAATAGCTGGCAGTCATGTGACTTATAGGGTTTATATATTGTCTGTGGCGAGGCGAATGAAAAGCCTTGGTTTGAAGCCCATTGAATTTGAGATCTTTTGTCAGAGGAAACAGGGTAGATTGAGTTTGTGGCGTGCAGGAAGGTTATAGGAGAACCACAATAAGTCTTTTTATCACTGGGAGTTGAAAGTAGAATGGTGAATTGTGTTCAGTGATATTGGCTCTGCAAAAGGCAAACTGTTTTCATCTCAAGGACGTGTCTTCAAACAACTGCTGTTGGAAAGGACGGGGCACTCTGCATTTATAGCTGTTTCATTATTATTATTTCCCACATCTCCATCACTCTATATATCTATTCCCCAAACACTTAGGAATTGAGACTTTCAGAACAGATGTGCCCAAACGATACTCTGGTGACATCCACATAAACTTGGTCTCTTCTCACTCTAGCTGCTTCTTCAGCTCCTCAAAAACAATTATCATTGAGGTTGTTTGTCACCTCAAATCTTAGTCCTCAAGGGAATGATAAATAGCTGTAGTTTAGTGGTGCTTGGCATGATCCCTTTTCTGCTGTTTTTAAATTTAAACTGAAATGCTTCTCAAGGTCTTTAAATGTTTCTATTCTCCATGTTTAATTATTCATGGTCTATCTGCTGTAATTTTTGTCAGATTTTCTCCATCCTTTTGCTGAATTATAGATGCCCCCTTGCTAGGCATCTAGGAAGCACCCATTCAGGCTGCTTGTGTAACTCTTAACTGAAGAACATTTCTACATCTCCTCCTCAACTAAAGGACAGGAATGTCAGAAAGGCTGCGATTTATTCCTTGTATTCACCCACTTAGATAGCCAGATCTTAAAACTCATATATCTCCTAAGTAGGTGGCTCAGAAAACGCAGCAACCATTTCACAAAGTCAAGCGTTCACCGTGATTTACACTCAGGGTAACACCCGGAGTTGATTGCAGCACACGCAGGTTTTGGCGACAAATGACAATGCCACACAAGCCATCTGGGGAGCGTTGAAGTTGAAGAATCACCTGGGTAACCTCCCACTGCTCCTGTGGAGATTGCGTCCCTGTCGGTAAATGAGGGCTTGTGTTCTTCTTTTTTTTCATTCCTAACCACAGGCGGTTTCCCCAAGAACCTGAACACAAAATACAAAGCCTGGTCCGACAGTGGAGAAGGGTGTGTGGGCAAGTGCATATGTTTAGACAGATGGGGGAGGAGTAGGAGGTCATTCTACCTGTCACTCTGACCCCAATCACCACACAGCCTATTGGTGGAAACAAAATGAAAGATTGATTTAACCAGTTCCACCTCCGCTGCCTCTGCTGTTCCCATCAACTGGCTGTCCATTTATTTTCATCCTGTCAGTGGACGGTGCTTCCCTTCACCTTTTGCCCCTGAGACACACTTGCCAGGTTTGTTCTTTTAATCCCTCTACTTGGTCAGGGAGAGAAAAGACTGCACTGACATGCTACACCCTGTTTCTACCCCCACTTGGTTAATCACATTGTTAGAAACTGCAATCAAACAAGTGCAACCCTTTATGACTTGTAGGTTCCTTAAATGTTAGTGAAGTGGAAAGAGATTCTTGTAGCAAAGGAAAGTTTATTTGTGTAGAACAGTCCAGCAACAAGATAAATGAAATTGCTTTACACAAAACATTAAAAGCATCAAGACTTAGTTAAAATCAGTAAAAACAGTTGATTAAAAGAAGAAAATAGGTAGAAAAATCTTAAATTATAATTAATAAATTGCAAATGCAAATTAGTCTGCAGTGGTGCAAGGGCCCCACCAAAATGCCTCTGGATTCAACTGGATGGACCCACAACCAATCAGAGCAATGAAATGCGATGAAACAGACTGTTTACCAAATCTTGTTCTATTTAGTATATAATTAGTTTAATAAAATTTAGATTCTTTGCAGCCATCGAAAATTTTCCTGCACGCTACAGGTATTTTCTCTTTATTAGATGCCACCAGCAACTACACACTGTACCATTTTAATACTGTCGTGAGAGCAGATTCAACGGACCACTTCACATCTGTGGCAGCCATCTGAGTTGATTACCAAAATGACCAAATCATACTTTTCTGTCTGTCATTCTATCAAACCCATCTCATTTTTTAGAACTAGTTGTGATTGGCCTGACCTGGGCCAGGTCTGGTAAAAATGTCTCCAAACTTGATCCGGGAGAAAAAAATTAAATATCATCTCAAAGATTTGTCTGATTTTTAAGCTAGAAAAGACAAGGAGTAATGGGAATATCATCTCAAGTACTTCACAATTATACTCTGCAGCACAGCACTTACTTTCTTTCCACCCCACTAAATGCTACTGTCATGATAAATAAACCGTACAACCCATTCTAGCTGTAGTGAGCTCTAAACTACTGCACTGGCCAGTATTGTGGCAAACACAGAAAAGAGAGGAACCATTATTAATTCATGAAATTACTGATTTTATGAAAATATATAGTGTGCATTCAGGCTTACGAATACATACATTGTGTGAGATACTATGTTTACATGTGTTTCTACAATGACAAAGAGCAGTGTTTGGTACATTCCAATCAAAGAGTTGCAGCCCTCCTCATTATCATAAATCAGTTAAAGAGGAACGCGCCTGTCATACACATAATACTAAAATGTGAATAAATTAAACCAGAATTTCCAGTAATAATTTTTCCTCTGAAATCCATTGAAGAGAAATACATCTATAAACTGGGTCATCAAGGCCCAAGAACTCCTAATGCTTTAATTCATCTGAAAAAAAAAGTGTATTTTTCTTCAGACAATGACACAAGGCAACATGACTTTCCATAGTCCGTATTTGACAAAACATTTGCTGCAAAATGATAATAGAGTTTTATCCACATATAATTGCTCAAAATACATTACAAACACTTTGAAATATTTGTTCTCAGTTTCCTCATCTTTGTAGGGCGGTCCAGGGTGGTCAATCATGAACAGAGACAAGCACTGACTTGGTGTGACTTAACAGTCCTGAGTCTTGTGATGCATCATCCTCCTGTACTGAATAGAGTGTGCCTCACTTTCCCTCTCCATTTCTATCCAGCACTGTGAGAAAGAAGGCATTTACCCATTCATCCCCCCCACCCAACAGCTTTAGGAGGTTCATCAGACAAGGTGGCAGCCCAGCCTGGTCCAGCGCCGGGGCTCATTCTATGGTTTCAATTCGATCCACTGTGTTATAGGCCCCTCCACCTCTCATCCTCACCCAACATGGCAGTCTCATTTATCACACGGCCTATAAAGAAGGACTTGATAGAGTGAGGAGCGACCACCACCATTCAATAAATCCTTGTGATTATCCACGTCTCCAAGGTGTATGGGCAAGTGTCTGTATGTGTGTGTGTGTGTCCTAAGCACGTGGGCATTCATCTCTGACTTTGTAATGGCTGTAGAGGGTGATGTTGGAACACAAGAGGTCCGTGTTCAGTGCCTCCTAAAGTGCCATCAATTATCACGTGTGTACACGTGTCAACCTCAAGGCCTGGTTTAACTTGTGGAATTTGATGGCAACAAAAACCTTGGCACTTCAATCCTCTCCTGTCCTCTGTCTTAGCTTTCTTCCTCTGACCCCGTCCACCCCACACACCCACCTACCCACCCACACATTGACTCCCTCCATCTCCTTAACCGCCTCCCTCCTCCCTTTCTCTGCCTTCAGAGGATTGCATAGAGGAGCACTCTTGGAGGGTGATGGAGCTTTGATTGTCGGTTATCAAAAGCTATCATTACAGCTCGCTTCTGCGGGATATGAAAATGATTTCCTAAGTGTAAAACCCATGTCATTACCTCAATGGCCTCAGTGCTATCACTGAGATGTAATAGAAAGAGGCAAACAAATGTGCTCGTCTCCGCAGCCCGCCCAGTTCAAACAGAACAGAGTGAATAACACACAGCAATGAGGAGATAAGTGATGGCAATACCAGGCTTCATTGCCTGGAATGGAACACTTTACATGAAAACAGCCCTCCGACCAGGATTTAATCTTCACCGTTGTCATGTTGTTTTGGCGCTGCCTACATTGAAGGCGCCCGCATGTGTGACAAGCCCCAGCTGACATTCGCCAGCAAGAAATCCAGCAGTCTACATGCCATCCTGTGAAAGTCGAGGCATTTCTCTTTTTTCATCTGCAAACAATGAACACTCCCTCCACCTCGTCCTCAATCTGAGTGCTGTTTTCATCCTGATGAGATAGCGACCGAGCTCAGGAGCCACAGACTTGACAGTAGTTTCTAATCATTGGGGAAGTAGCCTTTTTTTTTTTTTTTACCCCCCTCCTTATTCTGTTTGCTGAGCCTGGAGATGGAAGTCTGTGCCAGCACTAGGCTTTTCTGCTCTAAATCGATGTGGATCTGATAAACATCCTGGCTTTCCGAATGACTCGTATGCTGCGACGCCCGAGGAAGATCTGATAAGTAAATCATTCTTCTATACATATAGCCAGCGAGATGTGGAGGAACCAGGCGTGTGCCGCTCCTCTACCCACATAAAACCATAAAACGCGCTAGAAAACACACATTGTACTCCCTACACCACACACACACATAAACACAGGCACACCGCACACTTGTCTGACAGTAAAGTGGCTGTGCTCCGGACATGCCCAATTTGTTTCCTTTCATCCAGGACTAATGTCTCCCTTTATCCGGGGGCTAAGTGCACCATTCGAAGCCCCCTTTAGGACAGACGGCTGTAATATGCGGTTATTTGTTGTTGTTGTTATTTCATGTTTTGGGGAATCATGTTATCACTTCAGCTGCAGTAGCGTGCAAGCCCTGGTTTAAATTAACAAGAGGCAATAATGTGCTGATAATTTCTAAAAACATTATTTAAATGTCAGGCCGTAATGACAAAAATCACTAATAGTTCTATGTAAATGTCAAATTCAAATTATTCAATTACATTGGTGAATGTGGGGCAGGTGATGATTTCTCTACCGCTTGGAATACCAATCTGGTTCTCAGTAGTGCTCATTCTCTGTGCCCTGGCATAAGATAGACCTCAGTAATTTCCTGCTCCAAGGGATGCTTTCATAGCCATTATTAAAACTCTATTCCACCAGAAATATCTGCAATACCAAAGAGATATTAGAGTCATATTTTCAGTACTTTCACCCCAATGTCGCCCTTAGTGTGTGATAGCTCGTGAGAATTGTTAAAAAAAATAATGCTATGGATTTCACAAGATCGCCTTATTGTGATTTGTGCTTGCACTTTTGATATCTTCCTGCTTGGTCAATAAATCTAAACCAGAAGTCACAGTGAACTGGGGTAATAGGCTCATCCCATGGGCCCACTTGAAAATGGTTGCATCCATCCATGCACAGAAGGATTTATAACAGATATCAGCTATTGAGTGAGACCAGTTTATTTCAGATTAAGTGGGGGAGGAGGGTACAGAGTGTTTTTTTTTTCTTCTCCTCCTCTTCAAAGTCAACTATGACCAGGCTCTGAAGTGGATGAGGCACCTTGTTGTTCATGAAAACGGATGATGTCATTCTGAGTCATAAGGTATAAGTTGTGATTGGGCGTCCGCCACATATCCTCACATTTTACTGCCTCCCACAGACAGCTGGCATTTGCTCTATGGGGAGCCAATGGGGCAACAAACAATTAGCCTTTTCTCAACAAAGCTCCAGGGAGAAGCTATATAATAGTCATGAGAGCTGTTTACTAAACGGCTAATACTCTATTATATACCCTCACTATTACTATCATATGGTGGCCCTGTAGTAAAAGTTAAAAAAAAAAAAAAAAAAAAAAAACACAAAATAGAAATATTTTTTGTGAAATGTCATTGTTTTCTGAAATGTTTTGCACTTGTTTTGGCTATGTTTCAATAGGATCATTTTAAATTTATACATATATATTAATACATCATTTTTCTTATGTCATTTTTCTTCATTTGGCATGTTCTATTCCTGTGCACAATTATATCTTTCACATCATTCCTGCGTGTGACATCTTTTCATTGCCTAAAATCAAGGCGCATTGGACATTATTGACAATGGTCCACAAAGATGGGAGTGTGACATAGTCCATGAATGCCCCAGAAATGAGGTGGCTTCCTATCCGCTTGTGCACATCTGTGTGAGATTCACACATTGGTGCGTTTGTTACTTTGAGAGCATCTGGTTTAATTTGATTTCTGTGCCTGGCCAGCCTGCAATTCTCTGTGCTTTTAGTGTAACCGTTTGCCTACTGAGTGCAGCCAACAGATAGTTCCGCAAATAAAGGGGTTTAAAGTTCTATTTTCTGGATGGCTCTCCCAACATTGTAACTGATTTGAAGGGGCCTTTATTTTTAAATCACCCTTTTTCTATTTTGAGGATCTCTTCTTTTCATATGTTTACATTTCTTTCTTTTTTTAAGTGGCTACTTTTTGAATCATTACATCTGTCCACACAGTTGGAAGGATCGGCTTTCCTTCTGTCTGTTAGCTTGTATGCTGAATATTTCTAATCCCTTTGAAGGTATACGCCTTGCACACCGAAGATTAATATGTCCATCAAGCTCTAACAATCAATGGAGGTCGGTCAACCTACAGTACAGGAGACCCTTTTATCAAAAGTACACATCCAAAGAGGGTAGTGACTCCTGCAAAGCATTACAATAAGGTTTCTCAAAGAATATTAATATCAGCACCTCTCAGCAATACGTTAATATCTTTTCTGCAGCTTTTATTTAAACTGGCTGGCCTTACACAGATTTTGGGCCACTCTGTTCAGATCTTCAAATCCTTCTTAAACGGAGGCTTTTTACCTTTTTTTTTTCCTCTTTAAAAAATATTTTTTTCCGATTTCACTTTATTATCTGTAGCTCTCTGTATATGCGTCACATTCTGTATACTGCACACTGACATCCCTCCCCCCATCTGTTTACAACTCTGTGTTCTTTGGGCCCTTCTAATACTATTCCATCTGTACTATGAATGTGTATGTTTCTTCTTGTGAAATCTAAGTGTTCAACCAGGAGGAACCTTTCTGTTCTCACTGTTGTTCTTCTTGCATTTTCCTTTTTCACTTATACAACCTTCTGGCATGTTAAAAGATTCATAATAAAAATTCATCATATCCACTAGACATAGAAGCAGTAACTACAGGCGTATGCTGTACATGTGTATGTAAATGTAAGTGGGTATCACATTAAAAGGTTACCGAGCGGTATTTATTTCTTGCTTGTTTATCATGTCCCTTGCACAGTATGTAGAAAGGAATGGCATACTGGGGCTTCAGTCCGGCCCCCCCCCACACACACACCACCTCCTATTCACCTCCAGAATGTTAAACATGGCTGTCGTGGCTGCCTCTGAATTGCTGGACTGTGTCTCCTGGGGAACTGGGAAATTGAGCTCTGGCTCTTCCTAATAGGTGGTAAAGTGTTAAGTTCCAGAGAAATGGACTGCGAATTTAACCTGGAATGGAAATTGATCCCATTGTGCTTGGGCTGCTTTCCTCTCGTAGGAAAGGGAAAAGGAGAGAGAAAGAGAAAGCGGGAGGGGATATAGAGGGGTAAAGCAGTGAGAGGAGATGAGAGAAAGAGGGAAATAGAAATGGTTGAGACACAGAAAAAGAGGGAGGAAATGGAGAGAAGTAAATGGAAGCTGGGACAGAGAGAGAGAGAGAGAGAGAGAGAGAGAGAGAGAAAATAGAGGAAGAGAAAAGGTATATGTGGTTAGAGGTGATAGGAGAGCGGTGGGGGTTGTGTCCTGCCTGGATTGACAGGCTCACTGACTCTCTATCAGTGTGGTGCTAATAGCTGACCACCACTGGGCGAGATGGAAAAGGCAGAGGACAAGGTAGAAGGAGCAGAGGAACGGCACGCTCTGAAGGGATGATACACCTCCTGCTGGGGGTTTCCACCAACAGACCTGTGGTGTCTTGGTATGTGGAGCTGCTGTGAGACCAAGTTAGCAACGGTGAAGGGTTATGGAAATGCTCAGTGTCAGGCTGTGAAATTAAAAAATATTTCTGGAAACATGAACACCAAACTGAACGAATAGTATTTCAATATGAAAAATAACTGGTTGGGTCTCAGGTTATGAAAAATCTTACACCACCTTCCCTGTGACATGGAATAGACTTCAATAATTCCCTTGATTTATTGAAACTATATTGTATGGCTTAATTGATTATCTTGATGTATGCTCACACTCCGCTCTTTTGTCCATCTCATCAGAACCCATGCATGCGCCACGGAAGCTGGAAGTGGTGGACATTCAATCCAAACAGGTGACGGTGCGTTGGGAGCCCCTGGGCTACAACGTGACCCGCTGCTACAGCTACAACCTGACGGTCCAGTACCGCTCCAGGGTCGGCGGCAAAGACGAGACCCGAGAGGAGGTTTGTTACGACACCCAGAGCCGCGATCCGCAGCACACCATCCACAACTTGACGCCTTTCACCAACCTCAGCGTCAAGCTGGTGCTGCGCAACCTGGAGGGTGTCAAAGAGAGCACTGAGCTGGAAGTCCAGACTGATGAGGATGGTAAGCAGATTACACATGGTTTTGTAGAACATAAATCTTTAGGAGCAAAAACAGCAAATAGATTAAGCCACGTTACACGTTTTTATGTCCTTCAGCTTTGAAAACAATTTAAATCATCCTTCGGTATTCTAGGTATTACTCAATTGAATTGTTTATGATTACCACAAATCCCTATTTCAATATTTCTTTTCTACTTTTACTTGAATATAATTCATTTTTTACTGCTACCCTTCTATTGCACAACATTCATCCAAAATGTCCTGTATTTGTTTACCATGTGATTTTATTTCAAATATATCGAACATTGTCTTAGGCTAAACAATTGAAAAATAAGACTTGCATGCATCTAATGTGAAAGTGAAGTAAAAAACAAAAAAATAAAACAAAAGAAAAAACAAAATATTTAATAAATAACTAGAAGATTAAATTATAAAAACACATTCACCCATGCATGAAATCACATGAAATGAATACAGGTCATTTTAGACCCATGTTGTGCGTCAGTAGCTGAAATATTAAAAAAAAAAAAAATGGAAATGGGCTTGAAGCAAGCACCACAGCTGCTTAAAATAATCAATAATGGAAAAGTGTGCAATCTGATAAAATTCACTCAGTTGACATCAAGGTCATAGAAATATGTATTAATGGTCTGTAATGACAGCAGTAGCGAACACCAATCCATCACAGTTGTCAAAAATTAGAATTTAATGCAAAACCTTCACGCAATCTTACTTTTCATCCCACAGTAACAGCTCTAAGTGCTTTCCAAAAGTGCCTCTTTGAGCATTCTACTTTATTTCGCTGGTTTAAAAGAAGAAGTAGCATGGTTTCTAACAGACTAAAAAAAATTTGTGACCGCCTCTGAAGGCAAGACAGTTTTATTTGTATAATGCTTTTCAACAACAATTCAGATCAATGTGCTTTACATAAAACATAAAAGGCATCTAGACGAAATGAAAAATAAGAACAAGTTTGGGATTTTCCAAATATTTTTAGGAGAGTGTAGAAATCAGGCGGCAAGCCTGTTTGGTAGAGTTGTTTCACCTCCTTCAAAGATGAAACATGCTCTGTGTTGCTTCACCAGACACAGGAAATGAACTCTATAGAAGTCTCAAGCTACCCCAGCCGCTAGATAACAAACAGGCTCAGCTGACGAAAAGAGAGTCTTGTCATGTCTGGCGCAGATATCACTGGTTGGAAACTTGAAAGTGGCAACTGTTTCTGACTATCTGGCTGCTATGTGTCTGTGGATCTGTGTGTTTAGGGTCTCGAGGGATCAAGTGTACAGGCAGTGTGTAGCTGTAGTTGCATTCAAGATGGAAAGAAAGAAGACATCTCCACATCATTCTTGTTCCGCTAACAAAATGAAAGCAATTCACATGAGGGGTTAAAGGACCAGATCTCTCTGGCAGTATATCAGCAGGAGTAAATATTGCAGAAAGATTAAGATTCATCTTTGTTTGCAACACATTTTTAATCGTGCGAAGAATGCTCAGTCTTTCTGTAGAATATGCATCAACGTGTGTTTCCGTAGCTTCAAATGCTCATATAATTCCATTAAGATATGTTTGACTTCGGCTCATGGTCATTTGTGCATTGTAAAACCTTGAGAAGCTCTTTTGTCGATTGTTTTATGCAAATCCGCATGAGGTGGGTAAATCATCACAGAAGTAGAAAGAAGGAAAAAGGAAAAAGAAAGTTGTTAAACAGGAACTGTGTTCATTCAGCTTTTATTTATCTTTTTTCAAACATGCATGCTCAGCCAAAGGTAAAAAAAAAATAAAGAAAGAAAGAAAATCCATAAGTAATAATGGAGATCTGACTATGTTTTATTCTGACTTGGAAACAAGCCTTCTACCACCCGTAGAAGCAAACAAACGTGTCTGCTATGTTTGTGGTCATTTCCCTCAGTGCCAGGGGCTGTTCCTCTGGAGTCCATTCAGGGTAGTGCCTATGAGGAGAAGATCATCCTGAAGTGGAGGGAACCTGCTCAGACCTACGGGATCATCATTCAGTATGAGGTACACAAGCCCCACGGTTAGCAAAATGTAACAGTTATTGATTCCCCTTCGGAGCAAAAAACAGACTTACTTCCAGTATTGCACTATGTTTTCTTCTCCTCCTCTCTAAGGATTGTGTGCATTTCTTCTCAAGTTTCTCTTTTTTTTATACACAACTGTTATGGGCAGCAGTACACAGCTTAGCAAAAATATTGTTCAAATAGATTTTGATTATGTGAATCACTCTGTTTTCTTGAGCGAGGGCTTAAGAATTATGTGCATCTGCTAGTGTATTGACAATATCATAAAATGAGATTACCAATTAAACCAGGCTTATTTCAGTGGACCAGGCTCTCTTTTTTTCTGAAAACTGTGCAATTCAAATGTCCTTAAAGGGCAATTTTAGAAGGAGATTATGTCATGTTAGCATGGAAATGCATCTAAAAAAACTAATCTGCTTCTGGTCATGTAGTTTTCAGGTTAGATTGACCTTATGCTTTATACAACAATTTCCAACTAGAAGCAAATTTGAAAACAATTTTAGAATTGTCACATTCATCTTGCACATGTGAGCTTATTTTTATGAGCTTGATATTTTTTTCTGTATAAAGATGAAGTGATCAGGAGGCCAATGCTTCAGCAAACCAACGCTGCAGGTTTTAATCCTTTATTTATGGCACAGATTTGCGCCTTTTAGTACCTTTTTAATGTGAACTGATGGATATAGTTAATGTCTCGAACCTGTGTGTTTCTCAAACCTTTTCATTTCAAGAACCCCGGTAGACCCCCAAGGACTATAGACCCATTCTCTACTTTATAATGAACGAATGTACCGTTATTTTTCTTATTTTTGATATTTTCTTATTTTATTTTTAATTTTACTATGACTTTGTTAGGTGCTCAAAACATCTTAAACCTGGGTTGTTTTGTTCACTTTTGTCAAGTTCATTTAAGCCTCCTACATGAAGTACCATCTTATTTTTATACGAGAGAAGCTGCTTTCATCTTCGTCCCCTTGACACGACCGCTGGAGAAAATACAATCTCTGAAACACACCTCAAACCCACATCACGTTTCAGCAGCAAGCAAATGTTGACACAGGGCTGCATTGAGTTCTCAATAAGAGAAACAGTCTCCACACACATGCACACACACAATATATATATATATATATATATATATATATATATACACACACATTGATCTTAACCAGCTTAAGGTGGAAGTAATCCTCCAGCCTTTTCCACGGATTGATTCTCCTCTGCTGATTCTCCCTCTTGTCGCCATTTGCTCACGCTTGGTATTTTGACTAGGTTAGCAATCATTGACAGGGCTGTTTCTCAAACGAGGAGAGCAGATTGAATTGTAAAAGCTATGCAATCAGGGTCACCGTAGACGTTGCTCCATCTGCTGCCACGCCATCAGGTGACTGAGGTGAATGAAATGTGAAATAGATATTCTCTCAGCAGCAAAGAGACATTTCAATCATAGCAGGAAAGACTTGAAGTCAGAATCATAACAAGGCCCCGTTTATTCAAGTGTGTGTAGTGCAGCGTTATGTCCTGTCACAGATGTACAGCACTTAGAGGTGCTGGCAGAGTGCAGGCAAACAATGTCCATAAAAAATGTCAGGTTTACCGCACACTTAATCACTTTTAGAGCATTATGTTTCAGTTGTTTATCTTTTTAAAATTTCATGGTACAAGTGAAAGCATTCAGAGCAAATGGTGCGGTTTGTATTCCCACTTTGTCAAGTTCACTCATACTTATGCTGAGGCAAATATGTTTCACTTTTATGGAATACCCACTCCAGGCTATATTATAAATTCATACACCGCAGCAATGATTTCTCCCTATCTCTGGAAAGCTATAGCACTACCGTAATGTGTCAAGTTACACTAAGCAATCCTGGTATTTCCTTATTTTAACATACAGTTAAGCATCATTAAAGATTGCTCATATCACCCAGAATCATAGATTTTATTAGATAGTTAGATCAAGTATTAATGTTCATATCATTCTTAGTTTTTAACAGGGTGACTGATGAGGAAACTGTGGCACGACAGCAGTTTGCTCTCGGCGTCTCTATCTCAGCCTGTTATACTTTGACTCTTCAGGTGTAGGAAAGTAACCCACAATATATTCTGCTGGGATTCCCTCGACAGAAGCCGCTTCTTACTGTATAAGTCAGGACCTTGCTTTGATTTGACATTATCAAAGGACTCAAAGTGAAATACGTCTGACAAGCATCAATATCAAAGAGATTTCAGCTCCATCCTTTTTGACCAAGCTCTGTGAATGCCATTTTATTGGCAACTTCTCGGGCAGACATGAGCCTTTTAGAGATATATAGTAGCTTTTTACTTCTTGTTTTCAGCTATAGATTTTTTTGTAATACTAGTAAGCGAAATAGACACAACTATAACAAATATACTATATTTATGGAAAACCATAAATACAATTGGTTAATGCATATTTCACTTTAAAGGCACATAAAATCACTTAAATTTATAGTATTGGCACTGTACAAGGTAAAAACTGTTCTGCGAATTAAAGGCTGAGTTTAGACCCTCACTGGTTTATAGGACATGGTCATTTTCATAAACTTTCACATGTATAGCAGGATATTTTAATTTTTGTGATACGTAAATTCAACAAATACCTCTATGTAGAATATGAAACAAGTGTAATTTTTAAAATGCTTTATCTATCAAAAAATACTGTCTCGCAAGCCCAAATTAATTTGTTTCCCATTATTTTTCCCATCAGTTCTATTATAATTGTAAAAAACCTGTCTATGTGCCCAGTGTTGACAAGTAATTTCAAATTCCTCTCCCTGAAATGTTATGATATAAGATTTGGCATCACAGACTTATTGCACAGACAAAGACTAAATGAGAGGGCTACGAAGCATTTCAAAACTTGATGGACATAAATTATGCACCACTCAAATCTCCCATTGTGTTCCTTAATTGGAATCATAATGGAGGTTTTCCGTTATGAGAAGAAGCATTTTCTTCAACTGGGACTTTACAGTTATTCAAAATGCATATTAGGAAAATACACTCACCTTAATGCTTCCCTCCAGAGCTCCCTGTGTTTATTAATGGTGAAGGCATATATTAATGTAGTGTATTTCCTATCTCCATGAAACCACAAGCTTGCATTATTGTAGTTTGGTTGAAGAATATACAGTACATATATACTGTAGACAACTGCTTTCACAGTAAAGTCCAACCCACTCTCCATACCTCACTAATGCAAGCTTGAAACCTTGTTGATATAAAGTCAGAAGCTCACACATGAAGTGAGAGCTTCTTTTGTGAGCAAATTACAATTTGAGTGATTTCTGTGTGACGTTTGGTCTTCCTGAGTAGTAAAGCAGGGATAGTTATACTAATACAGGGCATTGATGGTGGTGTTACTAATATTTCTGATATGATCAATTCATGTTATTGTTGTACAAATTTCTGTACAAGTTATTGTATTCTGAGCAAATGGTAATTAAACTGGTTAACTGTTCCCTCTTACTCCTACTTAACCTTACAATTTCACAAAGTTCCGCTAAGCCTAGATTGTAAAAACATTTATTTAGCATTTTAGCACTTCCGATTCCCGTATCTCGAGGTTACTGCATTTTGGAATGCAGTTAAAACAAGCTAAGCTATACTCATATTCTTTTGAATAATTTACATCAGCAAATACGCCATTTATGAATTTTGATGCTTTTTCACATCTTAAAACAGACAGTAAGGATCCAGTTTTATGAATGACTCGGGTCATGGAAAAAATTCAGCTAAGATACTTTTGTACACTGATGACACAATCATTCATACAGTGGCACTCTCTTTCAATCCAGCCATAGAGCTCTTAAAGGATGCTTTTCAATCACTGCAGTTTTCACTGTTAAAATGAAAACTGGAAAATTGAAAAAAACAGACTAAATATATAGCTTACATTCATTTTTGCTCTAAGGCCGCTGATCCCATTGTTTTGATATTGGAAGGTACGCCTATAAAAGGGTCACCTCTTGCATATATCAATGCTTATGGCTAGATGAAAAGTTGCTTTTACTGTGCATATTATTAATCTATTGAAACACTTAAAACTGGGCTTTTTTCTATTCAAAAATGCTTTCAGTTTAAAGCCAGAAAGAAAAATTTGACAAAGCTCATTTCTATCAGAATTAGTCTCTGATGACGTGATTTACATGCATGCACCTTCATTCATTTAAAAAAAGAAAAAAAGGGTTCTGTATATCACGCTGCAGCCATTTTGTAACACACATTCACAACTGCATCTTCTACAGTATGAATCGTTAGGATACGATAATATAAATAGACAAATATTGCTATTTATTGTCAAGATATTGCTAGGTAAACTACCTACTTATATCTTCAGCCTATTATCCTATCATACCAGAAACTATGCCACTAGCTCTACTAATCGGATTCTTTAAATGTCCCCAGGGTGCACTCAGAGAATCCTCTTCTTTTATTCACCTTGGGCATTGGATAAGCTGCAAAATAGTATTACCTTAGAAGCTCTTCCTTCTTTTAATATTTTTTAAAGGTCTTTTAAAAACTGTTATGAAGGAGGCATGTCACAGTTTTCTAGAACATTGACTTAAAATGGGCCGTGTTATGGGTATCAATAGTATGCCCTGTATGCTTCTCTTCTTTTACTCTTTCTCTTGTGTAGCTTTTAAATGTTGTATGTGTGCGTATGTGTTGAGTTTTCCTGGCTCAATAAAGGCTAACAAAATGAAACAACTAACAAGAATAATAATTTCCATCTACAATAGTGGCTCTGTGAAGTTGGCATTTAACTTTACTGAACTTACAATGAACTGAAGATGAAAATTTAATTTGAGAATGTTTCATGCACTCTTACATATATTTGCCATATTATGTGATTGGTTTCTATTGATATTATTGAGGTGCCAGAGGCCGCTGTTAGAATATTCATGTACTTCCTTCCTAGATCTCCTACAAGGCAGTGAGCTCATTTGACCCCGAACTGGACCTCTCTAACCAGAGCGGGAAGGTGGTGAAGCTGGGAAACGAGACCACCCACATGTTCACGGGCCTCTACCCAGGCTCTACATATTCCTTCACGCTGCGCGCCAGCACAGCCAAGGGCTACGGCCCCCCTGTCATCACCCAGTTCACCACCAAGATCTCAGGTCAGCAGGGCCAACTGCAATGCCAGTTAGTGTGTGGATGATTTGAATAGGCAGTGTAATGCTTGCTCTCGCTGGGGTTTATTATATCCAAATGTGTGATGGAGTTGTTATTTCTTATAACCAAGTCACTGTATATGCAGATGTTTTTTCAAAAAATCTCTCTTGTGACTTTCCTAAAGTTAATTCTTTTGTTTCAGAGGATAAATCCTATCCATCTGCTCTGCAAGCCATAAAGCCAACCAATAAAAAAGTGTGCATGTACCACCATATCTACTAATATATGAGCTCAAATAGATGTGTTTCTTTATCACTGGTGTTTCGGTAAATTAACTTCTAAACTATATGGTTTGGCAATTACATTAAATTGTGCAGAGGTGCCTGATTGGTCAAAGACAAAATGTGCTTTTACTTTCCATAAACCACAGCTGGTTCTATTTTATTTAAAATGGAATTGATTTAGACTATGACTAGGAGGCTAGTTGACAATTTTTCTTACTTCCTACAGTTTCTTACTCCTATGTACGTGCAGCACTTTGAAGATTTTTCTCTTAGCCAGACATGGTGGATACTTCTGTGACAGCGGCCAATGTTTCATTCCAGTGTTGTTGCCACACTTAACGGCGAAGTGTAAGGATTAAGTTATGTTGCTATAACAGCAAAGGGGGATAAGTGTTCAGTGTTAAAGTGAGAAAGCTGGCTTCACCTTTTCTTTTTACTGTCGAGCTGGACGACTCTGAGGACAAGAAAAATGATCAAATCTTAATGCTGACCTAGAGTGAACTGTTTGAGCTCTGCTGTGTAGTAAATACTATTCTGTTTGGGTTTTCTCCTCAGCTCCCTCGATGCCTGCGTATGATCAGGAGACCTCTCTGAACCAAACAGACAGCACAGTCACTGTGCTGCTTAAACCTGCCCAGAGCAGGGGTGCACCTGTGAGGTAGGCTTTAACATTAAACACACACACACACACACACATCTATACAGCGCTGAGTAAAAATATAACAAAACAAAATATTAAAACACCAGGAATCACCATCAGCAACAACAGAAATATCAAAGAGCATGTGCTTATCAATATCCCACAGTGAACAGTGAGCGGAGAGTTGCCGGAGAATTCACTACCTTTCTGTATGTATCTCTTTTTCTGAGCTTTATTTGTTTGTGGATTTTGATCCTGTGAAAAAAAGAAGCGTAGCCTTTGAAGAGGAGAACAAAGCCCAGTGCACCCAAGGCTAGTTTCAGGATCGCTTGCCTTTACATGTCTTTCATGCCACCACAGGCTTCTTGGGAACCGAAGGAATTCTTCCAGCTTGATGCTGCATTTATTAGTCATTATAAGGGAAGCACTACCGCTGTTCTGTTTAAATGCCTAGTTATTGGGGACATGGCATAATTTGGTTTACCCACACCACTGTGGGCTTCTGGTAGAAATTTTTGTTGTTTGATCATCTTTGTTTGTCAGGCCAAATCAGTTTAGCCCAAAATCACAGATTTGAGTAAGTCTGTCTTAAATTCTCATTGGATCAATAATAAAGTGTAGTTAAGAGTAGAATCTAGTTATAATTAAAAAAGTGCAAACAACAGTGTTATATAAAGGTAAAAATTAAAGTAAAAATATTTTTCAAATGAACGTCAGCTGTGATACTTTCTGCTCAGATGAGGCACCCATAATAAACACATCGAGCTTTATTAAGTGGAAGCCAATGAGGCATCATGCCGTTCATCATGCACCATCGCCATTGTGAGGTGGAGTGGGATCTTGGTGGAAAAGTGTACATTCCTGTATGTGTTACAACCATCCATAGATCATTGTCTCCTAGTAAAACATATTTAACATCAAACAATCAGAAAATAAATCAGAAAACATTTTATTTCTGCCATTCAATGCTTTGTTTTCTCTACTGCTGCTCACCTGACCGTCAAAACAAAGGTGTGTTTTTTTTAGTTCCCTTAGTACCAGGGTTAACTTCTTCGTATGACAAGCACAAACACTTGCGCTTGCTGTAAAACTCAATTTTACACCATCAAGTCACCAGAGTCCTTCAAAGATTACAGCCTGGAGATCTTTAGTCAGGCTTGTCAACTCATGTTTGCTGTATGTACAGCTGCTCAGATTAATGCCACAGCGCCATGCTGAGAGGCCTGAGCCACAAACAGAGAGTGATCGTTTCTTTAATCTTCTCACAGGTACAATTCAGAAAGCCTTACCCAGACTGCCATTCTTTCACTGGACTAATTACAAATGGTAATTATAATTAGGAGTGTCATGAATCGGAGCTTCCATTAATTAGCGTTGTTTACTGTAGGAAGGCATGCTCACTTCACAGACAAATGATAGACGGCAGTTTGTCTTTGGAGATGTTTGAGACCCACTTCATTCTTTTAAATGAGTGTTCTGTGGAATGTTGAGCTGAGACAGAAATGAGCACTAATGCTTTATAATATTAAAGTTAAATATGGCTATCACCATCTAATCAGTTTTAAATTGAGATACATTTTGTTTGTCAAAGTGAATATAATCAATGTTTTCTTTAGTAATAATGCATCAAATGATTGTATAATGTAGGAGGTATATAGTGATAACCCACAGAGAATTGATTTAGAGATTAGAGAACATGCAGCTGCAACTTTACTGTTTTGACTCACTTTTATGATTCTAAGCAGCTGGTTTTATGCAAAAGCTTTAAAAACCCACTGTTCACTACCTGCTTAGCACCAAATAGCAATGCATAGTTCGCAAACAGCTAGTGAACATAGCATAGCATATAACAGCAAAAAAGACAGATTTTTCTCTCAGGAAAATAGATAGAAAGAAAGTTAATATTAACTCAGGTGGCCAAAACACTACTTCTAATGAATGTTATTGTTGCTCTGGAACTGTTGTACATGTGATTGAGTAACTGAATGCAAACAAGTTCACCAGATCAACTGAAAAGGTTATGATATGACAGCACTGTGTTTACAACTGGTTTCTACTATCCCCAAATGGCCCAAAAAATTGCAGGTTTAATTATTAAATACAGGGCAATTAATTTGTGTTTACAGAGACATTATTTTTAAGGATCATATATGTTTAATGAGTCAAGATAGTCCACAAAAAACAATCATCAGCATTCTTCAGTGGAGTTCAGTACATGGCACAACACCACCTCCAAACTAATTGAGGCATCCTTTGATCACAGCAGAGCCTCTAAACTTTGGGGGGTGCTGGGTAAAATGCACATTTACTTTCCCACCTTTTCACTCCTCTTAAATCTCACAGGACATAAAGGCCCTTGAACTCCTTTCATGTGTGCACCCGATGTCTCGAAAAAATATGAATTGCAAAAGAAAGGAGGTGGTGGAGGGCCGCAAACAGGAAAGATTATGAAGCAGGCCCAGGACGAGATACTGGCAGGCTTTTGAAGGTGTTTTCTTCCTCCACCTCAAGTGACACACGATGCCTTTGAAAATTTAAAGCGACTTTAAAGTTGCTTCCATTCAGAGAAGTAGAGTAAGGCGGTCTGTTGGGATCTGCTGTCTGACCAGTAATGATAAATTCACGCATCTGAATTTTCCAAGCTCAAAAAGTAACAACATCTTTAATCTGTTTTGGGTAAATGCATGACTTAGTGAACTTTGCAGTTAAGGCACATATGAAGTGATGTTTACCGAAAAAATCCATGACCCCACATTACTGGAAAAAATCCTTGAAGTCAAAAACTGATCCTGTCAGTCTATTGAAGAATTTTCATTTTGTCAACCAAGGACTTCAATTTCACACCATAGATTTAATGTTATACTACTGCTCATGTTGCAAGAGAGGCTGTCACTTTGCTAAAGTGGTGGGTAGCTCATTTTGAAATTGAACACTTTATGAAATCAGTTTTAAAGCCCCTATGAAATAGGGATTTGACAAGGGAGAACGCTCATCCACAGCAGCAGAGTAGCAGACCAGCATGAAGCTTGATTTGATAACGCAATCTTGCGCGCTGATTGGGTTTGGGAGGTAATAGATCTCCAGACATTTGAAATTCAAAGAGCAGATGTTTTGCTGTAATACAGGAAGGATATCACACTGGAAGATCACACGATATCGCTGGTTCATAAAAAAAATCAAGACATAACAGATGACAAATGTCCATTTCACTCGCATCCTGCAGGCGCAATGAACTCTAGTCATATTTCAGATGGGTCGAGGCAGACGCTGTCACGGCTGAGGAAACCAGTACATTTTTCATATCTGTTTAATTGCTAATCAGTATAACGTTTCCAATTTGGCTTTCTAATCTCTGGGGACGACATACGTAGCCGGGAACAATTTTTACCAGAGGGAACACTGTTCCTTTAAGAGGATTAGTGATCTGTCTATCAGTCATGTCGTGTTAGACTAATGTTTGCAATGGCCCCTTGTCAGGGCCAGAATCCGCCTCTTCACTCCGTAGCATCAGAATAAATGTTTACATGCTTCTACAGAAATAAAAGATTGGAGATGCTTCCTTTATCATACACATTCAGCCCTGCTGCATTTCCTGCCATAACCTTTGCCTTGAGCAGGCTCACACATACATAAACAGAAAAAAATATATAAAATAAACCAGTTTCCAGCATTGTAAGTAGCATATATTGAGCAAAGTAAGTACAAGTGTAGTTCATTCCTTGTAGCATGAGATTATCTGTTCTCCCCCATAGCTTGAAATCAGTTAAGTGATTTTCTACACTCCTAAAATAAGCGCTAACTTTCTTTGATCACGACATGCCAAATGCTAATAGCAGTTAAACGTGACACAACTCACTGTTTTTTTTTTTTTACGATTAAATGGCAAATGTAATCTCAGGCACCTTCTAATTTGTTTGCTTTATAGCTTTATGGACACTAGGGAAATATAAAGAGAAAGAAGACAGAGCCATGGAGGAAGGATGCTGGGTCAGGAGAAGTACGTTACTTACAACCACTCTTAAATCAGACTTATAGGCATATAGAGCCAACCGATTAGCATTAGAGAGAGAGAGAGAGAGACAGAGAGACAGAGAGAGAGAGAGACAGTGATTGAAATGCTCCCCATACCCCTTCCCTCATCTGCTCAAACAGCCTGGAGTTCTCCCCTATCAGCTCACATGAAAAATAAATCTGAGTTTCAGGTCACAATCCAGTCGATTCCAAGTCAATCCACCATAATTGGTTGGCGTCACATGGCAACAGAGCTGAAATCTATCGGGCAGCAAAGCTGGAGGAGGCCTAATTGGTGTCAGCTCAGGTTGCAGCGCTGCTGCAGGGATACAGGTCGGCCCTGCTAGCCCCCTCTGGCAGACCACTTTGAACAGCTTATACTGTACCATTCTTCTTATACAGCTTCATTCCTCTTGCTGGCCTTGTCTTTCAAGCTTCTGCTCAGGAAGCGAAGTTGGGGATTTCAGCAGTTTTGGAATTAAGTACAATTACACACCTTCTATTGAGGCATCTGATATGAACTGTGGGTTTCCTCTTTTGAGGGTCCTTTTGATCCAGTATCTCTATGTTTGTGGAGGTTCATTTAGCTATTACAAGGACTGGTAACTATGCGAAATCTATCTTTATCTGCCCTGCTGTGGGTCTAAGCCATATTCCGCTGCTTTACTCACTCTACAATGTACCCTGTTGTGCAGTAATATTAAACTTCATGGAGAAGCAGCATTCAGGTTTTCGGCTCTGCAGCTCTGTTGCAACTCTCTCAACTTCTCATTATGAAGGCTGCAGAGAAAATAACGGAAACATGAAATGGCTCTAAATCATTGTTAGTTGTTAAACGTTCATCGGAACATACATGTTCATCATCAGCTTGCATGAAAATAACTTACCACAACTTCTCTGGTTTGTATCAGATCAAATGAAACATCAAACTACAATGTATAATGTTTTTTTGTTCTTGCTATCAAGTCATCGTTGCTCATCTGTTTGTTGTTTTTTGGTGGTGCTTGTTCATGCCGTACTAAACCAACAATATGACTAAATGCCGCTGTTCTGTCAGAATGACTCATAATGTAAATTCTGAACTCAGCATGAGGTGACAATGTGTCAGCTGCTCAAAGGCACATTAACATGACAGCAGTAATTACAGGAAAAAAAAAGAAATCTTCGCAATTTCAAATCACCATCTCATGAGTCATTTTTGCATTTATGAGGTGAAAATAGTATATTTTTAAATATTTAATAGGCATGCAGCAATTAACTGCCGAAAATGCTATACAGAGACCAGTAAAATGTGTATTATTGTCTCTATGAACTACAAAAATGAACAAAACACTTATTAAATTGCAAATTCATCGTAAGATGGATTTTAGTTTCTTGGTGTAGAATATATTCTGTGGAAGAGATGCAGTGGTTTAGATTTCCACATTACAGGAGTTCTTACCCTTGGAGCCTCATAGCCTTTGGCACTCGGTATTTTGCCTGAGGAAAGGAAACCAGTCCTATTCATACTGTGTCTATCATTAAGTCATGGCACAGCCACATCATCATATCATAAGGAGCCACCCGAGGGGAGCCAGCTTTTGTTTTTTTCACTATCTGCAGATTGATTTGGAATATAAAGTACCCATATGGGCTAGATATGAGTACCAAGCTACTGCAAAAACAAAATAGTTTATGGCAGGCATAATTCATACACAGCATTACAGATTTTTAACTCTAAAATAAAAAGAAATATAGCCACTGTCGGTCTTTCCTTGGTTATATCCTATAATAATAGCCTGATGGGTAATATGATTGACAGCAGACATCACTTTTAATAGTGTATGTTCCCACCATAGCTCGCATCAGATCTACTCTGTTTTGACTGAGGCCTTCATGCAGCCTCATCACTCACTTGTGTGCTGCTGTGCAGCTACTTAAGTGGCTCCAATGTACCATCTCCGTCTGCCCTTTGACCTCTGCTCTCAATAGGGGACAGTAATTAAAGGCTGATTTCTCCTGCAGACTCTCAGCAGGATTAAATATTTCATAACCTCGCAGCCCAGCACTAAATAGGAGAAGCTCTGAGGAATTGGGACACACCCATTGAGAGCATAGGGGGATTTTCTAATGACACTGCAAGCACCTTATGATAAACTATAGGGTTAAAGATCACATGCTGTACACACAAGGGGACACTTAATCATCCAGTACCAACCGCGGGCAACAATTGATCATCTCCAGGGTTGTTTGTACTGTGACTATTCAGTTAAGGATTACCTCCACCTCAGTACAGATTTGTTTGACAATGCATTTATTTGTACTTGCCTTTTAAAAATAAAAAGTGTGGGCTAACGGAAAACGTTCAGGGGCATCCAAACTCTGGATCCCTCCAAGGCTTTATCTTTTGTTATTTTTGTATGCCATGGTACAATTAAATGTTGGGTAGATAGATGTGAATACTTCAGAATGATTAAAGTGGATCCTTGGAAAATAAGCTTTTAGATGGGAAGGGTGAGTTTTCAAATTGTACACTCTCAGAACAGATATTCTATAGAAAATAAGCTTTTAGATGGGAAGGGAAGTCTTTCAATAAGGGAGAAGGAAAGAAATATTAATGATGACTATTACATAAATACATATTATTTGTGAAGGGGAGGGATAGGCTGTAAGATGACATTTGAGTTTCCTTGTAAACATTCAAAAGCTATTTTTACCCTAAATGTTGTAATAAAAACTCATTGTGTTCCTCTAACAACTCAGTTCAAAATCATTGCAAACCTCATTCAACATTTACAGAGATTTTTGTAGAATTGAAAATTGTCCAGTATTTACACTTGACTTGTTACTCTAGCTTGCATTTATGTTTTTTTTTTTTTTTGGGGGGGGGGTACATTGCTATGCCAACAGTCTCTCAGCAAACCAGTGGCAGGAATATGTATCACATGTATGGTGTAATATTATGTGTCATCCATCACACAGCTGCGCTTGCATGTGCCTCTTCAGGTATGTGCATTAGAAAGAAAACGGGGTCAAAACATTATTCCATAGTTGTACTAGTGGTCAAAAAGTCCACATAGTACTTTCCTTTGAATAGAAATTCAGCTCAACAGCATACTGTTTATTGAATAAATACTGAATTATTAAATATGAAAAGTAGTACTAAAATCTGATCTTTGTTTTTGACACTGGAGAATAAGATGTCTTTTATTCATTAATTGAGCAGTGTAACTTTGCTTCCTTTTCTGTAATAATAACTTGTTGTCTGCATGACTCTTTTGGAAATGGAACACTAGTCCCCAATCACGGTTGTTTATTCTCCGTGGCAGCTGTAAACAGACTCTTTGTCACTCAGCGACTCAATAGATTTAACAGGTGGATGTGAGATGCATACTAACATGAACATCTATAAGACAGTCTGTCTGCCCCTCAAGCTAAGTGGCCAGCTCAGAGACAATGTCATCTCTGTCAGAGGCGCAGAGGGCTGCAGTTTTGATCGAGCTCAACACGGATGGAGAGGAAATGGAAAGTACCGTTAACCTTTTCACTTCGTGAATAATGAAAAAGCAAATAACGTCGGAGGCTCTGTCCTGTGTCACTGCTCATTTCTCTTGCACTGTTTTTTTGAGTCATTCCTGTTCACTTAGCCTGCAGCATGTTTTCTAATTTATGTACACCAATAGAGTGTATATAGGCATATACCTTTACTGAAGAGACAACTGCAGTAAAACTTCAACATAGTTTGTATCGACTGGATTCACAAAGGTTGAGTGGAAAGCAAAACTGAGCAGGCGACTGAATGTCTGCACACATTCATAGACATGGTTTTACATCCTGATAGGGAGAACATGAGCAACTATGAGCATATATACTAGTTACTTTACAGTATAAAGAAATACATATTGCAAGCAGATAGTATATAACGTATATATTCTACTCGCTATCCAATACAAAACAATGAACTTTTATTGATTAGTTGAACAGGGCAGAGAGAAAAATACAAATAAGCTTTCCCTTCCATCTTTTGTCCAAATAAATAATAATTTCTGGGGACTTGATGTGCTTTGAGATTTGGAGCCTTGCAACATGCATTTCCAAGCCATTCTTGAGGAAGCCATTTTCACACTTAAAAATGCCTAAAAACAGGCAAAAACGAATATTTCCAGCAATATCAGGAGTGTTTTAACAATTGCCTAGTTAGCCTGTTGAAGCCTGTTTATGCAGTTTGTGTCCTGTGTTTGCAGCGCCTACCAGGTGGTGGTGGAGGAAGAGCGTCCACGCAGAGCACGCGGCACAGCAGAAATCCTGCGTTGCTACCCAGTGCCCATTCATTTCCAGAATGCCACACTCCTAAACTCCCAGTACTACTTCACTGCTCAGTTCCCCGCTGCTGGCATCCACTCGCCCCAGCCCTTCACGGTGGGGGACAACAAGACCTATAATGGCTACTGGAATGCCCCTCTGCTGCCCCAGAAGAGCTACAGCATCTATTACCAGGCTGTCAGCACAGCCAATGGGGTGGGTGATTATTTTATTTATTTATTTATTTATTGTATTTATTTAACTTCAGTTGAAATTACACCAAAGCTACCATGTGCAAGCATTTCTATTAGCAACAATATTACATAGGGAAATTGTACTTTTTACCCTGCTACATGTCATTAGATACTTTTCAGATAAACAATCAATATACAAATCAAGATCAATTCATGATATATTGTATTGCTATTAAATAATTCAGCTAGCAGCCTAGCTATAAGTAAAACGTTGTATTTAAACTAGTTACAATGACAAGAAATGTATACATATTATTACTTTCATACATACTGTGAAGATAGGCAAACAGTAATCCTTTTTTATTTATTTTTTAATTACATGGTGTGTGCTGCAAGCCAGGTTGACATTTTATTGTTTGACAGCATTTCTTGTGCAGTACTAATAAGAATATACAGTACAGCGTCTCTACTCAGCAGCTACATAATTACATTTGTACAGTCTATGCAGAGGCTAATTTGTGTAATTGATTAAATTAACTACAAGCACGAAGATCATAAAATACCTTCCTCAAAGGTAAGAATTGAATGCGGAATTTAAAAGTAGTTTTATATGTCACTAGTTTTGTTGATGTTGTTTTTTATAGACAATTTACTATAATCTTATCATATGCTATAGTCAGAAACACCAGAAATGTTAAATAATATGTTGGTTTAATGACAATGGAGGCTGGCAGTGACTGAGGTGTAGAACATTGAGACTCTGCATGGTAACAAATAGGCACATGAACAGAGCAGCACACCTGCATGTGGCCTCTACTAGAATGTGTCAGTACTCCAGTGGAGTGCACCAGCAGCACTGTCTGCACTCCTAATAGGCTACAACAGGGTCAGGCTTGGAATGCAGAGCTCCATACTGTGGCACTGTTCTCCTGCCTTTTCCAATAGAGCTTTATGCCAAATACCAGGCAAGCCTTTGATCAACGGCATTTAGGGGGGGAATCGTCCCAGCGGCAGCTGAGTGTGGGAGGCAGGCAACAACAACTGGGTTACCGATCGTACAGGTCACAGCCTCTGTCATCAAGCGGCACTTGGAGGAGCCCTCCCTCCATGGAGCCACAGCAGACAGCTCAATGGCAATTTCAAGAGCCCCACCGATTGTGGTCCTGAATGAGAATCACCATAAACAGCCTCCTTGAGAAACACTAACACGTCTTTAAAGAGGCAATAGAAATAACACGTGAGGCTGAATCCAATTAGTAGGTTTGCTCTTGAGAGTAAAGCACTGGCATTCTGAAACTTTGTGGGGTGAATTGGTGAAAGGTATGAATCAATTGATAGAACTCTTACTTGAACAAACAAAATATAGAGTCCATTGTGGAAAAAACATAAAACTTCACTATGTGATGGAGAAAGGTCTGACATCAATTTTATATTTCAGGTTTACAGTGGAAAATGCACAGTGATGGCTTCATTATCACTGTCAATGGATAGTATGTCATGCTTTAATTAATGTCTGACTGTAGTGTGACTTGTTTGGTCCTTTTCAACAAAATTAGCACTTAGAGAAGGCAAGTGTCATCCATACCTAGAATTTATTTAGCTTCCTAATGTATTCAAGAAAGATCTGATGACTTCTTGTGATGTTGCCTATAACAAAAGGCCTATCTGACAGCTTAAGAGCTGTAATGTGATTGCACATGCACCCAGGATCACTTGAATGTTACTACTTTTCTTCTCCCTTTTTACCATTATGTCTCTCATGGCCTCTAAATGTTGCTTCTCAAAGTGTGCTCACTGCTCATTGGGCAGCTTGGCTTAGTAGACCCAGAGAAACAGCGCTCATCTTTTTTGTTGTAAAGTATTACTCATTGCCTCCCTTTTCCAGAGTGTATCCTTTTTTATTTTTACCAGACCATTGTTGACAACAAACTTCTCTAACAACAGCAAGAACCGTGTTTTTAAGCTCTTGATGGCTGTTGTTAGACCTGACACTTTTTTTTATATATTCAGAAAAAGACTCCCTGAAGTGTCATTTTGAAGCCGTGCATGCTGGGATGGTGTCGCCTGTCACAGGGCTCTGGTTTCTCTACAGTGGCTGACCACCTTGAGCCGCAGGCTGCCGACAGATCGCTGTTGGCTGACAAATCAGCAGCTCAGCACCACTAATCTGTACTATGGACCCTCTCACCTAACTGCGTTTTTGTGTCACAGTCATTGAGCTCAACAGATGATAGGGGACAGCGTGGAACTGGCCAAGCTGTTTTGTTGTAACCATTGGTTCTTAGATAGGTGTTGTTGCAGCCATAAGTGTGTGTCTTTCTGTGTTTCCCATATCTGTGCATGTGTGTCATAATAATCTTGGATGCTCTTCTCTTTCTTCTTTTCTTCATACAATCCCTCTATTATTTATCTGTTTTTGCAGGAGACCAAAATTGACTGTATTCGAGTAGCCACAAAAGGTAGGACCAGTTCACTAATGTCTGATTGTGCATGTGTGTGAAGATATTTGCAAAAATATGTCCCTAACATCATTTGCACATTATTACGGAAAATTAACAAAAATTAACATTTGTGTAAAATAAACTGAATAGTATATAGATATGCATCACATGTCTGTGTCACAATTCACTAAATATAATACTGCAACAGAAATAGATAAATAGTTACTTTATTTATCCTCTCAGGGAAATTCAAAGTCTGCAGGCATGAGAAAGATCCAGTGTTAGTTATTTTATTAGCTTTCACATGTTTCCTTATGTAGCTGTACTGAATGGACTGCATTTATATAGAGTTTTGTGCTATTCTATAAAATGCTTTTAAATGTGCATTTCCTTCACCCATTTATAGACACACACACACACACACACACACATACACACACAAACGAACACATATACACACTTCAATGGCGGTTGCGTTACCATGCAAGATGCTGGCCTGCCCATCAGGCTACACATGGACTTCACTATCTTGCTCAAAGGCAGTAGGATGTTAGATAGGAGCCAGGGAATGAACTACCAACACTGCAAATAATGGATGACCTGCACTAGAGCAAAAATGTGTTTTTTACATGATTTCGGTCAATAGATTCATTAAGAACATGTGTTTTTCCATGACTAGGAAGCAGCCTCTGTGCCCATGGAGGGCTGTGGGTACTTAACTAAGATGCCTGTATGTCCTGCTCAACACATTAGGGGTGATGAAGTCTAAGCGCCATTGATCCAGGAGTAGAATTGATAAGGCCAGAGGGAGCCCTAGTCACACTCCGTTCTGGGCCGTGGGAGGTCCTGTCACATGCCCCGACAATCTTGTATATTGTGGATTCGGCGGCTGTTCCAATATGGATTTCTTGTTGAAATATCTTCATCTACATGGTTCAACAGGCTAAAGTCAAATACCACTTACAAGAAATTTATATCCTATAGGGATACATTGAAACACACTACATTACGGTTACATGGATATGAATTTGTTTAATTGTTGCTCATATTTGAAGTTCTTTCTAATACTATAATGGATGTCTTCTCTGCCTCAATGTTGCATGATTATGGGAACTGTTGGTAGGGCTGTTTTGAGCTTCAGTGTGGCCTCTCTTTCTGTCTCTGTCTACTGCATGCCAACCTGGATCCACTGACTATACTCAGCCGCCATACTCGTGACTCAGCTCACAACCCCCTACATCCGCATTGCCCCAGCGGCTGGTGACAACCAACTAACAGGTCAGATATGTAGCTTTCTGCACCATCTGTTATCTCCACGGTTTAGTTATACACACTGTTTAATGTGGCAGCCATACTGACAATTGTCCTGAACAGGAAAACGAACATGTGGAATATTGCATGTGTGTGTTTTGATTATTGTCTCACTATTTGCATAGAACCCGTATGATTACATCAAAGACTTGCAAACATTGTCTTCTACCTTCATCTTCTCAGCATTACTGGACATGAAAGTGCTTTTAGAGGCATGATTGTCATTTGATGTGTCAATGTTGGAGATTTCTGACAGGAGTTAATCCCCTTTTCATGAATATTTCTCATTATTTCTGGAAAATTAAGTTTTGGCTGGTGTTGGGTGCTGCAGTTGTGACAACTGTAAACATACAAAAGAATGCTGAAATGCCCACTGTGCAGATTTAGAGTCAAGAGTAGAGTATCAATTAAAATTCAGCGCAGTTTCTACTTGTTGTATAGTTAATGTGATGATCTTAAATCCTCTCCGACTGGAATATTGAGTTAAACATACAGCGCTCACAGCTCAAATGGAGCTTTGAGCATTTCTGTAACAGTATATTTAGACAGCATCAGCTCATTCAATCCAGACATAATTGTTAATATGTCAGTAGTCCTGAAACCCTGCACTGCTCTGCCTTGTATACTTAAATATATATATTTTAAATAAATGCTTGGCTGTTGATAACACACAAGAACAAGAACTATATGTCCGAACAACCAGCCTGGATGGATATTTACCTTTATATTAGAGAAACAAAATAGCAACATTGAGAAGAGAAGGAAACCTGTTCTAACAGATTTGTCTGACATAACAATTTATCATTCTAAATTTACCCCTGGTGACAAGGAATAATGGTGTTGTTCAGGTGGACAGTTGTGATTCCAGCAACGTTGCCTTCCTCAGAGTGCTTCTTATCACTTCCCAGGGTGCAGATGCTGTTAAAACAAGCTGCTTTTTTTCCCCACCCTCTCTTATTTGTGTCCTTTGTTGTTGGCTATCTCCTCCTGAGCCGATATTTAATGTTTTGCTTATTTCAGGCTTTTTTTTTTATCTTTTTGGGTATTATCTTTCCCGCCCCACATTCGACATTTTTCTGCAGTCCAGAAGCCGTTTGCCCCAAACATGATTAACCAAGGGTAAAGACGGTGTACACTTATCTCTCCAGTATAGCTTGATCCATGCAGTGCTGATGTCCACTAAGGATGGAGCTGAAAATGGAGAGTTTGAAGTAAAAGGGAGTCACTTCTTTCAGAACAAATTTTACTATACAGCCAAAAATGTGTATTGATATTCATAGCCCACAAAATATAAAATGTCACCATATTCACTGAATCTTAGTCCTCCACACAGTCAAGTCACTGAGGGGAAATACTGAAAGACAATAGAAAATGGTTCTTGCATCTGATTCAGTCATCCCTATTATTTACATGTTTTGTTTGATCAGTATTCACTGTGATGTTTATTTAGGAGCAGCTACTCACAAACCTGATGCTGTGGAGCCGGAGAAACAAACGGATCATACAGTGAAGATTGCTGGGGTCATTGCTGGCATCCTCCTCTTCGTCATCATCTTCTTAGGAGTGGTGCTTCTCATGAAAAAAAGGTAAGCATTGTTTCTTTGTTTACTCATTTATAAGTTACTTACCAAGTGCACACAGAGAAGTAGTTTTTGTTGTATTATTTCGGATATTTCCCTCTCAAACGGAAATATTGTCAGTGTTGTAGTAAATAATTAATTTGATTATGTTGTTACGCCCCATTAAGGCTGTTTACAGCCATGAGATACAGTGAACCATGAAAAATTAATCCATTTCCACGGCACCCTCAAACAAAATGCGAGATGCTTCAGTGACTGGAATGGGAATAGGAAAAATGGTTTTGAGGCCTGTGGTATGGAGAGAGAGGCGGGAAAGGAGATAAGAAAGAAAATATGATGAAAGGCTCAAATGGGAAGAGGGTGGCTGCATAGCTAAAGGCAAAGTTTACATTAGCCCTGGACCCCACACTGGAGAGAGGTCCTCTGTACAGATCCCAGCAATCAGGAGAGCTAAATCTCAACAAATATCAACCCCCCCTTTTGTCCATAGCAAGGCTTGAAATAACACTGTCATTTTCTCTGCCTTTTCGAGATTTCTGTGGTGGACCCATGTTGTCTTTAAATATCTGTATTGTGAAGTACGTGAACAAAAGTCAACATTTGCCAATAAATGCATTAGCTGTACTTTACTATTTCATTTAATGTTATATTGTTTGTCTATATTTATATAGTAAAGGTACAACAGATTGTGCAAATGAAGATGAATTAGGAGGCATAGTTGTGTTCTAATATAATAACTATGCTCCATGTATATTTTTGACAGTAATATAAGAAATATAATTTTCTATTTTCTACAGCACTGTGTGTGTGTAGCGCAGCTATCAGTGGGTGGGCATGAAAATCAGCACACTGTAATGGAATTGTCATTTAGTCTTAATCAAACCAGAGATGGAGATGACTTCATTGGTTGAATTTATGCAATTTACTGTTATCAACAGGGAGTCGCAGTTGTGTTTAGACATTCAAACCACTCATTAAGTTTTGACCTCTGAGGTCATATATGGTAATTTTTTATAGGTGTATAAAATGATGTGTTGATAAAAGGGTATGGGGGGGGGCTTAGTGCCAGCATGCATGCCTCTGAATTTCCATCATATGCTGTAGACCAGCTCAATACGAATTTAATTAAGAGTTCCTACTGTATTCTTCTGAGGCCGCTCTCAAAGCATGACATGACTCCAAGCGATCACCTTTGCCCTCACAATCACTAGTTTACCTCCACGTATGCCACCATATCTGGTTTTGTTCATTTCTTCTCTTTTTTCAAACATTAATATATATTTTTACTTTTTCTTTCCTTTTCATTCCATCCCCTCCCCTCCTCCACTGCTTAAATCCTACCACCACCCCACTCGGCAGAAGAACCTATCACTCCTACACTTACTACCTGTAAGTAACCACTTTGTGTAATGTTAGTACCATGCATCTCACCCACACACTTGTTTCCCATGCATGCAAAGAGCCATGTCATCCTCCTCCTGCCCAGAGCTATTACAGAGGCCCAACTGTAATCTCTGCTGGAGGAACGGAGGACGCCACTCCGATGCATCTCCACACACACACACACACACACACACACACACACACACACGCACACATACACACACACACACACACTCACACTGTATGTCACATTGGCACAGCTTCTGACGAGAGCAGACAGACACAGCTCTTACACCCCCATGAAAGAAAAAACCTGCCACTGAGATGTTGCTGCAGACATATAATTTCTGCTGCACTTTTAAGGAGTTTGTTTATCAAACGATGAACTAAACTGCCTTAATGATTGTACGGCTGCCAAACTCTTCTTGTGAAAGGGAAAAAAAAATCAATGCTACACATACAGCATTTTTAGTGAGAGTGATTTTTTTTTCATTCGCCTCCAATGATTTTATCTCTGTTGACTTGTCAACATTAGAGTTTGTTTTAACTGCCCATCATACCAAAACCTCAGATGAGCCAGATATAGACACATTTTTTTAAATTAATGTATATAAATGCTAAGGCTAAGGCTTAAATGTAACCAACAATTTCATATGTATTTGCTGTTATCTACACAGGATTAATCATATGCATATTGTAGATTTTATGCATTCTGAAAATTGAGCATGAGCTAACATATTGAATTTAGAAATTTGGCTCCATATGCATGTGATAATTTCAAGTCTTTCTTTCCCACTCTGCCATCAAACCATCTCATGCTTTTTCTTCCTTTTTTTTCTAAGCATGTTTTCTTTAGGTTTTTGCACGCACATCCGATTATTTCTATGGTGATGGTGGAGTTGTGTCTTAAGCTAACAGGATGTTTGCATCTCTCTACTGAACAAGCTGATGTGATCACAGCATAACCCCTGTTCTATTTAGACATCTCCAGCATCATAAAACAATAGTCGTAGCACTGCTTTATTCACTCTTGATACAACAGACGATTCCAAATCACACCTCTGAATGGTAAAGAAGCTTATTCTGTGGCTCTTCCTTCCCTGCTGTAGCTCATAGGCTCCCTCTGTAAAGTCTTTGTGATGGATGCCGACTAATCTGTCTTGAGATGACTGTGATCAGAGGATAGAACGGTGGCTGCCTCACATCAAAGCACATCTTAGAATACACCTGGAGATAATACTACTCTGAATACTCTGCGTGTCACTCATATTAGATCACAGTCTTGAATGGAAAGCCCCGATGACTTAGTGGAGTGGTGTCATCAAAGCTGTGCATACACATCGACCAAGCTGAGCAGGAAGAGATGAGCCTGTCAGTGAAAGAATCAAAATATCAGATATGCGTTTTCATTTTAGTGTTAGATGTGTGTATTGCTTTCTTGGTTTAATTCCTGTATGCTCAAAAAGAAAGAATGGTAGTAATGCTTGAGCAGCGTGCATACATTGCTGTAAGTCAGTGCTGAAATGCAGTAAGATTATTTATTCTAGTCGATGCTAGAAGCCTGTTCCTAAAACACAGGGATGTGATGTATTATTTCATTAGAGGTATATAATCTCAATTAAAGGTAACTACTTTGATTGACAGGGCGACACAGTGGCACAGACAGTAGCCCTTACAGCAAGAAGGTTGCAGGTTCAAATCCTTGGTCTGGAGCCTTTCTGTGAGGAGTTTGCATGTTCTCCTCATGTCTGTGTGGGTTCTCTGGATGCAGTTCAAAACATGCTAAGGATGATTGGTGATTGTAAATTGCCCCTAGGTATGAATGTGTGAGAATGGTGTGTGTAACTCATGATGACTGGTGACCTGTCTGGGTGTATCCCTGCCTCTCACCTGTAATGCACTGGGATTGGCTCCAGTAGACCCCTACAACCCTAATGAGGAATAAGTGGCTATAGAAAATGACTAACTGCTTTAATTGACAAAGTTTTATGTTGGCTGTTTTGTTTCAAAAACAATTGACAGGATGGTGAGAGGAAGAAAGCAATTCTTAATATGTAGCAAAATTATTACTGTGCATAGCAAAGACTATGTTTTAAATGTACCTTTGCATTGCATCACACTGGCCTTTACCAGGGTGATAAACCAGAAGTGAGAAAAAGCAAGGCACATGCAGGAAATCATAGGCTCATAATCACAATAGTCAGAGCAGGTGACTAGAAGTAGAGGAAATAGCCACAATTAAACAAAACATTGTTGACAAAAAAAACACAATGAATGAATTCAAAACTGAAAAGGAGGAAGGAAAGGAGTGGACTGAAAAATATTTAGACTCATCTCTAAAGCCGACAAAACAACAGCATAATATACAGTTAGATAAGATGAAGGATTCATAATGGGGAAACATGGACCATTACAACCGAAAATACTTATTGATAATACATAATAATAGGTAACAGAGCAAATGGGAATAGAATGTGACTATAACATTAGAATTTAGCTACAGTTTCAAATGTTTTGAATAATTTTTATTCATTTAGTTCTGTACTGTAAATGTTTATCATAGATGCATTGAACACTACACATAGGTATTAAGATTTATTACAAATTACAAATAAATACAAGAGAGGTTCAACAGATATTCTGTGTCAGTTGTAAAGAAAACCATCTTCTCAGGTTCTGTGTACTGTCCAGGCTCATTTTTAAAACAAATTTGCATAACATATGTTGTATGTAGTCAAGGTTTAAATTGTCAAATCAATTATAGGCTGCATTTCTTTGAGGCTCTTCTCTGCTGCGCTCTTTAAAGTGCTCATCTGCAGCTCTGATGACAGACTTGTTGCCAGTCATAAGATTACAACACCTGTATGATTGATGAACCCCATTAATGCTCTCATGCATTCATCAAAGTCTTTTAAAAGCATGAGAACATCGTGCAGTCGCCAAAATATGCACTTTAGGTATTTCGCCAGAGGTGGCCACAGGAGCTAGTGCACAGCACAACATCAGTCAGAGTGCTCATTAGGAATGCGGTTACATGTGTGATCAAATATATGATCTTTAATCAGGTGGCCATTCCAGCCGCGGTGCCTGCTGCTGCTGGGGACGACGGAAAGATCAATTGGCATAGGCCAAGGGTTTGTGATTGGGTCTTTATTCCCACGAGAGTTTGACTCATTCATCAAGTAGCAGGCATGTTAAATAGAAACTGATTTGACTGATTTGTCAGGCTCATCTAGTGCTCCTCAAACCTAAGAAGTGTGATCTGACTTAACCAAGACTTAACCAAAAAACTTTCTTCATTCTGTGACATAAGATAGCCCAAACCTCTCAATGTAAAACCTTGCTATATGGGATGCCAGTAATTCCTACAAAGGGTATGGTTGAGTGAATTTATTGCATCAATTACACAAAATATAGACATTTTGAGGGTTCAAGTATACAATATCCAATCTATGTTTTAGCTAAAAGGTAAAAATAAGATGGTACACTGTTTAGGTGCTGACATTTCTGGGGCCCATTATTCTATAATTGGAATGAAATCACATTAATCTGACAGCCTGTAATCCTGGAAACAAATTCCTATTGCACTAAAGGTTGATTACATTAAAATACCCAATCTGGAATAGGTGGAGTACAGTGATTGATGTCCATGGGACGGTATCAGCAGGGTGTTTCATGTTTTGACAAGACTGTATTTAAGATTTGGTTAGGGTCACGAAAGATATGTTCAAGTTACTCTTTTCTTAAAGTTAGGCAACCATCGTCATCATCACTACAGTAAACAGTACAGCAATTGAAGTTGAGTTTTTTTTTTACTTCAGGGACAAAGTTTATTTGCTAGCAATCGAGCAGTGATCTTTTTCAGGGGATAATGGGCTGTCAGACTATTGAGCTTTTGGTCCAATGGGAATTCTTTTTAAATATTGCCTTCTCGGAGTAATGGGTGGCTTTGACCAAGGGTGTGGTACCGAAGTTTCTTTTCAGGGACACTTAACAACTGCACAAATTGTGGACATTTGGTTCATGTCATTTTTTTCTACTAAAAATGTTTACGTTAGTGATGTTTTTAATTGCTATCGCTTATATGAAAGTGGTGACTCTGCATTACTTATTAGCTCTACCAAGGACTTTTTCATTTCTCTGTTTTGCAGTTTTTAGCTGCAACTTAAGTGTTTTGGTTCCATCCCCCAATTCTAATACCCACTGTAGCATTTAGCTGCTGAAAATACAAATTTTCTATCAGCTCTCAAAGAACCATTTTTATTCAGCAGTGACATGTTCCATTTCCATCTGGCAGATGGTCAGTCCCTTTTTATGGAATGGCCCCAGTGGTAAACAAACCTGTATGCCTGTCACTGTCATTCTTTGTCCATAATCTTTGCAAATTGTTATCAGGAAGAGAAGCAGAAAACGTCTAAATAGAATAAGTCACTGTTATCATTTATAAATGACTTGTGATAACCAAATAGCTTCCTTTTTATTTAAAAAGAAAAAAAAAACACATACGCACACACTCTAAATCATCTTTTACAATTCTTTGTAAATCTTATTTTTCATAATCACCTTCATTGCATAGAATGGGAGGCCTACTAAACGTACCATGTATAACACAATGTGCTCACGGCAAACACCTTCATTAAACCTTACAAGCCGAACATGCAGCAAGAATCACATTAATTGGTACAAGCCTTGCAGATTTCTGCACCTACGAGCTCTGCATGTTGATGAGCTGTTGGAAAGAGGAGCTGCTCGAGCAGAGTAAAGGGATGTCATGCAAGTAGTGTTGAAATACAAATGGGCCCATTTTAAAATTTTCAACATCTTTTGGCACAACACACATTTGGACAAACATATGACTGCCTATACCATGTATTAACATATCACGGATAAATTTAGTGATGGAAAAGACAACTGTTGTTAGAAATTAAATTCTGGGATGAAAATAATATTTATATTGTATATGTATGTGGCGTATAGTTATGTCACCCTAGACTATGTTCATGTTTTACTACAACTTGAATTAAATATTAGATCAGTAAAGTCTGTATACATTTTGCCCTTTTGAGCCATAAAAAACACTCCTGAGTAGCAGCAGATCAATCATAGGCTCTGTGAATGGTATTCATATAGCTTCTATCTTTGAAAGCATAATAAATGATAAACAAAGTGATGAGAAACCAAAAAGTACCCCTCTAAAACTGTTAGAATAGCACTAAAGGTAGCATTGTTGATGCATAATATGCAACATAATCACTGTTATTTAAAATCCTAATTATTATCCCATTATAGAGTCATACCTATAGTCCTCAAAGACTCCATGTTAAAACTAAAGCAGAAGTAAATATCTTTACAGCCCTGGATAAAAAAACAATGTTGGACAGTATAGATTATTTACCCATTTTTGGACTCACATTTTTACCAGAGAAACCACTACGAAGTCTGTCATTCAGTGTTGAGTTGAATTGGCTGAGACCTCCTGGGTTTGCAGGTTTCAGTCTATCTCACATGGTCCTGTAGAAAACAGTAAATTACACATTACTTTTCCCTGCTGGCAATTTTGCAATAGCAATGTGGGGACATATTAATGTCATGTTAGCACAGATTCTATGCATCCACACTGAGAATTCAACTGCGGATTTTGTATTTTTTTGTTTGGTGTAACAAAAATATAATGCAAGCCAGTAACATTGATAGAACATTCATGGTAAGAACACTAACTAAAAACACAATGCTGCATCACATTTTATGAATATTAACAATTATTAAAATATTATTAAAAGTATAATTAAGTGACATGCAAATAATGATTTAATTCAGTCATAACGCAAGTCTAAAAACAAATGGCTATATCCAATTTGTTTAATATACATTCTGAGTTATATCCCATATACTTATAACTCAGTTTAAAATGTGACATACAGTCAATTCAAAGTGTTTGCATAGATAGGCCATTGTTGTGAATCAACATGCACAAAAGCAGCACTGACTGTTTGACCAGTAGTAGCTATAGGTCTTTAGCCAATTATTTTATGTCCATATGGCTGTCGTAAAACAGTTTTATTTATTCTCATCTTTTGGATAGATGCTGAAAACTCTTTGTTGTATTGTTTGTTTAAAAGGCACTGTTTTACAGAATCAAGTGATCAACTTAGTAGATAAACTGTCATTGTGCGTTGCTGAATAGAGTCTGAATTCAGAAATGGCCAAACTCGAGAAAGAATGAGAGAAGTTTGAAATGGCAGACCATGCAAACAACTGCTGAAATGCCCCCACTGGGTTAATCAAAGGCCGATGCCCCTCCCAGCTGCATGTCAGTCATCCAAAAGACACACGCACGCCAATGCATTACGGCTATGTGTGGATCGTCTAATGAAGCTTTTTTTGTCACAATGTCACTGGATCTGGCTGCTCTGGTGCTGGAATGAGGCCCACCACGCTGAGCTTGAGGTTTTGAAGTTCTTGAACAGAACAGACATTCTGGCAAAAGCACAGGCATACAATCCATGCGGCTGCCTTTTGTTGTAGCTGAACTCCTAGAGTTATGAGCTCTGCTCACTCAGATCACAGATATTCCAGGCCTGTCATATACTAACCTGCAGACAGTGTCTCTAATGAGAGTTTCCTTATATAGTTACCTGTGCTGAGTGTTTGCTCAGTCTTTACTTCTACAAACACCTCTGCCATCCCTCTGTCTCTTCCCCTTCATCTGCACATTCAGAGCTGTTCAGAGAAATTTGCAATTTTTTTGTGAGGCATGCCTGCAAGCTGTCAGTTCTATACACTTTATTGTTGGGATCTCACCATGTGCAGCATTATGCTAACTATCAGGGGGATATGATAAATGGTCACATTCATCAAAACGCACAAACATTCTATCCTATGCTTCCTCATAGTATCTCTCTCTGCACATCAGACCCTGTAATATAGTCATCTATCATTAAATTTTCCACTCTTACAAATGAGGAGAGAATAGCATGCCAATTAATCTTCATCTAACACCCACAGTGCCTAGCAAACATCCCACTATTGCTGGTGCCGTCCTCATTTTGGCACTGGTGTCTGTGCAACCTCGTTTATCTCGCGTGCTTGGGCTTCAACTGTTACACAGGCCGGAAGAGCGGAAATCAACAGAAATAAAGAAGGGCAGTTTTAAACAGTATTAAAATCTGGATTATAGTGGGTCTAAATAGTCTACTCCTTGAGTGCACACAGTGCTGAATCAGTCTTAATATTGCCTGGGGTACATAAAGCTCCCCCTACTCCTTCTTAATACAATATGAAGCTATTATGTAAAAAAAAAAAAAAGAAAGAAAGAAAAAAGACACAATTGCCATTCTGTTCCCAGCTCTAATTGCAGATTAAAGACAAAAAGTGGGTCCAGCCGATGAAAATGTCACTAGTTTGTCACTTTGCTTTCTGAAGAACGGATCCACTATTAGCCTCACGTCGCGGCCTTCAGAGCAAATGACTGTTTGAAGGCAGCGGGGGCCTGTTACCATATGGCACGAGACAGCGACAAAATTGAATAAACAGAGGAGATTTGCGAAAACAAAGCCACAGGAGTGCATCATTAGACAGCAGTTGTCCATGAGAGAGACTGCAATTCAAATAGGCAAAGGGGGTCACACAGAGAGTAACAAAGTGTGTGGATCAGTGTGAGGGCTGCCATAGTTAATTTTTACACCACTCATTCCCCTCCAGCTGCAAAGAGGCAGACATCAACAGATAGCGAAAGCTACGGTCTATTTCTTCTACAGGATAATACATTATACTTTACACAAAGTGTTTGTTACTTTTCTGTTGTGAAATCTTTGTGGAAATATAGGATAGTTACCTCCCCAGAGTATTAATGTGATGTTTTATTCATCACCTTGGGGGCCTTCTTTGGTGATCAGAGGCCAGGTCAGCTTCAGTCCCTCGGGGATTCAGTCTTTTCTTCAGAGGGATCAGTAGAAAGGGAAACTGGTTTTCACTATTAAAAAAAATGTGTTTTCTAGTTTTTGAATGTTTAGAGATCTAATGTCTATGTGGTTTAATGTCAATTGCCTGAATACAGAGGTCAAAGGAAAACACAAGTCCCTCCTTAAATTTGCAGTACTTTTAATCGTCACAGTATAAACATTTTAAGTAAATAGGTAAAACCAGGTGTAGGTGCCAAAAAAAAATGGAAACACTTGCACAGACACAAACTGCTACTTTTAAATATTACAAACATCAGGATCTATTCATTCATTTTTTATACCCGTTTATTCCTCACTGCGGTCACAGGGGTCTGCTGGAGCCAATCCCAGCATACTTAGAGGAAGAGAGGTAGGTGTAGCGCCCCCTACTGCTGACTACGCCACCCCTTGACTCTACACACAGAGCAAAAGGAACTCAGTAACTTCAGACAACAGGTTTTGGAAAAGTATAAAAGTACAAATTTATTAAATATACATTAAAATTCCCAGAAGTGTTGCACAGGTCAAAAGTAAGAACAAAGAAGAAAACAAATAAACAAATTCATAAACAGGACATAAGGGACCATTAAACCCCCACCCCAATCTCTGGCTCGGCTGCCGACTACTTAACTGAGAGGTGGCTGCACCAAGGCCCAGCCTCCATAAACACACGTGGAGGGAAGTCACACCCCTAGGGCAGAACACAAATAGTTCAAAATATTTAGCACTGCAACCCTTGTCATCAAAAAAAGGGGGAAGAGAAAACCCACCCCTGGTCTCACACAGTCAAAAGGTAAAATAGTCACTTAGGCAGATTGCACACGTTCACACAGCTACACTAAAATGACACACGGGAGGCTGTATGCCCTGCTTAGGCAGGTACCAACAGTAAATAGGACAGGGAGCCAGAGAGGTGTTGAGGGAGCACGGCTAATTGGGAGGGGGAGACTAACAAATCAAAGAAACAAACAACAAAAAAGAATAGTAAATCCCCCCTCAACCTGAGGCCACCACACAATCGGTAATGCAACCCTCTGGCCACCAGGACAGAGGAGGGAAGGGCAAAGTCAACTCAACTAATACAAAAAAAGGGCAGCAGCAGTTCACCACACTTGCACACACTTCATACATTTGTCCGGAAATTGACTATATAGAGAACAGCAGCTGAGCGACGCCAGCATACAGATCTACACATAAAATATTACACAAGAAACACATTCAAGACAAGCATTAGTAGCTGTACAGTCATCACATATCATCAAATGTTTGCAGTAGTATGTTCCCTTAGACACCCGTTTAAATACCAAGGCGAATCACAGAGTTACTATAATCATTAAATAAATACACCCATTAAATAGTTTAAATATAATTGCTCAATAAACAGTGCGAGAAAGGGGCCTAAAACGAGGTACTAATCCTCACGTAATGTCCAACATACCTGCCGCTACAAATCACAGACACACACAGGCTGAAAGGGCTCCGAACCCAGACCCCACTACTCAGGTCGCCACTGCACAAGCAGAGATGGAGAGAGATAGAGAGAGAGCGAGAGAGAAAAAGAAACACGCGCACATTATTCCACCGAAGGTACACACATACCGTACAAACACACAGGTATTGCAACGGACAAAAACAGCAGCATACCTTGTTGCACACGGTCACTGATGGCCACGGTCCATCTTTCCACATGAGCCCCCGGACACAACAGTGAGCCTCTGGCTACAACACAGCAGGTGCGGGCAGTTTCACAAAACTACTACCTTACGGGAGAAACGCCACACACGCTGCCAGCCACACAGCTCGGAGCTATCGCCAGGTGGAAGCTGCCTGCTAAGGACCCTGAGGTGTCTATACAGGTGCCGGGCCTATTTATGGACCAATCACGTCCGTGCTCAAAACGAAACACGCCGGGGAGGCGGAAAAAATAAAAAAATAAAAATAGAAGAGGAGAACCAAGACAGGGCTCCTAGTCCTACATGCTACATAGGGAAACACCCCAGACATGTCACCAGTCTACTGTTGGGAACAGACACCATTTACTCACACCTACAAGCAATTTAGCATTTCAATCAACCTAAGCATGTTTTGGACTGTGGGAGGAAGCTAGAGAACCCAAAGAAAACCCATGCACACACAAGGAGAACATCCAAACTCCACACAGGAAGGTCCCAGCCCAACGACTTGGACCTGTGCTACCATGCTGCTTAACATCAACATCTGTCTATAAAACAAGCAACATCTGTATGTCTGTGGCTCGCTCATCTCTCTGAATGTCAGATAACTCTCAGCTTTGGGATATAGCTTGTGCATGGCATGATGGTGTGTATCCTTTTTTGTAAAATATTTTGGATGTATATTCAAAACACTGAAAAGCTTTAAAAGTTAAAAGCCTGTAGGTGTGCTGCAGCGATGTAGGGGTAGAGTGTTTGCCTCATAAGCAGCACCCCCAGGGTCAAGTCCTGGCTGAAGCCTTCCTTTGATGCAAGTCTCTCCCATCACTTCCTGTCTGGCTACTGTATAATATAAGCAACCATGCCACAAAAAAGGTCAAATAGTATCACAGCACTGTCCTGCAACAGGGTGTGTCCTGCTACAGTGTAAAGCTGTGTTTTACGGCTCCTTCTCATGTTGCTCCATGTCCCATTTTTTTCCTGCACCAATCGTGCAGCCAATCTAACAAAAGTATTGTAACGCCTCTCAAAAACCACACACAGACATTATCTAGTTTAGCTACTACTCTTTCTCACACTATCACAAATCTTACTCCCAGACACACTTAAAGTCCTTCTGGAAATCCATAAAACTATTACCTAACATAACCGTGACATGCTTAGATTGGTACACTTTACAGAAAAAGTATTTATCATAAGTCCGGCTTTACTTGTCCTCAATATAACATCACAATTAATATGTAGAATGAAAGCCATTTTTTCAACATAAATTGTATCCTTTTTCTTACAATAACTCTTTGTCTTACCCCATGTACAATTTGTCTTATTAACAATATGCAAGAGTCCAGCATACCCTCATTTGGTTAAACATTAAAAATCTACTTAAGCTTCCACTTTTTGATAGGAATACACACTTACTATGGGAACTGCACTAGTGTTAAAAAAGAATAAAGTAAGAAGCGAATAAAAAAATAATACAATGAATAATCCAATGTTTGAAGGGTGAATTCTAAGACGTAATTATTAAATGTAGTATTTATATCATACATTTCTAGGGCAAAGTGCATCACAAGTTATAATAAAACCTACATATACCACTACAGCATTAATGGCCGACCAAACTAATGCCCTGGTCACTTGACCGATTTAAAAAGGGTCAGGACTTTAATAGGGCTTGATTGAGCTCCATTGGTCATAAGCAAAATCTTCAATATGATTCAGTAATTCACCATCCATCACATGTTAAGTGAAGCCACGACAGGAAAGATGATGTGAATTTGTGGCTGTGTATTTTTTATTTTTTTTGCTTCTGGTGATATTGTGTGGGTGTGTGTGTTTCTGTATATACGTGGGTGTGTGCATGCGTGTGTGTACATGTAGATTTATGCATGTGTGTGTGTCTCCATGTGTTTACTCCATACACAATGTTTTAATGGTGTTCGATCAGGAACAGATTGCTTGTTGGCTCCAGCGCATCGACTCAAAGTAGGTCAATAAAAGCAGGTTGACTGTTTCAGTTCACCGTTCACATCTCTAATTCTTTCGCCCCCAAATACTAATTTTAAATCATCAGGGCCACTGATGTATTTGGGTTACGGTGTCACACCTTTCTGCATTCTCTTTTATATCTTGCTGCTTGAAAACAGCATCTTTAGCCTAATAGAATCTAATGTGACCACAGCCCAGAACACATTAGCTCAGCTGGCTCATTAGATCTTTGACTTCTCACTACCAGTATCATTTTAGATCATTCAGGTGCATTCGTTGTTCTTTTTTATCTCATTGTTGTTTCTATTCTTCCCACTATGAAGGAAATTGGCCAAGAAGCGTAAAGAGACACTGAACAGCACCCGCCAGGAGATGACGGTGATGGTCAACTCCATGGACAAGAGCTATACGGAGCAGGGCACCAACTGTGACGAGGCGCTGTCCTTCATGGACACACACAACCACACGCTGAACACCCGCAGCGAGTGTGCACTCACACTCAACGGCCGCAGCGAGTGCAGCCTCACTCTCAACGGCAGAGGTAAGATGGCCTTGCATCAACCTACCTACCGTTTTACAGTCACACACATATACACACACACACACACACACACACACACCCCAAGCAGGGTGGAAGCAATTTATTTGATTTGGTCAGGTGAGAAGGACATCAAACTTGGCTGCACAGGACATATTCACACCGAAAACATGAGCTGTACTTTAGTGCATTACACAGTACAGCTCAGCTGTACTGTAGGGCATTTAGACTTTTTTTTTTAAGGTTATTCAGGAAACAACCACAATGTCAAAATATCATCTTAGACCTGAATCATATTTATTATTTTTGTAAGTCAATATTTTTATTGAAATCATTATTTTATCTTCAGTTACAGTCTTCTTTGAGACAGTTAAAAGAAAATTTACTTTCAGTTGATGGAAAAGAATGTTTTTTGTTTCTTTCTTTTTTTGTTTTTTTTAAGATTATTAACAAATGTTTATGTTCGTTATTGGGAGATGTATTCTGTTTTACAAACCCTCAAACACTTGTTCTTCCATTTTCATGCACTCCCTTTTTTTAGTATTATATACTATTAGTATAGTATTTTTAGTATTTTCATTTTTCATTAGTTTTTGTTAACAAAAGTCAGACCATTTATTGAATACAGATGATTTACTGCTCGGATTCTGTGTTAATAATGGTGTAAACACTATTAGCCTGCATGGAGTCTTGCATATCATTGAAAAATCAAGGCTTTTTAAAATCCCAAACCTGATCGCAGATTATTAGTAAACATTAGCCTTCTGAGACATCCATCACAAGGTCCTATACTCTGTTGTTTTCAATTCACGGAGGAAACATGTAACACAGAAGATGCGCTGCGGTGCGATAACCTATTAATTCTCTCTCTCCCAGGTTAAACTTAATACATTGTTGATGGACAGCTCAGCTAAGTCTGCACCCAGGGCTTGACCTGGTCTAATCCCAGTCAAAACCATCAGATTAAACATCCGCAGCAGCTTCTGTCTCTGCAGCCCTGCAGGGGATGAGCCCCAAAGATGCTCTGACCTTGATTAACTGTCTGTTAGTATGGATGTTCAAATCTGACACAGTCTGCCAGTGCAAATGATTTAAATGCATTACTTCTTATGTTGCCCATCAATGTAATGCCTTTAACACTGTACCCTAAGCTCTCTCATGCTCACCATGACCTTATATGATTGTCTATAGTGCCATTTTGGCTCAAAACATCATGGCTGGCAGATTGTGTGTGTGTGTGTGTGTGTGTGTGTGTGTGTGTGTGTGTGTGTGTGTGTGTGTGTGTGTGTGTGTGTGTGTCTGTGTGTGTGGTGGACGACTGAGCTAGCTGTCTCAATAGCTGCAGAGCTAATATCAGCAGGCTGTCCATGTGATTGTCTCTGATTTGTCTACAGTTTCTGCTTCCACTTTAACACAATGGCAGTGAATGGAAGTCTGTTTGTCAAAAATAAACAGTTAGGGAAGTTAGGCAAGTGGAAAAAATTGAAATAGTAATTAGAGTAAAGTGATCCCTAATGTGTCATTCACTAAACAGCAATGGTGTATGTGGTACTTATGAACAATTCCTTCACCACTAAGAAATACTAAAGTAGACTGTTAATGCCTTGTATTATGTTCTTTTTCCATCTGTAGCCGGATCTTCGCCTTCTTCCTTCACTCTGCCTAAAGCCAACACTCTCAGCACTTCCATCCCCACCAACGCATACTACCCAGGTAAACATACAGTGTATTTCCTCACTAATCCTGTATGTCAACAGAGCAGTGCTTACTTTAATGAGCGGTGTTGAGCTGAATCACAGGGTGTGAACTTCTGTCATCGTCAATGTGCAAACATGTCAGATTAAATTAATAAGAGACAATATTTTCAAACAAGTATTCATTTATTTTATCATCTTGGCAAGACCACCTTTTTATGTAAATTACAGCCTAACACACAGATGTGTGGTATGAATTACGTAATAGTTTGTATCTCCTTTTAAAATTTGATTTCACTAATGAGAAGGTATATAAATTGACTTTAGATGGGTGTACTGCTACATTCTCAGTTTTTACGGAAAGTAGTTTATTTCAGCTCAACTAAGATGGAATTTAACGGCTCAATTATGACTTCAGTTTCTCCAAATCATATCCATAATTGCATGTCTTATGTAATCAGATCACAGTTCATTGATTAGAGTAATGGGCAGCTACATTTATAATCAACTAAACTTAGTGTATAATTAGCCTTTTCCTGAAAATATGATTAGTTTTTTATTGGCAAGAAACCAAAATACTGCTTGATAGTTTAATTGTTGTTGTTTTTTGTGGATTTATCTTCTTTTATTTACTGCCACTCTCTTTCCTCCTTCAATCTCTGCACTTGTTATGGGGTATGAGCAGATCCCTTTGTGCCAACTGCCATCTTAGGTGAGACACATTTTTTTTCTCCCATTGCTGTTGATTATTTATTCGTCCTTCAAGAAAATGACAGCACATTACACTGTTTGAAGACTTAACCGTGAGGACAGAAAAACACTGTTTTTTTTTCTTTTTCCTTTTTTCCATTTTCGGTTTGGCTCTTATACTAAAGATGGCTTCCTCACCTTCATACCTGCCTGCTGCTTTCCCCTCCTTCCTCCTCCTCTTCCCCTTCCTCTTCCTCCTCCTCCTCCTCCTTCATCCACCCTCTTCCTCTCCCTCCTGGTCAAACGAGGGGCTCTCCTGGGCTGAGGCTGGCTTCACTCCATCCCATCCGCATTGCGTGTCGTGCGTGTGATGTCACATACGTGTTTGACCTCTCATATGCATGGACAGACATGTGGACTGGATGTGGGGGGAGTGTCTAGGGGGGCTACGGGGGGCAGCTTGCCCCGGCGCCAAGGCTACAGCGTGCTGACGACATATAGCAGCTGCACTGAGACACAAACACAAAATCCAACACAGGCAGTTTGAGAGGGAGACAGAAAAACGTTCTCTCTTAGGCCCCCCCTCAACAAAAAACTAAAAAATCAAAAACAGGACTGGTTCGGTCTGAACATCTAAAGTCTAGCATTAGCTGTGCTGCCCTCCCCTCCCTCCCCTCTCTCCTCACTACTCATTTAACTCCCCTCCCTCTCTCCAAAACAACAACCTTTTCTATTATTCTTTTTAAAGTCGCTCCCCCTGCCTTTGGCTAACTGCTAGTGACCTACTTGTTTTTGTTTTGGTTTCGCCAGTGTTTTTTTCATCCTGTTCAGTGATAAAATAGAATTATAAAAAGCATTTTGTTCTTCTGTTAATTATTACTGGCCTGTGTTGACTATGTAGAGCAGCCTTAAGTGTAGCATCTTACACAAGCAGATGCTTTTCTACCAGCGGAGCACATAATGTAGCGACTAAGTGGGGCACTAGAACTGTAATATTGTAATAATCAAGGCCAAGTAGAAAGTTGCAATAACTACTCTGGCTTCACCATAACAGCATTTCAAAGTACACAACTTATTTTTTTTTGCACATTAGTGCAACAAAAAGCAGCGTCTTTCATCATTACTGTTATGACAGCTGCTTATGTTAGTTCCACATTTAATGAAGTGTGGAACAATTAACGTGAAATTACAGCAGCCCGAAAAGGTTACATGCTTCCAGTTGTGACACATTCAGTCACAGCATTCAGCATTGTCTATTAATTGAGGTTAACGATTAAAACTGATTAGATCATTGAGGTAGATGTTGGTACTGTTTCTGATTTTATTGCAGATTCCTTTTCTTTTTTTCTTTTTTGTCATCACTAACACATCCAAATATAATTATAGCAATTACAAAAAGAGACTCAAAATGTCAGAATACTCCCAAAAAATAGTTTGCATCATTATAATATCCAAATCACAGACCCGAAACAATTATATTTTGCTCCAAAGACGACCAGTATTTCACCATTATTTTCTCCCTTGAATTCCATGACTTCCTTGTTTTCTTCTTTTACTTTTGTCATGCAATGTTGAAATTGCCCCATCCATCCACTCAACATCCCCCCTTGACTAGGCTTTCTACTTAGGCAGTTTGGGCTGACAAGGCATGTGATCTTGCCCTGTAGTGTAGCTCTAAAATACTCTACTGTAACAGGTTCTCATGCTGTATTGTTGCTTATCCCCTCTCTCCTCTCTCTTCTCCTCTCTTTCTCTTTACATACGTAACCTCTTATGTATCTGCTATCTTAAAAGTGCCCATTAATGGTAAGTTTCCCCAAGTGGGCCCTGGGTTTGGGGGAAGGAGGTGGTGTTTACTCAGAAAGCAAAGCCGACAGTGAGAGGCTGCTTCTGACATGGACATTACGACATTTATTGCATGACCAGTGGACATGTTAGCATTTCACCACCCTCCGTACCGTGCCACCAAGCCACCATTAGCCTAGCATGGTCAAAGTACGTACAGTGCCCCATTGGCAGCATCACCCCATGCATTCTCCTCCCATCTCTGCTTCCCTCCTGGGTTGTTGTTTTCCTTTTTATTCATTTTATTTTATTTGTTCATATCTATCGGGGGAAGAACGGGTGGTAGGGGTTGAATCCACGCTGTGTCTGTGTGATGCTTCCGACGGTGCCTGCTGCAACATGCTCACTGTGGCCCACCGCACCCCCCTCACATCCTCCTCCTCCTCCATGTTTCTGGACACCCTCCATCGTCCGCTGGCTTCCCCACAGCATCTGTGCCTCATGTCTGCCACTGACTGGATTACAGTATGAGAGGAAATGGACTCTGACTCTCCATATGAACTGTAGCCCAAGCCTGCATACTGTACTGCCAGTTAAAAAAGGAAACTTGTTGTTTTACAGCATCTTTTTGTGGATTGTTACGATCGCTTTTATTCTGAACAGTAGCCACATTTAATGCTAAGAGTAGAAGTGTTATACTTAAAGTGCCTTAAGCAGCTATAGATTGCCGTACAGTATAGGCCTCTGATGGTAAATAATTTTCCAGCCACACACTGAGACAGATGGATCTGAACCTTACCACCACATGACTCATCCTATTACACAATTCTGTTGTGATGTTGTGACCATCCATAACAAACAGATGACTAGTTGAGAGTTGTTTGTCAGTCTGGAAAGGAGGTGACATAATGCCTAACAGTAAATGAGATGATGAGCCACCTGTTAATGGGAACAGTTGTACAGTGAGTGAGATGGATAACTTATCTTAACTTTATATGTCAATAAATCATCAGTAAATACCACCGACATTTACTGCTTCAAGCATTATGTCACCCAAACGTATTTCTTTACTACGTACAGCTGAATCACGTCAAGCTCCTTCCTCTCCATCCTGACCTGCTCTGTCCTGTCCCTGTGTTTCGTGTCCCTACAGACGAGAGCCAGAACATGGGCAGCGACACCAGCAGCCTGGTGCAGTCGCACACCCACTCCCTGAGGAAGCGGGAGCCCGTGGACGTGCCGTACCAGACGGGTCAGCTACACCCGGCGATCCGTGTGGCCGACCTCCTCCAGCACATCACCCAGATGAAGTGTGCAGAGGGCTACGGCTTCAAGGAGGAGTACGAGGTAGGGAAGCAACCCAGCTGTCATCCTCCCTGCTGTAGAGGCTGCAACTAAAGCCCGCTGATGGACTTGTAACATCTCCACTGGAATTCTTCGGTGGAGATGTTAAGTCTGACGTGAGGCTACATGTGTGTCATGGTGTGAAAGCCTCTTTCTCTGTCTCTATATTTTGCACCACACAGCAGAACTGTTATGTTTCTCCCCAGATGCACTTTAATGATAAATTGTTAATGCACCCCTTCTCAGTGTGTTTACGGTGTGACTCGTCTTGTTGTTCATCTGTTCTTTGTTGTTTCCAACTATTGTGCATTTTGCGTGCCTGTGTGTGTGTGTGTGTGTGTGTGTTTGTGTCAAATGCCGTTGTCCCACTAACCCTTGAAGACTCAGATGTAAACCAACGTGAAATACAAAATCCCCCCCCAAAAAAAGTGAGGAACAGCTACTGTACTGTAGCTGTGTGTTAGCTGTAACGCTTCCTTTATGGAAATCTGGTCTTATTAGGTCCGGGCGAGCTCAGCGTCCTGCTCTCTTTAAGACTGTTGATGCCTCTCGCTGACACCAAAACAAAAGATTTTCCCCCAGAAGAGCTTCACTCTCATTTCCTTTCATTAGTACGAGAGGCTAGCAGGGCTTGGCAGCATTCCAGCCTCCTCACCCTCCCTCAGCATCACACCAGCCCCCCTCTCATGTTGGCTTCAAGCTATGCTTTTCAAATCCCTCTTTTTAAACGTCAAATCTGTATCACTTATATCTGATATTATATGGTTCCTTTATCACTATTACTATTTCCATTTTTTTTAATACATCTTTCTTTATCAGTTTTACCTTTTTAATCCTTTTTTTTGCAAATTCCTGCACCTTTTACATGCTCTTGTTTTGCTCTTGCTTCATCTCATTCCTCCCTCTTTCATTCCTTGTATTAGTTTCCCTCTCTTCACTTCCCTCCTGCCATAATTTCACAATCACAACAACGCGTAGGCCAGATTTATCAATCAGTAATTACCTCCTCACGCCATCCCGCCATGACTGCAGAATTGAATAAGGCAACCTTCCATTGCTACCTGCAGCATCAGATTCATTGAGGGGTTGGAGGAGCTTCGAGCTGCCTTCTGGGCCTAATCCATTATGGATAAAGGTGTTGGATTCACACGGCCGGCATTGCATGGATGCATACACAGTCAATCAAAAGGAAGCATGCCACAGCGAACGATGTGCCCCCGTCCCTTTACCCTGCTGTGTTGTTGTCACCCCGCAGTCCACAGCCTGCTGCAAAAAAAAGGCCTGTGGGATGCTATGCATATACGGAGCTCATTCTCACTTGACTAGAGCTATTCATTTGTATGTTTTGTTCCACTGCTGTCTTTTCTATATCAATCTGTCTTAAGGTCAATGCCCTTTTTAACCGTTTTATTTTTTTATGATGAGATTGGAGCCCAGTGCTCCTCTAAACCTGTTGACTTACACTGTACTATATCTCTCTCTGACCCATGCTTCTTGTTATTCTGTACGTTAACTTTGGATCAGATAAACGAGGTAAGCCAATACTTTTGGTTATTTGTAAGTTTTCTAGACTTGTAGGTAATATCACAAACTTGACAGATTGATGGTGCTTGTTGGCTGTATGTTAAAGCCCTTTGAGATCACATCTCTCAGATAAATTATCTAGTTTGAAAAGGGCATTTACCAACAGAAGCTATGCAAAGTTACCAAAGCATTTAGGGCAGATGAAATGTGTGAGGCAGTGATATTTTTTTTTTCTTTTTAGCCTATCACTTCAAGTATTGTAAATTTTACCTTGAAATGTTTTAGAATAAGAAACTTTGTCTTGATGCAGATATGCTACATATTTTAATCCTGATGTTGGTTTATAAAGCTTTTCAAATAGATACAATGCAGATTTTTTCAAGCCTTTGATGCAAAGCATATGTCAAATGTGACCCAAATGAATTTTTATTTTCTATATCTTCAATAAATGAATGTCATCATTCAGTAGTTTAGGTATTTACTAATTAACTTGTTTGGATTTTTTTATTTATTTATTTCTGGATAAACATAATTTTTGTATGCCAGGTGAGTAGTTGTCTGCAGTAAATATGTACAGAAATTCCCCATCTAATTCCATAGTGAATACCTAAGGTAGCATCTCGTTTCATGGATGTAAAATTACATGTGAAATACAAATACATTTTGCTCAAAAGGAAAAGAGAGAGAGAGAGAAATGTTTTAAAAATGCAAAAAAAGAAAACAAATCATTTTTGTTATCACAAGATATTGACATATTATTTGGAATATTAATTGATTCAGGTCATTTTAGACCTATGTCCTATAGTAGAAAATAGATAACTACAAATGAACACTAGTCAATCTGAATGAGTCTCCTTTGCTCTCACACAGTGAATGATTCATTAATTCAGCAACCAATTCACTTCTTTGTGTCGCATTTTTCATTTTTTAAAATGTATTTATTTGTTTCACTTTACCATGGTATGTACATTAAGTGCGTTGTTGTCACTTTATGTAGGTTTCCCCCATAGTGATTGTATGGTGCTTTTCACTTATGTGGTTAAGGATGAAAAAACTTCTTAACAGACAAACTGTGATGGGACCACAATACAGCAGGTAGCCTTGATTAAAAACACAGAGTTGGGTCTGTGCCAAGAGGAATATGTTTAGATGAAGGTGAAAAACTAGCTGCTGATGCACAGAAGTGAGACACAGAACCAAACTATGCTACAATAATGTGGAGACCCTGCTGTCTTTACATGAATTTACTATTAATTCAGGTAGCCAATTATTCCCTGAATCATACATAACCTTCATATTGAAAGCATTTATAGAATGTCAACTTCATTGGACACTAACTATTTTATCATTATAATTTATTATTCTGAATTAAAGATCCAAACAGCTTGATAATAAGACTATAGCATCCCAGACAGACAGGGCCACTCAGCTTAAAGAAAAACTATTATGAAGTTGCCAGGTAACGCCTTTCCACTTGAAGATGATTTGTCTCCAGATGCGTGATATTAGACCTGTATCCTTCAGAGTGATGGAGAGCGAATGACATTGGCCCGTGCATTTACTCAAGATGTACTGCCATGGGAGGAGAGGCCTATATAATCCATCTCTTGAGACATGCCTCCATCTTCACTGAGTGAATGGGACATATTTTTAGCATATTAAAGCTGTTGCTCAGTGAAATCACTAATCCTCAGGACTTCATACAGGCATATGTCCTTGTGTGGTGTCTGAAAAGGCCTTTATTTGCTAGACAAATGGCCCGCTGCCTGCCACAGTGCTGAGATTAATGGAACCATCTAGTTTTTAAACACTGATGATTGAAGACAATGCATCCGGCTCTCTCAGACTGACTAACCACAATAAGAGGAGCTCTCCAAACAATCTGCTTAACCTCCAATAAATGCTCTTGAATCTTTATTTGCAGATGGACTGAAATCTAATACATTGTATTTTCGAATGCGCATTAGCTGACTCTCAAAAAAGCAGAACAATAACATGTTTTTGTCCAGACTAGTCTGCTTGGAGCCAACCTCACCCACCCCTGCTGAACAGCGGTGGACTGGCAGTGGAGATGTATTTTCATAATTTGGTTTAATTGTGCCTGGTGTGCCATCAGAATGAAAATCTCCCCAGCGAGAGATGATAAATATTTCATGAGGGTAATCTGAGCGGAGCAGTTTTGATCTGCAGACGATGAGCTGGCTTTATTTTTTTTTTCCCCCGCGATGAGCTGATTGAGTCCCTCAGATGAGGCAGACAGACAGCCACCGCGGTGGCTCCGCCAGGCAGCGCGGCGCTGGGGGGGAAAAGGTTTGAGCGTGACACCCGCTGCCCCCGCCCCGACGCACTCACTGTTTGACACAGCTGCCTGGGATCCACCATCCTCCCTGTGCTTCGTGTCTAATAATGATATGAATATATCTTTCTTTCTATTGCCAGTGTTCCCTTCCATTTTTTTGTAGAGCTGAAAGAGGAAGACTGTTCTTTAGCCTGGTAATCATTTAGAGTACTCACACATGACACCATATTTCACCCACCTCTCTGTTCTCTGTTTTCTCTCTTTTCAGAGCTTTTTTGAAGGACAGTCTGCACCATGGGACTCTGCCAAGAAGGATGAGAACCGCATGAAGAACCGATATGGGAATATTATTGCATGTGTGTACAAAGCACCTTCTCACCGCTCATGAATTTTTGTGTGCTGTTCTCATTCTTCTGGCTGATTTATTGGCCAGGCTTGTGACTCTGGATAACTATAAGCTGCTCAAACAGAGTTTTATTATCAGCCAACGAGAGCCGCTTTGACCTTTCCAATCTACTTTCATATTCATTTTCCTGCAGCGTCTTTTCTGTTATGAGAAATACACCGTGTGGCATATGATACATAAGATGTTGCCTCGGCAGTGTTTATATAAAATGTTTGAGTTTGATGTGACAGTTAATCTATATTACCTTTCAAAACTCACTCACTGAGCTGTGATACAAATTAGTCAATTAATTGATCATAAAGACTTTAATCACTGCTGTCATAGAAGGACATTGATTATCCATTTTAGGTAATTGTCTTAAAATAACATAACATAATTTAGACTTAAGTTTGGTCATGGTCCTCATTAAACAAATTTGTCTGACCATCATTTTATGTCCTCATTCATAGTGATTGCAGTGTAGTTTATTATACAGCATATGTGTTGATTCATATTCATATTCACATTGACATATTGACCTTATTAACTATTAATTGAAGGTTGATCATTTTTTTTATTAATTGAACAGGTTTCACACACTTAAAGGTACAGTGGTGAGTTTTCTGGAGGCATCTCATGGCAAGGTTACAGATCAAAGTCTAACTGTGGGTGGAAAAAACAGGAAAAAGTTGTTTTCAGAGCCGTGTTTGTTTTGTCTGGGCTACTATAGAAAAATGCTCATGCATCATGGCAGGCTTTGTGGAGGGAGACCCACCCCCCATGTAGATAAAAAAGGCTCATCCTATGTTAATAAAAACACAATTGATTGAATTATGCACTAAGTAAAAGATGCTTCTGAATATTATATTACATTTTTAAAAAAATCAGTTTAAATAGATGCTGCTAAATACCACTAAATCTCTCACACTGTATCTTTAAGGTTGCTTTAAACTTGACAGCAGAATGTCAAAATGTCATTCCGCCTTTGTCACATGACAGCAACCCTTCATCAGCCATGTTGATTATTCTTCAACTTCACTTTCATTTGTACCACAGCATGATGACAGTCTGATGCTTCCCCTCCTCCATCTTCCCTTTCTTTCTCTCATCAGTTCATTGTGTTCCTCAGTCTTTCTGTCCCTCTCCCCCCTTTCCTTGCCTGATGCCCTTGTTAATATGATTAATTCAACGCTGGTTTCTTCCTCTCTGCTCTCTTCCAGATGATCACTCCCGTGTCAGGCTGCAGGCCCTGGAGGGGGAACAGAGCTCCGATTACATTAATGCAAATTACGTTGATGTAAGTACACACACCAGCCAGCGCCACCAACGCAAAGGTCACTGTGCTTCCTCTCGGGGAGAGAGAGGGCGCTGCTGCCACCGTCACAGGGGGCCCGAGGGGCAAAGCAACCCCTACCCTGCCTGCCCATCATATGCATGGACACACACACACACACACACACACACACACACACACACACACACACACACACACACACAGACAGACAGACAGACAGAAGAAACAGTTATTCTCAGTGACTTTATATTAAACATAAGAGGGTTGCTGAACTACTCTTTGCATTTGACATACAGTATTAAGAGGAATAAAGATCAGAGGATGACAGCACTGGGAGAAAGAAAAAGGCAAACCAGTATACAGGCGAAGCAGAGGTTATAGCTTTGGGCTTTTCTTTGAACATCTGCATGAACACATTTTGGGAAAAAAAAGAGAAAGGTTCCACAGATGATTAATTACTGCACACAAAATGACAGATAACACTAAAACAAAAAAAAAATCCATTGCCTTGAACAAGCAAAGGAGATAAAAAGAAAGAAAGCATGAAGAAGTCCAAATTATTGCTACGACTCTGTTTATATCGCTATTGAAAAGATTAAGTTAGTATTCCTGTGTCTTACTGTTACCTTAGCAACAAAATAGACTGTTAATTAATGCCTCCCAAATTGACGTCTTCACTGTTTCATGCATTTGTTTGTTATCTGAAAAAAGGAGCCTTTGTTTGGTTTGTCCAATTCCTATTCAGGGAACTGTAGGAACATGGCAGGCTTCATGGATTGAGACGTTTTCCCCTTGTAAAGAAGGTTCAATCTGAGGCAATAAAAATACAATCATTTTCATGGGATTATATACAAATTAAAACAGACATTTAAAAATCAGATTTCATTTCTACTGAAAGGAGTCTCTTCAGCACCAGATGCAGATAAATGCAGCCCAGTCTCACACACTGTAAAGACTTCTTCAATCAGAAGAGACTTGTTATTCTCAGTGTACACTTTTAACAATATTTATTGATATACACAGTATTATGCATGTGAAACATCTCTGGTTTATAAAGGGAGTAGTGAAGTCAAGAGATAAGTATGATATTACCCCGATGGAGTCTAGACACTGGTAATGGGTGGTAGATAAAGAGATCCTGGGATTTGGATGATGAGAAGAGAAGCAGCTTCCTTTGAGCTCTGCCTAAGTGCTGAAGTGATGAACTGGAGGTGAACAAGGTGGAGGAGGGTCATGACTATTTGCACTGAAATGACAGCTGATACAACAGAGAGGAGATTGGATTTGAAGTTTGACCCCCCCCACTCCACTGCACCCTACCACATCAGAAGATATGAGCAGGACAGTAGGGGGAAGAGAGAGAGAGGGAAATGAGATGAGCTACACAGAAAGGTTTCCTATGTCATCTTATGCTGAGCTCCATTTGGTTAACCTTGAAATAAACATGACTGTTGGTCCTCAGTGTTGAGGTCAAATACATCAGACCATCTCCTTCCAAAGAAGTTCTGTAGCACAATAACAAAGTCAAACACTGGCTGGGGTACATTTATTATTCCTAGGATCTTTGCAAGACGCTGGCCGGGAAAATATAAACATCGATTTTTGAAGCATTTGAACAAAGTGAAATAGTGTGCACTCTCAAAAAAATTCGTAGAGCTGTTTTTCAGCCTCACTCTGCTTTACATCAACACCAGGTACCTGTCTGCTCCTCTACACTTAAACATTGCAACACTTCTTGGATCAAATTAGTGAATATAACTGGATACAGAAGTTATTTACTGTGGTTTACACTTCTTGCCACGGGAGAGTACATGCAACACAGCACTTGCTTGCACTGGAGTGACTTAGCATACCTTTACACTAAGTAAAAGTCAATAATGCGGTGTGAGACATACCTCCTGAAAATAGTTTTAACTCACTTTGCTTACATAGAACCTCCTGATCTGACCTGATTTACTGTTAATAACAGTGTTAGTAGCAGGATGTGACCAATCACAGCAGCTCATTGGCTTCTTTGAGCAGATGCTTCTCCTCCGTGTGTAATGGCCTGGTGATGTACCTGACACCCTAAGTGGTTTTGTGCTCAGGAGAGAACTCTCCCTCTCTGTCTCCCATCTTCTCTTCCCCCGCCCCTCTAATGTGGTAATTTGTAATCTCTTGTTACGCCTTCAAACATAAATTCATAATGCTAGGTGTGCCACAGCAAATGCAAGGGGCTTAAATTATTTACCTTTCCCACTATTCAGTTTATGGTCCATTATGCTGCAAAAAGACGCGCTGCAGAGAAGGCTCTCACAATAGAGAGGGCCCCATTATAAGATAAGAATATACGCATATTAAAGAGGGTCCTGATTGAAAAGGATTTTCACTGCTTTGCCAGCTTCATTGGAGAAGTACTTAGTGGAAATGCAGGCATATGGGTAATGATGTTTTTGCTCTTCAGAAAGCTTTTTAACCCATCTAAAAGCTTGTCCTGCCCAATAAACTCATTGTGTGTAGAACATTTCCCACAGTGTGTGTTATTGTACTCTATTATACTGCCGATTATTTCGAGTCATGTACGAGTAAGCAGATTCAGTGGGGTGTGTTTCTTTTCTCTGCAGCTGATTGAGTGTTTTCATAAGCATTTTGGAGGAAAGTAAATGTACTGTAATGGCCTTTTGCCGGCTGTGTTGGTGTGGTGGTGTAGGGTACAAAGAGGTTTTCGAGGGTTGTGCACTGTATATTACGGTGGTTGGCTATTGCCAGCATGAAATCAAGTCAAACAGGTGCCTAATACATGGCTGCTAAAAATAAAACTAACTAGAATCATCAGATAGATCACATTCTCCAACTCAGACTACATTTACTTAACTAGAAACACACACGGTTTAACTAGATTTGTAACACATTCAATGTCAATATTTTACTCATGTTTACTAAACTATCAATATTTAATTTGACCACGAAAGCATGATTAATTATTATTGGTATATTCATTTTTGAATGCAACTCAAACATTTGAAGACAGAAAAGGTTTTGCTTTTTTCAATACTTACTCAAAACTCATCTGTCTCTAATTCAGTTTTCTTGTAGGCTAAAATGAACAATAAATGGGATACAGGACAGGAAATAATTTCCTGCACTTGGCTGGATTAATCTAGCAGGAGTCTTAGGGGCAAAAAAGGGCTCTGAGTCCTGATTGCCCTGTTTGAGATAATTTGGTTAAAATTTGGTTGAAGAATGTGCCCAGTTTACATTGTAACTGAAAAGATATAGCTAAAAACCTGACTTAAGCACCTGAAGTTCAATTAGTATTGGGCTGTTAGCTGTAAATAATTACACAAATATCTAATTTCATATCACCACAAAACAATTGACATACCATAAATTTGGAAATTTTGTCGCCCCTTAGGCTCTGGGCCTCAGGGCAGCATTTCACTTTTCCTTATTAGTAATCCTGCCCTGCTCTTCCTATTTGTAGCATAAGTACAGTATAAACATTTATGGACTTGGCAAAGCAAATTATTATTATTATTATTATTATTATTATTAACACATTTACCATGGGCTATCTAATGATATTCAGACCAAAAAAACCTATTCATGCCCACGGGCAAAAAAACATTGTGTGCTGCATATTTATATTGATAGTACACCCCACTGTTACTGGAAAGATTTTATGTAAATCATCATAGTAATAAGCGATGTAACAAAATGCAAAGTGCATAACACGTGTGTTTCTTCTTAAGGAATTTAAACATCCCTGGAAAAGGTTGCGCAATTAATAATTACCTATAATAATAATAATTACCTAATAATTATTATTTACCTCTTTGTGCTGATCATGAAGAAACACTCTTATTTACCTAATGTAACATGCATATTAAATGTCATTTATAATAAACAATACTCACCTGTCACTGTCAGGGCCCTGCTTTCTTTATGTTTCTGCCACACTAATCCAACAGCATACTGGGCCTCTACTTTACTTTACAGAACATACATGAAAGCACAAACAAATCTTCTCCTCAGTCCAGAGATAAAGAAGTCATTAAAAATGGAGGACAGTTGAATAGCTGAAGCAGCCCTGTGGATGAGAGCGAGAGTGAGGGAAATATCCTTTGTGTCTCTCTCCCTTCATTGGAGGAGCGTTAATCACAGTCCAAGTTAAATTGAATATGAGTGAGATAAGCAGAGCAGCAAGGGTGGTTGTGGAGGGGGGGGAGACAATCAAGAGGAGGCAGGGCTGGGGAAGAGCCTTTAAGTCCTAATGTTTTGTTTCCTGCCTCATATCTCTGGAGAGAAGACAAGGAATTGGACAAATAAAACTTGAAGGGATTAGAGTAATCCGTGAGACTAGGGTCCTATTGTGAAGATCAGTGCTGTTAGTTGTATCTTGGGGATTATCAACACTTTGGCTGCTTATTCCAAGGTGTGCTGCCTGTAGAGTGTGTGCGTGTGTGCGTGCGTGTGTGCGTGCATGCGTGCGTGTGTGCATGTGTGTGTGGGTGTGTGTTGGAGAGAGATGCAGGGTGTTTATGCATCTTGCATCCAGCAGCATCCATCAAGCGCTTTGTCGCCTGATTTCCGCAGATGTTGAAATAGAGGAGTAAATGTGTGTACAATAGAAAACAGCTGGCAGCTTGACTAGGCACATCATTTCTTGTGACAGAAACAGAGCAGCACACCAATTTCTCGCGTAGTCTCTTTAAAATGCAGTGTAACAGTGCAGCAGAAGTTAATTTTTTGCTGCAGAAAAAATGGGGTGATTATAAAATTGATCCGTTTCTGAAAATTGTATTTTGTCAGTGTGTCAAAGTGTATGTGTACATTTGTATTAAGATCATCATAATACGTGCTAGTTAATATGTAATAAGGCACTTATAAGATCCTTGCTATTATATATATATTTATTTATAAGACTAATAATCCATTAATAACACTATAGTGTTAATAATAGCATTATAAACATTATTATTGTTATGTTATAACAGGATATAGTTAGCTTACTGGTTGTATAAGTTCTTATCATTTGTTATAACAGAAACAACACTTGTTCATAATGCTATTATTATCAAGTCCTATTATGCATAATACATCTAATAATGATTAATAAGGGCCATATTACATATGAAATAATGCGTGTTACAAAGAGCTTAATATGATTTTTGAGAGAAGTAATGTCAGGATGGGTGGCTTTTACAAGTAGCAGGAAAGTGAAGTGACATTTATATTCTTTTTTTTCTACTTCTTTTGTTTTGTTTTCAGGGCTACCACAGACCGAATCACTACATTGCCACTCAAGGTAAGAATAAAACTTTCTAAAAAATGACGCATCAGGATGGAATGTGTGGGCTGTAAAAAATGTCAAGGCATCTTGTTTGTTTGGGGGGGTGGATGTGTGCGGTTTCTTGCAAATATCTCTCTAAACATCCCCATTGTTGTTTACATACCCTCTTGCAAACTACTCTTTGATGCTCAGTCAAGTGTGTGTGTGTTCAGGGAAGGTGCTCACACACTCCCGTAGCACTGACACAGACTCAGCGCGCTTTATCTCTCCTCTTTCCTTCCATCGGTGGTGTGGGAGCGATTAATCAGGTAGTCTGGGAGAAAGCTGAATAAATAAATGGATTAGCTGACATGTACAGGCACATTTTGTCACTGCGTTAATCTGGCCGACAGAGGAGGAGCAGGGCGAGGAGCACTTACCGTGACCCCAGAGGTTAAGTCTGATTGATGGTTAATTGTTATGAATTTTGCGTCGAGAGCCTCGCTCCCACACAACGGGGCATGCATGGGGATTTCTTGTACTAGCGGAGGGAAAAGGAAAAAAAAAGAGGAACAAGCTTTTTTTCTTTTTTTTTCGGAGAAGCCTTAATGGATTCACAATCTGCTTTGGTGGAGGAGGGAGTTGCATAATTACCTGTTTATTAGTGCATTGCCTCTCTTCCTCAGTGTCTCAATTAAAACAACCCTCTGTATGCTCTTATTTCAGACAGAGATGGCATACCAACTAGGCATCGCGCACTCGGCTCGTCTGTACGCTCACAGCAGCTGGCGTACACCGCCGCTTGACCACCAAGTCAAACATTTAAACCTAAGCTGTCTGTTAAATGCTTCACTTCACAAAAACAAGCCGCTTTAACACAGGCGTTCACCTCTGAAAGGATTTTGGCCGGATTATTAGGACTTCTATAATTGTTCTCAAATCATTAAGAGCATATTTCATTTAAAAAAATGTATATATAGATCAGCAGTCAGAGAAATATTGCGAACAGAAGCCCTCTCTATGATGAAATGATCGAAAAGCTGAAGTGTTTCCGTTCAAGTTAATCAGCCCCCTGTTTTTTTTTTTTTTGAGCTTGCATAATAAAATCCTCCATAAGTTTTCCACCGAATGTATCACAAGCATGATAAGCATTTCAGGCATTTCCACTGCAAAAGACCGATGTTTTGGTATGTGCACACGTGTGTGTGTGTGTGTGTGTGTGTGTGTGTGTGTGTGTGTGTGTGTGTGTGTGTGTGTGTGTGTGTGTGTGCGTGTGCGTGTGTGGAAACATCTGTATTCTCTGGGAGAGCGGGGCCTTTTATAATTCATCATCAGCTCCGGCAGACTGACAGGAAGGAAGGCTGTCTGCTGACACTGAGGCAAAGAGCAGCCTGAGATGATAGGGAAGCCAGACACAGACCTGTCTCTCTCAGTCAGACAAACTGCATACTGTAGCACCTGAAAAGAGCACCTGGGCATTGGCACAGTTGCTGAAAATGAGGAAGTAGTTTCTTCTTTTCCCCCCCAGTAAAGTTTTTTAGTGAGTGACACCTCCACTGAAGCCCACTGGGACCAGCGGCAGCTCAGAAAATGATGAGACCTGTGGTAGTGCTGGATAAGCTAAAAAATCTTTGTCATAAATTGGTTGTGAGGGGGTGCTTAATATGGCAGACATGTGGGATAACGTTGTCTCCGTTCTCTTACGCTATAAACTACAATGACACTCATTAGTTTTGGGTTTATTGACGAGTCCCTTTGCTCTGTCAAGGTGACAGCGGCAGGTAGAACAGCTGTCACTCCATAAAAGCCTCATCACCCAAGCTCTGCTCCTCATTATGTAGGTCATTCTCTCATCCAACGCTTTTTTTTTTCTTTCGCTGCAGCGCTATAACAACCGATTCCCAGTAATTCACCAACTGCAGCTCACCTACTTAGCAGATTGAGAGTGTGCATGCGGCTCATCCCTCTCAGTTTGCCACCTCGCCTCAGTCCATTTTCATGTCCTGCGGATCGTTTAAATACCGCTCAGACATGAGCTACTTCCTGGTGGAGACTTGTGAATTATGCCGGGAACAGCTCTGATAATTCTCAGCATTCTCCTGCTGATGTGGAAAATATTCATGATGCAGGAAAGGGTTCAATTTCATCACGGTTTCCCCTCCGGTTTGCTCTGCTTTTGCAAATGTCACCAGCAGCGCAAAAGTTTTATTATTTACAGGTTAACATCCCAAACCCCCACAAGGGGGGGGGGAAGAGAGAGAGAGCAAATCAATGATAAGTGAGTGTACATTATGCCAAAGTCTGCTGCATGTAATATTAATGGGCATGAAGGGAACGCAGTGCATGTGTTTCCTTGGGAGTATGTGTCTGTGTGTGCACGTTGATCTGGAGTTTTTTTGTGGCATACCTGGCTGGGGGATTTCTACAGCTGTCACACTCCTTGCTTCTGAGGAGGAACATGTCTACTCCCAAAGCGCAGCATCGCAGCTGAAAGTGAAGCTCTTATTTGTGTTCTTCTTCTGTGAAGTGCCTCCTCCAAACTTCTCCTCACACGCCCAAAACACTGCTCTCGCCTCGGAGCTTCCCAAGTGAGCTCTTAAAGTAATTTCTCTCCACTAATCTCTGTCTTAAATCTTTGAGACTATAATCAAGATGACTTGTTTATTTCGTAAAGCAGATGTGGTAAGTAACATTTACCAAGTAAAGCACTGTACTCGTACCTTCTGCTCCACTTTATTTGACAATTTTAAGTTAGTTTTCCAGGAAGCTTTTCAATTCAGTTGCAAATTACATTTTCAGGGTAAAATCTTTAATTTAAAGGGATTGTTCAACATTTTGTGACACAGTATGTATCTATTTAAACTATCTAACTATGGAGATGGAGCCAGCAGGCGATAAGGGGATTTGGTGAAAAAAAATTAAAATCTTTCTTAAAATAAAGCTATTTTCCTGAAGAATAGTTAGAAACAACAACAATGAGCCAATCCATTTAATCCAAATGGTTTATGTATGAGATCCCTTTAATAAAGGTAGGGAATAACCTCCATACCTATTCATCAAGAGCCATACTCATTTCCTTATGGGTGTCATCAAGTTCAGTGTTGCCCAGCATCTCTTCCACAGAAATATAAATGTGTTGACTGCAAGCTGGCAAGATTATGCCATTGTATGATTTACCATATAATGCCAAGTGTTATTGTGTTACTGAAGTCCTACACACCATCTGTCCTGCTTCTCAGTCTCCCCCTTCCCAACTTCTCGACAGTGTGTATCCTCCCTCGGGGACAAGTGTAGGAGGTAGCAGAGTGGGTGGTACAATCGGGTTGGGTAGTTATTGGAGAGGCTGTAAGTGACTGGAATTGGAGATTGAGGTCCTGCAGTTAAAATAAAGATAAGCCACCACATGCAAATCACAGAAAAATATGGGGATACAAACGGACGAATTTGAGATTTTGTCCAAATTTCTATAAGTCCAATTGGAAAGAAGTCATCTGAAATACATCTCTCAATAACTATAACAGTATTATGCTCTGCAAAATGTTCTTGTTTTTTTTTGCCAATAAAAGGCTGGCAGCAGAAAAATGATAATTGAGGTACTTGTTCGTTTCAAATCATTTTGTATCACTTACACAAAATCTCTCAATTTCATTGCTGAGCTTATGAAAAATGGAAGTGATTTAAACCATTACTTGAGGATGTACTGGAGTACAGTTAGAGCCAGGAAGATTTCCATGCCACATAAAGCAGATTAAACATGGCTTGATCAATCAAGGGACTAAAATGGTTATGACACTTTATTTATATCCTAAGGGAAGACCTAAGCCAATAAGGAGCACAAGCAGTACAATAATAATAAGAAGAAGAAAATGATGCAGAAGCTACACAAATCAAAGCATAGAGTAGTCTACAAAATACAGCTTTTATTAGATTTTTTTTTATTTAAAGTTTTTTTTTTTGCATGTTTGATAAGTTAGTTGCGATCTGCAGCCTCACCACTAGATGCTGCAGAAACTACACATTGTACCTTTTAAATTGTATATCTTTCAAATAGATTTTCCAAACAAATATTTCATAGGCATATATCTTCACATAGCTAGGGAGCAGGTTGGTTGGTCAATTTCTCTCTTCTCAAGGAATCATTTTGAAACTAAATCCCATAATCCTCCTGATGGCTGAGCCAGTGTGCCTATATGGAATGCAGTCAGTTTCAGCGATTCAGTAATATTTGACATGCATGTGCCATATTTACCCCTGGGCCATCCTGCTGGATAACCAAATAATCCTATCATTTCTGGTTTGATTTCTGAGGGAGACCTTTGTTGCATATTTCCCTCCCTCTCTGTCTTGTTCATGAAAGTGAAACAATTTTTTGAAGGATCAGTGTTGAATATCATAGAAAACAATGCAACCAAAAAAGGTGATTCAGTTGACCTGTTTCTTCTACAGGCTAAAGAGTATTCCTTCAGTTTACTCTACACTTACATGACAAGCTGAATAGTCCTAGTTCAATGTGTCTGTGTCTTCACTTGTGTCTCTGTGTGTCTGCATAATTCCTCATGTCTCCAGGTAATTTGAGTGAACACAAGAGAATGCACAACTGCAGAGATTTGCATTTGCTAATTAATTTGTCATAATTCGGCCTGGTGCTTGATTAAAACTAATATTAATAATTTTAATTAACCAGAATAATAATTAAATTCCTATCAATCCACAATTATTGCTCAGTGAAGTTTTAAATATCTGAGGCATTGAGTGGCCCTCTGCTCATTTATGTTGATGATCAGTAGACATGTTTGGGTCTGATTCGGTGGAAGGTTAGAGTAGATGAGGTGTGGTGGTAATTACTTTAAGCTCCGCAACACGTAAACACACCCTCACTTTACCCACACAGGTTTTAGCCTCATCTTAAAATGTGTGATTTATTCGTACTGTCATACGGTTTTCATCTGTATTTAAACTCTCCGCCGTGGAGTAGGCACTATGCAATGAATCTGTATTGTAGAAAGCACTCTAAATAAATCTGACATGTTTTTCAATGCTTGATACGCGGAGTGAAAATGGAAGAGGAAATTGTCTATAAACTGCGTTGTTGCTGTAGGACGGTAATACTGCCAAATCCCCTGTGTTTATATTGTGTGTAAGTTGATCTGACATTCTGTCTGCCTCTGAAGACAGAGAGAGATGCTTTATTGGCACCTTTTGATGAAAACATGTAGCTACGGCGTAAACATAAACAGAACAGTGTGAATAATACATTGACTACATTTCTTTTTTAAGTAGTGATAAATAGTACATGGTGTTAAACAAGGACTTGGGGGTAAACATAGTAAATATAATGAGAGATACAAAGAAAAAGAGACAGAGGGAAAGTTATGTGTATTAATATCATTTTAGAATATAATTTTACCGCTTACAGCTCTGTCTGCGGGTCACTAGCAATATGCAGTACATTCACAAAATGCTAGCACTAGGAAGAGTTACACGATTAACAGTAACAGTACAGAAATATGTGTTTACTTTTGTCCACATACCTTAGGGTTGAGCTTTGTTGCAGATATAAAGGACATGGCTTTTGAATTTCAGTGTATCTCATGTGCAGAGGCCAGCCAATAAAAATTGTGTGTGTATCCTGCTACATTGCACTCTTCTCTGCCACAGACCTCTATTGTTGTCCGAAACCAATTTAAAAGAAATGTCAATGAGCTTAACTGTTGCGTTGGATCACATGTTCCTTACAGGGCTTTACTAGCATCTTGTGCTACACATCAAACCTCTTGACTGTGTACCACATTGCAAATAACTTGGGTATGAAGTCAAGAGCACAATAAGCTCTGTAAACACAACCGTTTCCCACACATGTACAGTGGCTTCTGCATTACCTTATCATTTTATTTTTGTTATTCTTTTTTTATTTTTTGTTGTATTGTTTTTTCTATAGTTTATAACAAGAATACACTTAATATATTAATATCAAATTTGCTTACATGATGTATCTCTCTATATCTCTCTCTCCCTCTATATATATATATATATATATATATATATATATATATATATATATATATATATATATATATATATATATATCAATCAAGCTTTGGGTGCATACACAATCCTTCAGTTGCATAAGTTAATTGTAAATGAATCTTAATGCTTCTATAAAAAATCTGCTTGTAGTTTGGGAAACATTTGTTCTTGTTTCAACATGACAGCTCCCCAAAGCCAGGAGAAATCTTTCCTGAGTTTAGTGTGAATAACTTGACTTACCTACACAAAGCCTTGACCCCCCTCAACCCCGTCCAACACCTTTGGGAAGAACACTGACACTTAAACAGCCAGGCCTTCTCAGCCAATGCCAGTGGCTGTTAAGGCATAATTGGTGCTGTTGTTGCTGAGTGGGAGCAAATCTCTGCAGCCAGGTTCCAAAATCTTGCAGAGCGTCTTCCAAGATGAGCAGATGCATAGTAAAGTCTGCAGTTCTGGGATATTAAATAAATCATATATCATGCTTGGATGTTCTTTTGACCATATAGTAATAGGTTTGAATAGCTTTTTAAAACTACAATATGAAGTGTCCCTGTCTTCAAAGCAGTCTGGCAAACCAGCAGTATAATAAATCCTTGAAAATGTTATCCTCAGATTCAACACAAGGGTCAATCAAAAGCTGTTTCAATTTAGTTCGTCCTCAAGGAATAAAAGGAAAGTGTCCTCCAAAAAGCTATGTCTTTTTTTTATGACAGACATTTGAACATTCTCCTGCCAGCTCTGCCATACAAATAGTTTTCCCACACATAGTTTGAATAAGCTCTTCTCTAGAGTTTCTCATACATTTAGCTAAAATGTAATTACTTTAATATATCCCTCCTCTCTCTCTCACTCTCTCTGTCTACCTCTCTAAGGCCCCATGCAGGAGACAGTCTTCGACTTCTGGAGGATGGTCTGGCAGGAGAACACGGCAGCTATCGTCATGGTGACCAACCTGGTGGAAGTGGGCAGAGTGGGTATTAATTACATGTTCAATCTAACCACAGATCTCAAATAAGATTACCCTGCCCCCAGTTGACTGACAGGCTGATTGTATCTCAAGGCAAACGGAGCCATCTTTTTTTAGTGCCTGTGTGTCTTTGAACATCAGTGCCCAGATGTTTCCGTGCGTGCCTTGACTTAGTGAGGCATGGATCTCGTGTGCCGCCAGCTCTTTTTAAAAAGAGGAGAAAACTGATTGATGGCCTTCATTACCAGAAAGGCATCCAGGCGACTGACTACTGTTTCATCTGAGTGGCTCTATAACAGGAGATTATAACTGCTGCATAGCCGCCAGCTCCTACCAGGCTCCTCTGAGCAGAAACCTCTCTTAATGTTGTCCTCGTTGGACAAAGGGAGACTGTTATTGAGTGGCGAGGGTGGTTCATAATGTTCGAACTAATGGTAGAGCCTTTCTTCTGTTCACTACAGCACCTAGTCTGACTCAGGGAAAAAAAAGTCTTAATTTGTTCCACTGGATTCACACTGTAGTTCCTCCTGGTTAGGTTATAATCAAGAGAAAATGAAGGTCTTAACGTACAGTGTGACGCTTTGACTGCCGGGGGATTTTCTTTAAGAAGTTTAAACACATTCACACTTAAAGCCCCTTTAAACACAGGCACACCTTGATTCCGCTGATGTGCGTTTTTTTGGTGCGGCTTAAATGTAGCAGAGCTGATAATGATTCATGGGCCCATCTCTTGGTACCTCATTAGGCCGTTCCTCTACAGTAGCTGAGCCCAGCCAGCCCCACCCTACACCTTCTTCACACCTGCTTAGCTGCGGTGGCGTCCTCAACGGGGCCCGAGCCCCCAAACCGTCTGTTATATGATCCTTGTCCAATGGCGTGCAGTAGGCACAGTTGGTCACAGTGACGGTGGCTCCATAGAGGGCCCCATAAAATCACTCCGCCATATCACAGTGGGCCATCTGCTCGGCACAGTTGCTGATGAACTCTGGGAAATCCTGGCACACACACCGCCTCTGTTTCACACACATGGGCGGCGCTCTGAATACTTTGATGTATGAGAGATTTGGTTTGGAAGGCGGTGTGCTGATGTGTGTGATGAGGTGATGCTACTTTTTTTCAATACACTTTAACCATATGAGCAAATGAGTGCTGTTTACACACAGTCACACGTACAAAAAGAACATCTGTGAGTATGGAGGCATAATTTAGCTCAAAGGCTAATTCTTCCCCAAACCAGACACCTGATTCAGTCAGATCTAATAAGGTAATGGCTTTTGCCTAATTCAATCTGGCTGGAAGCGGACAGTGGATTTGTGATTGTCATCAGGGATTAGTCATCAAGGGTGTCAGAGAGAGGGACCTGAAAGTCCCCCTCTGTCTGTGTCACTCCCCAAACCAAAATCTCATTTCATTCCTAATCAGCACATAGACTCCAGAAATGAAAATTGAATCTAGTTGTGGCTGATGTCACATTTATCCCTCATCAAAAATTATCATTCTCTGATATACCTCCATGATCTCAATCTCTATTACCAGCCTTACTCCCTCAGTATCAACACTTTAATTGGACAGGGGGGGCGGGGGGGACTCTTATGATACCTAATACAAGTAATATTTTCAGTGGGGTGTTTTATATTTCTGTTGGGAAATCTGATTTAAACAGCTGAGGGTTTATAATTTCATATCATTATTTGATTGCCATTATATCTCCCTCATCTAATTGTAGTACCATTTTTTATGTTTTATCCTATTTCTCTGCACTGCTAGTCAACAATTTTAGGTGGAGAAATTTTACACCCCCAGTGTGCCCGTCTTGCCATGTTCCAAAGTTCTGTACGGTCTACCTTTAGAGTCATTTTAACATTATCGATGTGCGAATGAAAAAGCAATAAGGTGAGAATGAGCTCTCCGTCGATACATAAGATTTCCATTTACAGCAGATCCTTGACCGGGGGCCAAAACTAATATGAAACGAATCTCATTTTGACTTGAAAGAAATGCTTCAGAACCTGAAATATCAGCTGGCGAAAAGGGAGGTAATGTTATGTGACAATTATGTTTATTGGAAAAAATAATGGCAAAGCAACTGCAGACATTCTAATAATTTATGAGTGTCGGCAGTGAAATATGGCACGGCTAATGCAAATGTAAATGAATTGCATTTAACATATTTCTTAATTTATACAGCGTTTTATCACTCCTATTCTATTTTTACTTTCCTAATTCCCCAAATATTGTTAATATCTGTACATTTGTTTGTATATATTGTGATTCATAATGTTATTTGAGATGCAATTTGAATTTCCCTGTGTTTGAAATGTACATTTCTCCTCTCGTCACCCAAAGGTGAAGTGCTGTAAATATTGGCCTGATGACACAGAGATCTACAGAGACATTAAGGTGACACTGATAGAGACTGAGCTCCTCTCAGAGTACGTCATCAGGACCTTCGCTGTAGAAAAGGTATTGTATGATTTTTAAACTTTCTTTTCCAATGCGAGATTTACAACATTTGTAATATACTCAGCTGAAAGATTTTTAATGCTGGACCTCAACTTTTGACCATTAAGCCTCTCTGCTAAAAAAGAAACTAATTATGTGCTTTGTTTATGACCAAATGCGTTTATTTCTCAGTGATCCTCGAGAAAGGCCCTAAAAACATTTTTCTCATCCGGTGTTGAGTCATGAGACAAAAAGTTTCTGTGAAGGAATTCGCTATTTTATAGGAATTATTTCTGTATTTGTAGTTTTTGTGTGTACAAGGATCAGTTCTTTGAGAAAGGCGACCACATACGGTCAGTGTCTTAATCTAAATGCCATCTCTGTCACTATTTCTACTACTAGCAACAATAACAATATATTATAAAAAAGTTATGTAACATTTACATTTTAACGTCAATGTGTGCAGGATTTGAATCGCATGGTATTGGTATTGATTGGTTGCGCTATTAACAGTGTTGGAGGTGCTATATACAGTACAATACAATTCTACACATAGTACCGTATGTTTAATTAGTAACAACTCTCAATTACATAAGGCATATAAACAGACAAGTGTAATAGTATTTGATGCTGTGACATCTTAAAATAATTCATGCATAACACAGTAGCACACTAATTCTGGTGAACAAGAGAACATGCAGTATAACCCAGAGCTATGGGCACTGAGTTCACTCAAAGAAGAAACTAAAACTAGATTTCCAACTTGTTAAAACGAAAAAAATAAATAATAATGCTAATATTAAATCCACAATGCCCAGATAATGCAACGTATAATTCTATGCCTGAAACAACCAAGTTTGACAGAGAACTTGCACATAAAGGAAGAAGGCTACAGCATCCTTGAGCATCGTTTGCTCTTAGATAATGAAAACTGTTCAACACCCTGTCTACTTTGTCCATGAAGTGTGTGTTTGTATTCAATCCAGCTCTGTATTTGCTTTAGAAGGACCTCTCACCCTCAGTATCCTCTGTAGTAGTAGTAGTAGTGTACCATATCCCTGCCGTCTGCTGCTGTGCTCTGTGTGTTCAACATGATGACTTTGTTCCTCAGAGAGGGGCTCATGAGATCCGGGAGATCCGACAGTTTCACTTCACGGGCTGGCCAGACCACGGCGTGCCCTATCACGCCACGGGCCTGCTGGGGTTTATTAGGAGGGTCAAGTCCAAGACCCTCACCAATGCTGGGCCCATGGTGATTCACTGCAGGTTGGTGGGAGACTAACCAGCTTATTTCAAATGTATGCTTCTGCTCTGTCTAACCAGTCAGTAGATACTTGTGTATACCTGTTTGTTATCCTACCAAATAGATACCATTATTTAGCACAGTTGTATTTAGGCATTAGATTTAAAACCAGCTGCATTCATAATCCTGAGGAGTGGAGCTGTGTCAGACTATAACATAGCTGGAATATAAAGTGATCAAACTACAAAATATAGAGGACAGTATTACTTGTTCCAAAATGAGATTGACATGTTTGTTCCATTGTCTCTAGTGCAAAATCCTTTATTCATTCAATGTGCTTTGTCCTTAAAGGGTCAGTTCCTCTAAATTACATTTTACCCTGTGTGTATCAAGCCATGCAGAAAGTGGTGGTCTTACTTGCTGAGGTTTTAGATATCCTTGTCTTAGAATGATGTGTAGCTTGTGTCTATTGATGAAAAGTGTAAAGTCTGTGGATTATCAGAGTTACAGGAAAGGCGTTTTGTTAATTATATACTGCCATTGCTGGTAACACCACACATGAAATTATATTCACCTTCATTGTATTTTGGCAGAAATATCAGAGACAAACAAACTTAAGTGATGTTTTAAATAGGGACAGTACATTTAATTAACATTTATATTCAAAATGTAAATCTACCAAATATAGCTAACATGTTATCATTTCATCTGTTGTTCCTTGTCAGGTTGATGTGAAAAAAAGAATAAAATCATCATTACCATTTATGAACACAGTACAAGATAAAAAGTAGCACATATTACATAAAATTCATTCAAACACTCTCATAAAAAAAACATATAGTATCAAAAGAAAACTGCATAGCCACTTAAGTTAATTTACAGCATCTGACAACAGAAAAGAACGCTCTGTACAGTGGCTCATCAAGCCCCACATGATAGAGATCCTTAGACACATAATGTATCTACCAGTATTGTACCTATGAAGTTTCTGATCTGCGCATTTGTCTGCAGCGCGGGGGCGGGTCGGACCGGCTGCTTCATTGTCATTGACATCATGCTGGACATGGCGGAGAGAGAGGGTGTGGTGGACATTTACAACTGCGTGAGGGAGCTGCGCTCACGGAGGGTCAACATGGTCCAGACTGAGGTATGGTAAATCTGGTCCCACACCAGCTTGAGCAGAGCTCAGCCTGCCCACAGAGACTAATCAGTAAAATATGGAGGAGCGGGGATGCAGCTTGACAGGCTGCTGCTATCAACAGTGGATTAATTGGAATCTGGAAGTAATTCTAAGCATAAGCCCCCACTTCCCTGGTGTTCAAAAACAAACACACACAGTTAATAGCAATGAGAAGGACTCTTACAAACAACATGTTTTGGGGTAAATAAAACATTACTTTACATTCATCAATAATTCTGCAGCAGCGAGTCAGTTTAGGATTTTTTTAACAATTTAAGCAGTGACTTGATTTCTGTTTCCTTGAAGATGCGTCAAAATTAATAATGTCTGTCATCTTTCAAGTGTTGGTGCAAATGTTGGTAATTGACCTCTAACTGATGGCTGTAAAACAAGTGCTCTTTAGCACTTAATGTATCGGATGAATGATGTTTATACTTAGAGCAGACATATTTATGACAGCAGCCAGAGAGCAGTTTTTATTGTATACAATGCGGTATCGTCATATCCTCCACTTTTAGATTGGTGATGACCATTTCTAACAAAAGGCATTTATTGGAGCACACACCCAAACTATTTCCCAGGGTGCTGAGCACACGTGCTTGGCAATACTTGCTATAATAAAAGGGTTTAGAGGCTTGTAACTGAGAGCATTTAGCTCATATTGATGGCTGAAAACATCCCTGGCTCATCCTCCAGCTTTATGCCAGTGTGGGCTACTGAAGGACTTTGCACTTTCCTGAACACCGGCCATCTGGAGGTGTCCATAGTCTCGTTGAATGCATCATTTCACCGTAATTCCCTTTAAATCACAAGCGTCATTGGACTTAATGGGCAAATGTTTCATCGTTGACGTCCGAATTGGGATTTGAGTAACCCAGAGACCAAATGTTGTTCACCCTGAGTCACTCTCCTCAAGTCCAGTGACCTTCAAAGTGTGTGTATGTGTGTGTTTTCCCTCGCAGGTGTTCACGCACATTGGCAACTGCTCCTTAGCCCTCAGCCAGACACGAGCCCTGCAACAGGGTTTAATCTGTCCACGGAAATGAAAAGCCTTGTTATTGTTTATCGCGTATGGGCTTAGATGAGGTCTGTCAATCTGTGGGTTCTGGTTGATGCGCCGACCCACCCTAGCTAGTCCAACTCTTGGATCAACAGTTCACAATCTGCACAAGACACAACAAATGGCAACACACGATTCTCTGTAAATCAGTGACCCCTGTGCATGTGTGCGGATTTTGGTCCGAAGTGACAAGGGAGTGTCAGCTGAAAATGTCACTTCAGAATAGATTTACATCAAGCCTCAAGCCGTGTCACCATGTCGACTGCTTGACTGACTGATGTGAGGAGGAGGAACGTGTTGCGATTTCTTGGTTTCTCTGCTCAGTGTAATGGACAGCAGGGGTTGCTTTTGTTGACCTCCTCAACCTTGTTAATGCTGTAATGATGCCAACATTGATGGTGATATCTCAACCTCATTCATGCTATAATCACGTCAATAAGGACAATAAAATCTCTACCTTGTTAAAGCCACCGAGGTTGTCATGGAAAACGTGAAAAGGTCAAGACATTGGAAGAAAATAAGTTCTTCCAGGCCCCTAAACATTTTTAAGGTTTTTTTTAAATGTCATGGAACTCACTGTTTCTTCAGGGAATAAAATCATCTATTTACCCAAAAAATGCTAAAATATGTAATGTAACCTTTGAACATAGACAATGACAAATATTAGTCATAGGAACAGCCTGACGGGTAAAGAATAATCATGGTAAGGTCAGGAAATGTCATTGAATTCTTCCAGCAGAAATTCAGGGAACACTGGCTCATGCGTTTCTGCTGCTTCTGCTGCTGCTGCTGGTAAAACGACAAGAATTGTCTTATGGTAATTTATTTCAAAGTGTCATGCAACAAAATGTGCCCTGCCCACATGGGCTTACATAACAAACAAAAGCAATAACATAATGAGAGAGAAGGAAAAAATCTGATCCACATCCATACATGTCAATCACTGCCCAAACATATGAATAAAATGCTGCTTTTTCGAAATTACAGCTATAATATGCATATAGTATGCATATAGTAAGCATAGTATGCATAACTGAGGCCCAGACTGTGCCTTTAACACATTAAACACAGTAAATCTATAAGCGTATGCAGTCATACACTGTTGATATGCATTTAACACAAACTAAGCTCAATAAAACAATAATTCTAACCAATCAGGACAATCTGCAGACATTATAACGAAAAGCCTTTATCTAAGATAGCATTATCGCATTATCTGAATCAGCAACAGAGTGATCAGGTACAGCGTTCACCTGGCATATTGAGGCAACTCATCTCAATTAACTCATTTAGACTGTGGATGTTCAACTCAATACAAATATTTGAACAATCACAAGGAGTAATTATATAATCCACAACCGCTTTCCCTGTTGCAGATATATTTACTTAGGTATATCCCAGACATTTATCCATTCAGAACACAGCATTTAGATTCTTACAGAAATTCTATCATCTCACCCTGGGTATTTACAACATCATCCAAATTGGCTCTGGGTGAAACATCAATATCAGTATGACTCACCACGCTAAAGCTTCTCTATTTCACTGTTCAGATCTACACAAACATAAACACCATCGGCTTCCAACATACTATAAATTATACAACACATAGGAATCAGCTCACATTGATCCATCAGGGGGAAGATCCAAGCCAGAGAAAACCATGAAGCAATATTCTGACACCAAGGGTTTAATTCATAAACTAACTAGATAAATAACTAACATTTAGGCTAACTATGTATGGGCTAAAATTCTCATTGTTTTGCCAGGATAACCAATATCCATCTATATCAATCGATATCAGTCCTATTCATTGAGAGAAATGAAATCTAAATTGAATCTAAGTAATACCAAGAGCCTAAGATCATAATCCATATTTTTCCATCAATAAAAATGTTAGTGAACAAGAGTAAATTGTTAAGGGCTTGAGAGATAATCTTCTTTCATCAGTCCTTCCCAAGCATCTCTCTTCTCAAACTGGTTTGTCATCTACACCTGTCTTCTGACCCTCCTGCTTCCTATAAAGTAAAACTGTCGCCCAGTGGGTGGTTCATCCAATAGAGTTCTGAAATTCAATTTATTACGTATTTCAGTACAGAAACATCACATTACTCCTCATTGTTTGTTCCTTGCTTAGCACACTCTCCACCCTATCCTGTACTGAGCCAAATGCCATCTTATGGGTGTTTTCTGCAAATGTTGTCTGTTGTCATGAGTCATAGGAGTTTGATAGATCCGCAATGAGGATGCCGTTTTTTGCAGGAGCAGTATGTCTTCATCCACGATGCTATTTTGGAGGCATGTCTCTGTGGTGACACCACCATTCCTGCCAGCCAACTCCGCTCCGTCTACTACGACATGAACCGCCTGGACCCACAAACCAACTCTAGCCCCATCAAGGAGGAGTTTAGAGTGAGTCATTTTACCATGAGAAGACAAATAGAATGCTATCTGTATATAATAATATACTACTAATAGATAAATAATAATAAAGCAGTGACTGAAGTGCAAGTTCAAAACAACAGTCACATGACACAATCCCTCCTCCTGGGCCAATCACTTGCAATATATTGCCTTGCTTTCATCTATAATAGTTGCGCCCCTCCTCGGACCAATCAGTGTTATATGAGATGTATTGTCCCCCGAAGTTTCATCACAGTCGCAACAGGGGAGTCAGAGCTATCGCTAATGTAACTGATTAAAAAATTGTATCGCTAATTACCATATTGGGAGATAATTAGCACACTCAAGATGCGAGTGCCTACCTTTCTGCATCAGTATTAAAGACTGTAATTCTGTTCATCGTGACAGACTCTGAATATGGTGACTCCCACGCTGCGGGTGGAAGACTGCAGCATCGCCCTCCTGCCCCGGAACCACGAGAAGAACCGCTGCATGGACGTGCTGCCCCCAGACCGCTGCCTCCCCTTCCTGATCACCATAGACGGGGAGAGCTCCAATTATATCAACGCTGCCCTCATGGATGTAAGAGTCAGACACACACAAGAACATTTATTTACATTTGTACTCATATTTCCTGGGTTTCCAATACAAGGTGGCATAAAGGAGCTCCACATATCTATACATAGGTTCAAGGCATGAATGCAGCTTTCAGAAAAAAAGGCAGGGAGGAAACAGCTTTTTTTGTCTGACATTTTTAACCAGAATTTATTCTTCTATCATCTCTGGCAAGTGATGGACCTTAAATGTCTTTACTTGAAATATTAAAATCTGAGTCACAGTCAGCATGGCTCTCTCACCGCAGGCGTGGTGCTTTCGTCTCTGCCCGCTACAACGGAACGGCCTCAACAGCTGTGGGTGTCATGGCTGCAGTGACTTATGGTCCACCGTGTCACTCTGTAACCCGGCTGAAGCAGCGTATTCCAGCCACAGTCGGCCTCTGTGCCCCGTTTTTTCATCGGTCTCAGTCTTTAAATAGTAGCAAGACGTTTTCAACCATCTACCTTTGGAGGGAAATCAAATTGTCTGCCATCAATCAGATATCAGCTGTCGATCTGCAACAACTAAAATACACCATGACACAAAATGAACCCAGAAATGTAATTTGTAGCTTTTTAAAGTGTTAAACATATTCATGGTGGACCTAACTTGGGTGTTGCCTGGATAAAGCAGCTGACCTTTCAGGCACAGCGCTGCATCAGACACCACTGAGCTACCTTTGGGAGCCAGAAAGCACATTAGCAGTGTAGTCTCCTAATATAATCTCCACAGACATGGAACATCCATTAGAAAACAACATCCAGTTGTGATTATTTAATCCAGAGAGGCAGGTCAGATGATGGTGGCCATTTTCAAAATGTTCATAGTTTAGTCTTGATTCACTATTTATTATTCCATGCTGTATAAGAGTCACAAGTTATATTCTCTTGCATCTTCTCCCTCTATTCTCCCCCCTCTCCTCCAGAGCTACAAGCAGCCTTCTGCATTCATAGTGACCCAGCACCCATTGCCAAACACAGTGAAGGACTTCTGGAGATTGGTGCTGGACTACCACTGCACGTCGATAGTAATGCTCAATGATGTGGACCCAGCCCAGGTAAAACCGACCTGATACGTGCACACAGACACATATAGTGCAAATAACACACAATTTAATAAAGATCTTGTAAGAAATGCACTTTCATCAGAGGTCCCTATCTAAACATAAAGACAGCGTGGGAAATGGACTCAGAAAAAAAATGTTTTATTTCTTGTTTTCTTCCGATATGAACCCGGGATGTATCTGTGCTGAATATGTTTGAAATGAGACAGATGCTGCAGAGTGGAGGAGGACTTGGCATGAAAGTGTAGGTAGATGGAGAGACAGGCCTGTGGAAGAGATTCTCCAGATTTCTCAGCCCGAGGCTCTGTCATAACACCCGGGGATCAAAGCCTGAAGCCAGGCTGCTCTCCCCATCCAAATCCCCTTTCCCTAGGTGCCTGACTGACTGTCTGACTGGCTGGATAGAAAAGGCCTTTCATTCAATATTCTCACTGTAGCCAGCCAAGGAGGCAGCACAGGTGGGACGGGAGGAAGGGGGAGGCGGGTAGTGGATGCAAGCAAGAAAGATGGAGGTTCACTATGTTCACCATCGCCATCTTTATTTTTGCATCTGTTGGATTTGTCAGGTTTGTAGCGTGCTCTCAAAGGAAGCTAGAACATGGTGCTTATGCTGCTGCACGGGCTGTATATGTTTGTGCTCTTTTGTGTATAAGGGAAAGAACATGAGTACATCTGTGTATGGAGTGTGTGTGTGTGCGTGTGTGTGTGTGTGTGTGTGCGCGTGCGTGCAGACAGACAGTTTTCTTATTTCATTTGTTCATGACTGTGTGACTCTGCATGGAAGCGTGTCTGTTAGTGGAGAATCTGTCTGTCTGTCTGTGTGTACGCTACCATTCGTCTGATTCAGTGCAGCGGAGACAGCCGTGTGCTCTGCAGGAGCATGTTCTTAACTGAGATTTCTCTACTGAGGAGCGGAAATACTGAAGAATTTGAGGCTTTTACTGTACAAGGCTGTTCCGGCAGTTTATTCCTCCGTATGGATTTCAGAAACACTGCTTCTTAATACCTACAACTATTGACCATTTTTATAATTAATTTTTGTTAAGTGTAACTGTATAATTGATCAAATTTTTAAAAATAGGGAAAACAAGACAGAATCCTAATTTGACCAAATTTAAATGCAACATAATCAAAAAACTAATTCTGTTATACTAAACTTATAAACACATTGAAATCTCAAACCAGCTCTTTCCAGAACGTTTTTTCCTAATACGAACAAATAGAGTGTGTCTGTGTGTGCATCTTACATCTATGATTAGTGTTTGGTCGATCAGAAAAATATTCCAGCTTTTGTTTGAATACAATAAGAGCCAATTAATTTTTTTTTGTTTTTAAGGAAAACACTTCAGAATGTATTGACCTTCCATGTCCTTCATCATTCATGTTGTCAAACAGTTTAATCCCACATGAACCTGTTTCAACATCCAGAGTCTGTTCAGGAATTATCAAAAATAACAAACTGATGAATATTCTTCCTTTTCTTTGTTTTGTGCGTGTGTGTATGTGTGCATGCTTGTGTACCTGTATTTCTGTGTGTGTGTGTGTGTGTGTGTGTGTGTCCCTGCATATTTTTTTTAGTTGTGCCCACAGTACTGGCCAGAAAATGGAGTCCACCGCCACGGGCCCATCCAGGTGGAGTTTGTCTCCGCAGACTTGGAGGAGGACATCATCAGTAGAATATTCCGGATCTACAATGCAGCCAGGGTACGGTGACACACAGGGTCACGCAAACAACAGAGGGGTCACGCAAGCAACCTAGGGGTCATGCAATCATTTTTGTAAGATGAAAGAACAAACAATATAGTTACCTGTGTTTGATGTGTATTTTTTCTGCAGTACAGCACATTTTCTTCATATTTTCTTTATAACTCCTTTTTTTTTTTTTTTTTTGCAACAGCCAATTTGTTCTGTGGCTGCGTGGCTCACACGTCGCACTCATTCCCCGGCCTGTCATTCAAGCTGGGAAGAGGCTGAGTCTCTCTGTTCTGTCTCTGTTCTACAACTAAACACCTGCGCCGGTGAATGAGTCCGAGTGTGATTTCCTGAGCCACGTGTCGCCCTGAGAAATGTTCACACATAGTTAAAAAGAGAGAGCGTGGGTTGAAATCTCTGTCTGTTCCTTCAATCAACACTTTTTGAATAGAATATGTCATAAAGGGTCAGTTCACCCAAATTAAAACAATTTTTTCCCTCTCGTTAATTCTTTATTTTAATGACTTCTAGGAGCCAAATCGAGTTCAAAGTATCCAGTATTTCATAAGATAAAAAAAAAAAAAAAAATTCTTTCACTTGAATTATGTTGGACTGGAGGAAAAGTATTGGTGCATGGATACCACTACATGTAGGCAGTGGATGAATGTAACAAAGTGCATTTATTTATGTACTATAATACAATTTTACTTATTATTTACTTATATTATTATAATATGATTATTTCCATTGTTTCTATTTTGTACTTCTACTCCACTTTATTTCAGAGAGAAATATTGTACTTCTCACACTACCACATTTGAACTGTTAAACAGCTAGGCCAAAAACAGTCAATACAAAACAATACAATGTTCTTGTTGTCTTCTGCTCATGGTTTTCATACAGTCCCTGTTTTGTAAAACTAAACCCTTAACCCTAAACTGACCCTCTAAACATTGAGCCAGCACACAGCCTGACAGACGCCTGTGTCGCCTGCAGTCACCTGTATAAGCTCCTTACCCGCTGCCATCAATAGTCACGCCTCATATTAACGCGTTATAAGCCCCTGGCCGACAGAGGCACCGGCTGGAATACAATCTAATCACACATGATCACTGACAAGCGTTATTGATCGATATGTCTGAGTGTGTGTATCATAGATTGCTTAACTATCTGTCTCCAGCGGTAGCCGTGTTCATCTATCAACCCGTCTATCTGCACACTCATCTCTCCAATGATTCCTCCAGCCCTTATCCATCTCTTGTCCTACTTGCTGCCATCGAGGCTTAGCTCAGCCCTGCATCTTTACAGTCTGATTGCATCTTTGCAGAGCAGCGATTAACTCTCCCGCCCGCTCCTCGTGTGTATGTTAACCCGGGTTAACCGGTGTGTCCTCCTCCTCCTCTCAGCCTCAGGACGGCTACCGGATGGTGCAGCAGTTCCAGTTCCTCGGCTGGCCCATGTACAGGGACACGCCCATGTCCAAACGCTCCTTCCTCAAGCTTATTCGACAGGTGGACAAGTGGCAGGAGGAGTACGACGGGGGCGAGGGACGCACCGTGGTCCACTGCCTGTAAGTTTCCTCAACAAGTCAGTGCAGGGAGAAGTTCATTCAGTGGTGGCAATAAAGAGGAAACGTCTCCATCTACTGACTGAAGTGTTTTACTGCACCAAAAAATAAAAAAAAACTAAACTCATGAGCCCACCGAGAGCTTCATTGTGACCTCTAAAGTTTCTGTATCACAGCTACGTTTAATTTAACTCCCTCTAATGATATATAAGATATGTGACCGTGTTGTAACACTTGACTGATGTGTCATCTATAGGAACGGAGGCGGTCGCAGCGGAACCTTCTGTGCCATCAGCATCGTGTGTGAGATGCTTCAACACCAGCGATCTGTGGATGTTTTCCATGCCGTCAAAACACTGAGGAACAATAAACCCAATATGGTGGACCTACTGGTGAGGGACCCTGAATAATGACAAAAATACTGTAAATATTCAGATGTTTATTGTTGAGGTAATTTTTGGTCTTCAGTACACTCAATTATATTTTTTTGCAGTCTTTACAAGACTTAATTATGATTTGTGTGTGTCCAAAAGATCCTATATTTTACTTGGGTTTTATTTTATTTGCAATATCCCTAACAACAAATTTTAAGAATATAAAATCATCTCAACATAGATTTTATTCTCTTCCTTCTTTCTCTGGAGCTCTAGAAAGAACAGGTCATCTTATGTCACTATGAATAATATCAACAAAGCTATCTTCTGATTGGCTGATTCGAATGACTGTGAATTGGTTTTATAAAGTTTTATAAAAAGGTATCTGAAAGGCCTATATTAAATAGACTAATCCTTAAATGAATTAGTGTTCCGATTACCACCTGGGGCCTCATAATATCACAGCATATGGAATTGTGTGTGTGAGGAGAGGGAAGGGGAGGTTAACGGGGGGCCCTGCTCTACATCTCTCTAATGTGTTTCCTGTTTCATCTTGTCTCCTAGGACCAGTACAAGTTTTGTTATGAGGTGGCGCTGGAGTATTTGAACTCTGGGTAACTCGGAGCTCCAGTACCCGCCAGAGACTTCTATTTGGGACATTACAGAAGACTACAGCTCACCTGTGTGCATTGTGCTAAGTGTGTGTGTGACCGACCCTGACAGGAGCGAGGTACACACACAACCATACATGCAGCTCCTTTGACCAGCTCTCTTCTTCTTTTTCATCTAGTTTTCAGTCGGTCTAGATGGGAACGTAGCAGAGTTGTACAGTGTTCAATATCGCAGCCTGATTCTGTCAGTACCGGCTAAGGAAGCCAGCAGGAGCACAAAGAGCTTTTTTTTTTTCTCTTCCCTCTGCAGCGAGTCGACTCCTCTCTCTGTCTCTATCTCTCTCAGCCGCCTGTAAGTCCCGTGGTTGTTGCCTTGATCCTCATTGGACGACAAGCATTAAATACTGTCCAGTTTTCCGTGGAATGCGATACACTGTACATAATGTAATGTGTTCATTTTATTCTCTCCGATTTCTGTTTTTTTGCTCAGCTCATGATTAAAGGCGACTAAATGCAGGTGCTCAAAGCTAAATGTTATCAAATGTCCTGTAAATTTATGAATTCTAGATAATTATTGCTTCATAGTGTATGCTGAGGACAGCCGGCAAAGTCTACATCTGCTTACCTTATTTCCTGTACAGGGATCCAAAGCTTTATTTGCACTTCCATTGAATTCTCGTTGTGCATATTGTACAGATTTCTGTAGATTATTTATTCACGGTATGTACTTTTTTTTTGTGACTCTCAGTAAGTGACAATCATGTGTTATATATAGGTTTGGTTTATTGACTGTATTGTGTGCTTTTTGTTGGTCATGCTGTATGACAGATCAGTTCCATTGTAAAGAAAAAAAGATATATAAATGTATCTACAATATGAACCTTGTGTTGTTTCTTCTTCGGTTGGAACTGGGATAGATGACATTAGGGGGACATCTGCTGGAGAGATGAGGTTTAACACTATCACTCCAATACTTCAAATATTCATCACTGCTCTTCAGCCTCTTGCTTTTAATCAATACTTTATCATATACTATATATATATTTAACAACAGGAATATTTGAGATGATTGCATATATCAAGTCCCTTTCAAGTAGGTGTGAAGAGCAGGAACTCACTTTTTTTCCTCATAAAGAGCTATATGAAACTTGATAGTTTACTTTATTTGAGGTGGTATTTTTGTATGCTTTGATATTTTCTGCCAAGGGACAATCCTCAAATAAAAATCCTAGTTTTCAAACGTTCAGTGGGTGGATAAAATATCATGAACACCCCTAAAAATATAGCACAATCCAATCCTATTTCTCAACAATAAATACTTGTTACATGTAATGTAATTAAGTAATTAAATAAACAAAAGGGAAGAATATTGAGAAAATCAGATCATATCTTCATATATTTAAATAAGGACAATGCATATATATATATATATATATATATATATATATATATATATATATATATATATATATATATATATATATATATATTTATATATATATATATTTATATACATATACATATATATGTATAATATACTTGAAAAGGGAACAGATTACCTAACCCTTTTCAATTAGCAAACCAGACATGAAAATACATTTATAAATAAAACACCTCCAAAAGTTTTCAAAGTAGGATATGGGATCAGTTTCGATTATCCAATAAACATGTGTTATATATAATGTCATACATTATTTAAATACTGTGTCAGAAAGGTGTTGATTCAACTTAGTGGTAATGTATTTAAAGAAGTAGTCGGTGATAAAATATATTATTATTAAGTTCCTTGCAATTTGGTGTAGTGTATTTAGAGAAATACTTCACTATTTTCATTAAGCTATGCTGCATAATCTTTTTTTCTTAATTTTCATTTTTACAAAACATTGTGAGCACTTCAACACTTTGCACAAAGCGGGGGACTGTACACCAAGCAGCAGTTTACACAGCTTGTTGTCTGGGTTAAAATCGACCTCTAGAACACATACCAAGGACTTGCAGCATGCAACTCATAAATCATATACAGATGGTTAATTAGGAAATTAAGACGGGGTCAAACTGTTTGTAACGCTTAAACACATAATGGGTGAAATTTTGTGTGTTCTCAGGGGAATATGTAACTTACAGCTTACAGTCCTTCAGATTCTGATACATAGTGAATGCGGCAGGTTTTAAAATAAATTATGAATAAATGAAAAACTGAAAAAAGGTCAGAATATATACTAAATCAGTGTGTTTTTCATGGTTGGTAAAATGTTAATATATGATCTAGAAGTCTAGAAACACTGGAGTCCCACTTTGTATGTAGATAAAACATGTACATTTGGAGCTGTTTAGAACTGGAAGAAATCTAAACAAAATATGAATAAAGGTGAGGGAAGTTGGTGGTGAAGGGCAAAAGCAGCATTATACGCATAGTTTATCTACATCAGTGTATAAAGTAAGTGGGACACAGCCTGTCTGCATCTGGGCTCTATGATTTGTTTGGGTTGTTCTCCCCCTGGTGGCTCGGTAGTGTCTCTGAGTACATGCACTTCCTGCATCTCTTCCTAAAATACCTCATGCACTGAGTGCTTTTCTGGAAGCAATTTATTCATATATATGTAGCATTATAAGGCTCAGCTCACATTAACATATCCACTGTCTTTTTTTATGTGGGTTGTGTGTGGGTGTGAGGGCTTTGGGAGGGGTTGGAGAGATTAAAAACTCAAGATTATATAGGAATCCCTCCAAGGGAGATAGATATAGTTATTAACTCCTGGGCAGCAGATACGATCAAGCAGGATTTTCTGCTTTTCTATTAGAAATCTGTAATAATGTCTTATATTGCAATTTCTAATATTAGGTCCCTCTGTCTATATTTGTCCACTCTCCAATAAAGAAAGGTTATTACTTATGGGTCAAATAAATACTGGCTAAATTGCAACAAAGTATTATTGTAGTTGTGTTCCAGAGTATGACCAGTAGTATTCATCGTAAACTGAGGGAATCAGCTGACTGCATGTGAACAATTGTCTACATGATTTCCTGATGGTGATTGATTTAATTATCTCGACAAATAGACCAGCCTTCCCACATAAAGACATACTCGGTTTATTAATAATGTGTGTGTGTGTGTGTGTGTGTGTGTGTGTGTGTGTGTGAGTCCATGCGTGCCTCTGTGTTATTTCAGCAACCCTGTCCTCTCTGCACTGGCACATTGATCCTGATCTCCCCGGTCTTGCCGGAATCGGATCTTTCAGCCAATGAGCAGCTCCACAGGAGCAGCTCGGGGGTTAGGTCTTGCTTAAAGGCACGTGACTGACGAGGCTGGAGCAGACACACACACACACACAGAGTCATCCTGCATGCCTGGAAATCCAACTTGAGGCCACCTGTAATGTATCAAATGCTGATGAACCATTTCTGCTCTTTCTGCTCCGCACATGCACATGTGAGAACTGTGAATGAAGAACCCAACAAAGATTTGTGTCATGTCCTACTAAAGCCACCAGCTTCTTTGTAGGATTCAACTTTAGATCAAATAATCATTTACTCTCACGGCCATAGACGCAGGATTAAAACTAGCACGCTTCTGGACCCTTATGAATAAAAGCTACTCCCAAAACACCTGAAGACTGCCTGCGGCACTCCTTGTATTTTAAAAGAAGTACGCTTTGTTGTTTGTTTTCAAAGCAATTATATATATATATTCAGAGATCAGTGAAATTCTGGTTTGATGTAAAGCTACTCTCTAAAAGTACTGAAATACAGTGTTCTAATTAAGCATATATTATGCAAACGCTATGCATCTCCTGGCAGTTTGGTTGTTATTAGTCCATGATATATACAGCCTCGTACCCAGACTGCTAATGAGCAACACTATATGTTAAAAAGATCCAGCACTATTTCCACGCTGCAAAATGCACATGTGCGTTCAATGAGGGAAGCAGCTAACATTCCTGAAACATGTGATATTTGATTTGTGTTGGCTCCTAATTCTCTGGTCTGCGTGTGCAGGCTGTGGCAGGACATTTAAATGCTCTCTGTGGATGGGAAGGAAAGGAATCTTTGGCACATGCTCATGGAAGCTGAAGGCCTCATCTCTTTCCCTCTCGCAGAATGCTGCTCCAGCTGGTCCGAGCCAGGCGAGCGGTGGCAGCAGGGACGGTTTCAGATTTCATATTTCATTGCAGGATTGGTGGTGGCGGGAGGCTGGCGGGGCGTGGGGGGGCGGGGGGGGGGGCAGGGAGTTGGAGTGAGAAACCAAGGGAGACGGAAGAAGCTGTGAGCAGCTCCTGCTGCAGGGAGACAGATGTCCAGAAGCACGGGGACAACATATGGACACACTCAGAAGGAGAGAGACTCATTATGCAGACAGTTTTACATACCAGATTAATAGTAATAGTAGCGCAGCATAGTATCTGCTGCCTTTCACACAAAGTACAAACACCACTGCACAAATCACAACATAAATAAATATATAGACTAACAAAGCTAAAAACGTCTTTCCACAGCCACATTGAGTTTGACTTGCATTTCAAACTTACTGCCAAGTTTCACATTTTCCCAATACAGTATTTTTTTATGAGTTGCAAGTGAAGTTGGGTTGCTGCAGAGCCTTGAACGTGGCTTCTGTGTTACCTCTGATATCCAGGAGATGGCAGCGTGGAGCAGAAAACACACTAAAGGCAGCAGCAGTTACATGGAGAGACTCAATTTACCTTGATTCTACGCTTGAAAGCTAAACATTAACACACTTCCTTGCAGAACTGAAGAGTTCATGAAACTTAGCAACCAAATTGAGTTTTCTAATGTGCAAAAGAATTCGAGGGCGACACGAGGAGATCAGCAAATCTATTGAAAACGACGATGATCTGGCACTTGTAAAGTGTAACACAGCAGATATTACTGTGCTGTAGACACTAGGACAGACAGCATTAGTAATACACTGTGGGATCCTATCGCTCTTATTCCCATCCTGCATAATGTATGTTAAATTCATGAACATAGCATTTTTTCACACTCAGTCTGCTCTGTGCTGATGTAACAATGTAATGAATAACAACGATGAATAATTAATCATTCCACAATTGCCGATGAAAGATTAAGCGGTGTGTTTTCCTGTAATCAAGATGCTCGCTGAATGCCAGGCGAGCGACGATCTGGCGCTGTACATACATCACGGCGGACATCTCACACACACACACATAGAACACAGATCCACAGGTCAAAGGGGAGCTGAAGCAACTGGAGCACGACGCTCTCGTTCCATCTCCAGAGACTGTGTTACTCTCTGGCTGCGGCGGCGTCTCCGCCGTCCTCTCCCTCCCTCCATGTTTGATTCGACCACAAACGATTGACTGTAAGTGAACGCGCGCGAGAGCGGGAGTGCATCTTCTCCTGCTCGCCCCTCACGTGGCCTCTCCATTCCACTTATTGTTGTACCAGACCACAACAGAGTGTGGGTTTCTTTAAATCCGTCAAGTTTTACCTGTGATTTAAAGAAAAAAAAAAACTCCTAATTGTTTCTACACCGTTGTCAGAGAATGATGCAGCAGCTGCCTCGAGCTGATGTCCAATAATTCAGCGCATTTGCGTGCAGCTCTGACATCGAGTGTGTCTGGGGGGGGTTTGGGAGGTGGGGGATGAAGGAGACCAATCAATGGATCGGCTCAACGTGCAAAAAGTGGACCCTGTCGAGCTCTCACATCTGAGGCGAATCCATATCTTCATATTTCCTCGTTTTTTAGGGGGAGCGAGGTGAGAGTAAGACATCTCCACTGACATTGTTGGGAACCCCCCCCCCCCCCCCCCCCCTCGCTGGCAGTTAGATATGATTGCGCTGTCAGGCCTGCGAGGCTGCTCTCTCTGGATGTGAGAGATTTCCTGAGAACATGCATATTTCATTGCTCTGAGACTACGTTTTTAGAAGCTTCAAGTTTAGCGTCGCCCAACGAATGGAGAGCCCGGTTTTGGTGCGTGGCTGCCACGTTGCATCACTTTCCCTGTTTGTCCTCTCACGCTCACACACACACACACTAATGTCACAACATCAACATCGATCATGTCAAAAAGTCCGAGAGATGCAATCCGATATCGGGAACCCGCCCGAAGGTCAAGTCCTCATCAAAGTCGTTCCGATTTTCTCGCCACACGAGGAAGCAGCCGACGGCTTGGCCCCCACGTTGCCGTGGCAGCCAACAGCCCCTCTCTGCATACGATCGGTCTGTTGCCATAGCAGCCCCGTGGAGCTTTCCTGCCAGTCAGTCTAGCAGAGAACACGAGTGAACCAGTGGTGCCCCCATCCAGAGAGGCCTTGTGTGTCTTCATCTGTTGCCATGGCGCCGTAATAGCGTTCCGGATAGATCTGGCATGGCAGGGAGTCGTTTCCTTTATCTTCCAACGCATTATATTGAGCCCGGCCTGCCCGTGTTCAGCGCTCACAACATGGTGAGCAGACAAAGGAGCCAAAAGGGGAAACAGTAGATGTCAAGATAGCGTATCTATTTTGAGATGTGGAGTGGTGTGTTCGTCGGGGGATAATTAGGAGGTGCACGGAGATGTTAAGGAGACGCGCCTGACAAAGTAACCTGGAGTGGATTCTCTTTTTATGTAACACTGTGTTCGCGTGAGTAGTCCTGCGGTGCCTTGTTGTACTGACTCAGACGTGTGCTGGAAACTTAGAGAGAGCCGGGCGTCTCACTCTGGCTGCAGCTTGATGACTGAAACCGGAGTGGACAACGAAACCAATGTGTCTAAACTAAGAAAAAAAAAGAAAAAGATGACAAGATGTTGCTACTGAATATTTCGTATTTAAACAAACTATTAATCAGCATTGTTAAACTGGGATAGGACATTTCTTTATGTAAGAAAATACTTCAAGGTTTTCTTTGAATAAAGCCTTCAAGTTATATTATATAACTTCCATTGCTTTGCCTTTGTTTCCTTACCTCATCGCTATTTCAGTATAATCTCATCAAATACATAAAAGGCATCTGGGGGGGTGACCTGGTAGGTGGTTAGGGTGTGTACCATATGGGCAGCTTTAATTCTGCTTTTTCCCCCCTTTTTCTCTCTGTCTACTGTCCTATAATAATAAATACAGCAAAAAGCGCCATCTGAGAGCTTAGCAGCCTGCTTGTGTCCTTCCTCTCCTCTGGTTTAAGTCCAGGCAAACTCCACACCGGCGTCTTCATCAGCTGCCAGGCTGCGGGGGCCGGCCAGGTTTGGCCCTGTGGCGAGCTGATAGCCGCGCTTGGGACGACATCCATCGCACCGCACCGCACCATTTGGTGACCTCAGCGTGAGGACGGCGGGGCGGCGCTTGGCAGCGTCGGCGGCCGCTGCCGTTTGCCCTTTACGGAGCGGGCGTCTTTTGTGTCCTCACTTGTGTTGATGAATCGCCGTTACGGGGGCGAGAACAAAAAGCAGCGCGCCGACATTAGGTGATGAGTAGACATTAGATAATGAGGTAACGTTAGGACCCCGTCCACTGAGGGGTTTCTTGTTTCCCTACTTTGACACCTTATAGTCACATCTACACTCTTACAGTACGCAGCTTTCAGCCCCTAAAGAGAAGGGGCCTTTCAGCCTGTGACCTGGAGGTGTTTCTTTCCATAGTTGAAAAAGCTGCTCCTTGCTTCCCTCTAAATCTGTCACTTTAATGACCTCACATATACTACCTTCAGACGTATGCATCAACAATGTAAGGCTTCGGCCCCTTCCTGGTCCTCCTGGTGTCTCCAGGAATTTCTTTCCAGATGTTTGGCGGAAACATCTGATGTCACATTCCTTTTCCCCCTCTGTGGGACTCACCTCCAGGAAGTCTCTTTTTTTTCTTTTTTTTTAAAGAAGCCGTTTAAGCCCTTCAGGCCAACCCGTCAACCCGTGGATGATGCACGGCAGCAGGAGAGGCGCTGTCCCTCGGCTCAGACGTGTGCACAGTTTATAACCCACACTTTTCGAGTGAGAATATTGTCAGTTTGAAGGAATTTAGATAGGAGTCACAACTTGCTGATGCGAGTGTCAGAAATCGCTGTTAATAGCATGAACTCTTGGATTCGTCCAGCTTTGTGTCAGAGGAGCGGGCTGGTGGCTGGGATATAATGATGCTAAGAGGCTTCTCTGGCTACACAGTCCATCTTTTAATATGAAGCTGCAGACTCAGGCACTGCAGCACCTTCCATAGGGCTGTGTGGCGGTATGCAACTACTTCTGCACCATTTGAAATGTGCAAACCTGTCAAAAAAACTTGTTCCCATTGAGTGAACTAACACATACAAGGACACAGTGATTTCAATTCAAATCAACTCACAGCTCAACAAAGTAAAGCATCTTCTTTGAGATTAGATGTGGTTCAATTTCGCTCACCATGCTGGAAATGTTTGTCACCATACTGGATTAACTGAGTGTCCCAGTTTCATCCATGACACTTATTGTCATTGTGACAGTGGAATATTTAAGATGCATTCAGAGTTGCAAAAAGAAGACGGAACAGCTGTGAAGTTAAAGAGCTAAACTCAAGATAAAGTTCACACCTAAGAAAAGACTGGTTAATCTATTAACGCTAAACAGAGCATATTCCTCAAAGCGCCTCCAGGCATGCATTAGGACGGTATAAAAAGACTCTTCTTTTCCCTCATTACATATTCCAGAATCTATGAATATGCCATTTTTTTCATTAAAGTGCAAGGATGCTTCAAGTTTAAAGGTCCCACATCATGCAAATAACCACTTTCCTAAGTCTTAAGACCTATGGTGCATGCATCAAACGGATTCAAGGCCTGTTTGCACTGCCTTGACTTTTTGACATTCTGCAGTCACTCTCTCTTAGCCTTTTTTCACTCTTCTGTAAAATTACATTGAGTTGTTTTTTTTTGTACTTTAAATTAAATTGCAAATATGTCATATTAGGCGTATAAAAAGGATCTTTTGTTTCGTTTAACGCAAATTTAGTTGGTGCTGAGAAGGCCATAACTAAGTGTCCTGTTGTGATGCAGAGCTCAGCTAACCAGCTGCTGCTGTAGCTTTATATTTACCATGTGAGTGAGTAAGTGTTCATGGTGTGATGAGGTGTTGTTGGCGAGGGGGAGGGGGGGGTGATATTTCCTTCCCACCTTACTGTCCTCTGCAATCACCCTGACGTTTTCTAGAAGCCCGGCCTGTGAGCGGCTACGTCCTGAGTTCTCCCAGCTGAACAGAGGGTGAGCCGGGTCCTGCAGGTCCTACAGGTTCTCTCTATGCTGTCCTCCTACAGAGCTGTGGGCAGAGTCACAACCAGCCAATCTTCTCTGCAGTTTTAATGGCTTGTTGCGGTAATTTCCTTTCAGCCTGGGTGACGTTCCCGTACAGTGTATGCTAGTAATAAGTCCTCCATATCTGTAGGCCTGTGTAGCCGATGTCTTGAGTCCGGCTCCATCGGCTTGATGGTGAGAGGCTGAGGATGCACAAAGTATTTAGTAGTTGAATTGATAGGATATTGCAAAAAAAAATAAAATGCCACATTCAGCCTTCAGTGAAGCGAGTTAAATGCATGGCTGAACAGTGGCGTGTGACGCAATGAGAAAGCGCACAGTGACACGGTGACCTGGTGCCTTCGTTACTATGTCGGCAGTGTGGAGTTACTTTGTCGGTTGAAGTGTCAGAGAACAAAAATAGATTTGCAGTTTGCAACAAGTGTTCAACCAAACTATCTAGAAGGGTGATTCCTCTGCAAAGAATGGATCAGTACTACTTCTACAGACAGAGACGGCTGCAGCAGCTAAAAGTAAAGCTGGTCACAGCCCCACTCCGCCCATGGCCGACATCTTTGAAAAGTCAGAAAAGTTCACAAAGGAACGGAAAGAAAAAGCAAACGGAATCACAAAGCAGGTGATGGAGGCTTTGGATGATCAACCATTTAGTAGTTGAGTGTTTCTAGGATGTCTGCTCACTGGAGATATTTCTGTGAAAAACATGTATAAAAATGTATTCTCAACCATTTATGCCATATTAAAAGCAATAGTGGAAAAGGTAACATTTCCATTTGATACTCAGTGTTCAGGTATCCAAATATTTAATACATTAGACAGTGATGCTGCCCAGCTCTCTGTATGCTGACTCGTCCCCTTGATGAGGCCGAGGACGGCCGGCATATTTAATAATCATATTGCTGTTGAGGGTGTAAACAGAGCGATGGAGTTTATTGTTGAGGAAACCGCTGAGGGCTCAGCAGAGACCTTATTCCACATCCTCACCACCTGAGCTCCGTCTGCAGCGACTGTTCCAGTTACACCGATGCTGTAGTTAAAACAAAAGAGTCAAGCTGCCGTTGTTCCGCCGCACTCCGCTCGGCACAAGTGTCATTCAGAGACAGAGGGAAGTGATGAGTAAGCACTCCCACTGGCCAGGTTGGTCTCGGGCCAACGTTCACCTCTCTGCTGGCTGTGTTGCCCTTGCTCTGTTTCATCCGTCTCCCACATGTGCTCTTCCATCAGCGCGCTGCAGCGGGAGCTGATTTGTGAAGTCTGCTTTCTGCTGATTTGATTGATGCCACGAGGCTTTCTGACAGATGACATGATTACAGCGTGCTTTCGTTGCGGTTCTAGTGAGAGCGTGAGAGGAGTTGGGCCCATTTTTACCAGAAAATTGAAGGTTTAATCAAACAGGTCAGGAGAGTGTTTTTGCTTGGAGTCCTTCTTTTTACAGGTAGGTGCAGAAAAAACTTTGTCCGAGGTCCAAACGCTGACTCCTACGAGGAAAAGAACAAATTGGATCACATCTCATCCCCTCGCAGATCCTCGCACTGGCTTCCAGTTTCAGAAGTGATGGTACAATTCTCCCGTCTCAGCCTTCAAATTCCCCCCCGGGGGCATATCAGAGGCTAGTGAAATGGCTTTTGGAGTTTATGATCCTAGCTGCTGAAACACATTGCCAGATCGTGTTTAAATGTGCCTCTATGTTAGGATTACTGCAGACAAAAACCATTCCTGCTTTCTCTTTAAATGTTATTCCCCTCTCTGTGTAGAAATCGGTTGCTCCATAATAATAATAATGTTAACTTATTGCGCTTTAAACATCTCTTCTTTAGGTTGTAATGCAGGAGATCACTGACCCTTCTCTGAACCCCATGCATATACCAATAAAAAATAATCAATGCTCATTAGATCCTCCAGTGAGGTCCGGATGGTGGCTTTTTATTTTATTACATTGCTTACGGGTGATTTGTTGGTTCAAATGTAGGTCAGCGCTGCCATGTCAGAAAGTGACACCGCCGATGGACCTGTCATTGAAACAGAATAGTTCATCATAATACTGTCCTGACACGTCATTACTCATTCCACTCGGAGAGGCAAAATCTCCTTAATGCGCTTTGACAGCTCAGATTTTCAGCTGTCCTTCCAGCAGAAAAGGTTAATTTGCCCCGATAACGCAAATGAGTCAGAGCTCCGCGAAGCCTTTATTCACCGAGAAATGTTGATTAAAATATTAACATATGAATAGATGAATGACCTCAAAGATGCTCCAGATAAAAGCAGTCAAAAGTGGTTTGTGTTAGGTCGACTACGGGCAGAGAAAACCTTTTGATTGGAAATACTTTTTTTTTTTTTTTTTTTTCGGGCAGTTGCTACAATAACTGGGAATGTTGTAATAGAGATAAGTGATTAATGCGCTAAATAAATGCATTGGAAAAGGCCGTACTGTCCGGTGAATAAGCAAATCAATTTTGGAGAGAATCCACGTCTTCAGATTTACAGCATATTTGGCAAAACAATACAAGGAAGTCCCTCATCCCAGCACCAGCCGTCTGACCTATCTATCACTCACTCACTCACTCAGGTGACTCACTGGAGCCTTTTAACAAGATTAAAGAGCTTAGCTTAAGAAAAAAAACACTTTAGGGAGTTTTGCCTCATGGTCTCCCATCACACCACTTAGTCTATAAAGTCCCCTGACACCAAGTTCAGGTAAGTGTCACATAACCGAAAATAGAAATTGGAGTGGGGCTGTGAAAAAGGACAAACTGGCGACTTTAGCCAAAAATCCATGTCACAAAAAAGAGAGAGAGAGATAGAGATTGTCTTTCAGAGTTTGTTCCGGAATCACACGCATACGGACTAGGAGCCCAGGACACAGATGAACTGCCGTTCTTAGGCCGGTAGCCACGTCTGTCACCGGCTGCTGGGGCATTCTGGGATGTGTCAGTTACATCCTCTCCGGGCCGCATTGTCAGCTCACGTCAAACAACAAGATTAAAGTTCTGGCTGACATCCTCTTATCCTAAGCACTTTTGACTACAGAACATCAACAGATTATGGACGTGTCCAACCCATCGTTCAGAGGAGTTCCCTACATGAGAAGGGCAAATTATTCCATTAAACTTCCACCTTTAAGTGTTTTTTATTCTTTCGTTAAAACTTCAGCCATCTGTTCTACGCCAATAATCCACGCTCAGATGTGAGGACTCCTGCCACAGGTCATAGGTCAGAGGTACACAGCAGCCAAACTAAGCCTCTCACAGTTAATGAGAGAAGGGCAGGAGACTACTGTCTCTGTGGCTGCTCTGGCCATCAGGGCGCTGAGAAAAATAACTCGAAGCTGGAAGAGGAAAAATCTCCTAATGAATCAAAGCCAGTTCATCGTTTGAAGTGAACTAAAGTGCTTTACCATGAATCACGTTGCTAATTGGCGCCTATAGTCCTGCAGAACTCGGGATTCCTGTCTACAGCGTGACATCATTTCAACACATATCCTGTTTCTTAGTTTGAGGGTTGTTCTGTGTGGCGGCTACATGCTTTGGGAATAAGGATTTAACTTTGCTTTGTGATCACATGCCCCAAAAAGGTCTTGTTGCTATGTAATTCCCTTTTTGTCTATTTGCCATATAAATGAGTGCAGTGGGCCCCATAACCACCATGAAGCCCTTTCCCTTAAAAGGCTATATTTTATAGAGCACTCCCCATCCTATATTTTAGTTTATCATTGGTTTGATCAGGTTCCAAAACTTTTTTGGCTCATCTGCAGATAATCTGAGAAAATTTGAAAGTTCATGGTGGGGCCGAGAAAGAGACAGTGAAGCTGAGGGACAAATCCAGCTCTTTGTTCTTTCTCTCTCGGGCGGTGTTGGGTGGTGTCGGGTGATGGCGGTCACCTGAGGCGATGAGGAGGAAGCAGAGCCACGTGTGTTTTACAATGACCTGGTTGGCTGGCAAGTAGTCAAATTAGGCCGGTGTTTCATGGCGATGTCATGTACAGCAAGTGGATGCTCGGTATCTGTGGTTTTGTTTTCAAAGCTTCCCTTAGAGTCAGCTGAGTGCCTGAGAAAGAGACACACACACACACACACACACAGCAAGAAACCACAGCTGACAAGTTGACACCTCACAGATCTGTGCCAGTAGGCCGCCAGCAATAGGGACACCAGCTGTAGCCACACTGGCTGTGTGCTGCCTATTCTTTCCATTTTGGCCTATTTTGTTTTTGCCTTATGTTCTGTTTCATGTAAATTATCTCAAAGCGCAGCTGTCTGGACCACAGGGGGGTACGTCACCAGTCATCCTCGGTGGTCTCATCCATAATCAGCATCAAACTTCAGAATGGCCAGCAGTCCTGTGATGACGGCTTTGGTTCTAAAAAAAAATATAGGGAGCAAAAAGATGATGATGATTTTTACATGTAAAAAGTATTACTCGGTCTCATTTATATAATACAAATTTGGTGTGTATTCATGAGTGTCAGATTGTGCATAGGGCCCCCTAACCGGCAGCAGCAGCCCTGGCTCTGGTGGCATGAGTCCACCCTGTGCTTTGCAGATTGTGTTCAGCTGCACCAGCTAATCTGCAGCGGTCTCATTTGGCTCCAGCGCACACTCAGTCATGGGAAAGATAAGCGCTGCAGGCAGGTCCCCACCTGTCCCGCTTTGGTGTGGTGAGCAGGTCCCCCTCCGTTCTGCTGGATGGAGGAGGCTGCCATACAGGCTGGAGGCACCGCGCTTCGACTGGGTTGGAGGGACGCCATTCCTGCATGGCTGTTGGATGGATGCTGTTGTATGATGGGAGCTGAGGGGTTTGGGAAGGAACTGAAGGACCCACAGCCCAGCTGCTGCTGGTGTTGAGTTGTGTGTTTCTGTAGATCAGTTCCTTACTTGTTTTAAGAGAGTATTGATATAAGAATAGAATTTTCTCTTCACTTCACACACACACACACACATATATATGTGTGTGTATATATATATATATATACATACATATATATATATATATATATATATATATATATATATATATATATATATATATACACACACACACACATGGGAATATATATATAAATATATGCATATATATAAATATATGCAAAAATTACAATTGTAACAGGTGAAAATCTCTTTTTTTGGTATTATTATCAATTATTATTGAGTGGAATTATCTTAGTCCACTGGCAGATGATTTATCTTATTTAAAGTGTTTTTATTTTATTTTTTTTATTTTTTTTATTTTATTTAAATTTCCAGTGAAGCTCATAAAACAAAACAGCTTTTTATAAAAAAAAAAAAGAAAAAAAAAAAAGAAGACCTCTTTTCAGTTCTCAGTATATAAAACCCACCAGCTGTAGTTATTTTAGAATCACAGGAATCTGCTGGTCTTTTCCTGGACCGAATCACAGGATCTAATGATTTTGCTTTATGGCCCTGCAGCCTGTTCTGAGAAGCGATGACGTAACTGGAGGTCGTGAAGACTTGTGCGGCCGATGCCAAGACGCCGCATTCTTTCCACTTGGTTTACCTGTTCAGGTAATATCACCTGACCGAGGCTGTATCCATGGTAATGAGCCCCCGCAGATGCCCTCGACCCGGGCTCCTCTGAAGGGTTGATTAGCATGCATGGGTAAATGGATAAGGCCTGAGCTCTTCCCTCCTCTGGTCCTGTCAGCTCCTAGCATGAGCTCCGGCTCACCCCTGCAGAAGACCCAGCTGGCTGCACCCTCCCGTCATGCCCACGCCTGCTGCATTCCACATGACTGGACTCGTCCTCCAGGTCCCAGAGACCACGCTCATATACTAAATATCGATGCCAGGATGTCTCACTGAATCACATGCAATGTTTTTTTATGTAATCTAAAAAAAAAAAATGTGCAGCAGCAGCAGAATCTGTAAATCTGCAAACGACAGAGGTTTTTTTTTTCCTGAACATTTGGCCTCGCTATGCAAAACTGACATGTTCCTATGTCATCATATTTCTCTCAGGGTGAGCTCTCTTTTAATCATCCCCCCTATCTGTTGCTTTTTTTTTTTTTTGCAAGTCACACCTTCTAAGGGGGCTTCAAACAAAGATGTCAGCAGAAAAAAAAAATATTCCATGCACAACCCCTCAGCTGTCACTTTTGCCCTCTCATTTGATTCACCACTGTCCCAGCCCTCCAGCCCAGATAAAAAGGAACCTCATCCAAGGTGTTTTGCGAGGCATTATAAAATGGTTGCCATGGATACCCAGTCTGAACCGGCTCCACATACAGGCAGCAGAATAGAAACTGACAGATGCTATATTTCACATTTCAAAAATCCACTTTCTCTCATCAGCACAAACGGATGCTGTAAATGCCAAAGATCAGGACCCTGGGAATTGGTCCGTTAGGCTATTAGCTGTGGTCCGTAAAACCGCGTTCTGAGGGGCTATTTGCTTCTTGCTCCACGGAGGTGTGTTGAATGGTATTTTCCGCTTCATTCGGTCTTTGTTGTTTCTCCCTGAAGAGATGACCTATATTATCTAGGATGGGAGATCAAAGAAGGCGTTTTCACTGTGATCCCATGAAGCTTGGATCTTACAAGCCCCAATAATCACCCCCGATTACACAACCTCCTCACTGCATGTTCGAAAAAAAATGGCTCGAAAAACATCTTCTTCGTAGCTGCTCAGCCTACAGCGTGCATGATCCTGAAATACCGGAGAACAGCCCTTTTGATGCTGAGGATTATAATTACCAGTTTTTCTTTAGATAAAGCAGCATCTGAACATTGCTTTTTATTCCCTTTTTCATGTTGAGAGAAACTGGTGGAGAAGAATTCTCTTCCGGCAAAGTTTCAGCACAACTCCTGAAAGTTCATTCAATTTCACAATTCAAGTGAGTTGTGAAAAATTCCGTATCTAGGACTATCTTCCATTACAAGAATATGCAGCCTAACCTCCATATTTTGGCCATCAATTCCCATTAGCGCTGCTAGAAGATGATATGTGAGCTAATGCTGACCTGTATTCATGTTTAGGTCCCTGGTTGCCTATTCATCAACCATTTATACTGTGGAAATGAAACAAGGTCACTAGTGGGAACCAGCTACCTGCTGTGCATCCCCCCCATCCCCCCAGCCGGTTCCTCCACTGATGGTCTCGTTCTATTTCCAGAGCTCCAGATGATGTCAGAGACACATGGATCCTGAACATAGAAACGGAGTGGAAATTGGAAATGCCCATATGTCTCCATGACCTGTATCAGTCGCCATGCTGTCACGCATCTCATTAGCCACAACTAAGAGCTGCAGATGGACTCTACCGGTCATTCATCGTCTTCTCCCTGCAGCACCTGAGCAACAATGGTGCCCATGATGGTTACTGTAGGAAACTTTAGTGTGATTTATGAGCTTCTCTACCCCACTTTTGAATTATCATGGTGCGAGATAATAACATAGTGGTCCAAAAAAAGGTATTTCAGCAATAAGTTTGTTCTACTAACAACTTTTGCTTCTGCATAGCCAAAGCCTGACAATGGTTATTCTTCTGTGCCTCAAAGTGTCATTGTTGTCCAAACTATCAAAACCACCTTGATTAGAATCACGGATACAGTTGTGAAATCACTTGAGAAGATTGTGAACACAATGCAGGGTAAATATGGATCCCCCCCCCAAGGAAGTGTCCTCTCACATCTTCTATTTGTGTTGTACATGACCAAGTGCCAAAACAAGTATATGCGACCATCAGGTTCGCAGATGAGTCTGTGATTTGTCTGTGTTTAGTAACTCAGGTCGTGGCCCTGTAGTGACAGAATGTACAGAATTGTGTAGGATGTCCATTTTATACATATTTGTCTCTAGAAGTATGGAGATGACAATGGATTTTAGGAAGAATCCTGTAGTGGTCTCCCGAGTGTGTGCAACAATATAAATATCTTTCTACTGTAATCGATGACAGGATAACCTTTGGGCTTGGTGTGGATGCTGTAAGCAAAAAAGGCCACCAGTAGATATATTTTGCTGGCTTAACAATCTAACTCTATTGTGTGTGGCTAGGATTTTAAAGAAGGGCCAATCAGTGCTGGCTGATTCCTGCAAACCTCTGTCCAGGGAGTTCTGATTACCATTGGCCTCTAAAACAATATCTTACAATTTTATGTTGTATAGTATGTTGCATTGATTGTCGTTGTTGGGATTTTTGTTGTATTTATTGTTTTGTCTGATGGCTTTGTGTGGAATTGTACAACAATTTGCCCATTGGGGATGATAAAGTTTTCCTTGACCGAGACACAAACCAGAACAGTTGTTTTCATCACCCCTAAATCTCTAAATGCTCTGAGCTATTATTTTCTATTGCTTCAGAAGGAAACTTGGCTTTTAAACTTTCCAACTATGAAGACCTCTGAATTCTGAAGCAAAAAAAAGGCATTAATGATGATGTCTCTAGGAGAGAGAGCTGGCTTCTTCTTCTTCACTGAGCTCACATTCCAAGCTTCCATGTCCCTAATTAGCCAGAGTCCAAGCTTAGAAAATTAAATGAACCCCCTGCAGCTCCTCGTGAAGCTTCTTCAGATATATCTCATAGCTGCTAACCATCATATTACATGCAGAAATAATGTCCGAGGTGTAAAGGGAGCTGGTGGGAAATGACATGGTTGTATCCTCTGTGCAGATAACAAAGCCAGTTAGATTTCATAATGTAAAACAGAGATCCGTTGGAATTATTTTTGACAGTATATGTACAAGAGCCCTTCTGCGGTGCGCCGTCTCCCGGGGTGCAAGCATGTGTGAGAAATGATCTATTTTTTGATAAGCATCAGAAAATGGCATGAGCAGATCCGATACAGATGGGATAGGAGAGCTGTGAATAGGGGACACATCATTCAAGGCCGAGAGGACAGCAGAATGGTGTCTTAAATAACCGTGACAGACATGATATCTCTGAGGACTGAATTGAATTATTGAATTACTGCTGGGAATGTCCCTCCCGAAGACTAGCTCCCCAGAATTAGATCTGCTTGGTATGTCACTCCCCTTCTTCTTCTTCTTCTTCTTCTTTTTCTTTTTCTTCCCTTTTATATCCCTCCTGTCTTTCCCTCATATTCCTTCTTCCTGTCTTTGTGGCAGCGAATACCCACTGAACCTCCTAATTTATCACCATGCTTAATTCCCTGGGGGTGTCTTCTTTACAATAAATGATTAAGTGTGTAAGAGTAAAGTCATTAGTGCAAAGTGGATAGTCTGCAGAAATAAAGTAGCCCCAATAGCTGTGGAGTTTCTGCAGGAGTCTGCAGTCTTCTCTGCTTTCACGTTTATGTAACAGAAACTATGTTCCCTATAACAAAGAGCAAGCAATGACTTGACTATTCCTCAAACGTCGCACGTTGTGTAAACGCTAATGACTTTAAGTTTTTCCACTTTAGATATTGATTTAATTACGCAGATCATTTGCCGGAAATTCTTTGGAGCGGAGCACATTAGCCGCCATCAACAAAGATGCATTGGGGAGTTCATCAGCGAATCCCAAGCCTCATTTGGTGGGGAGCTAAGCTAAATGCAGAAGAAGCATGAAATCCGTGTGAACTTCACTCCGCGACTTGTAAAATCTGAGACGGTGCTCTCTGGCTGATTGCTGATTGGAATCAAGAGCTGTTGAGTAATCTCTTGAACATAAGGTATTAACTGAGAGTGGGATGTGTTGCTGATGATGTGAGGGAGGTTGTAGACTCGTAGTGTGGTTTTGGTCAGATTCTGCATCCGGCGTTATTTCCAAATTTTTATTATGAAAAGTCAACATTCAATATAAATTTGACAGGTATAGTAGGCTAGTGACTGCATTATAGCATTATCCAGATTTTTACATTATTTTTTACCCTTGTGACAAAATAATAAACCAACAGAAATGTTTGGTTGGGTCGTTATGAAGTGTAAAACTACCATTTCTTAAGGATTTCCTCATTACCTATATTTGAGATAAAAAGCTGCCAATATTTGTTATTATTTCTTTCAATTTCTTCTTGAAATTAAAAGACTGAAAAGAATACATCATCGTAACGTTCCACAGAGGCAGAATAAGCAGAGACAAAGTAAGAGTCGGAAGATATAAAAAGCTTGTTAAAACAATTCAATATCTTCATTTTATCATGACAGAATCCTCTTAATCTGGAGACATTGTTCATGGAAAAAAGGTTCTATGCTTTTTTGTGCTTTCAAAAGTTTTCCTATAGGGTTGTTTAGATTTTCAGTAGTCACAAATATTATTCTGATTAGACTTTATTGATACAAGAAAAGCATTTGTTGGAATCTGTCGTTCTTGCAATAGCTCATGAATGGTATGCATTATCCCAGAGAAAAAACAGGGCTTATCACTGCCCTTTAGACTGTAAATCCTGAGTAGGGTAGATGCATTAATGATTCGTGTAAAACCATCATTAAGGAATGTCAGGGAACAACTCTATTCTATTCCAATTACCAGGAGACAAATCATGCTTTAGATACTCCCTGTTCATTAAAATGATTCCTCTTACAAACGATGTGTAATTTAAATATAGGGTCTAAGTGTTCCAGATGGCAGCAACAACACAATGGCCACTTAGGACTTTGCAAAAAGATATCAACAGCTGGAAATTTAAGAGGAGCATTAGTCAGAATCACGTCAGTTAAGGTGGACTTATCAGGGCATGTGGGTGAATTAATTAACTGGGTTAGACTGAATCACAAAAAGATTGTGTGCTGCCTTTAATGCCTGCTTGCAACACATTTGTTTCCAATCAGGGATGAGTAAAATACAAATCAGTCAAAGAAAAATCAGTTAAGATCACCAGCTAAAACAATTTTGCCATATTTTGTCTGGAGGACAGACGCTTTAAAGACTGCAGCGTGTCGTTTACGGCAGATGGAGGCCTGTAACACAACATTACCAGAGGCCCTTAGCATTTCCCACATTCACTGGCATGAATTCCAATTGCTCGCAGATTGATTCAGGCAGAACTATGCAGAGGGGACATTTTTATTTACATAAATAGCAGCACCACCTTTCTTTGGTCTGTCAGCACGTTTTGTCAGCCAAGTTTGGGATATTACAACAGTGTCACGCATATGGTGTTAATCCATGTAGTAATCCTATCCATATTGGATAACAGGTTGGCTACTTCAAGATGAACACAATTTAGACCACACAGATTTGCTGGTGGTGGTGGAGGTGGCGTCTAATCTGTTGATCTGGGGACAATGAATGCCATAAATTATGAGTTACGTAATTTTAATCCTCAATTCATTCTGTGACACCCTCATGCCCTGTATTGATCTGCATCACTCGTGTTTCTCCACTCGTTTGCTGTCATTGTGTATTTCTGCAGAAAATGATCCGTTCAAACCAGAAAGAAGAATGGTTTCGGGTTGATGATTTTGTAATAGTTTGCATCAAGAGTTTTACTCACTTTGATACCTCGTAACAACGTACTTTGGAACATTTTGTTCACAGCAGCAGTGTTAATATCTTGTAAGCCTCTGTTAGCAGCTCAGAAACATCTGTTGTGTGTCATCTTCCTATATCACACAAGCTTAAAACTCTACTGGAAGCTGCTGCTGGCCTCCAGACTGCCGCGACACCGTGGATTAAACACAGCTCTTTAACTAACGCTGGATTATTTCCCCATGTCTGTGTGTTGGTTGACTCCTAACTGCGGCATGCAACACTTTTCTCTCTTCCTTCCACTAATTTATGCCATAAACACATTTCTGGGTCACTAATTCGCAGTCAACTCTGGGGAGTGTCGGCGCGGAGCTTTGTTACTCATTCTCCCCTCTGACCGGTGTAGCTGCCGCCTCTGTCTCCAGTCTCACATCACCCAAACACATCTGGACTGTGTCATATTTCATTTTGTTAAACATGAGCAGGATACGAGCAATTATGTAACTCAAGGGGAGAAGGTAGGAATGGTGAGGCGAAGATGTGTAAGAAAAAAACTGCCTTTCTCTGACCTCACTCACTCACTCAGCATCACTTATAATATACTCCACCATGGTATTTTTTTTAATTATTATATAGGCCTATCAAAGGTATGCAAAAATAAGAAGCAGCTAATGGTTGTCATTTTGCATTGCTATAATATCCATATGGCAAACAGGCTTGCATCTGCATGACAGTTTAAATTGAGTAATTCTGCAGGTTGCTGATTTTTCTGTCCAGACACAACCCTGAAAAGAAAATATTCTGTGTATCTGTAGTACAATATAGTGTCGGGTGCATGTTCTGAGCAGCCCCTCGTTTCTCACGTTGCCCAATAAACACCAGCAACAGAAACGCAGTTGGCCCGCCCCTGCCGCTCTATTGTGAATACGCGTTCAACTGGAAACCACTTCTTCCAGCTTTGGCACCAAAGTGGCGCACCACGACACGCGCGGCTGAACGCGGAGGAGCGCCTTTTTTTTTTGGAACATGCTGCATTGTCAAGCCACAATTTCTGGTAAGGCGTTTTAGGATTCATTTTTTCCCCCATGTCTTGTTTTCTATTGTTTCCTGCGCCTTTTTTTTTATATACCTCCAGACCGAATCCATCTTTGGCGTTCCACGGTCGCATCAGTGACTCCTATTAGGCTGCATCGAGACAGAACGGGCTTTGACGAGTCTTAATTTGGTGATATATCGGCTCGTAGTTGAGCGCATCGTTTCCGATCTCTGACAAATTCGAGGGGGAAGAGTTTAGACGTGAGGAAGGCGTTGGACTCCAATGCGCACTTCGGTCGGTTCACTTTTATCCGTGCGATTCAAATGGTTTTGTTGCAATTTGACGCGAGGTTTGTCTTCTTCATGACGTTTCATCTGTCAAATTTGCGCAGAGACACATGCTTGGGAAAAAAAACACTGGTAGCTCTATTTTAAAGGAGGTAATCCAGTTCAACTTTTTTTTTATGGCCGTAATCTGCCCATTAAATAGCGATTTCTAATAAGTTGGCAGCGGGGGATGGTTATAGGCGCCGAGTTGTAAGTGTTAGTTATGGAAGCATGGGCTTCGTCAGGCCGTGGAAGAGGTGTGGATGTTTGGCGAGCCCGAATACACAGCGTTTGTCTCCGGGAGTCGTGGTGGTGGCTCTGGACATTTTCAGCCTGGCGGCGGCAGCTCTTCTTTTGCTTTTTTTTTTTTTTTTCTTTCTCCCAACAGAAGGGAAACAGATGCGCTGCAATATCAACAGTCGATTACTCACGCAACACTGCGCGAAAAAAAAAATATATATATATATATATATATGCGCCTCTGCAAGCTCAGACCTGAGCGTGAAAAAAAAAAGAAGCAGCCTCCTCTCCATCATCTCCATGCTGCCAGACGAGCATCTTCTTATCTCAGAGAGCAAAAAAAAAAAAAGAAAAAAACGCGAGGAGTTGGCAGCTTCCGTTCAGCACCACAGACAGAGGCACTATTTGTCCACACCCACTTTCGGTCCACGCCACCGCCGCTGCCCTTTTCCTTTTTTTCCTCCACACACACACACACACACACACACGGAGGTCCGCCCACGCCTTATCAGTTGTTGACTCGCTCTCGCCCAGGAGACGTTCGAGTGGATTTTATTGGATGTGATATTCAGAGAAACTCGCCCAGGAAAACAGCAGCCGAGCGCCGGTGTGTTGTTTGCTGAAGGCGGCTCGCAGAGCTCCGTGTTCTGCTCTCCTGTAATAACTTGGATTATCATTTTTCTTTCTCCTTAATTCTGAAGAGCCTTCGTCATCATTATATGTTTGCACCGTGGGGACCGAGATCATCACACAAAAGCGACCTTTTGAATCGTATTAAACGCATGTCTGCATGGGGATCGTGGAATAAGTTATTCATAAGCCCAAAGTCACACATAATTATGAGTGATTAGTCCAATTAAATACCTAGCTACCAGCACAATCAAGGAGGGAATGCTAGAGTCTAATTAATCAGCCTCATGCCCAAATTATCATTCACCCCATGTGGAAGAAACACATCAGCAGATGTCTGTAATCAGGATAAGTGTCGGTGGCTTTGTTGCCCTTTGGACCAGCCAGGCAGCCTTATCAAAAAAAAAAAAAAAAAAAAGGATAAAACAACAACAAATGCAAACACCTTATGTGTCAGAGAATGTGTTGGTGCGTAAACAGATGGTTATTAACTCCAATTTGCCTATGTGATGATGTGCCCTGCAGTATGTGAAGGATGCTGTCGTCTTGGAGCACCGTTGGGTCATGTTGATATAGATTAAGGTGGAAAGCAGGAGGGAGCGTGTTGGTAGGAGAGAGGAGAGGCGGGGGAGAGAGTAAGGAGGCGAGGGTGAGGTGGAGGGAACGTGCCTGCTGGCCTCCTTGTCTGGACACATTACATTTTCATAGGCTGATGTCTCACCAGCATTGCTGAAGCACTCCTTGTTCTCTGCTGTCAACTTAGGTATTTATCTCTGTTTGGCTTACATCATCATATTTATAGATCCAGCAGCACCAGGCGGGTGTTATTCGTCAGTTTTCTGTCCATCTGACGACCAATGTTGGATGTGTGTTTAACTGTGTTCATGCATAGAAACAGCTTACATTCTACCTGGATAATTGGTGGATAATTGGTTTTGCTACTTGGGAAAAATGTGTAATTTTTCCCAGCATTCCCAGTATTATGTTATCATCATTAAATTTGAATTCACTTATATTTTAGCAAACAGATTAACCCTGGGAAACTATCTTTGAACATCTGGGCGCCTGGGGTAGATTCTTACTGTTAATCCAGCCTTGCATGGGTGATAAATCTGGATTACATATATAATCTCAACATATTTACTATAGCTGTTTCTAAATGTCTAATCCTTCTGCTTATCATGTACATCATGAAACTAATCTTTTCCCTCTCGTCATTTGCCAGGTTGAGTGACAAGCCTGCTGTCCGAACGCCGCCATGATAGCCACAGGTGGCCTGCTGCGCATGAACAGGCGCCAGGACTCACTCCGCTCCAAGAACCGGGCGGAAAACAAACGGAAGCGGAAATCCAAGAAAAAGAAGAAGAACGACATTGTGGTGGTGAAGGGGAAGCTCAATCTGTGCTCCCTGGCCGGTTTGGTGGCCGCCGTCGGAGTTATAGTTCTCATGGTCGGGATTTCCATGGCTGTGCTGGGCTACTGGCCCAGCCACAACCAACATGAGTACCAGGAGCGCCGCAGAACTGGGACGTACCACCCCAACAGGATGAGCTACTCCAAAAGCCCACCCGCTTCCTCCAACATCACCAATGATAAGCCTCCCTCCGGCCACACAAATTCTTTAAATCATAGCCATTCTAACAGCAGCGTCCCTGAACCTTCTCCTCACTGTGGCTTCCTCTGTGACTTTCTGAACAGTTACCTGTACTCAGACAATCTGAAAGTCTTCGGACCGCTGGTCATGGGAATTGGCATTTTCCTCTTCATCTGTGCCAACGCGGTCCTTCACGAAAACCGAGACAAGAAAACCAAAATCATCAACCTGAGGGATATCTATTCTACTGTTATCGATCTCCACAACATACGGTCGAAGGAGTACTCGCCTCTCAACGGTTTGGTGAACTACACCCAGTCAAGGAGCGCCGAGGGCCCGTCGGCCTCCTTCCCTGCAAGTGGGATGCTCACACGCAGTTCCTGGCCCTCCACTGGACTCGGTTTACAGGGCGAGTTAGGCGGCGAGGAGAAATTTAGACGCCAGTCCTTGGCCAGCAGGCCGCGCAGCTGGTCCAGAGATGTCCAGACCTTCACGGACACCGTCTACAGCATCTACAAAGACTACAGCAATAGCAGCGAGCAGGCCCCACAACCCAGACAGTGGGAGACCACCTCCATCGTCACTTCCTCCGTCAACGCCTTCACCCTCCCCGTCATCAAACTGAACAACTGTGAGGTTGAGGAGTCCGAGCGGGCGGAGGCGGAGGGGTGTTCGGAGGAAGGCGTCGTCATCGAGGAAGCCGCCGAAAACATCGGAGAGGAAGGACAGGCCAGCGGCGGCCAGGCTGACGAGACGGACGCCAAGGAGACCGGCGCCAAGGAGGAGGACGCCTCCACGGTGGACCCCCCGCCGCCCCAGCAGAGCCATGAGGAGATATCCACAGATACAGCTGACCAGGAGGGGGCCCAGCAGGCCCAGACTCAGCCCCAGTGGACCCAGCTGTTTCCTCCCTCACCGGTTGCCAGGGCGATGGGGTCACGGCTGTCGCTCAACTCCCTCACAGATCAACCCAGGCCTGCACGCCGCTGCAGCCTGTCTGTGTCTGTGTGTCGCCAAGGCGACAGAGCCAGGCGCTTCAGCTGCCCTCGTCTGGAGCGCTCCAACAGCAAGGGCTACATCAAACTGACTGACCTGGGGGGCGAGTCCTTAGAAATCCCTGACACAGACACTGTTTTAGTGGCCACCGAACAGGAAGTAGCAAAGGACGCAGCGGCTGAAGCTCAGGTAGCGGAAGACCTGGTGATACCCAGCACCTCTGCAGAATCCTAGACATTTTTCCTTTGCTGATGAGCCTCTGAAAACTCTTTGATGTCTTGTTCTTTGCTTCGTACCTTTTTCTCCAGTTGCTGATGTGAGGCTTGCCATTACAGAAGAAAGGAAACACGGAGAGTACGCACCCTAAGGACTATTGAAACATAGCCATGAACACACAAGAGCAAAGCTCTTTATAAATAAACCACATCCACAGCTCAATATTCAGATGTAATTTTTCTATTTTTTCAATGTAGCAAGAGCAATACTAAATACTTGTGAGGAGTTTTAGTAATGATTTGTAAAAAAAAAAACAAAAAAACAACAAAAACAAGAGAAAAGAAAGTCCTACACCAGATTTGAAAACAAAGATGAGTTTTATCTTTTTCTTTTGTATAACAGTAGGGAAAACATTGTAGCTTGTAGAATTGCCAAAAAAAATGTCACTGAAAACTACTGTACCACCTGTCCCACTGTAGCATTACATATGCCACAGGAACCTGAATTAGTCTAGATTTGTTTCTCTGCATTGTTGTGTGAAAACCATGTGAATAGGTGAACTGAATTGAATCTCAGGTAGACGTATGGTTTAGGATCGGGACCTTGAAGACAAGGTCATCCCTATGTGCACACTTGTTCATATAAAAATCCATGGTTGAATAAACATGACTGTAACACCTCTGTCCATTCTAATAGGTGTCCATGTGTGATATATTAGATTAAATGAAGCGAATGAAAAGTAGATTGTTTGCTCCAAATAGTTTTACTTGCATTAAGACAAATTAAAAAGATGAAAAAACTAAACAAGTTGGCCTACGAGTGATTGAGTGTGATGAAAAAAGTATAGATTGTAGAGATTTTGTTTTCCTGCACTTTAGCTGCATGTGCCATTACTGGAAAAAGACTGCAGTGATATTGATGTCATTATTTGTGCTAACAAGGATTAATTAGTCAACAATAACACCATTATTTCAAACAATATTCCCCCATTTGATGTCTTACTGATGGATTATGTAACACATCCTACCACAATTTCCCAGAGGTGTTCTCTTGGGTTGAGATGATCTTGTGACTCCAAATGCCATATTATTCAAGTCATTTCATGCTTGCTAAAGCTGCTGCTTTGGTTCCTGTTTGTAAGCATCTGCATTTATTGTTTTTATCTCACTAATTTAGTTCTTTTTTAATTAGCCTTTTGCTTCCACAACAGATTCTCATCACTGTGCAGTGTAGGAGGAAATCTTCCAGAAATGTTCCCTGAGAGTCGAGTTGAAGTGGTGGAACAAGACAAAGTATATTTACTGAACTCAAGTACAATTATGATGAATGTGTACATGAGGGTTTCCATTTCTTACTACATTATACATCTACTCCACTACAACACTACCACTTTGAAGTGGTAGTGTTGTAATTTTATCCTCCACATTTATTCGACAGATATTACTTACTAGCTGTTTTGCATATTCAGATTTTATTAAAGATAATTCTTATTTTGATGAAGGATTGTTATAGTTTTTTTTTTTTACTGTAAACAGAAATTGATGTTTAAAATAAAAAGAAAAAAGTTTTTTTCTTCCACAGATTTTTCCTGTAAATCTAATAAACATGAATAAATTACAATACAATGTAATGTTTTGTGTTTTAAAAAACACAATGTGATTTCATGAGTCTAATATTAAATTAGATGAAAATTATGTTACTCTAAATGACCTTAAAATATTTAAAATTATTATATGTAAAAAGGTAAATCAAATGTTTTATTAGCAAAGTAGCAGTCGATACTTTGTTGTTATTGGTACTACATTCAAATGCAATAAATATTTCAATTAAAATAAGAGCTAAAACTGTATTTATATAGGAGTATAACTGTATTCAGTAATTTTCTGTTATTTTCCAAAAATACACTTTTATGCGCAAATCGATGGTACTTTGCACGCTGGTAGATTTAACAGGTAAACATGATAAAAGAACGTGCTGCTGCTGTATTCTTTATATTATGTCATATAAAGCCTCCACTGACTTTCACACGTGTGGTAAAATCAATGCATCTTGCTGAGCATCGTCCTTGGTCCTGACCCAGCAGCCTGTCCTGTCAGCTCGGCCTAACACCGCCATCTAGTGGTCACGTGACGCGCAGGTTTATCACCGCCGCCACCGCCAGGGGGCGCTGGGACCTTAGCGTGGGCGTGCCCGTTTCACTGTACTACAGGGGCCGTTTTTTTTTTTTTCAGAAGCAGGAGGGGCGGGGTTAGCTCGACCCGTCTCTGGGAAAGGTTTGCCAAAACTGGCGCTTACAGGTGTCTGATCCTTTCCACCCCGACGAGGTCCGCGTCCGGATTCCTCGTCCCAGGGAGCCGTCACCGGAGCCGCAGGAGTCAGGTAAAGTGTTTCCGTTGTGTTGTGTTAAAGTTTATTTCACTCGTCCTCCCCCTGGTGAGACTCACGGACACATTGAGGGTCACTAACTGTTGCTGGACAGTGAAATACAAGTGCGTAACTCGCGTGATTTGGGCTACAATAACGCGGCTGTTACCACCTGGAAGAGACTCTTCCTACACTGTAAAGCGTCAGTAATGTGTTGTTTTCACTTGTCTTTTCTGTCTCCGACGTCGGGCTCTTCAACACCCTGCGACCTGCGGCTCGTCCGGTGACCGGGAATGTGAAATGGTGAGTAGCGACCACTCCATTCACAAAAGAGGGAAGTGAACTACAGACCATACAGTTCACATTTCATTTTAGCTTTTCCATTCAGGATTACATAGGGTTAATAGAGCCACAACTTTTTGCTGCAGTTTTAATTCACAGGTTTGACATTTCAAAAATGACTTTGTGATTCTCTGTGGAAATACCGTGTGTGTGTGTGTGTGTGTGTGTGTGTGAGTGTGTGTGTGTGCGCGCGTGCGTGTGTGTCATGTGTCTAAAAAGTCTATATCAGCATTTTACTCCTGCAGTTCCTTAACTTTTGAGTGCTGCCTTTCTTATAACTGCTGAGCAAACACAACTACTTTTTTTTCTACATACTCTTTCTCTCTCACACCTGATGAGAGGTTTGCTGGGCACAGACAAGCTGTTCGGAAATGGGAAGTTCTCACAGCATGTGCTTCCCACTAATATCCACCCCAAAAATAGATAATGTGAATGAATCAAAGAAGGAAGAGCTCTTTGTTTTATAGAGTCCCTTTCATAGTCTCTCAGCTGCACATTTACAATCAGAGAGGTGCTCAAACACTTGATTTGTATGGTCTCTTTCTTCGAAATTCTGTGATGGCCCAAAGGTACTTATGTAATTAATAATTTATTAAATATTCTGAGTGTGAAAGACATCGGGTTTGTGGATAGACCATTGCTTGTTATCATGCCACATGCCCATTGTCGCAGTTCAGTAGCTTTCACAAGTTTATGAGGTTAAATGATGAAGGTGAATGTACAGCACCAGACAGATAACGCCAGAGCAAAGTCCGTGAGACTTGTCATGTTCAGTAGTCGGTGGCAGCGTGTAGAGTGCCCTGTGTAAAGGTGGCCCTCAATGGATGACTGGAGGGATTTTCCATGCTCGGGATCCTGCGGTCACCATGAATGGGTTATCTTAAGGACATCGTAATTTGCAAAACACACTTTCCTTATGTCACACCATATATAGGCAGGGGAAGTAGTAGTAGTGGTAATTTTCTTTCATATCTATATCGTATCTGTAGCACTGACGCTTGGGAACAAAGGTTTAAAGATAATACAAGACAAGAAGAAAACTGCTTGCGTTGCACTTATAAAAGTCAGAATGACAAGTCTACAAATCCACAAGAATATCTATATGATTTTTACTGAAAATCTAGTAAATTTGAAGCACTTCCGCTTGATGAAAAAAGGAAACTTGCTAGAAAGCATTCTAAGATATACAGTTAATTATGTTAAACTAGCTGTAACATGGCAAGGTGTATTTAAATTTCACAGATAACCATGTTTCTTGCCTGTTTTTTCCAAGCTGGACCACTAGGACACAGGAAGGTTGTAATTATGGGCAAGCAGCAGGGAATTTCCAAATTCTGACTCTTGCCCGGAATGCAGCCTTATGTATCGAAACTGTATTTTTCAGCAGGTATAAAGTCTGAAGATGGTGTTCGACCATTACAATTGAAAGGCCGACTATAGAGAACACTCCGAGCCTGTTCCTTCATTCCTCAGTATATCAAGCATTTCATGCACCATGACATAACAATATTCTATCTCATTTCTGCAGCCCAAAGAAAGAGTCATTCATGTTCTCCCGTGTTGCTCGTATTGCAGCAGACCGTAATGCTTTCTGAGGCACTGCAGGAGTGATTTCTTACACTTGTTTTGATGTAAGGCTCCCAGTGACAAAGGCTATCTCGGGCTATTCATCTTAAGAATTTAAATCAATACTACTGTCAGTTCACTTCACGATCAATAGCACTCGCATTGTGCTGGAGGAGAAGACATTATTTTACCTGCTGCTGTGAGTCATTGTGCTGTGTCTGACAAAATTAGGGGTATGTGTGTGTGTGTGTGTGTGTGACTCAGAAATAAGGGTTAAAGGTTAAAAGAAACGTTGTGCAAATATATAGCACTATCATGATGTAGTGATAAGACATGCAAAGGTTGGAGTAAAGTAATGTCTGTAGGCATTATTTGATAAAACAAAGGCTGAGCTAAGTATTGAGTTATTACATTAAACCCACATTCTTCCCACAGTGCACCAATGACCAAAGAGACGGGCCAACTATTTAATTCCCAGTGAAAAGAGAATTCACATTATTGATCTCTGTAGGTAATGTGCTAATATATTATTGTCTTGGCTTTAAACAATAATTTAATAACTATTCATAAATAATTAAATGGTGTAGTATTATTATGTCTGTGATTTTCAGAATTTTGTACATTATATTTAAACAGTTTAACTAGTAGGCAAACAGAAATAAATCCAACAGCTTTATATGTCAAAGCAGAAAAAAATCATGCTTGCTTCACCCAAAGATATCACATATGCATTATTCAGATAGATGACACAGAGATAATGTTTGAACTTGAAACCTTCTTAAGCACTTATCTAAAACAGAATTACATGATTACTTAATGTACATCCATTGTATTACAATACATTGTATTTAGCCACAGGCCAGGCCATCATGTATCTGTAGGTTCCCCGGCCAAAGTGTCCATTAATACGTCTTCCTCAGAAAGACACAGGACCTGTTCACGTGTTATTTTTACTGCATAATTAGGAACCTTGCGTGTAAAGCGAAACCATCAGCACAGAATTTTGCCCTCAGGTGCACAGTCGACACATGAATGCTGCGCTGCTTATGATCACCAAAGCTTTCAGGGGGCTGGGAGAGATAACGCGTATGACTCAATCTTGTTGAGTAGCGAGATAAGCTTGTTGGAGGCCCTATTATCTCCCAGTGTTGCCTGATCACTTGAGAGCGGTATTGGGCAGCCTTTGCCTTATAAAGGTATGGCTCCTGGGATGGCACCCTAACAGTTGCTGGATATTTATAGTGAAAATTCTGCATTAATCCCCAACCCTGTGTTCTCTTCCAAAAAGTCAGTTGGATTATTACCAGAGTATTGATATGTGAAATAGCATTGGATTATAAAATTCTTTAACATAAACAATGATAAGTCCTCTATTTATCTTTTTATTAGGTAATTTAGGGAACAAAAATCAAAGTTTGATTGAAGGAATATAGCAACTATATTGTTTTGAGCCACACTAACCAGACAACTATTCATGGTTCCCAAAGGATTTATCCTAATGATTTTGGCATTCCTCTGACTTTTGCTCTAGTTTTAACATTGGTAGTTTTGAGTGTCTAGTTTGGATGGATTCCCATGAAATTTAGTACCAACATTCATGTTCTCATCTGGACGAGCTTCAATAATTTGCAATCCTTCGACTTTTTATCTTGCACCATAATCACATTCCACATGGGGTGGCTGTGGCTCAGGAGGTGAAGTGGTCACCCAGTTGGAGGTTTGATTCCTGGCTCCTCCACTCTTTGTGCTCTGGGCAAGGTTAAGTGTAAATGATTTTATATATATATATATATATATATATATATATATATATATATATATATATATATATATATATAATAGAGCATATTAACATTACAAGATCTATCATCAGCCTCAGCAATGCCTTATGTTATTTGCCTTTTAGTAAGCCTGTTAACATTTAACACGGTAATCACAATACCTGCATCAGCAAGTCAGCACGGAGCATGTTGGCATGCAGACTTTAGCTTTTAACTCAAGCCATCGCTGTGTGTGACAAAGTGCAAAGTGACTCAAAAAGCTGCTATATATAGCAGCTTATATATATATATATATATATATATATATATATATATATATATATATATATATATATATATATATATATATAATTATTCAACAAACTCTGAAGGCAAAAGGCAAGAGTGATTCTAATTATTGCTGCACTTTCTTTTTTTATGCCCCATGTATGCTGCCCCCTCCCTCCTCCCTTTCATTTAAAAAAATGGCCACTATGCAATCATTTGAAGGGTACAAAGCTTACTGCTTGCTAAATACACATTTATGATTCCTCAAGATAAGACATGCTCCCTACATGCAATAAAACGTGCTTACCTGTCAGCACTTTTTTTTAATGCCTTACATTATGGCCACTTTGTATTAGTAGGCATAGTGGCCGTGGCAGGGGGTGGATCTGGGGCCTTTAGTCCAGTTTGGAGTGTCAAAATCAGACTCTAATTTGGCATGTATGCTTGCTGACCTGAAGCCCTTTGGGAGTCGAGGTATTTACAGCTGAGTAGAGCTGGACAGCAGGGGACAGTAGCTTTGGCTGCTTAGAGGTGAAACACAAGGCAGAGGTAGCGAATTCACTTTGAGTTCGCCGAGTTCAAATGTAATTTGTAACTGCAACTAACGAGCTTCCAATAAAGTCATCATTGTCAAAAATGTATTCAAAGTTTGGAAACTGGAACCTTTTTTAACATCAGCTGAGAGTCCTCAAATTGGATAGGAGTTTAATTTAGCAACATACATCATTTAGTGGAAAGAGAGTGGTGAAATCACTGATAATGGTGGCTCTCGCACGCCTGAAGACAAAATGGAAATGTGGTTCTGTGATCTGGGCAGAGATCCTTTAATCTAGCAATTACTTTTCACCTGACCACCAGGGACGGCCGGGAATGCTGGTCTGGGCTTGTTTTTGTTTTTTTAATTGGACACATGATATGCCATGTATCGGGACATGCTTCAATATAATTATATATTGATGAAGTGCCAACTTGCTTGTTCTGACGGCAGCACTGAAAATTGGATTGCTGTAACAAGGCTCATAAGGTGACTGATTTTGGAGAGACCTCAGCATACACACATTTTCATGCACGCTAGGGTTTGCTGATACAAATTTGAGGCGAAACTTGTTTTCCCCCATGGAAACCTCAGCTTGCTGAATCACCTGTATATGTAATACAGATTTTTTTTTAAATTCATGCTGACGCTAGGGGCACTAAGCACCAAACCAAGCTTGTTGAGTAATTGGCAGCATTAAGGATAAAGGTAGTATGTGTGTCAATGTCAGGTGATGCACCAAGAAGGGGGATATTTTATTTTTTATTACCAGCACATGAGAAAGGCAGTATGATGGACACATGCATTTTTATTGGAAAATAAATTGACCTTAACATGAATCTTGTCCCAATATATCAATGCTATGTAAACATTAAGTATCTTCCCTCATTCATGTAAAGTTAAAATAAATCATATCAAAGGGGCAGTAGCAATAATGTCATGAATGGAAACAATCAAGATATGATTTGTTAATTATACAATTTAAGATGGTGAGAAAAGACATTGGATTCAAGGTTAATGGAGTTCAAGGTTATACCAATGATCTGAGCAGACAAGCTGCACAGGAACTGAGTGTCTGGACGCAGCAGAAAAAAGTTATGACTTAAGCAGCCACATAAGCTAAGCAGAGTCCAGAGATCACATGTTGTCTGTCTTATGTGTGGTATTAATCATTCTGCTGACCAAGCGCTGCTCTGGAGGCCGTGAGGAGTCATGGATCTGCACTCACACTTATCTACGAGTCACTCTACATACAAAGAAGGGGAACTTATGGACAGTAGAAACTCCAAGCTTCAGATAGATTTGCTGCATTCTATTTAGGTGTGCACATTCCAGGTCAACGGTGGTAATGATACTGGCAGATCTCAATGGGAGGGACTTAATTTTAATTAGTTAAGTCTGTGTTTTACCTGGTTTTGCAATCAAAATATCTGCTGTGACAGCATTTGCATTTCCATATACTTATCAAGAGAATTTTAGGAAGCTTTTTTTAAGTTTCGCAAAAAAAGGAAATATGAATTTCCATCAACTGGTTTGAAATGATAAATTAGAACCAGTTGCACAATGAGTAATTACAGGAAGAAGGTGGCACAATAGGCTATTATGCATGGCTGTAATAAACGGAGTAAAAAAAAGTAGACGTGAAGAGTCTGAAAACAGAAAAGTCATCTACAAAAGATGGAGCAAAAAAAACCTGATTCAATTTAGCAAATTTTAATAATTCTTTCTTGACATCTATTATTGAGGATGTGTCATGCTGTCCAGAGATGAAGACAATGAAATAACTTATTACGGGAATATCCCTGATGATGGAGACAGTGGAAAACTCCTAATTAACTCGAGAAAAGCAAAAACCACCTCAAGCGAGCATAACAATTTTTTTAATTGAATTTTTTTCCAAATTTTGTTGTTTCCATAAAATGTTTCTAATGTGATTCTTCAACATATATTCATCAAAGTAAGTTGATTGAAATGGGTCTTTTGCCCCCCGCGAGACCTCTAAAAAGAGGGGGCCTCAGCCCGCTTGACTCTGCACCGAATGACTAACTTTCAGCTGTATTGAAATCACTTCCATTTTTTCCTCTTTTATATGGCTATCATGAACGTTACTACCTACCGCTAAAGGAGAAAAGCGTTTGATTGTCAAGTAGCCACATAGAGCATTTCTTCCTGTGTGTGTCCTATACACCCTCAGTTGCTTTTATTTCCTTGTCTTTTGTCTGCCCAATATACTGTTGCATTTGTTTTTATTAGCTAGCATCAGGTTCAGTGGGTTTATTTTTGAAAAGCACATTGCGTTTAATTAGCTGTTTTTGACCTAACGCAAGTATGTATGCATGGATCGTTGAGAGGTGAGTTGGTGTGTAAACCCTCATTGCCAATTAAAGATGGTTTACTGCATAACAGGCACACAAGTCACCACCCACTGGCCAGACGGGCCCTGATGAGCAACGTCTGAGACGATCAGTCGGGTCATGACAATACTGTTCCAGGCTCCACCTGAATGTAGATAACTATTGTTTGGCTGAGCAGAGAACAGACACCCTTGTTAGTGCATGTTGTATTATTTTAGAAAGCCTCAGTGTGGTTGTCTCAATTTGTGTTAGGGTCTGTAAACTAGATTATCATTACATAATGGATTGGCTTTAAATATGAGAACACAATTAGGAAATTAAATAGTCTGACTTTGGAGAAAGATGGAAAAGTTACAGTATGTTAATTAAGTGCTAAATGTTCAGAACATTGACATATTCTTCACAATGGTGCTTGGACCTTTAAGGCTGCTATTTCTACATTGTATTGTTACCAAAGTACAAAGATTGGACCCTTTTATGGTCCATGGATGTATCACATCATACTCAGGATGACAGCACAATAAATTATTGCAGTGCCTGGGATCACTGAAAAAAAACTCCTTTTGACTGCAGGTGTTATTTCTCTTCCATGCACAGAGGGTTACAGGAATATTCTGTTACATCTATTGTCAGGCAGCTGTGAACCTGACTCCTTTACTGCTGGCTGCTAGTGATGTTGGTGTTGTAGGAATTTGAACTGTCGCAGCAGAAAAGAATCTCTGAAGTTATGTGCATGCCTGTGTGCTCACATTTGTGTACTGTACAGTATCTGTTGGCATGCAGCAGTATACTACTTGAGCATGAGAGCAATTAAATGAAATAAAAGTCAAATGGGTGACCGAGTTGGGTCAAGTTCCTATTGGGGGGAGGCAGGAGGCAAAACCCACAAATCCCTGGATGGAACAAACCAGACACTAATTAAAATTCTGCCTTTATGTCTGTATTTGTGCACGCACGACCACATGCACAAGTAGGGGAGCAGATGTGTGTGTGAGTCAGTGTGTTCATGTGCACTTTTATGTCTGTATTATGTTTTCAATGAGGCACTATATTATTAAGGACTCGACCCGACTGCAAACAGCCGGTAGGTCTTTAAGAAACGATTGGCGTATTCTCTGCAAGATTTAGTTTGATAATAGAAAAAACATTCAGAACCTGAAGTAAAAGTATGAAATGCAGCAGAAGGGCTCCTGTATTATAGGATTATACTATTATTATTATTATTATTATCACTGAAATATTGTTCTTTCTGGTACACTTACTTCTAAACAATTAACTGCAGATGAAGCACATTTTATTCATTATTTAACTATTGATCCCCCCATATATGATGGGTAGATCAATTTATTAAATCATGATCTGTAAAACATAACTGTTGCTGTCAGATAAATGTAGCGGTGAAAAAAGTGTTATATTTATTTTTGAAGCGGAAAAAAAATTGAAGTTGAGAGCTGATGATCTTCCTCTGGTCAGATTATGGGAGCTGAGTCATCTTGGAAAAGTGAAACCATTTTTTTTCTTGGACCGTATACACTGGAGCTGCAATAAGTCGTTAATTCTTTGGTTCCGCTTGCTTAAAAAAGAATATTTTCTGAAGAGTAAACTGAATATCTTTGGGTTGTGGACTGTTGGTCAAGACCAAGCTAGACACTTCAGGTTTAATCTTGGAATTTGGAAATGGTGACATTTTCTAAAGACTAATAGACTAATCAAGAAAGTAATCAACTGATTAATAGACAAAGAAATTAATCATTAGTTGCAACCCTAGAAGCTTTACACTATGATTATATAATGTTTTTTTGAACATTTTTAAGATGTGTATATAGAATACTAAATTGTTTTTTTCACCAAAAAATGGTAAAATATCTCATTAAAATCCCTGTCTTTTCCCTCATTAAAGATTCCAGTATATATAAATAACCCCATGCAAATATATTTATATGCAAAAGTTTAAAAACTTGGAATGGTTGTTAAACTTTTAAAGTTTGTCATACTAATTGCCTCAAAAACCTGGAAATGAAAAGCAAGATTGACTGTTTTTGTTCAGTTTCTTGTTGCTATTTTAGTGTTTGTTAATAATCGATGTGAATTCTGCATCTGGCTTTTACGAGTCCATGCTGTTTTTCCACTTACGCGAAGTAGCCTGAATATAAGATACTGTTATTTCCCCGAGAGGTAAACAAGTACCTCACATTTGTACTTGAGTACAGTATTTGATTAACTGATTCGGTTTCATCTAATGACTGCCTTTTCCCAGTAAATTAACAAACCTCGTGGAATTAATTGCTCCGCTCGGCTGTGTGTGTGTTGGGTGGGGGGTACTGCTAAAATAATGCCCCGGCTGTCCTGATATCCCACAATTCTACTCTCAGCTGCATAGTGGAGTTTGATAGGCTGGCTGGAGAGGGGAACTGCAGCAGAGTAGCACCGCTGTCAGGAAACAGAAGCCCACTAACACGAATGCAACTCGCGTAACCAGCTGAACGAGGGACGGTTTACCTGGTAATAAACCCCTTTTTTTCTTCTTCTGCTGCTTGTTCTCCGCCGTTATCTTAACACTGACGCCGACTTACAAAAGAGGCGCTAACCGGTTCGTACACTTCTGTCCTTTCTTCTTCGCATGTTTTTTTTTTATCCGTGTCGCTACGACCACAGCACCCGCGGCAGATGACAGATAATTAACATTTAAATACACTTTCTGCTGTCTGCAGTCAGGCGGAAAAGTCGACTGGACCTAACCAACCGCGTCGGAACGTACGTTACGTGTGTGTTTTTGCCGTGTAACCTTTTCGGTGTAGTGATATGTTGTGTGTTTTTTGGTGAATGGGCTTCCTGCGGCGGTTATTTTGTAGCTAAAAGTCGGCGCTTTGGTCAGACACTTCAAAGACACGAGCCGCTTCCAGCCAGCTAGCATGCTCTAGTTTCAGTGTGAAACGGGTGAGAGGACAGGACAACACGACGGAGATGCGTTTAAGCGTAATCACCCGCATTTTTCACACGAGTGAATGACACTGGTAACATTTTGTAGACAATTTGTGTCGGAAAATGGTCCCGTTGTCGGAGGTTAGGACTGTACACTCGGCTGTTTTTGATCTGCAGTGCGGTAGGCGTGGTTAGGGGGGCAGGATGACACGGGCTGGATCCTCTTTTAGCATCCTCACATCCTTGTAGCCGGGGGGATGCAATGGCAGGAGTCTGACTTGACACTTTAATTTACATGCACAGTAAAGGAAAGCTGTGTGCTTTTATTAAGGCAGCAACACGATGGGGTCTCGTTTGCGGGATGTGTCCGTCCATTTAGTGGGAGTGGGCGCCTTTACCTAAATCTGTGTGTAGTGAGGAACATAGTTATAGTTCTGTCCTGACTCTGGTAAAGAAAGCTAATGGTAATTTAGCAGGACCAAGGTCAAAACAGCCTTAAAATGTATTTTAATGTATATTCTACAGCCCAAAGTCATGACCTTTATTACCTGCACAAATTGCACCCACTGTAATTTTTTGACCGGTGATATTGTAAAAGGAAACACCCCAATTGATTGCGTCACTGTGAACTTTCTGTTGGGCACCACTGAGACACAATTGGGTCATCTAAAGGGCGAATAAGTAGTAGTAGGAACAGCCTCTTTTCATTGATTTTTGTCAGTGACAGATCCAAATATTATAATTCCATTTCATGCTAATGTTTCATATAAAATGCTGTTAAACAAGATATCTTCCTCTTAAACTGAGCAGTCCTTGTTGAGTAAAATGGACCTCAACATAATGAAAAAGTAATTTTCAGTAGCATGCACTGTACTGTGAATTTTACAAGTCTAGAGTTTCCAGGTTCCTTTTTATCCTAATGTTCTTCAGTAGACATCATTGCTAACATAGTCTCTGCTGATTGAATGATTACCTATGGCTAATCTCATAAAATGTTTAATCCCTACTGGCACATCTCAGACCCTGTTTAAGAAGTTATTAGCTCGTCATCAAGCTGTACAGATTTAGTTATAATCTTCTACAGTAGGAGAGGATTTTCTTATTGTCAAAGGAGCAGCACAACGACTCCCAGCAAACTTGCCTCTCGATAATTGCTGTCCCGTCAGACCCTTTGGTGAGGCTTTGGCTTTGAAGGAAAAATCAACCCTGGCCTTGAGTGACTGACAAAGATACACTGGTGTCACGCAGTGAGGTGAACAATCAAGAATGAAGTCCGTTGGTCTGTCTGATGTAACCCTGAATGTCTTACTGCAAGAGAGAGTAATGCTAAGAATGTAAACGAGTAAGCTGTCAGGATTTATGGCAGTCCTCATTGAAGTGCTTTCAGCACAGATTCACCTCGTTGTGACCGCCACCTAACACTGCTGTGGAGGTGTGGATCATTTAGTTCAGCAATTTGCCTCTTTGTCTGGATGACATCAGGTGTGCTATAGCTTCTAAATCAAACGTGCGACTATGTACTATTTCATCTATTTATGAGACTGTATGCAATTGTCAGGGAAGATCGTTCGACTGGATGGAAATTAAATTAAAAACCGGGTCTGGCGGAGGGTGTGGTCGACACAATCAAATAAAGACCGGTCCCAATCCCAAGGCTGGATAAACTCCTGCTGCCTGTTCTATAATGTGCACGTTATACAGGGTTTTCATGGAGTCAATGCTGGCATTTTAAACCTTGATTCATTCTTTTTGATTCCACTTTGCTTTGTAGGGGTTTTAGTCATGTCTGGCTGTTGTTGCATATGGTATGCATGCAGATGTTTTACAATAATTACACCAAAAAGTCAGGAAATGAAGAGATTATGTTCAAGGGCTTGTTTAGTTGGGATATGGCTACAGGAATGTTGATTTTATATTAACAGAATAATGCAGTAACAATACTATTGACACAAAGCGCCTCTTATTAAAGATTGTTTCTTTGCAATAGGTTCATATTCTTCTCTGTTTCAGCACTGTAATGTAATATAACAATATGCTAAATGGGTCTTTAGCCCAACACTATTACAATCATAAAAATATGTTTTGCTGACTCACTGTTGGTTTTTGTTGTTGTTTTTTACATCTGTAGCTCAGTAGGAGCATTTACGACTGAACATTTTTTTAGGCTCTACGTTTAGGCAGTAATACATATGAGTCTTGCGTTGCCATGTTGACATGTTGCCACACTTAGTTTGTGCTACACCAGAGCAGGAGAATGTTCTGGCTGCACACTGAAGTAGAAAACAGATCTGGGTTGTTTAAATTTTTTGAATTGTCGAGGGCAAGACTACACAGTGTAAGCAGTAATATGTCAAATGTTCTGGAGGAACATTTTCCACGTGTCCAATTCAACCTTTGTTCACTTTTGTTCACTCTAGACTTCTGACTAATATAGACTAACACATAGATATTTAATTTACTGTATTGTAAGACAAGGAATTGGGAACCAACATTTCCACTGTTATCTTTCTTAAAAAAATATTTAAAGGTACATTGTGTAAGATCTAACAGAACAGAAGACTTTAAGTACATTTTAATAAGTGTATAATTCAATTAATTCAGAATAGTTGTAAGTTTTTTTTATCTACATGGGTAACCAGCTGACTCTGCAGAGCCTGCTGTGTCACATCAAAATATTTCTATAAATTATGGCTTAGTTTTTTTCATTATCATCATATCATCTCCTACATTGGGTACTCTCTTCCATACAATCTGCCACCTCAACACTTGACACGAGACATAGATGAGGCAAGGTGCTTTCCTTGTAGAATAGTCACCTCAACTATGAAGTGCTGATAGAAACCCTGCTGTACCTTTTTAGGCAATTATTTTCAACTGATTGCTCCAGCTACACACGATTTCGCATTTGAAGAAATGCAGTAACAGAAGTACTGAACAGAAAGTAGTACTGACTTCTAGTGACAGCGCTTCTCCGCACTGGCTGCCACTAATGGAGGCACGCTGAGCTCAATGTAATGTTGTAACCGTTATAACTCAGTAAGAGCATTCACTGAATGCCTCAATATGTCTAAATTCAATCTAAATGACACTTATCAGAAATTATGGTTTATATTGCAGCGCATGCTTTTGCCTTCTAAATTCCTATTGCATCAATAATTTGTCATTGATGTTGTTTGGAAGTCAAAACAGTTGAACGCACCTTAGGGAGCATAGTTTTTTTTTTTTTTTTTTTGAGTAGCCATACCAGCCACATGGTGTCCTTTTACAGTGGCTGGGTTTGTGTGTGACAGCTGTCAGCCTTGCAGCTATGTGGAGATCATATACGGTAGGCCTGCTCAGAATGGGCCTCGACGTGTTAGAAAACGCCAGCCATTCCCTCCACGTAACCTCCACAAGCCCCCGGGTGGGTTGTGGGGGCAGGGGTGGCAGGGATAGGCCCAGCTGTGGTGTACTCCGGCTAATAGCACTCTGCACAGATGGCAGCTCCTTATCCGTATGTGTGTGTGTGGGTTGGGGGGGGTGGCTTTCCATGCACACAGACCATTCTCTAACAGTTTGCATTACAATCACAGATAGATCTTAAAATAGAGATTGCATGTATAGGACAGTGCCAAATTATTTTAGTGTTAGCGATCAATTATGTAATACAGCTATACTGATAAGCCCATTGCAGATCCTTTAGCATGGACTTATGGAGCGAGGGGTCTTGCCAATCCATCTGAATGTAATTAGATTTCTGATTGAATTGGTTCGTTCAGCCCAGACAGCGGGTCCGCACGTATTGGGAACGAGTAGCGTTAGCAACATTATTGATCTCCTGAGGGTGTGTTTCGTTTTCAACTGGAACATGAGTAGATGGATTGTGGTTGCCCCACCTTAGAAGCCTGATTACTAATATTAGCTTTTATCTGCAGGTGTGACACTTTTTTGTTTTCACATCACTTCCTTTGTTTATTTGGCAGCCATGGTGCCGATCATTGCTCATGCCAAATGAAAAATTATTTGTATTTAAAAAATACTTACTGATGCCAAAAACTTGTGCATCACTTGCATTGATTTTGATTCACACACTGTTCCCATAATATTATTCAACAGAGCAAATAAAAATATATTCATTCACTGCTCTTTGTTTTTAATTGACCATGTTAAATCTCATACAATTTTTTGTTTGTTTGTTTGTTTGTTTTTTTACGATACGCCTATACTGGTGTAATAAGCATCCACTTCTATGTACAAGCAGAAATCCAGGGCACTAAAGGAGTTGTGAATACAGCTTTCTGAATGCATAATGTATGTACCAGTCCATGGTGAGGGCCACACACAAGCCTACTGTGTGGGCTGTTGTCTGGCTCTGTGAAGAGCGCCTGTCACCAGTGACTGAACGTATTCTTCCTCCATTTCTATGGTGCTAAGATGTTCCTTTCCTCCCCTCCTACCATAGTTCCTGTTTCATAGTGGGGTTAAGAGAAGCAAAGGTTAGCTGTGTGCAGCCATCATCTGTCAGCTGATGGCTGAGCCGCTCTTTAACTCTGCCACACACAACACAATAAATAAGCGGAGGGGTTTTGACATGATTCTGGTTGGATTGGCTTATCTCTCTTTAGAAAACTTATCCTTTTAGGAGCCAGGGCTGAAATTTGGGTCTTGTGACTTCATCACGTCATTCACGTTGCGGGTACTCAGTTCTGTAATCAAGATTTAGTAATCTACTGTAACTGTACTCTATATTGACTTTTTATTGCACTTGAAGGTGCTAACATTTGAAAGTTTAATCAGTCTGTCCTTAATGCGTCAGCATTGCTTTTCTCTGAAAATTTGTTTCATTTCCAAGTCCAGATTTATTGCTTCTGTAAGTCAACAATATTCTGATCCCTTTAATGACTAACAAGTTGTTTTTATTACTTGGCTAAGCTTGATTTGTCTTATACGTAATTGTAAGCTTTTTCCAAGTAATTCCATTAGGGATTCAAACCTACTACACATTGCTAAAGAGAAATTACCCTTTGGCATTTAAAAAGAAATTTCATATTATTCTGAATTGTAAAAAAAATGCTGATTGCTAATAACAAGTGATAGTAAATCAAGACATTCCTTTAGTTTATGGAGTTAATATGCTAATACTCAAACCTTTGGGTCTTTATTTGGGACAGCCAAACAATCAGATTGGTTCAGCTTGAAGAATATAGAAATAACGTCTCTCAATATAAGAAGAGCAAAACAACACAGGGGCATGAGGAGGGCATGAACTCCAGCTGTTATTAATCCAGCTATGTGCCTGGCCACAGCAGGACATGTAGAGCTGGGCATGTGGGCCAAATTTATTTAGTTCTTCTTAAAGTCCTCCTCTGTAAACTTATTTTTTTTGACTGGGACAGGTTTCTTATTACAAACTGCAAAATGGCTTGACCCCACCCCCCCAAAAAAAATTCTAGCTTGCGGAATTTCCAAAATATCAATACCAGTTGGTTTCCTTTTATTTTTTTCTCTGCCTTCCACAGTGGTGTTTTTTTTATTTTTTTTATTTTACCTTTTAGTGACTATGTGAGAGGTTTGGGGGATCACCTCAGCTAACAGTGTGGGGTTTGTTGATCCAGAGGGTGCTGTTACCAACTTCAGCTGGAAGTCAAGAGATCCTCCCACCCCGGAGTAAACACAGCCCTATAAATAGAGCTCAGGGAGAAAGAGGCCAGCAGGAGAATGACGGGCATCCAGACTACAAATCCCAGACTCTCTATAGCAGGGACCCACTGTACCGCACACACGCCCTCCAAACCCCACATCCCAAAGTGTGTCAAAGCCTGTGGGTACGGTTCACGCAGGGGCCCTCAGTGCGATCTGCCCTATTCGTCATCTGTTTGGCAAAACTGGCCATTAGATGTTTCCTATCATTACCCAGTTTTAGGCCCTTTGGGACTGCATCTGCCACTGGCATGTTGCTATTCACAGAAGGTGAAGGTCAGGCTTTGAAAGACATTTTATGGTGTGGTTCAGATACCATGGATGGTTGTGTAAACAGGGAAAACTGTGGACTATAAAATCTATGTGGGGAAATCTGTCACTCTGATTACAATTTTGGATTAATAAAAATGTAGTCAGGCAGCATCTTAAGAATTTTCCATTATCAATGGAGCTGCTGAGATTATAGAGAATGGTACATGACTACACCTAAGCCACTTTCCCTAGTGTCACTTCTTTTTTCCTACAGTCAAACCTCCACATCGGTGCATTTCCATCAAAGAAGAGCTGAGAGCAACAAAAGATCAATTAATACTAGTCAGCTGACAGAGTTTTCTCCTCTTCTCTCCTCATTCATCCACTCCAGCGTGATTCACCATGACAACTGAATCAGGCGCAGATTCAGAGGACAAGCAGCAGCAGGAGAACAAGGAGACAGAGAAGGGGAAAGTTAAGGCAGCAGCTGATCCCGCCTCGCCTCAGAACCTACCGGAGGAGCTTCCCGCTGCAGTCGGTCACAGCACGCCGGCCAGGAAAGAACAGGTCAGCCTCTTCTGAACCACATGCACGTCCTCTGTGTGATGAGGCCCGCAAAAAGCACTACATGGTTGTTGAACAATTATTATTGTAATTTAACTTTTAAAATATATTTCTGACTTAATCCTTTAAAATATTCTCAGAAAAATATATGTTAAAATAGATCTTAAGGTGTAATCACTGTAATTATCCTACAGATAATGCTTGCATTTGAGAAACCATCTACTACTATTACTACTAAATAAAGTGTCTTTCTGACCTCTGACCTCAATGACAGTTTACAGTACAATCCTCAAAGACAAGTGTCTTTTGAGTCCTTCCATGCTTTTGTTTTGGCCTGAAGCCAAACAAGGATCGAGACACATCTGACAAAGTGGGGAAGTGGTTTTCATTCTCCATACTATATTCTATTCTATCAGCTGATCTTACTGTGTGTGGCACTACTTCACACAGCTGTGGGTGTTGTGATTGTGCCAAGCTACTGAAGTAAAACCTCATGGCTTTTGGCGGATTGTGGTTTTAGGGTTTAGATCAATGAAATAACCAAATGTCAATCACGTTCTGGTAAGGGTGACTATGACCCATGACTAAGGCTTCTATCAAAGCATCTGTTGTGCAAAACAAAGCGTTTGCCTAATATATGATCTTTTAATTATTCCTTCCACTTTGACACTTAAAACATGTCTGATATGTTGATTATTTGCTGTCCATTTTACTTAGAGCTGCGATTATTATTTTTCTATGAAAAAAAAAATCTCTGGTTTCAACTACTAAAGTGTAAATGTATTCTTTTTTTTTTTAGTCCTTATGATAGTAAACTAAATATCTTTGGGTTGTGGATTTTTGGTCAAGACATTTTAGCTTTAATCTTGGTCTTTTGGGTGATTGATATTTTCTTTTAATCTTTTACAGGTCAAGTGACTAATAAGATTACTCGACAAAATATCTAAAGATTAATTGATTCTGAAAACAATTAGTAGTTGCTGTCATTATTATAATGAACATTTACCAGGTACTGAGGGACTGAGCCACTTTTTATATTTTGGTATAAAGCAGAAGTTTGTAGTTAAGTGTTGTTTTTTTTAAACTAGTGATCTGTGTTATGAAAAAGACTGTAGGCTGTCCAGTTTATGTTTTGGACAACCCAGGTAGCTACAGATGTTATCTGAACACTAAGTGCTTGTCCGCAGATTTCAGCACAAACAGCTTTCTGACCTCACCATCTAATCAATCCGCTGATTGAATTTCCAGTGCTTCAAATCTGCAGGCGGACTGTCCCAAGACTAAATGCAGATTCCTGCTTATTCACTAAATTATTAGTTGAAGGAAAAACAGTATGACTAGAATTTGGTGTTTTTGCACAAGCTTGAAGTCACACTAAACCAGTTGTGACACAAAGAGTCACAGAAATGGAACATTAACTAACTGCAGCAGGTTTGTTTAAAACCCCATATGTTGATTTTTCATCTGTACGAGTTAAGACGGTTCTGCCTTGAGAGAAAAAGTCATTCAAGAGCCCAACAAAGAAGTTTGAAATATTTTTGCATGATTTTCTGTGTCTAAAGGTTCTAAAACTGCAGACCATTTAGACACAAAGCAGACAATATTAAAGACTTAAATGGTCAAAGTCACCACAGCCAGATGTAGACATGCAGGAAAAAGTGGCGTTCGCTTTGAGGTTTGTTTTCCCTTCTTATGATCTGCCACGTGTTTGAGCACATAATCGCAATTTGAGCACGCTCTGGTTCACAACCCCTCTGACCGAGCAGTGTGGCTTTCATCACAATGTGGAAAAATGAAGTATGGAAAGAAGGTGTTTGATGAAGAGAAAAAATGGAGCATGGCTTTAAACTTTAATCATAATGGGGTCAATGAGACAGCAGCAGAAACAATCATTTTATTCTGGGCTGGGCAGCATTGCAAAAAAATATATATATGGAAAAAAAAAAGTAAATTCTATGTTTTAATGAGAATTGACAAAACTGCACATATTAAATACAATACAAAATACTAGTATAGTAGATTGGATGACCGCTGTTTTTACATTTTCATTTTCTACTTAAAAACATTTGACCTACCACCTTGCATCATATGTTTCATGTCAAATGTCTCCTTACTCGTGTCCTTTAAAACACATTTAACTCCATTCCACAGCCCTCCTTGTGTCACACCGAGTATGATGGATGATGTCCGCCATTGTCAGAGCTGTGTGAATTGGCAGGATCAAGGCTGAGAGAAATCGTAGCACTCTTGACATAACACTGTCTTTCCTGTGAGACACATGCCCCAGTAGGGTGCACTTATGAATGAAGTGGCCTCTGTGTACAGATTCCCTGCTGTGGCACCCGTGTCCATCTGTGGCGCTCTTCTCCGTCTATCGTAATGCAAATTATCCGCAAAGTAAAACACACCCTTTTGTAATTAAATCTACGTTAAGCAATGCTGTAATTTTCATGTTAAGTTGAAAAGGTGAGCCGATAGCACTACTTGAATGTGACTACCACTATTTGATTGTGACCACATGAGCTACAGTGGACAAGAATAATGTGATTGCTGCGGCCTGAAGAACAAGAAAAAATGTGCAGCATAGGAGTTAAAAAGTGGCATTAAATCCACTTATGGGAGAAAGAAGGAAAAAGGTCTCTGAGGAAAATGGCCTCTTTTTGAGCATAAAGCCACTCAGGATGGGTTTTGTGTTCAGAAAGGTGGAAAATTGGATTTTCGCTGTTTAACACAAAATGGCGGTAGACTTCTCCCTCTTTTCAGTTGAACCTTATTACATGCACTCAGGGTCTCTATTTTTAAGTTTTACATATGTGACAAAACTCATGGTTTTGTCAAATATTAAATAACTGACCTTTAGGGAGACAGGCAAATAAGGAAACTGTGAGCAGAAAGGGTTTTTCATTTCTGGTCTATTCCCTCTTTTAGCTCTAAAAAAAATATTTTCTATCAGAATATAATAAACTAAATTTAAAATCCAGACAATCAGTAATAAATATATAAATAAATGTACAGGGCTTCATAGTCATGAAAATGCAAAGCAGCAACTAAAACTTGTCCTCAAATACAGAAAGCACACTGCATTACATATAATCATAGTCTATAGTTCATCTTTAAGTCCTACTTGTTTTTCTCTTCTCAGGAGACACAGGAAGAGGACCGGGATTCTCACAAGTCATCCACCAGTCGCCTCTCCAGGTCGCCTTTAAGAGGAGTGAAGAAGGTGAAGATCATGCAGTGCAAGGTCACACTGCTGGACGGCTCCGACTACACACTCACTGTGGAGGTGAGACCCTGGGGGTGGAGCTGGGTTGTCACTTATAACAAACAAAGCTTATTTTTACTTTAATAAATCAGTAGAGATGGGGCTGATAAAAATGAATTGTGTATGCATAACATTTTAATGTCTATTATAAAGTAGAAACAATTAGTTAACTTAGTAAATACTTTAGTATTTAAATTAGTTTAGTTAATACTAGAAAATTAATCGATTAATTCTTCAAGTAATTTTCAGCCAAAAACATTAAATGCAGCTGTGCAAATTTTCAGCTTTTTGCCATTTAATTTGATCACCATCCCATTTGAAGCTCCTCACCCTGGTTATGCTTTCAATTTAATTTAAGTTAAATTTAAGTTATTTACCATACATTTTTTCATGCTCTGTGTTTAAAGCAGAACCAGAGATTGAGAGGGAATTTACTTCCTCTTTGCAAACTGGTTGGAGCTGGGTTTTTTTCATTTTGGAAAGAAAATCATGTGGCTTCAACATGTGGCGTAGTTTACACTTTGGTTCCAAAACATTCAAATACAGTCGATAGATCATAGCAGGTTTTAGCTCTACGTTAACATATCAAAACTAAACATCCTCCCATCTTCCTGGTTTAAGACATTCTTCCACCGATGCTGTGCTCCAGATTTCTCAGTTTATTATTCTTGTTGTTTAAATGTGCTGTTTTGGAAAATTTTCTTAGAAGTAGGGATTTCATGGTTATAAGTGCACATTTACATTTTTCATTGTCTTAGATTGTTGCTCTAAAACTTCTATATGTAGGCTTAATAGGGAAAAATAATTAATATGATGGTTCTTCTATGTTTAGTTATTCAGAAATAAACCCTGTAAAGGAGAGTGTGCAATCAATGAAAAACATGTCTTTGTGTTGTGAATGTCAAGCTCATATCATCACAAACCGAGCAGTGGAGCTTTTGTCAAAATAAGGAAAAATTAAACATGCTAATGGCATATGTTGTAAAAAGAAGAATTGGAGCATGAGCTGGTTGTTAAAAAGTGTAAGGTTGATTTATTATCTCCCTGGCTCTAGAAATGTCATGTTTTATTTTGATTGACCGGAAAACCCAAGATAAAACTTTTGTCATAAGTCTTGTAGAGTTCTGGTGAATTTCACTGAATATTTAAAATTTGCTTCATAAGGTTAGTTGCATTGTGTAGCTTTGAAAGAAGTAATACATCCTATGATCCCATGGTCCTAAATATAGAAATTATCCACAACAAACCCACAGATGCAAACAGGTCCTACCATCGGTCAAGAACATGCAAGTGTGATTAGCCGTGTAGCAGCTCCACAGAATAATAGCTGCTTTCTGCCTTCAAACAGTCATTCTTTCTCTTAGAAAATAATTCATTCAGGAATAAATCTGAATATTGAACTTATTTGACATTTCACCCCTCACATATTTTTGTTCATAAAAATGCAAAATTGAGCCTTCTCTAAAGCATTTGAGCTTTTCAACTTTGTACATTCCCCTAAATGTGAAGGCAGCATGGGGAGGTTCAGACCCCCCTCCTCTTCAAATCTCCTTTGAGCAGATTCCTCCCCGTCAGGGGCTTTGACAGACGGATTAGCTGACTGGCTTGGAGCTGCTGGTGGGACAGTTGACTGTGAAATGGGAGGATTGCTTGGAGGGAGTCTGTGTCCTTGACTCTGGATGTTGGCATGATTACTCAATGGCCCATTGTGGTACTGGAAGGTTTCTTAAAGACATGAATGTGAAAATGAAGGTCAGTGTAGTCTTTTTGCCATGAGTGCATACTCGCATCATTACTGCTTTGCTGTTCTGGTGCCTATGCTCCAAATAACTGAAATGGCAATACTTAAATATGAAAACCAAACAAATAATGATTTCCACATAGTTGTTTATCTACATAGGAGGGAAAACACAATATTAAAATGCTTATATTTTAAAATCCAAAAGATTCTGTAATATTCTATACCTGGAAAAATATACACAATATGACTTGATTTGAATTGTTAAATATTTTATTGCATCGACTTCTTTCTGTTTCTTTAAGCCTTTTTGTTGGGTCAAAAGGAAAGATTTGATGAAATATGCCGTGTAAATGACATTACATTACCTACTCTGAAGTTGACTATTTGTTGTATCCACAACAACTTTCCTGCTTCTCATTCAATCTAGTTGAAATGTGCTGAAATATCTCAAGAGATTTATACTAATGTGATAATAAATTTGAGTAGGCTGTGGTCATGTGTAACTCTCGTAAACATCCTCTGTTTATTATGTGTTTGTGTCCAACAGTAAGTGTAGAGGATTGAATCACCATGGCGCATCTGTTTACTACTCCCAGTCCTTGGCCCCCCCTCCCCCTTAAAAATAAAAATCTCACTGAGGCCCAACACTGCAGCACACTACTGTACGTGAGGAATACACAGCTGACCTTTGATAAGACTGGTGTGTATTAGAGAGGAAACATGTGCAGAAAATCTCTGATACACTGTTCCACATACTTCCATAACGTGTCTTGCATACATTTTACTATTTGGCTAGAAGGCTAATGCCAGAGGCTCATTGTCCTTCTGATGTTGAACTAAACATGTAGCAATTATTTTGATTAGAAATAACAAATATGGGAAACACTTCCAACTGCTTGTGATTTTATGGCACTTTATTTCTATACCTAATCTGGTAAGAGCAATATAAAGTCATCACTTTTGTTGTTGGGGATATTGTGACATTTTAAAGACTCATTGATCGATATACCCCAGGACATCAATAATGGTAATTATACTTAGTTACAGGTCTGCAAGCAACACTTAAGCAAGCCTGTGGACTTTAAGTACTGCAACACTACTTGGAGATAATGGTCTCTTCTGCTGCATATGCTGTTGAAAGAATATGGCTTCTTTTTGTTTGCTTGTTTTTTTTTTTAAAGCAAGTAGTACTAAATAAATAGGAATTAAGCTGGTAGGTCAAAACCTGTAGTAACAAATCTTCACATATGCATTTTATATAATATATCCTAAAACCAACTCTCTGGCTCATTAAAATCATTAGTAGAGATACAAAAAGCAATAGAAAAACAAGAAAGATGGTTAAATAAATACCTACAGTGAAAGACCGCAGACATGAGCCAAGTTAGCACATGGTGTTTCACACTGTGATAAAATTGAGGTCATAGGATTCTCACATAATAGCCAGGGAGTCCTCCTCCTCCTCCCAATTCTATTTGAGACTAGTCCAGAGTGTCAAGATTTGACATTTTTATCCCCTTGACCTTGTAGTTTCCCAGCTCAACTCAATTTCTTCCTAAGGGAAAAAAACGAGCTCACTAATCGCTTCCTATCATTTTCTGCAATAAAGAGCTGCTGAACTGCTTCTGTTTCACTTCCGACAGTGTTCGGTCTCAGGGGACAGGACAGGAGGAGAGGGGAGGGGGAGTCACATTTAATATCCTCAATGATGAGCATAGATGCACATAATTATCATTAAAAATAAATAAATAATATAAAAGTATTATTTTAATACAGGTTGCAGTCCCTTCATTTATTATGAATCTCTTAATCTAGAAGAGAATATCTTGAAATGAAACTGCCTGTTCAGAGTGAAGCTAGAATATGAGCCAGATCAGCCAATTTTTTTAGATGCACCCCTTTTTTTATATATATAAATCTGTTCAACAACCTTTGGAATAATCCTGAAGACAGGAGTACAGTTCGAATGCATTTTTTGTGTGTGGAGGCTCGGACAGTAAAGCCAGGGTTAAGTGTAGTGCTGTTGTGTCTGTCACAGCAAGGCTGTAATACTTTGACAAGAATCAACTAATTCCCCTCAGAGATGATCTGGTGGGATTAGGTTTTTTTTTTTTTTTAAACCAATGGCTTTATTGCTCTGTTAAAATCACAACATACACCCCACAGCTCTCATCAATAGGATGTGTAGACGCTTGAACGCATGTGTGGCATGCATCCCTATTGCTTCCACTTCTGTACACATCACATGTGCATTATACTCTGCCTGTGTATGAGCATGTTACTCGGATGACTCAAGATGCATAGGCGTTGAATAACTCCCACTGCCATAATAAGGGTGGCAGTGGTTTTTGCAGTGCTCTGAGACATGAAGAGCTGGCTTCAGCTGTGTGCAGGCTGGATATCCCATCAGAGCTGGTCTAATGCCTTCATCCAGTGGGCAAATGACAGATCCAGCTGATGACACCTGGCACTCCATTGGATGTGCCATCGATTGTCCTCACGTAGCTGATGTTCCTCTCCTTGGGATCAGAATTTGAAGGTGTATTTATATGATCTTCCTTTTATAGAGGAATTGATCCAGTGCTGTCTAGCTGGTTGGGAGCAGCTGCAATATGAGGGTCGGAGCGTACGGTGCAACGTGCTGTATCATCATGATATTCCTCTAACTGGAAAAACATGTTGCTGTTCTGCAAAACTGAGTTTTGAGGTTGAGTTATTTTTATTCAATTATGTGAATTTAATTAAAGAGGAGAAAGGCAAGAAGGGGGAGTATAATCCCAAAGCATTAAAATAAAAGCTTGTGTGCACCAGTCAGGTTTTCTTGTTTTATTTTCATGGGTGTACAGTGTTGAACCCAATATACAGGACACACAAATATTTCAATTAGCCTGTACCGTTCATTTATGCTATGTCAACCCCTGATGCACAGCATGGGTTTAAATTGTATTCATTACCTGTTATTTAACACATGACTGTGTTTCTTTGGTATGTCTTTGCAATAAATATATTTTATAATTTAATATGACAGGTATTCATTAAATATCTTGTTTTTGGTTACTATTAGGAAACTAAATGAAGGTCTAAGGACAGATGATGTGGCACAATCGTACAAAATCCCCATTAAGGTGAATCTGTGATTTTGTGCTATACAAAGAATTGATTTGAGATGAATACCGATCATTTTAGAATCATGTTTTGCAGAAGTATTCAACAGGAAAAATTAAATAAGGGTTTGTGATGATCAAAAACAAGTTAAATGTGGAATAGGGAAGGTTGAAATTAATTTTACAAAAAAACAACCCTAGCAGTTTTCTTTCTTTGTTGACCCATATTGTGCATCGAAGGGCAAGGGGTTGATAATAGTTGCACAGCTGTAAAATGTGGGATAACCACCTCACCGGTTGCTTCCAGTCAGAAAACTGTTTTGAATACCTGTTTGTTTTTTTTCCCCCTCACAGAAACGAGCCAAGGGCCATGTGCTGTTTGATAAAGTATGTGATCACCTAAATCTATTGGAGAAGGACTACTTTGGCATCACACACAGAGATGTAGAAAACCAAAAGGTAATAAGCAATATAAAATGAATGCTACAAACTGTTAAATTACAATGCAGATATATAGTATAACAGTAAATTTGGTATAGGGTGAAGAACATAATTATACAATCAATTATTTTTTTAGGTTGAAATTTAAAAGACTATTTATTTGATTGAATTTCTATTATTTTAATTTTATCTATAAACAGTTATTTACATTTCAATAATTGAAAGTAGTTGAGGATTTATTTCTTTGTTTGTCTGTTGCAGAATTGGTTGGACCCTTCCAAGGAGCTAAAGAAGCAGATCAGGAGTAAGTACAGTAATCTAATAAAGCCAAATGAGCTGTATGCAGTTATCCAGAGCTGCTTTTGATAATTTAATGTTCTTTCTATGTCTCAGCTGGTCCCTGGAACTTTGCTTTCAATGTAAAGTTTTACCCTCCAGACCCCTCCCAGCTGACTGAGGATATCACAAGGTGAGTTGGCACTTAAGCAGGCTTATTGCTTTGTGAGTTTTTGCATTTGCTTCTTAAATCTTGTTTATGAAGCAAATGTAACGTGTTAATCCATCTTTCTTTGAAGTAGATTTTTAGGTTTCAGTGTTATTGATTTTGAATACCTAAAAAAAAAAAAAAGTTGTTTATAAAGGAAAATGACAAATAGAAGGGTAAACATTTCAACATTTCTCTTATTGTCTCTTACCCGCCCTATTAGGTACTATCTGTGCCTGCAGCTGAGAGATGATGTGGTTTCAGGGCGTCTCCCCTGCTCATTTGCCACCCATACAGTCCTGGGCTCATACACGGTGCAGTCAGAGCTCGGAGACTATGACCCCGAGGAACTGGGCAGCGACTACATCAGCGAACTGCGCTTTGCACCCAACCAGACCAAAGAGCTTGAGGAGAAGGTCATGGAACTCCACAAGACCTACAAGTTAGTCTCAGCATCACTTTTTTATTTCTTTTCTTTATTTTTAATCGCTTTTATTCAGTCCTGGACCATAATCAGAGGAGGCAGCCACAAATACAGCTACCCCATATAATGAATGAATATGAGACAGAACTAAAAGAGGATATGCAAAGATTGGTATAATTATAGCAAAATCAGTCAAAATGTGCTATTTTTATCTAACACTTTAAATCATATTTTTGATTTACTCAGTTCAATTCAACACACAAGCAATAGTTATATTTATCTAAAAAAAAAAAAAGAGAGAAGGCAAAAAAAGTTCATTTTTTTCTGACCGAAAACAAAATAGTAGAAATGATCCTACAAAATGTTCAGTTTTATATATAACAGTTGTAGATTGTATTTATTCAACTAATTCTTGAGTATGACAAATTAAAGTCAGTCATTCAGGCTACTTAACTGAATGTTTACAATCTGGATATCGATCTGTTCTGAAAGGCTGCATGTCTCCAGACATTTGATTTGTGTTTTCCTATAAATGGATCTTAGTCCCTGTCCTTTGTCTCAGCCTCCCCTTTCTCCCTGCATTACAATGATTTGTGTGTAATTTAATGCAGTCTTGTCTCAGTGGGAGGAGCAAGACTGTGACAGTGCGGGTATTAGGTTCTCTCTGAAGGCCATCTATGCTAAAAACTGATGCACTTAAAGTATTATATAGAGTTTTGGCTAATAGCACCTTTAGAACAAAAATGTACATCCCACAAAAGCTTTTATGCACTTAAACTGTGATTTATGTTTACCTTCCTTTTTTGGGGTTATCCGCCTTGTTGACCCAGCACATCTGACCTGTTGTCTCCTGTCTAATAAGGGGGATGACACCAGCCGAAGCAGAAATGCACTTCCTGGAAAATGCTAAGAAACTGTCCATGTACGGTGTTGACCTTCACCACGCTAAGGTAACAAGTCCTTTTAAAAAAAAAAGCAGATTATTTAAAGACATCTTAAACATTGTGTTACAGTTTGAGAAATTTGCTTATTGTCTTGTTGAGTGTTGGGTACACAGCTTGAAACCAGTTTCATGTCTGATAAATATGAAGTTGAAACTGCTTAGAATAAATGCTGGAAACAAAGGGGGGGTGGAGTGGTTTTACAGTGAGTTTTATAAGCTTATCTTATTTCCCTATTTCTACTACACTAACATTCTTATTTCTAGTGTATTTTGCAAAAATGAATCTAAGCCAAAATGTTACTCATGACTTTAGCAGTGGTTGCTGTCACAAAGATTCATTTACAAGTGTGCAGGGGATCTTTTTAACATAAATTTTGTTTAAGCAACATATTTCACTCACGCAATCTGTGGTGATGCTTGCTTCCACTACACCATTGCTTCAGAACATCATGGCTGCTACAGTAATGCCTCGGTTTAACATGCCACTGCTGCACCGCTGATTGACTGTCATTATATCACTGCTTCCTGAATGTGGGGGGTTTCTGGAGCCCAGCTTGGCTTGAATGTTGGTCTTGATAAATAGAGCACCAGATTACAACAGCTGCACCGCTATCGTCACAAAGGCAAATTACAGTCATCTGTCTTGATATGAATCTGTTATTAAAAGCGCTTTCAAAGTGTAAAAAAAGGGGTCGTGATGCAAGCAATGGAGATGATATCGCCCCCACATATTTAGATCTTCTATTGAGATGACAGATGAGGAAGAAGATCTTGATCAAACTGAGCAAACCTCAATGCTCGCTATTGGATGTGTGAGTCATAGCTTTGATATGCAAGACAAAAATGTGCACATCAGACCAGCATCCCTCTTTTGTCTTCTCTCCTCTCTCATTAAATGCAAAGTTGGTAGGGAGTCTCTATGAATGCTTGGCTCCAGCTGAGGGAGAGGTAAGAGGCTGAATTTCGCGTGCGAGCGTGTGTGCGTGTGTGCGTGTGTGTGTGTGTGTGTGTGTGTGTGTGTGTATTTGTGCATGGTTACATACAAAGTTGTCATTTGAAGATCCTACTGTTACTTAAGACTGGCTGTTCCTGCTTTGGATCAGCACTCCCCTCTGAAATTATCTTTATTTGTTTCACTTGCTCATCTCAGGCTTTGTGCAGTGAAGAGCATCATTTCATGCTTTATTCACCTTTTTCCCGAGTCTTCACTGTTGCTTTCTCCACTCAGTGCCCCTCAAGTCATTATTCAACTTCACTGCAACCTGCATAGAGAAGATAAGATTACCATATGCCTGAATCCACTCTCCACCTGCCTGCTTTACCCTCTTATTATCAGAAACCTGGCGCTGTTCAAATCTTTTAATCCTGCTGTGCACAGACTCCTGAACACCTCCCATACAGTGTGTGCTGCAGAGTTGATGAAGTTCATGTTGTGCGGAACGCTAAATAAAAGAGCAAAGTCGCGGCCCGTGTCGGACTAAAGCAAAAATTTTAATAGACTCATTTTTCATTCTTTTTTTTTTGCCATCTCCTGGTATGTGTGTCCTCCTCAGGACTCTGAGGGAGTGGAGATTATGTTGGGAGTTTGTGCAAGTGGCCTCCTCATCTACAGAGACAGATTGCGGATCAACAGGTTTGCCTGGCCAAAAATACTCAAGATCTCCTACAAGAGGAACAACTTCTACATCAAAATCCGGCCCGGCGAGGTGAAAACCATAATTATACTTATATATAGGGATGTGTCAGATTGTTTAGAGTCAATGTGCTAATGGAAACATGTTTGTATTTTTATGCATTAGCTATAAAACCCTATTTATGAAGAAATGTCCTTTATTTTGTATCCAACTGTATTATAGCTTATAACTTATGTGCCTATAACTAAGTAACATTATACAAGTGAAAAGTAAACTAAAATATTGTTGTTAGTTGAAAACGGCAACCTATCTTAAGTGTTTGGATGATATTTTACAAATCTTGCCCAAATATCTCTTACATGTAATTACAATGACAATCCACTGAAAACTGTGCAGCATGCTTCATAAGGCAGCCATCTATCTCCAAAGTGCTAATGTCTAGGAGTTTTATAAAATAAAGTCTAAATACGAGATGGTTCCTTAAAGGGCAGTATTTAATCATTATATCATGTTTAAAAAATGGTAGTTTTCTTATTAACATTAACCAATAAAGCATTTAGATGCTTATTAATAAAAAGGAATTCCTATCTTCAGTACACAAGGACAGTAGTAATGTTAGAGATTATTCAGTAAATGTGACTAAGTTTTTTGGACTCTTTACAGTTTGAACAGTTTGAAAGCACAATCGGTTTCAAGCTTCCAAATCACCGTGCTGCCAAACGGCTGTGGAAGGTCTGCGTGGAACACCATACCTTCTTCAGGTAAGAAATGATTGAGGCTCTGTGACTTATCAAGCAGGGGCAGGGAAGGATTTTCAAAAGATATAGTAAAAAAAAATTGCTAACACTAGCTACTCTGTTTTCTCAACTCTTTGGCATATTTTGGTGTGATCACAGTCGTGCCAGCCTTGTAAACACGAGTTTATTAGTCGTGACCGGACATGATTTCTTTGTCGGGAAAATAGAAACAATAATGAGACTGTTAGTCGTCATTGCCATCTGGACTACAAGCAAAGTTGTCTTGTGCTGCTTTCAGCAGAAAATTGTCTCCTGGGTTTTTGGAGTAGCACGCCAAGCCTGCGGGCTCTCTGGAAAGTATTCAAATGAGTAGGAGTTCTAATGGTTTTCAGTGCCCAGCTCAAATGTGCGTTTTAATTCTGGTTTGATAAATGTGAGCGTTTGTAACCCGTGACAGGCTGGTATCTCCTGAGGCTCCCCCAAAGAAGTTCCTTAGCCTCGGCTCCAAGTTCCGCTACAGCGGCAGAACGCAGGCTCAGACCCGCCGGGCAAGCTCTCAGATCATCAGACCTGCTCCGCTGTTCGAGCGCTCCTCCAGCAAACGCTACAACATGTCCCGCAGCTTAGACGGAGGTGAGGAGCAGTTCTGGGTCATGATTAACCACCTTCCAGTCATCAAGTACTGCACTTGAGTATTTCCATATGATGCTTCTTCATTTCATTTATTTGATATCTTTAGTTACTTTTTAGATGAAGATCATATTTTACATTAAAGTTATGTTTTGTTATCTATATTTACTTTTCTGTTTTTGTTACTATGCTGATTGTGTGAAAGGTGCCAAATAAGGTGGGGGGCACTAAGTAGGAGTTTTTGTTTTCATTTAATTCATTTCAAATCTCTTCTCCTAAAAAAACTACTGCAGAATTCCTGGCAGCATTTAGCAGTGCAGAGGCAATCATAACAACAATGTGCATTAATGGATCATACCTTTTATCGCATTGCTCATATTTTCCCCTGTTGATTAATAAAATGGACTCTACTACTTGACTACTGTCCATAAATTGATACTGACTCCAGTCTGTCACATCCTTTTTTTACCCCCACAGCTCCTATTATGGAGAACCATGAGACTCTCATGAAGGACAGCGCAGCTGACAATGCCAAAGAAGACATTATCACCATGGTGACGACGGAGAGGAAGGCAGAGGAAGAGAAAGCTGAGCAGGAGGAGCCCCAGATGGATGCTGCAGAGCCACCAGAACATGCCACCATGACACCACTCAGACAAGATGCAAAGGTAAACCGCTGGATGCTGTCAAAGCCGTGTTTCCACAGGCCATTGTTTGTATTTTTTGGGGGCGTTAAAAGCTTTAGAGATTATTTTCAGAAATTTTCCATCATATTGTCAAAGAAACAGGTCATGTTTCTTAGAAGCTGCTGCAACCTTCTGTTTTGAGTCTGTTTTGAGATTTTAGTTTTGTTTTGAATAGATTTCCTAATGGCTGATGAATATATCCCAGTTGCTTTCAGCTTTAACCCACTGCAATAGACTAGGCCTGATTGCTTTCCATCTTATGTGCGCTTTACTAATTAGCTTTTCTTTTCCTGTCCTTCCTTTGACCCCACACTATACTGTGTGCATGTGTACGTGTGCGCGGGTGTGTGTGTGCGTGTGTGTGTACATGCACATTCGCCCCCTCTCCATTTACACACACGTCATTTCTTTGCCGGCGTTTCCTCCCATCAGTGCTCCCCTCATGCATACACAACCGACCCCCTCCATTCCGAGCTTTCACTCCCTTCATCTCCCGTTTTATCAACCAAAGTGCGGCGAAGGCGCAGGGAGATAGCCCGTAAACGGGCCTCATCCGTTAGCCCGGCCAAGAGCAGCGCAGGTTGTCGCCGCCGGCAGGCCCGCGCCGACCGCAAAGCCGCCCTGCTGGAGGAGCAGGCGCTGCTGCTCTCAGCCCGCAAACAAAGGCTGGAGCAGGGCAAGAGGCGAGGCGGCACACTTTTCTCCTTCTCCCTGCATCTGCCCGACATGTCCTCCATCCTGGACGAGGACGGCTACATCACCTTCCCAGATCTGTCGGAAATGCGCTTCCTCCCGGAGTGCGCTCACAACTTCCTGCCCATTAAGTCACCGTCACTTATCCCCTGCTTCCTCTTCATCTTCTTCTTCCTGCTCACCACCTCCTTCTCCGTCCCCTACGCTCTCACCCTCTCCTTTCCCCTGGCGCTGTGCCTCTGCTACCTGGAGCCCAAGGCAGCCTCCCTGACCGCCTCCATAGCCTCGGGCTACCATGACCATGACAGTTCAGAGGAAGAGGAGGTGTGTGCGCATTACGGCTGTATGTTCCAGTACCCGCACTGGCTTAGAACTCATAATGGTTAACCCCCCTTCTGTCCTGTACCTCGCTCTGCTGTTTCCCCAGTCCAGAGCTGACCTGGAGACTGCTGTGTCTGTCCCAGTGTCTTGTCAGTTCACCTACTTTCAGAACCTCATCTCTGCCCGGTCACACTCTCATCCTGTAGACTACATCCCCATCCGCATCACAAGTACACAGAGATGAAGTCTTCACCATTTCATATTATTCCATCTTAATGAGAGGGTTAGACACAAATAGCCAGCACCTTTGGGGGCTTCTTAACTCACATTAGTTTAAAATTTGACTTTATTTTTTAAACCACTGCTGTATATAAGGTTTAAACACCATTACTAACAAAATACCATGCAATAATATCACTGTCGTGCTGCAGTGTAAAGTAGTTCATCATATATATAACAAATTGTAGACGTCATTCATTTAATCCTTCACCAAATGCCATTTTGAAAACACAGCTTTGTGCCTAACCCATTTCTGTGTTCTCATCCACATTCATGGGTTTTGTGCTGTAGAAAGTGAATGCTACAATACCAGCTGCATGCAAAACACCTCCATTTTCTTTTAAGCACTTAGTCTCTCTGCATCGCTTTCTGAGTCTAGCAAAGCAGCAAAAATAAAATGAATAATTTTATATAGGGCTAAAACAGCTATATTCACTATGGAGTGCCAAGATCTTTTTTTAATTTTATATATACATTTTCCCATAAGGAACATCCTTTTTAAATCTCGAATCAGTATAATGTGATGCATGTTATGATGCAGAGAGACTTTAAAAATGAATCATGATCACCCCTAGTGTCAAAGTGCACGGAGAGGAGGGGGGCCTGAAAGTCAGGTTACTGTTCATCAATCAAAATTATTCTTATGAAGAGTTTCAGGTGACAACATACAAATCCTAAGCAAATTTCACATTGCGCTTAAATTCCAAAGTGACTGACCGAAGGTTTCAACTTCCTCTGAGTCTGTTTTGCTTGCTTAACTTTTCATTTGCTTTTCTTTTTTTCTTCTTCTCTTGTTATTTTGCAAACCCTTTATCTGTAGCATTTGTCTGATAGCCCGTAGCTTACTGAAACAACCGATGCATTTCCATTCGTTTCATTTGTGGTTTTCCAAGCAATCCCTGTCAACAAGGAAAAAATGCATTTTCAAAGGTTTACAAGTTGGGTTTTCTCATTTTCTTGCCTGCCACTCTGGAACGGTTTCTGTCGGTCTGATAAAACAAGACTGACAGCGAACAAACAGACTTTGCTTTTGACGGAGAAATGACCGCCACAGAGGTTTGTACATCAATGGAAACAGCAGTATTTAAGGCATGAAAGAAGTAGCGATGGGTAAAAGGAAATTAAAGTCATGCTAAATCATATATGTAATGCTCATTTAAATATTAAAGAGAATTTATGCACTTGGAAGTTCTGCATGTGATGCATGTATTGCATACTGATGACTATTTTAGCTGTTCTCCACATCTGTCTTTTCCACTGGCCTCAATTTTATAGCTTTATTTATTTATCTTCTTTTTATACTTTTCAACCCCCATCATCCCCATCTTCTATATCTCTGCTCACCCTTTCTTGTGGCTCACTTTCTCTTTTCCCTTCTGATTTACCCCTTCGCATCTCATTTCTTTTATGGCTACTTTCATCCCTGTCCCCATCTCACTTTCTGTGCTCTCCTCTTTACGTGCTGTCAGTCGGACGCAGACGAGGACTCTGAGATGCCGACTCAGGTACAATGGGCTCACTTTGTTGCCCTGCTCAGTGCATCACACCACCAGCAGATGCACTGAGCCACTCAGACATTCAGCAATCAGTTTTACTGTGCCATCTTCTCCACCTTGGCTTGCCTGCTTCTGCTTCTGCTGCTGCTGGCACGCTCACTGTCACCCCACACAACAAACTGACCATTCAATCTTGCCTCAATTCACTTTACAGACTCCTGGTGCTGCTTTTAAACATGCCATTGTAGCTCATTTCTCAAGTGCTTTTGAGAGTCATATACATCTTTTTCTGCTGCAGCAGGATTTCAGTGTTCAGTGTTTTGTTTTGTTTTGTTTTGGGTTTTTTTTCATCCATTTATGGTAGTGTGACATTTCAGTGGCCATCATGTCAGTACTACCTTAGGACAAAGCTCCCAATTTCTCCCAAGAGTCTAAATTCAACTATAAATCCTCTCCTTTCTTTTGTCTTTACAGTATAGTTTCATAAGACGAGTAAAAGGAGAAAATGTTTTTATCAAGCATAGTAATCTGATGCTAGAGGTTAGTAAAAATGTGCATGGCTGAAATATGCATGCAGGCACTTTTGGTGTAAAGAGACTTAACCGACCTGATAACAAATATATCTAACTTGCCGATTTTATAAAGTGTTCTGGATTGTGTGTGTATGGTTACACATTTATTCTAACAGGGTTATTGCTGTGAGCATCCGCATTATTTTTTGTGAGAAATAAAATAAACAGAAAATAAGACAAGTGTTTGAAGAACTCTAATGAGATTTGGGAGTGTTGTGCTTAACCTAACCTGTTAAACCATATCAGTGACTCAGTGCATGATACAATTTATGTTGAGGTTTGTCCTAAATGCTCCTTTAGCGTTTAAGTACAAGCTGTTACTGTCTTTATTGCAGCCATTATGCTGATAGACCCTTTTGCTGTTATTTTGCAGTATGTGTGAATTCACATTATTGCACAGGCAGCCTGCAGAGCCTCCTAAATATACTTGTGTGAACAATAAAGAATTAGGAAGTGCATAATGCAGTTGGTTTAGGTCTGTATGCATCTAAAAGTTCCGGACCTTTTCAAAACTACATTCATGCTATACCCAATGTATTTTTTTTTAATCATTGGATATGCAAGCTACTGTTGCGTACATGAAGCATGGCCGTCATTCCCTACATGCTGCCCCCTCGTCCTTCATCTCCCTGTGTCATGGTTGACCGGCTACTGTAGGATGCCGAGACTCCGGCGGAGATGGTCAAGCACCTGACAAACATCAGTGAACTGAAGCGCTCCTTCCTGGAGATAGACACCAACTTGCTGGGCCTGACCGAATGGGAGAAGAGACTCTCCTCATCTCCTGCATACTCGCCCAGAGCAGACGAAGCGCCAATGATAGAGCCGCTGGAGCCAGAGGATGTAAGCTGCAGTCCACAGGGGACTAACTGATGACATGTGTGAGAAGCATGACATCACCAAGGAGTATAAGCATTAATCTCAATTTCGAATAGTAATGCAATGAATTTATTATTCATAATTGCTATTGAGACTCATTTTTATATTAAGCTAGCCTGGAGCAATATGTTTTATATAGTTTATATGGGTCCAGTGCATATTAAGGAGGAAATGGACACCTTGATAGGGGGAATGAAGCTGTAAAGTCATTTAGAGTTATTGTGTGAATAAAGATGAAATCTAATGTGTGTCTATTTTTGTTACAGTCACCTCATGTCATCACGATACCTCATCAGCAATGAAATAACATAATTAATCTCTGTAATGGACAATGCAGTCATTATTCTGCATTATGTTTGTTGTTCTCAGTGCCATTACATTTCACTTTTGTGTTGTGAACATAATCTCATGAACTCATGCAGGACAAATGAGTACCAGTAGTTACCCATTGAGGATCAATTGCTGACCTCAAACATATCTGACATTAATTCTTGGATGGAACATCCGATTTTTTTTTTTTTTTTTTTTTTTTTTATTATTATAAACATGTCACACCGGAAACGTCTTTTCTTGTGTCTCAAACTGATCCGTTTTTTTTTTCATTTTATTTTATTTTTCCTGCAGCTGGAAGAGGAGCAGCTGGCAGTTTGTGAAACGAAGAAGATGATGGAGCCCAAAGCCACTGAAGTAAGTTGCCTAAGACCAGTGTGTGTGTGTGTGTGTGTCTGTTTTTGTTTTAGTGTTTTGTGAGTGTGGCTTTGTGTATATTGCATCCTTTATATCTACCTAGCTCCACATGTACATAGACACTGGCATGGTGAGCTGCAGCCCTTATACTTCTCATTGTGGCCTTAATCTGTCATTCTTTTCTGTATTTGTAATTCATGTTCTTAATATTCAATTATTAATTATCAAATAGTAGAACAAATCTTGTGCTCACATTATTGCAGACCTTACACTTTATAATGTTATACCACACTATCTTTCCTGAGAAAATTCACATTTAAGCTACTTCTAAACAGTGCATCTTAGTCGAAGTACTTTGGAACTCAATCTGTAAGCCATTTGTAGATAAAATGTCTTTAGACTAGAGTTTTTCTGCTCTGTTATTGGCTGTTGGATACCTTCTGTGAAATAACTTGAACGATCCATTTCCAATAAGCCAAGTGTCTCCCTAGGCAGCAGGATTTCTGGTGAAATATGTGCTGGATAGTACCCTAACCACGTCCTCTGGGCCACACGGGATTAGTCTGTCAACAACTATGGATGACGACGTCTTCATGGACGGCACCCTCAGGGAAGTAGAAGAGGAGGATGAGGAGGAGGAAGAGCTACAGCAGGAAGAGGAGGAGAAAAGCCCAGACTCCCAAGAGGAGGTGTCAGAAATGTCGGTTGTGAAGATCAGCCCCGGAGCTGTCAGACAGGAAGTGTCCCAGGCCATCATCGATAAGAAGGGGACTCTAATTATCTTAAAAGATGCAGAGGACAAGATGGAAATCGAGGTAAAAGAGACTTTGGTTGATGAAGAAGAGCCTATAGTCCCTCAAAAGGCTCAATATGAGGAGAGTGAGTATCTGCCTCTCTCTGAAGAGCATCTCAAAGAAGATACTACAGATGTCAGAGAACGTACCATGTATGTTTTAGAAGACAACATGTATGTCATAGAAAACACCAGGGAAGTCTTAGACGACACCAGGGAAGTCTTGGACGATGCCAGGGTCATCTTGGAGGACGCCAAGGTAGTCTTAGACGATGCCAGGGAAGTCTTAGAAGACACCAGAGACGTCTTCGACACTTGTGAAGTCACAGAAGAAGATACAAGGAATGTCTTCGATGACACTCGTGAAATCATAGAAGAACATACCAGGGAAGTCTTCGACGGCACTCGTGAAGTCACAGAAGAAGATACCAGGGAGGTCTTCGACGACACTCGTGAAGTCACAGAAGAAGATACCAGGGAGGTCTTCGACGACACTCGTGAAGTCACAGAAGAAGATACCAGGGAGGTCTTAGACGACACTCGTGAAGTCACAGAAGAAGATACCAGGGAGGTCTTCGACGACACTCGTGAAGTCACAGAAGATGATACCACGGAGGTCTTCGACGACACCCGGGACATCATAGAAGAAACCGGGGACGTCGCAGACGATACCAGGGATGTCACAGAAGACACTGGTGACGTAACAGTTGACACTGGGGACATCAAACTCTACACCACAAACGTCACTCTATACACCACGAATGTCACAGTCGACACGGAGGATATCACAGTTCATACAACAGATGCCCTAGAAGACCCCACGGCTGTCCTAGAAGGTACCACAGCTGTCCTTGAGGGTACCACGGATGTCCTCGAAGATGCCACGGACGTTCTAGAAGACACCATACACGTCATAGAAGATGTAAATATTGACGTCAAGACTTCGGAGATAAAAACTGATGACATGACTCCAATTAAGGGTACTGACTCGCCTAAGAAGGCAATGGCTTCGTGGATTTCAGAGGTGGTGAAGACAGAAGCTTCTGAGATCATCAGCCTCTTGACGAAGGAAGATCTCGAGGAGATGAAGACTTCTGAGGAGGAGGAGCTGCAGCAGAAAACAAAAACCTTCACCTTCGAGGAGGACCAAACTGAGCCGCCTGAGTCCAGCCTGAGTCACATTTCAGTTTCTGAACCTACAACTACATCTTTAGTAGTGGTACTGTATGAAAACCAAAAGCAGCAACTCCGTTTTTGGCTTCCTCCCTCCACATCTCCACCACCCAGCCCTACTCCCATTGCCTTCCCTCTAGCAGCAGCCAAACCAGTCTAACAACAGTATAATCAAGTGCTGTGCATGGCTAATGATCCCTTAACACCCAGCATTTATGCTCACACTTGCCAAACCACCAGTTTCTGTTGCAAATGAGCCCTGCTGCTTCTTTTTGATACAACTGTTTTGGGTTTGAGTTTGTTGACAGTTAAACCAGTTTGCCTTGCCTTAGCAGCTGACTCCCACAGCTGATAAGGAAAGAAACGGGAGCCCCAACTCCCGTTTGTTTTTGTTTTTAACCGTTTTGCTCCGCTGCACCATTCCTTTCTTTCAGCGCTGTTATCAGTTCCCTGAAAGCGGTGACTTCATAGCTCGGGCTTCGTGCCACCGCTGCAGCTTTCCTCACCTCATCCTCCAAAATCCCCCACTGCCTCTGTAATAAGTCAAGAAAAAAATTGTATGGGTTTTACCTGAAAAGAGACTTCACTGTTCTTAAGGAATGTTTCCCCCCCAAAAAAACTCAGACGAGTGAGAATTTGCAAATCTAAAACCGGATTTTAGTTTGAGTTTTTAGGACTCTCTCAACTCTGCAACTCTCTTGGTGTCAGCAGATTTCGTGGGCTACATAACGGTATACTATATAATCCATACAATGTTGATGTTTTCAGACTTCTCATCTCATCCTCCCTCTAATTGATCTTTCTTTGGTGTTGACCTTGTTTCCATTTTGACTTTCCTCTCTTTTCCTTTCTCTCTTTGTCCTTTTTGTCCATCCATCCTTGTGTCCCATCAGTCTACGCTGGAATGGGTTACCACCTCTCTGAGTTCCACCTCTCCAAAGGTGACTGATCCTTTCTGGTCTTCATAAATTGACTTTAAAGGTCCCATATCATAGACGTTTCCCAGGTTTTATTTGACATTTTGATATATCTAAAAATATATTTATTAATCTTCTGGCTGAATAAAGTGCCTGTGAAAGGCAGGGGGATTTTGACTGTGTTTTTGTGACATCACAATTTCATAGCAGTGCTGATGGCTCATTCCAAGGCACAATTTCTGAAAACAGGATATGTGCATTTCTCTGTGAATTGACTCTTTTGAAACTTGGGACAGTATTCATATAACAACTAGAGCTTATGATCAAAACACAATTTAAATCTCATTTCTATAATATCGGACCTTTAAATATCTCCCCTTATCATATGTAATTCCATCAGGTTCTACACAGTTGAAAGAAATGTATAACTGACATAAGCTCTTCCCTCTTAACAGGTGTGATCTGAAACTGCCATGTACTGTGTGGATCAATTCGTAACACTGATGCAAAAATGTCATCTAATGGTTCAATTATCATTCACAGGAATCTGCTGATCCAGAGGAGGAGAAAGCAGCGGTTGCTATGGAGACAGAGGCAGAGCCAGCCGAGTCGACAGGGCCTACGGTGAATATCCAGACCGCAGAGGCTGCAAAGGCCGTACCAGTGCACACAACAGCAGCGGAGCTAGAGCTCACGGTGCAAACAATGTCAGCAGAGCCTGCTAAGGGGAAGCTAGACTGGGCTGTAGCGTCACAGGAGATTAAACCCAGCAATCATTTAGGCCATCAACTACTTAGTTGTGAAAAATCTGGTATTCCTGCCTCAACTACATCTGTGGAGCAACTTCCTAAACAATGCACATCTGTGGAGTTGGTAGAAGAAATGCAGCCAGTAGCAACAAGGTTGGGGTTAGATGAGAGCCTGTCTGTCAGTAGACATTTACCGTCATTTACCAAGTCTGCAGTTCCAAACTTGGCACCAGAAAAGGAATTTGCAGAAGCGATAGATGCGGAGGGAGAGGATGCTCTAATGGCGGAGGAGGAGATGCTGATGTCAAAAGACGGAAATTATGATTTCAGATTTACTGTTGCTCCTGCATACATCAGAGATTGTAACGGGGAATCCTCACCAAAGAAAGAACACAGTGAAGAGGCGGCAGTAGCACTCGCTATTGAGGTGGAATTACCAGATATAAAAGATGCGGCAGAGGGAAAGCACACAGAAGTAGATGGCAAGAGAGTCCAGTTCGCAAGCGAAGTGCAGTATTTTGAGAGAGATGAGAGTCCCACAGAGGTAGAAGATCTTTTTGAAGAGGATGACTCTCCGAACCTCACAAAACCCCTGCCATTTGAAAAAGAGAAATACTATTACGTGCAGATGGATAGCTCGGAAGATGAAATGGACAGAATAGAGAAGAAAGAGGTAGATGGAAAGAAGAAAGATGAGGAAAGAGGAGGGGTTGAGGAATCAGAGGAAGAAGAACAAGACCAAACTGAAGTATTAAAGAAAGAGGAAATGGAGGAAGCACACCAGATGTTCAGCCCACACCAAGTGACTCTGACTGAACCTCGTTCACCTCCAGCCGTGTCTCAGTTGGAGGTAACCTGCATCAGCTCCAGGGGCCTTAGCCTGGGCCCTGTAATCCCACCACCACCCTCCCCTCCTGCCGGCACAATCTGACACTAATAATCAAAGGGCAAAACTCAAGGGCAAAAGCATGGACATCTGCGTCTTGACTTGCTAACTTCACAGTTTGTCGCTGAGCAGATCAGGGGACCTGTGATATGATGCGGTGCACACACACTTGATCGAAACCTTGTGATTTGCATTCTCCAGTATCTTCCCCTTCACTGGATTAGGAACTGGTAATGCATGACTGCATGCTCGTTTAGAGATTTAAGCCCTTCAGTGACTGTCTTTGGCTTAGTTTATTAGCATGCGGCATTTATTTGTGTCAATTCGATTTCATGTACAACAGTGCTGAGCTATTCTAAGAACAAAGACATATAGTCATCACCCACGGCAACGTGTCTCAGACATGTCGTTTATCTAGAACACTGATGGCTGTGGTGTTACTGCAAATGTTTGTTTATTCCATTTTTATCCTTTTACCCACCAGAGTTCTGACGTTATGGAGGTGTGTTCCAAAGAGGTGCCTGTAGTCCACACAGAGACAAAAACTATCACATACGAGGCTGCAGAGGTAAATATTTCCTACACCATATATTCTATTATGTTCCGTTTTGTAACGCATGAGGTGATTTGGAAAAACATAACTTTATATCTCTGCAACTCTGCAATCCTGTCGGCATTAAATAATCTTTAAGCCTGTTTTTGCTCATTGTTTTTATTATGCTTGTTTGTTGGCTTTGTTTAAGCCAAGAAAGCTTTATGAACCAGTTATACAAGCTGCCACTCCAATTGAATGTTAATGTTGTGTTTGCTAGCTTTGTAAAAGCTGTTCGAGTAAGGAACAGCTTTATGGCTACCTTAATATATAAAAGTCTCAATCAGTCTGAGGTGATTTTTGTTCATACTTTACTCCTTTTAGATAACAATTTTTTTTTAAACGGAGTGTTTTGCCTGTCAACAGGTCGACACTAACGGTGACGCAGACCCCGGGGTGCTGCTGAGCGCTCAGACCATCACCTCGGAAACTCTCAGCACCACGACGACCACACACATCACAAAGGTCAGAGTTCATCTTTTTCGCCTTTGGCCTCCCCAAATGTGACTACCCCTGCCGTTCCCTGCTTTCTGCTGAATTCCAAGTAAAAAAAGAGAGGGGGAAGAGTGACAAAGGAACTGTATGTGTAACAAAGAAATCGAAAGACACTTCTTTCGATTACTGTTGAAATGTCATGTCCAGCACACACATGCTTTCACTTCTCTTATACAAGAAGTGATGTAAGGGGGATATTGTGTAATGATCAGAAGTTTGATTATTGAAAAAATAGCAGCGAAAAGAAAATAATACTGTTCTTACTGCTTTTTAGGAAACAGTTTTGAGGTTTTATTTAATTATTTCCCAACGAAATTTGTCTCTGAATGCCAATGCTTTGTTTTGGCATACAGTAATTGTGAACAAAAAAATTTAATAACATTTACGCCTCAAATTTAACAAAAAACGTCGAGGGACATCAGATATGCTTGTCATCAGTGGCCGGGGGTTCTTCTAATTACAAATAGGAATGAAAAGGCTCTTTTTTTGCCATATGTTTTTACAATTGCCAGTTTTTTCTCTCTGCCGTTCAGACAGTGAAAGGGGGAGTGTCAGAGACAAGAATCGAGAAGAGGATCGTCATCACGGGAGATTCAGACATTGACCACGATCAGGTCTCTCGGTTTTTAGCTTTTACGTACTGCTTTAGTTCTTTTATTTCCATTATATGCATTAATACTTTTTGTTTGCTTGTAAAGTCAATTATTGTATTTGATGTATTTGCAAAAACGAAAATGCTGAACAGTGACCGTAGTGACCCCCAGCATGTTTTAACTGAGCACAGTACAGACACATAATAAGAGGGGCTTCAGCATGTGACATTAAAACATGTTTATTAACTCGTGTTGTGACTTTAACAAATACTGAACGTATGACAAATGTAACTAATAGTGACTTCCCTGTTGGCATATTGATTTACAATCCAACATCCCCGCTCCCTCCCTGCCCTTCCCCATTCTCTGTCTCCCCCTGGTGATCCCTCCTGGCACCGCACTCCCGTATATAGGCTCTGGCTCAGGCCATAAAGGAGGCTAAAGAACAGCATCCTGACATGTCAGTGACCAAAGTAGTGGTACATAAAGAGACAGAGATCACGCCAGAGGAGGGGGAGGACTGACCCAGGTAAGAGCAAGAGGTCCTAGTCCTGGTCCCGACCATGTCCGGTTTTAGTCTGGTCTGTTATTAATTCGGTCGGACCGGGCGTTTTATCAGCTGGTCTCCATTTTTTTCAGGCATGCTGCTTTCCCATTAGCACTTCTTCACAGACAGTCCTGCTTCTGTAGCACTTAAAGCTAATGCATCATGCTGTTGTCATTCCAGCTCCACTCCCCCCTGCAGGGGAAAAAAGGTTGCCTAGTGCGTGTGCACACAGACCGGATATTATAGTCTCAACTCGTAATGACAAGGCTTAAAAACCTTTAGAGTAATGCTTCTGGCAGTCTCATGCAATCTCTTGTATTCTGGTGGCAACACTCCCCCTGCTGGAGAAAAACACAATCTCCTTTATTTCTTTTTTCAAGAGATCTTTTTGCATAGAACTTATACCGCTCTCATCCTCATAACAACTCTGTCTTAAAAAACATCTAAATTGAAATTATGCTTCCTAAACACTTCCTCGTAAGTGCAGAAAAATAGACTTGTTGACATAGTTGTACCTGCACAGTGGAGCAATATTCTGTAAAAATAAATTTTGGTACATTGTTTTGTCTATATTGTGTAGCCCCACAAAGGGTACTGGCAGTGATGAGCGATTAAATACCTGCAGAACCTGCTTCTGCGCTCAGTCTGTGGCTGCTGCTTACATATTGACTGAAATCTGATCTCATGTGCACACGGTTTAGACTATTTTCAACTCTGCTCCTACGCCAAAAACCAAATACTTAAACTGGGTGCCACCTTGACATGTCGTTAAAAAAATGTCATACAAGAGTTAAACTGTATTTATTGCAAAAATTACACAACTTACACAAATGCATCTATTTGTGCTTCATTTGTGCTGTGATATTTGAGGCACCTCCGCTCAAATATCATCAGTGTGATACCACCTAATATGAACATCTGTGTGTGTGTGTGTGTGTGTGTGTGTATATATATATATATATATATATATATGTATATATATATATATGTATATATATATATGTATATATATATATGTATATATATATATGTATACACTAGTTGGTAATCCAAACATGAGTTTAATGCTCGGTCGTTTTTTTTTAAAAATGCTAACAGAGTACAAACAGCACTCAGCTGTTGTTAAATGCACAGGGGTTTCATCCCTGAAGTGTTTAAGCTGTGTTTCCAAGACGCAACTCTGTCTCTGCTTTGTGTGTGTGTGGGGAGGAAAATAGGTCAGCAGTCCTTGTTTGGGTTTTTTTTCCCCACAATCTTCACAAATGCAGCCATTTATGTTTCAACTTGTCCACCGTCAGTATTGTTAGGATTACGACAGGTGTGCAGCTCTGTGAGGGAACCTTTCATTCCATTTGTAGCACAGCATGTCATTATAGCCCACCACTTTTTTTTCCTCTTGAGCATTTTCTCTCTCTGGTAAAAATTGCCCATTCTCCAGTTAATTCTTATGCACCTTTTGGCTCCGAGGCTGATTATTTCATTAGAAAAGGTCCCAAGGCGCAGAGTTTGGGATGAGCAGGCGTGCATGTGTATGTGTGTATATACTTGGGTGACTCACCAGACGGGAATGTTTGGCTTTGTCTCTGCGGCCTTGCCCCTCAGTCCTCTGTGTGTGTGTGTGTGTGTGTGTGTGTGTGTGTGTGTGTGTGTGTGTGTGTGTGTGTGTGTGTGTGTGTGTGTGTGTGTGTGTGTGTGTGTGTGTGTGTGTGTGTGTGTGTGTGTGTGTGTGTGTGTGTGTGTGTGTGTGTGTGTGTGTGTGTGTGTGTGTGTGTGTGTGTGTGTGTGTGTGTGTGTGTGTGTGCTGTCTAATATGTTTGTAAGAACTGTGTTTCTAAGCAGCACTATTAACACAACACTAAATGTTCCTTTGTGGTGATTTGGATGCTTGTCACTTTTCACTGTAGATACACACAGAGTATTGAGTGCTTCTTTTGGATTAGCTGCATCCATGGGTGACAGGTTTAAATCCAAAACACATCATTACGGATAATGATGGAGTTCTGCTTCTGTGCCTTTATTTTTGCTTCCAATAGCATGTAACATAGTTTGAAATTATTTTCAAGGATGCCACTGGGGGCTCTGTAAAGCAAGTGCCCAAGAAATCTGTGTGTATCTATGATATGCATATTATGTCTTTCGTAGCTCGGTAATCCTTCTGTGCATCTATTTATGGATGTAAAACTGTCGTAACCCTTTATCAGGCTCAGTTTCAGTCTTTGGCTTCAGTGTCCCACTGTTAGGCGGGGTGCACTGCAGAGCTGAAGGTTTCAGACGCAATTCTAAATAATGCAGGACACACTAACTGATGTTTCCTCTGCTCTTCCAGGAGTAAAGCTGAGGGGCTATTTTCTGTTCAACCTCCCAGAATCCAACATCCAGAATTCCACATATTAACGCCGGGACTGTCAGAAGACTAAGAAAGGCTCCTACTCCAAATGCTGCAGCTCGCCGCCCAGTCGCAAACCATCACCTGCAAAATAAACAAATGCATTTTGCATGAGAAGGACGCAATGTTGCATTATGAAACAATTGCAAGATTATACTGAAAAATCGTACAATTTTTAAAAATGGTTCTCGATCCACCTGCACGCCAAATCCCTGTGTGCAGCAAGCAGATCGTTTGCTTTCACTGCCTTATGACTTTGATGCATTTTTATGATTGAGAATAATTATTGTAGTAGCGTTTTATTTATGAAATAAAGCCATCACTCCAGAAACTTAAAAATTGCTGTAGGCTATATATGTTAGAGCATACACTATTTAACCTTGCTGTTAGAAGTGCCAACATCCTTTGCCAGCAAGCATTGCCTCACTCACTCCAAACAATCCAATGATCCTCCATCAGGTATGCCACTATAGATATCACAGCGCAGTACTGTACATATCACAGCTTTCCTAGGAAAATAGCAAATTATCTTTCACAGTTGATTTTTTTCCGTGTCTACTTGAATTGCATTTTCATTTCATTCATTTTCAGTATTTTATTGTTTCCACCACTGCTAGAAACGATTTTTCTTTTCCTACTTTTGAGGTCTATTATGGCACACGCCAAGGAATCAAGATTTCTGTGCAAAGAAGTGGATTTTTATGTGCCTGCGCAGGCTTTGATTGTGTTGCAGGGTAGATGATTGGCTGCAGCACCAGTCCCAGGTTTGTGCGACTGTGAGGCAAAGGGCTCAGACTGCCGAGTTCTGCCCAAACTAGATGCAAAGCCAGGAGAGATCTTGTCAACTCCACCCCCTGAACATGTCAGCTTTAAGCCTCCCTCATCTGTTCAACTGTATCTGAATAACTGAGCATTATTCATGTACAGTGATGTACTTCTTCAAAATGGTGAAATAAACATTGGCCAATGCATTTTTGTTTTAATTTGCTGTTTTCTTCTCGAATAATAAAATGTTGACAACAGTACTGAAACTTGTGTCACCAGTGGATTTCACCTATTAGAGAGATGGGGTCACTGTGAAATATGTTATTACATGATTGAGAATGATTGGTTTAGGATTTTTTTTATAGACTACGTAACATTTAATTGCATATAAAGACTTGCTGAAATTTAATAACTACATAAATAATAGCCTAAAAATAATCATTCACAGGGATGTAATTTATAAAATATATTTATGGCAGTCTTCAAAGTAAATGTCAGTTTTACATTTTTAACAGAAATTGCAGCAATTAGAATACACAATACGGCGAATTGTAAGACACCAAATATTTTATAACTTCAAGCACTAAACTAACTAACTATTAAAGTTTTTTTTTTTTCTTTGAATAATTCCTTCACACCGTAGGGTTGAAACTAAACCGAACTCATGAATTATCCATTGAACCAAATGCTTTAAACACTTTAATTGATTGGTTGAAGTGAACGCCCGCAGGCTTTTTAAAGCGGGATTTTTATGGCTAAAGGTAATTATGCTGATTCCGCGGAGGCCCCGCCCCCTGCGTACGTGCGCGTATGCCTGAGATGCACAAAAGCGTAAGAGCTCACACTCCGCCTCTTTTTCTGGGTGTGAGGAGATAGGCGTAAACAACAGACCACCTGATCCAAATAAAATGTAGGTCTGTTGCATTTCTGATATTTCTGTGCTGTAAATATTTACTTCACAACCCAATACCTACTACAGTACAAAGTAATAACTAACTCACTCAAGCATGTACTACAATTTTGAAGGTATTTGGACTTTACTACACTTGGTATTCAATAAATGACAAAACTGTCATGTGGTGTAACCCCAACAAGTTGGTACCAAATGTTTTTTAAAAACTATCAACTAGTTTTAAAATCTTGGTGGATTAATATTTAAAATGTATCATTCTTTGTCAGCTACACCATTAGAAATTTTGTGTCACAAAAGCATGATTATTGGACTTGGATAATTGGACTTCTAAATGACAAAAAAAACAACATGAATGCAAAATGTACATTTTGACCGACCTGATGAATCCTTAAAGTTAAAGTTTTTGCCTTTCTCATCTTCCCAATTATTATTTATCACTGACCCCTTTTATGTTATATTCTACTTCTACTCTTTTACATGTAAGAAGTAAATGTTGCATTACTTTTAGCAGCATGTTTTTACATGCAAAATGCAAGATACAAGCTGATGCATTATTATAGCTCAACAGTGCTGCAAACCATCACAGGTGTTTTCATGTGTGTGGATCAGGTTTGCGAAGCTCTGCTGGGATTTTTGTGAACGCACCAATAAGAATGAACAAGTTGCAACAAGTTCTGCAACAATGACATAAAGATAGCCTCTGAAATCTTGGGGAACTATTTAATCTTGTGCGGAAAAGATAAATGACATTATCTATGATACAGGGCTGTAAAAATAAATGTTATGCAGAGATTGTCCCGATGGGGGAAGTTTTCCACAGTGTATTATGCATGTTACATCCTCCAGAGCATACAGATGCATGCAGAGATGATGTTTTATGTGTTCCCACAAGTGGAGAAAGACTTTCTTTTATTTCCTTCGAGTGAATTTATTTGCTCAGATTAAGGGTAAAAAAAAAAAAAAAAAAAAAACGTGCAAGCAGAAAGTAATCTTATTAGACTATATTACCTCTAATATGCTGCCCATACATAAATATACAGGACTGGATAAATCACACAAATAGGATTAAGAAGTTCAAAAGGACATAGACAAGGTAGTTTCATACTCTGCTTGTTAGATGTTTGGGAAGGTGAGGATCAGGTTATTTTTTGGTTGAGTGAGGGTTAATCTGAGACTTACAAAATACAACCTGAAACCATCTGATACATTTCCCAACGCCTCCTTTCTTTCTTTCTTTTTATAGATCAGGAGCTGAATCTCAACCCACTCATAAACCACAGTGTCTACCTAACTATCAGTAAAGACAAAATTGGCCAAAATAATTGTTTTAAAAGTACATCATGTAGCATCTTGGTAACCTAGAGGTCACAGCAGGTCAACCCAGTTCCATTCTGGCACAGGATCTATGCTGCAGGTCATTCCTTTTCTCTGTCCTTGTTTCCTATCAGCCTCTCCACCACATAATCAAATAAATGCAAAAAAAAGGCCAAAAATAAATCATTAAAATATTAGTATTAGCAAAAAAATGTGAATAATGTATTGCAGTAAAGGTATCTGTTTGTTCCTCTGACATTAGCTATTGTAGTCCCCAAGCAAAATGTAAAAAAAAGCAGAAAGATAAATTGGCTGGAAAACCCGTAATAAAGGAAGGACATCACCGGGTATAGGCTATAAATGGTTTTATTATACAACTTCCCACAAGGTAAAGGTTAAAGTAATACAAATGAATATTAAATTATCATAGGATTACCCTAGCAAACAAGGAGACCTGAAAACCAAAAGGACTTGGAGAACCCAGCCAAAAGCAAAAAAATTAAAGAAGGCCCATTTTGTCACATTGCAATGAAAAAATTTCTTAACATACTATTGAACATTTCCCTCATGTAAACAATTGCAAAAAAACATTAAAATAAAGATGAAGCAAACACCAAAGGTGCTTTGCTACAAGCAGAGACTGCATGAGCAACTATGGATGTAGATCAGGGGTGGGGCAACCCCGGCCCCGGAGGGCCGGCGCGGGCGCAGGCCCCCGCCCCGAACAGGCAGCAACACACCCGACTCCACCCACGAAGGTGCGGAGTAGCAGTAATTAGTAGAATCAGGCGCGCTCACCGCCCGGCCGGAACAAGGACCCGCAGCCACACCGGCCCCCCGGGACCGGAACCACCCACCCCCGATGTAGATGTTAAGGTTTTAACTGGTGGAGTGTCATAGTGTTCCTAGGGACCCCTTCCGCATCCTCAGCAGGCATCTCAGGGTCCCAGGTGTTTCGCCCCTTAACCTGTACACCTCTCCTGAGTGGGGCAGCGAGGGCTGAGTTAGCCTTCACCTGCGGAAGGGGTCCAGCTGTGATTTCTTGACAGCCACAGCCACCTGGAACTGCTTTCGGCTACTGTGGCTATCTCCCTGGTAGCCTTCTGTACTTGTTTGGCGTTAAGCCCGATCTTCTGCAGGAAACTGCGAATAGATGTGGCGGGGAAACCGCGAGCCCCAACCTCAATTGAATATCAATCAATAAATCAGCCTACATTTAATTTTGATTCAGAAAAGTTATACTCCTATTCCGCTCCCATCTCTGTGGATGTTATAATAATATTCAACATTTAACTCTATTATGCCAGATGCAAAATAACTGATTAACAACTTATCTTTGTCACCATGACAGCAAGATGCCGTTTTAACTGAAATGACCTTAGTTAAATATAACCTGCAGCATTTTCCCCCTGTTCTGTCATTGAGATGATGTTTGTCAGTTATTTTTTGATTTGTATTCAATATGAATTTTTTAAATTGTCTTATCAATTTAGTTTATTGTGATTGTGTTCCTTTTCCAGGGAACAGCATCCTTCTCTTTAAATCCTAAAAGTCAAAAAGTCATCTTTCTCTTCTGAGCGATGGTTTTAACACGGATAAGAAATCACGATTAATCTGCTGCTGAATTGTTGATGCCACTATTAATAAATAATAGAGGCCTATTTAAAATATTATGTCCTGGATAATACATTTTTGTACCAATAATGTAAAAAAAACATTACATTATCAGCTCAGTTATTTTTTTTTATTTTTTGTTTTATTTGCAAAAAAATGATTTTTTTTTGCCAAGTCAATAATGTAATAACCAGCTGGCCAAAAGTTATTACGTAATTGTGTAAATACATTTTATTACATTATTGGACATTCATTATGTTATTAGCAAATTAGATTTTTTAAATAGGGCAAATTTATTATGTTATTGGCCACTACATGTGTGTAAACATGAAGTCGTTGTCAAACCCTTGAAAAAAAAGAATTTTATTAAAAGCTATACTTGACACTATGGATGTGTTTAGGTTTTGTTTTGAATAGATTTTATTAAAAATTGTGACAATGCCAAAACTACCACATGTGAAAAACTTGGTACCAGATAGTTTAACTTGAAGGTTTTTTTTTTTCAAAAGGCATGCTATAAGCTACTTTTATATTCTATGAGGAGTAAATATATTTCAAATTGACCATTCTTTTTCGGTTACACCATTTGATTTTGTGTCATAATAATCTCAAAAACCCTTTTTTTTAAATGGCAAAAATAACAAGAACCAATACAAAAATGTACACATTGAAAGACCTGACGAATGCATCCTAAAACTGAGCTTTTCAGACTTTCTCATCCTGCCAACCAACATTGATCCCTAACCCATATATTCACCCTTCAGTAAAACCACGCCCCGCCTCCACTCCGTCCCCCGTCCTCCCCGCGGAGTGAGACCTCCCGTCGGACGCGGAGGATCTGTGCGGGCTTGTCTCTCCGGTGCGGTAGGTGGCAGCAGAACAATGCGGCATTTCCTGTAAGAGCTCCAACAGTCACAACAAGAGGAGGAAGAGGAAAAACGACAGCTCTGGATCGTCGTCTGCTGCTGCTGCCTTGCGTGACAACAGAGGGATCGCGTTCAGGCTTCGGGTATTAACCTTTTTTACCCCCCGTTTTCCCCCCCGTCGCGTCGAACGGCGCCGGGACGCGACGCGCCGCGTTTTCGCGAGTTGTTCGCCCGATGGCCGCGGTGTTCGCCGCTGTTTGTGAAGTGCTTTAAAGGCACCGAAACATGCCAATGGAGGCTTGCCGACCAAAATGGCTGGGCGCAGTGAAATGTGAAATATTCTTGCTAAGGTTATCCTTTCTGCACGCGACGCGGCTGTCACGCTGCCGCCGCGGCTCGAACGCGCCGCTCGACCCGTACTAAAAGTGCATCGCTTTGTTTTTGTTGGTGTTTGTATTTTTATCAGTATTACTGCGGCTTTTATGGCTGTCAGGCCTCTCGTGTGTATGCGTGTGTGTTTTTTTTCCTCCAAAAAGATTTCTGCACGATCGATTCAGCTACTTTTCCTTATTCTCTGCATTTCTCGCGGTTACTTGCATGTTCTCCTGCAGTTGTGTGCGCGTGAATCCGTGAATGCCTCTTCTTCTCCTCGCTGTTCCGGCCGTGCAAACAGTGCGAACAGCGCGCCGCCTCTCAGCTGTTGCACTTTACGCACGGTTTTATTGTGAAAATCCCAAACGTGTGATTTGTGCGCCCTTGTGCCCCCGTGCAGGTTGCCAATTTGAGCCGCAACATGTCCGACTTAATGAGATACATCGACTACGACCACAAAGCCACGTTCCTGAAGATGCTCAACCAGCAGCGGATGGAGGGGGAGCACTGTGACGTGGTGGTGGTGGTGGAGAACATCGAGTTCAGGGCGCACCGCTGCGTCCTGGCCGCCTGCAGCAACTACTTCAAGAAGCTGTTCAAGAAGCAGAGCGACGAGGACAACTCCATCGTGGAGCTGGACTTCATCCGCTCCGACATCTTCGAGGAGGTGCTCAACTACATGTACACGGCGCGGCTGGCCGTGAGGAAGAAGGACATCAACATGATGATGTCGTCCGGGCAGATCCTGGGCATCAACTTCCTGGACAACCTGTGCACGCAGAAGCGCGAGCTGACCAACATGAAGACCCGGGAGAACCAGGCGCCCGGCGACCACGGCATGAGGGCACAGGACGCCATCCTGAAGGAGCTGGCCATGGAGGAAGTGAGGAAGAACAGCTTCTACGACCAGGGCATGGACGGCATGGGCCCCGGCGGCTCGCACGTGTCCCAGCCGCACAACTACAACACCAACATGGGCAAGGACCCCCACAGCCACGGCTGGGGCTCGTCTTCCTCCAGCGACATGAAGCTGGAGTACCTGCTGTACGGCCACCGTGACCACGGCTCCTGCCAGAGCGCCGGCGCCAAGCCCATCGACCACAACGCCAAAAAGGAGCGCCTGCTCACCGCCAACCGGCCGTACGGCTGCGAGCACTGCCCCAAAGCCTTCACCACCGCCGCCCACCTCAAGGAGCACCTGAAGATCCACTCGGGCTTCAAGCCGCACCGCTGCGTGGTGTGCGGCAAGGCGTTCATCCGGGGGCCCGACCTGAAGCGGCACGAGCGCGTCCACAGCAACGAGAGGCCCTTCGCCTGCCAGATGTGCGAAAAGGCCTTCAAGCACAAGTCCCACCTGAAGGACCACGAACGGCAGCACCGGGGCGAGCGGCCGTTCAACTGCGGCTCGTGCGACAAGGCCTTCATCAAGGCGTCGGATCTGAAGCGCCACTGGAACACCATGCACAGCGGCAACCCACGCAGGAACATGTCGCAGTCCCCCGCCGCCTCCCAGCACGGCGCCGCAGAGGCCGCGGACCAGAGAGACTGGAAAATGGAGACCGGGCCACACTCGCACAACTCAGGGGACTGTTAGAAGCCTGCAGACACACACACGCACACACATACACACTCACACACACACTGACGCAACCACGGGCCTGTGACGGGCGGCGTGGCCTGACATCACACGGACAATGATCGGAGTGAGTAACGGCAGATCAGAGCATGTTCATAAGACTGTGGGGCTGTATTATTATTCTAAAGAGTTATGTCAACAAGGAGAAGTAAAAAAAAAAAGACAGATGTTTTCTTTCCACTTGTAAAAACATGTAAATGTTTAGTTCACGCTACTATACATATATTTTTCACAAAAAGCATCATTGCTATCTAGACTGGGGAGGGGGGGGTCCTCATAACATTATTCTCTTTTACTTTTATGGGATATGTAACATTTAAATGTTTGTTTAACCTTTACTGGATTTTATGGAGATAAAAAGAAGAGAGCAACGAGGGGGCGGGAAAGGGAGGGGAGGAGAGAAAAAAAAAAGATTTCTGCATAACATTTGTTGCATTGAGTATATTCATGTGGCTGTTTTTAATGGATGTGTTTAGTTGTATTGATTGATATTACACTGTACGAGTAAGAGTCACCATTTTTGCATTTGACACAGATGATACCAAAGTCTTGGGCGCGTGAGGGATGGCCTGTAGACGGCCGTCCTGCCCAAGCACCCGGCCAACTAGATTTACTGTTATACAGTATAACTGTCATCCAGCTATCAGCAGTTAATGATAGATGTCTGTATATACTGTAGCTTAGTTTGTTGCACAATTAGAGTACACAATACTGAAATGATGCACATATAACATTGTCCTACTCCTACACTTTGACAATAAACACCATTTGCTGTGTTTTACTGTTTTTTACAAAGTTTGTTTCTTCTTCTTCTTCTTCTTCCCCTCTCTCCCCGTTGGACAGATATTCGTATCCTGCAGGTCTTTTTTTTTTCTTTGTGCCACGCCCGACTGGGCCTGAAAGCACCTGGAAATCTCAAACATTTCTCTGTAATGGTAAAAATGTGTGAGCTAAATAAGCAACAGCCAAAGTTTATTTAGAAGGAAAAAACTGTTTGCAGGGATTACAGAGGTATTCAAAGGTACTATAAATATGTCCCGCTCTCGCCACGTTGGTTAAATTGGTTGAATGTGAGGTGTTTTTTTTTTTTTTTTTTTTTTCTTTTTTAAACACTTTCCAAAGTGAGCACAGAATCCTATCTGTGTGCCACCTGTGTCCACTTGAGTAATTACACACGAATAAATGCAAAACCGAGTTCCTAAAACTGATAAACCTGGAGTTTAACTCACTTGGAACTTTTTTTTTAAATGGAAACGCTCCACAACAGCAGCCGGGCTGGAGCAGAGCTGCGTTATGTCAGCGTGTTTAAAAAGTGATCCAGTGAAGCGTTTTTATAGCGGAGCTGCTTGTGCACTTGTTTTACGAGAGTTAAAAAAAAAAAAAAAAAAAGTACAAGAAATAAACATTCAATCTGAGGAGAATATGATTTATTACAAGGGAAATTATCTGTACATGCAGAAACATTATTTTACAAGAACTCTTAACATGTATTCAGGCTCAAAATAAAGTAGTTAGTAGATTAATTAAAAAGTCATGAAAATTTGCTTTTGATAATTGATTAAAGTCTTTTTTTTTTTCAAGCAGAAATGCCAGTTTTTCTCTAGAAGAAGCTTTAAGATGGTAAAGGGCCTTGTCAGTTGTCTTTGTCCTCTGTGATTGTGAACTGAATATTTTAAGGTTTTGCCAAGAGGATGACAAAGCTATTTGAAAATGACACCGTGTTTTTTTTCCTTACAAATTATGAATTAAGTGACTAATCATAACAAATTGTTAAACTTTATTTAACCGGGAAAAAGAAATCTCATTCCAATTACAAATCGCTAGAGTGTCCAGGCCGAGACAGCAGCATTAACATATAACAATTAAACAATAGAATAAATGTATTAGAGGAACATAAATTGATCAAATATTCATTGTATTCATGAACATCTGGGATTATACAGGCCAATGTGAATCAATTAAAAACAGGATGACTTTACATGCATCCAGTGGGACCTGCTACCTGCTAGATTCAGGGAAGGGATTCCACTTAAAATGCTTTCCCCCCCCGCTAAAAAAAACTCATCCAGAGTTCTCTGGATGGTTGTAATAAGTCAGAGTCCACCTGGGACAGGTAGTAGTTATCTGCTGCGCTGTTCATGTTCATGAATCTTCAGTTCAAGTTGGAACTTTTCCTCTGTCCAGAGATGCAGCGGTTTGTTTATAACCCCGGCCTATGCACATCTGCTGCCCGGCCCCCCCACCCCCAAACCCCAACCCTGACGTCCACCGCTGCACCTTTTGGGTCCGTGCAGCCTTGTCTGGGCCTTACAATCCCAGCTCCCAACCTCTCGGTGAACCCGGGTGTTTTGTGAGGGTGACGCCACTCTGCACAGCTCATAAAAAACAGCAAACACGCACTTAACATGGCTGTACTCTTTGTTGTCTGGGTTGAGAAAAAAAGAAGAAAAAAAAGAAAAGGACAAAAAAAAAATCAACTTTCCAGCAGCGCTCCCATACTCTGCCTGCAACACTAGATGGTGCCCTGTTCATAGAGATTGACCTGTTGCTGCCCAATTTGACCCGCTCACTTGTCTGGGACTAAAAAGATGATGATATTGGTGGATCGGTCGCAGCGCGAGTCGCCGCGTTCATGGAGGAAAGGCAGCGCGCTGGGAAAAAATAGACACACATACGCTCGCACACACACACACACACATATGGTTTACTGTGGGAAATGTATGCGTTCTCACACCTCAGTGTTTTCCATACATTTACATATATCTAACTCCAGTGGCTGGAGCGGGGCCAGGCCAGTGTCAGGGTTCCTCAGTCCTGGCTCTGCTGCCGTTGACAGATGGAGATACTCTCTGTCAATTTAAAGCCTGTTTGACCGCACGCTCTGGGGGGGTGGAGAGCATCCTCGGCGGCGTCTCGTTTGCTGCTGTGTGTATCTTAAGTTGACATGTGTCTATTCTCCACTGTCAACAGGAGGAAGGGTTTGATCGCCTGTAATTTGGGGTGTAAGTTTTGTGGAAAACTGACGTCAGCGTCTGAAAGAAAAGGCGGGCCGTGCCTCGCTGATGTCAGTAGATGCCCGAGATCTGTTTTCTGCATTTCCTGGCCCCGCAGATCATGTGTGTGTGTGTGTGTGTGTGTGTGTGGGTTAAAACTAGAGAATGTTTTGTATCACATTGTTGGACTGATTGGAGATGGGTGTGTGTTCTTTTTGTTGCGTGACTGCCCGTGTGTGTGTGTGTATTTGTGGAAACGGTTGAAATGTAGTGCGTGTATGTGTGTGTGTGCGTGCTGAGGGATTTGAGTGATGAGGGGCTTATTGTGTTTGTGTGTGTGTGTGTGTATGTGTGTGTTCAAGCATGTGCCTAAGCGTATTTATATGTGTGTGCACGCATGTGTGCGTGTGTATGCATGTGTAATGGCAGGGGAGGGGAGGTGGGGGGTTGGAGGCCTGGAGAGTGTGAGTGTGCATTCATGCATGTGTGTGTGTGCGTGCATCGCATCGGGAGGGTGTTTATGTTTGCGTGTGCTATATGCATCTATAATGAGTCCTGTGTGTGTACGCACGCACATCCAGATACATGTGAGTGACAGGCGGTGAGTGAGCTCATTCATGCGTGCGCCTCTCTGCGTGTACTCATCCGTACCTGTGCGTGTGTGGATTGGATTGTGCATCACTATGGAGGAGGGTTGTGTGTGTTTGTGTGTGTGTGTGAGAGAGAGAAAGAGAGTGTGTGTATCAGTGCTTATTTGTTTTCATGTATGCATGAAGCCTGCATGCATGTATGTGCATGCGAATGCACACATCATCACTATTTAGGGAATTAAAGTGTCAGCAGGCTGAATGCTATAATGCAGGTAGCCACATGAATGAGTGTGTGTGTGTGTGTGTGTGTGTGTGTGTGTGTGCTTGAGGGGGGGGGGCATTCATTTGTATTGTGGGGGTTGTGCATCCAAGCAGCTTCGTGTCTGCTTAAGTTTATGTGGCTTTCTGAGTGTGTGCACTATACAGCTTTGGTTTACGTACGTGTGTGCGTGCGTGCATGCATGTGTGGGCGCTCGTGCTTGCGTGTGAGTGTCTGCAATGTATGCGTATGTGAATGTGTACGGCGAACACCCGGTTTCCATTACCCCGGCCGGCGTGGCTGCTTCAGCCAGACCACAAACCTCCTGTCTCCACTCTGGCTCCACCCAGCGCTGCCACAGTCTTTCCCAGAAAAGAACAGCGTCTAATTAAAAAAAAACTTTAATTACATTCATCTCATCTCTCGCTCTGTGTCACTCACACACGCACACAATGGAGAAAACAACTGTATACAAACAATCCCATGTGATAGAGCATGAAAGGCAAAGCCAGCACTTTTTCTTTTCATCAGACTTGCTGTGATGTCCTCCATTTGAGCACCATCTGGAATTTTTTTTCCAGCTCCTAGGGACTTCCTGATCACGGTGTTTGTCTGTCCTCCGCTGTCTTTTCACTGGACGTTTTATGTCCTTGATCTGATCTTCTAGGCGTCTTAAAACCAGAGGAAAAAAAACACATAACTCATCCCTACAACTGTATATCTCCAGTTACTGTACGGGCCCACGCTTCGGTTATTAAAATGATTTGCGAGGCAGCACTTAAGGTATGACACAAATGTAAAATAACACTCGATTACCGGCTCATCTTTGGAGTGTGTGTGTCACATTAATGGAAGGAGGATCTCTGAGGAATGTTCCCGCCGGGTCTCACTCATCACCTCGAACACAGGACCTCCTATCTCAACCCGGCTTCCTCTTCTCCCATCATCCCATCAGACCTCATGAGCAGCTTTATTAAGGGTGACCCCGGCGTGTCCGAAGACAAGGTACGTCTTTGTGGATCGTCGCGGCGGTGACCCGCACAGCCAGACCGGTGCTGGTGGGTAATCAGGCCATCTCCACAGGGCTGAGAGAGAGGGGGGGGGCGGATCGCTGCGATCTGCCTGCTGGGGCCTCATTGTTCAGCGCCTGGACCAGATGTTCCAGCTGAGAGATTGCCATCGCATCACTCCTCGGTGGGGAGTCCAGACCAGCACGGCCTCTCCTACGTCACGCGTAGCTCGTCCCTACTCCTCCTTCTTTCCTTCCCGTCCCCACATTTCCTCTCTCTGCTCCTCAGCTCCCTGTACCTTGTCCTCTCCTCCCCTCCTCTATGTGATACTGGGCTATATTCATTTTACTTCTGCTTCCTTCTGATTTTCCTATCCCTTCCTTCTGAGTAGCGCTGTTGCCTCACAGCAAGAAGGTCACAGGTTCAAGGCCCTGAGCTGGGACCTTTGTGTGTGAAGTTTGCATGCCTCCCCATGGGTTTTCTCTGGCTTTCCCCCCCCACACTCCACAACCCTGCTTAGATTAATAATGGATATTTTGCCAGTAGGATGGTGACCTGTAATGTTTCCACCTGCACACATCATCTACTGCAGCCTGTCCATCCTGGAAGAGGGATCCCTCCTCGGTTACTCTTCCTGAGGGTTCTTCTGTTTTTATTTTCCCTGTTAAAGTTGTTTTTTAGGGTGTTTCATCTTGTACGATGTGAGGGTCTAAGGACAGGGGATGTTGTGTTGCTTTTGTACAAACTGTGAAGCCCTTTGGGGCAAATCTGTGATTTGTGATTCTGGGCTATACAAATGAATTGAATTGAGTTGAATTGACCATTGTCTCCAGCTGACCCCGGTGACCCCAGTGAGGAATATGCAGGTATAAAAGATGGATGCTTCGTCTTTTTATCCTTATCTTTCTGCTCTGGCCCATCATTTTATGAGTCATGTTCTAGAACTGATATGAATGACACTTACTAACAGTAGGTTGTATTTCATAGCAAAAAGACATAGCAAGAAAAAGTTTACAGCAAAAAGGAATTAAAGGATACAACCCCCGTGTCATAATAAAGGCCACATTTTCTAGATTTAAGCATATTTGTGCTTAAAACAAGAAAATGTGATAAGATGTCTTAAAATAAGTCAGACTGTCTGCCTGTCATTAAAGCACACACCAAACATCAAAAAGATGGATTTTCAAGCAATCTAGTTAAGCCGAGCTGATGCGAAAGACGCCTTTTATCACAGACACTGGAGTACTTTTTAGTTTCAAATGACTTCAAATGAAATTTATGAAATTCTTGCCTTTGGGGAGCTAAATCAGGTTGATCAGGAATCAAACCGGCGATTTGCTGTTTGGAGAATTCGCACGCATGTGTATGGCGTCACGTCTCAGCTGTCAGGACACCTTGACCACATGCTTTTAAAATGCTGTTAAAAAGCTTGTCTTTATTAAGCAGGATGCCAGGACACCTGAAAATGGTCTGCTTCTGTGGTTATGAAAAACTGATGAGCATATTTATTCAGTATTTATTTATTGTTACACATGTTCAAGCTGCCTCCACCAGGGTTATTTTATGCTTCTGTGGCAAAGACATCAACACCTGATAAACCAAAGAACTGATCATTTACTGTGTAAAGCAAACATTTTCCCAAGGAACTATTTAACAGGAAAGAAACCGTTTCACTGTTTCGAGTCATCAGATATTCCTGAACAAACAGGATCATTTCTGGAAAAAAAAGGAGTCAAAAAGGTATGCATCCTCACAGCTAGACGTGATGTCTCTCCTCTGCTTTTAATGAATTCTCCACATTCAGTTATATCTACAATCTGAGCATTTTATATAAGTTCAGTTCACCATTTTTCCGAGTCTGTCAAAACGATTCCCACATGCCCACATGAACACCGAGGCTTTGCTGTCCAAGTCAATATATTTTTTAATTACTTTCATTTTAAAATCATTCCTCCTGTTCATACTGGTCAAAGAAACTCCCCTAAATGTTCTTACAATGTGGGAGATCCGCTCTCCTTGTTTTGAGCTGCAATGTATTTAAAAGTTTATCTGAAGATATTATGGAGCTTTGGCTTTCTGAGTTAATCAAATAAAGCTCATATATTCTACATCTGATCTTTTTTAGTAGAAGAAAATCCCTCTTTGTGTCTTGACATTCAGCTGCAGTGGAATTTTCATCACAAAAAGAGAGAATTTGGCACTGAAATAAAAGAAATTAAAAGAAAATATTGACTTGGATAGAATTATCCAAGTCTAATAAAGTTAGTGAAATTAATTTTTGCATAGAAGGAGGACTGTGGCTGGGAATGAGACGTTCTACTCTGCTCCAGAATTCAAAAGCACAGTGAGACTTCTCTGCATTTTAATTGTATAACTTGCCTTTTTTATTTCTATCTAATTTCTACATATATACACTCGTCTTCAGTCACAACATTGTGCAAAACCTGTTTCATTTGATTTATGAGGCAATTATCAGTATTCATCTCGGAAACTGAACCATTTACCAGGACAGAAGATCATTAACTTAACCCTCAAAACTCAGGGGTAATATTAGCTTTGCCAACGCCGTTATGTAAAGACAGCTCACAGCTTAGTGTCAGCTTTAGGATGCTCAATACTGCAAATTTGTTTGGACAAAAAGTAATTTAGCTTCTATAGCAAAGGGCAACAAGCTATCAGTAATGTCAGTTATACAGCTTGTGGGTTCTGGTGAACGTTAAAGTGACGTTAAATGGCCGAGTTGTTACCAGTAAGGGCGGGACTCTGTGGAGCAGGCGAGTTAAATAAAAATACAACATACTGTAATGTGACTTTAAATGCTATGTTACATCATGAGGCTAATTAAAAACAGTCATTGTGAAAATAGAATTCAATAATTCCTACATCTTAAATGTATGACAACGCCTCTCTCTCCCCGCTCCCTAACCCTGACATGTTCCCTCTGGGCCAATCAGGCTGTTGCAGGCAGGGGAAATCCCACCCCCCTCCTGACCCTCTCTCCTTTGCTTAACTTTCTGCTGCTCTCTTTTCATCACCTTGATCTCCCTCATCCTCACATATCTTTTCCTCCCCCCTTTCTCTCCTCCCTGCTCTTTTTGATCACCTGACCTCAGTTCTCTTTCCTTCTTTCCCTCTCTCCTCCTCCTTTGCCCTCCTTCCTCCACCCTGAAGAGATAACAGCCGAGGGCTGCCTTTGGGCAAATACAGAGCCCGCTCTTGTCCTCTGCTCCCCCCTCCCCTCCTCCTCCTCCTCCTCCTCCTCCTCCTCTTCCTCCTCCTCCCTCCTTCTCTGCTGCCCTCCCCTGCTGTTATCAGCCTCAGCCATGGAGGTCTCACTCTTAATGAAATTCCCCTGCTGATCACTCTGACGGATCTAAGAGGGCTGTGTGGAGACCACAGGGAGGAGCTGAGACCACGAAAAAAAAAGATTAAGAAAAAACTCAGCATCCCAGTGTCTGTTATCTGATTATAAAGAATGTTACCTGTTCTAATCTGGAATCCAAAAACATTTATCAGATTACAAAACATTTGATTAAAAAAGAACAGACGTTACTTTCTGAGTTCAAATGACTTGTGGAAAACAGCACACTGTTTCGTGTATTTTTCTATATATTATATGTGATTATACATATATTATCCCATGTGTTATGCTGGTTGCATACTACAATTACTACTAGTAGTTTCATTGTTTTTAAGTTAAAATGCTTTCTTACATTACTTAAGTAGTTTATTCAGGGATCTATACCTACATTAAATATGCAGGTATTTGGTACATTCCTTATCTGATCGATACATTTTTCCCCCCCATGTAGTGTGTTAACGTGCCAGTCAGATTCTGTGTAGACTCGCCTGAGAGTTTCCTTTAAAGATATTTCTAGGGACAGAAGGTTCATCCTCTGATGGTGTAAGAGTCTCTTATGATTGCAAATCTTATTTGGAGTGTTGTAATCTTATCACTTATTTTATTTTTAGTGTTCTGATCTGCAAGGATCGTACTGTAGGACACGTTCACACACTCAAATGAAGGGGGTTTGACTATGAATCTGTCTGTTTGTAATCAATTGGATTGCTTATTTATGGCTGTTTACACTTAATATGTATATGAACTTTTAACCTCTGGTACTTAAGTAAAGCTGACACATGTGTATCTTTACTAAAGTGGTGTTTAAATGAAGGACTTTCTAGTCATTTTTATGACAGTTGTGCTTTTAATCATCAACAGGAGCTTTCTGTAGGATTTGAGAAATTACTATTAATAAAAAATTCAACGTCTAACTGCAATATGGAATAGATTCAGTTTTATGATTTGAGAATATTTTAATAACTAAACTGATACACAGTGTACACAAATTTCATGTTCTGCCATGTTTGAACTAACCATTTAGATCACGTGACACTCATTAAAATTAAACACATGGAAAAACACATTTTTCTTTTGGATTTGAAGGTGATTTTTTCAAATAGCCATCAAAAGTATTTCAGCTGACACCAAGAAAAAAATCGATGATGAGACCCCAGCGGAGCCTTTAACCTCCCACATAAACATAGTGATTTTAACGTATGATAGGATTTGAGTGATTGCCCTTTAACCTCACACTGTAATTTATTGTGAAAGCTTCCTCTGCTTTTGTAGTCGACCTTGATTTACATGCATGACGTGTGACATGATCCAAATTGCATTTTCGCTCACAACGTTCTTGGAACAGTGAGATCCTTTTCCAGAAAAAATCGTCTTTGTAATCGTCTCCAGACACGACGCGGGGTAGAGACAGCTCACTTTCTGTCTCCCTCCACCTCGCGGAATCATGACTCCACGATCACAAGTTATTCTGTGGTTTCTTCCTGAGGGGAAAAGGGCACCAGCTCTTTTAAAGGAGAAGTCAACCTGCCTGAAGATGATGTGTGTCCAACTGTTTTTTTTTGAGGAGCACGTCAACCTGAACAACCTCAACAATATTATCATGATGGCCTGTCAAAGCGGAGACGGAGGTCAAGCAAACATCTCATTCAGTTGAATATTCGGTGAATCATCTGGTCTGTGGTGCAGAGAGCAATAGCTGCACAGATCTGTTCAAACGTTGCTTTATGTGAGTTGGCCTGAAGTGAGGAACTTCACTGCCCTTTTTCCTCACCAGGCGTTCAAATATCAATTATCAGTGGCTGTTTCGAGCGTTTTTTTAAATTATTATTTTGCGTTTAATCCGAGGACGCCCCCGCTGAGGGAGTAATAAATCACAAAAGGTATCGCTTCCATCCCCGTCTGCTTGGCCTCTCTCTGTCTTGTCAGCCCATGGAGGAGAACTTTGAAGTCGACCGGTGTCGGGGTTCATGACGGGGGGAAGGGTTCTGTTTCCTGCTGCCAGACGCTCGGACCGCAGGGCCCTCGTTAGAGAGAGACCCTGAAAATATTGACTCATCACTACTCATGCCCTTCTTTGTAATTTGATATGAACGGCTTCCTGTTAAAGGGAAACTGTCACAGCATGAACAGCCAAAGTGTCCCCATAACCTTAAAGGTACAGTGTGTAGTTTCTGGCGGCATCTAGTGGTGAGGTTGCAGATTGCAACTAACAAAGTACCTTAAGTGTGTCAGAGACCCGACTTAGCTCAATCTAAGCTAATAAAAGCATCATTCTTTATTTTGATAAAAGGAAAAGAAAGAATAAAATGCTGTGATTTCAGTTGTAGTTACACAACTGGGTGATTACCTGTAAAATAAAAATCAATTAAATACTGCAATTTCATTTGTATCTAGAGAATTGGGTGATTAACTGTATTTCAATAAAACCACTTTGTGACTACTGTGATTTACTACAGTAATAATAATAATAATAATAATATTAATACTTTGACTGCTGTGATTTATTGTAAGATATACAGAAATGTACTGTAATAACTGTTTACAGCAATGATAAACAGTGTATAAATGCCACTAGATCTTCCACACTGTACATTTGAACATAGCCCTCACCCTACATATAATAGAAGTGCCCTTCTAGCCCCTGTGCAGAGTCTGTCATGTAGCCAAAGTTTTTGAGATTTCCAAAGAATGAAAATCCAAAAGTATGAAAAATAATAACCGCATGTCATTTTCATTTGAAAACATTTCCATTTTTATACTGTGGTTTGATTTCAAGCCCCGGCTGAACAGCCAAAGAAAAGAGCACAAATCAAAGATCTGAAGAGGAAAGAAAATTAATGAAGAACAGCGGGTCGTATCAGTGCTTGTTTGCTTGAGCTGCTGCAACTGGAAACAAAAAGGAGGAGAGAAAATTTAGCAGGGTGGAAAACAATGAGCGAAACGGAGTGAGCAGCTCTAAAGTGCAGAGGTAAATAATAATTTTGACCTTGGATAACATTACCTGTTTTATGCCATTTTCTTTGACATGTGGGGAGAACCATCTACATTTAAACCATTAAACCTCATAGGAAATAAAGCCTCTGTTGCTGTGTGTTAGTAAAAAAAAAAAAATTCCAGCATTAAGTGTTTTGCTCCACAGTTGTCACCGAAATCAAAGCAACGCGGATGTGGAGATTAGCATTTTAAACTTCGCCCTGAACGCGTCTGCTTTCATCCTCTCACACATGACTCACATCAGTCCGCAGCGGCCGCTATCAGCAGCTGTGGCTCCTCTGATCCTCAACACTGAGAGGCCTTGTCTCCTGGACCATCACAAGTGGTCGACAACGCAGCCGGAAGGTTTTGAACTCGCTGTCTGGCCGACACGGTGCGACGCGGCGGCCTCGGCAGCGGCCAGTTAAACGGCTGTTCGTTCGGTGCGACGACATTCAAAGGAAATCTCCTGATTTCGTAGGCCCGCGGCCTGCAGGCCTGCCCAGCGATTGCAAAAGAACAAAGCGAGTAGCGGAAAGATATGCGTCCGTCAGAAGAGTTTGCAGTTATACGCTCACATAGTTCCCGGGAAATCGTCTGGAGCTGTGTTTATCACTGTCAAACCCAACCGTCGAGCTCTTTTACACTCAAACGTTTAAAACAGGAATGAAAATTGGGACATTTATCTGCTATATTCCCACAATCTAAGATTTCAAACCGAGGCTTAGCGGCGGTAGATTAGCTCTCCGGCGGAGGAATGAAAGGATTGTTTTTACATTTTGAGACGGGTCACATAGCTCAAGTGCCCAAAATCCAACCTGCTGTCATAAACACCTCCTCGGGATGAGGTCAGCAGGCCGCATTCAGAGGGATTTTCAACCCCCTCCGGCACCACAGTTGCTGTTATGGCAGAAAATGGACGCACTGTGTCGGGGAAACAGGTGGAGCGAAGATGCCGATACGAGAGGTTAAAATAAAACAGGGTGTCGTGGGCTGCGGATTTGTGGCCTGTTTCTCGGCACATCTGCCAGACACCAAAAGCTGAAGGTAAAGCTGCCGAAAGGGCAACAAAAGCAAAAGACCATCCAGGGGGGACACCGGCCTGATTTACGGCAACGACGCAGCAGAAACAGCTTATGGGAGCGGAGCGTGTGAATGTAAACAGGATACGGCGCTGACTCTAATTCTATACACACACTCACTTAGCGCATGCCTTTCCGCGCAGTGTACACACACCTATGACACGGCCCCGTTGGCTGTCGGCTGAGACTCTTCTGAAAGGTTAAAGAAACTCCGATGATTAAAAGGCTCCCGAGGTGAATAATTCACCAAGTGATAAAGTCGGTACAGGTTGAGGGTTCTCGAAAACCAGCAGCACCCTGCACACACACAGGCCCTGGTACACACTCATGACACACACATAAATTAAACCAGCGCATAGGTGTCGGCCAAACGGATCTAATATCTGAGGCACTTAAACGTGAACACGTGACCCAAATGTTTCCTATCCATCACACGTCTTGGACGCAGATGGACGAAGGAAGCGGGAGGAGGAAGGGACGTGATTTATTGACGACTCTTTTATGATTCTCCACACCTTCATTAGTTCAGATGTTGGACTGTTATTTTTTCCCACGGAAAAGAAAAGCGCCACCACGGAGATGAATGAGCAGGCACATTAGTTTCTGTCACTGGGGAAGACCATTATCTTCTAAATGAAGCTAGTTAATAATTGATGGTTTTATAAATGATTATTTCATCAGTTTTTTTATCACATACACTCATCAATTATTTTTTTTACTGCAACTAAGTTTAAGCTTTAACCATTTTAACTTTTCTCTATTATATCCTTTTACAGATAGTAGTACAATTTTGAGGTACTGTAATATTGGGAAATATTAAACATTTATTTGACAGCTGGAGCTGTTTTATAAATATATATTGTTGAAAATGATAAGTCCCATACTAAGTTATGATGTATTTTATAGTTTAAGCTACTCATCAAGCAACATTAAAGTGATGAACATATTAATGCATTCATAATTATTCTTCAATCTGATTCTGAAATGGGCCATTCTGCAATACGAGTACTTTGAATTTCTTTTGCTACTCTAAGCATAATTATGCTAAAACGTTTTGTACTTTAACTTAAAAGTGTGATTTTGAGTGCAGGATATTTACTTGCAATAAGGTATTTTTACACTGAAGTCTTACTATATTTATTTAGGTTCGGAATACCTCTTCCACCACTGCTTAGAGATATTTAAAGAGCTGGTTCCCGCTTTTATCACTTATCCGTTGTGGTATCTAGCCTCACTGATTTCGGTTTCGTCCACTGGGGTTTAAGGATAACTCGGTTTCATGTGGAAACTAGTGTCAGACGTGGATGATTCAGAGTAAAGGCCTCGGACGCTGTGTGCACAGCAGGTTGGGGGTTAAAGGTCTTGCTCAAGGGCACTTCAGTGGACAATGAGGGAGAGGCAATAAAACTAATATCAACAGCCGCCGTGCTTCAAATCCTACAGCCCATCCCTTTACATTCAGATATGAACCCGTTCAGACACACTGAACACATTAAGGGTTTTTTTTCGCCATTTTTTTCCCCAAAAGAGGCTCTGAAAGGTGAACGCCCACTGCAATCTGCATCTGCGGGTTGCTGGTTCTCATCGAGGCGCTCCTCTAATGAGAAGCATTCCTGCCTCAGAGAGAGAGAGAGAGCGGAAAAGATGGCCGGCCTGCTAGTCCTTTAATTTCCTAGATTTGTACCTTTGATTCTGGCTTCCCCCCTAATCGGCCCACTCCAGCGACACCAGGTTGCCTGCGTGTTTGTGTGTGTGTGTGTGTGTGTGTGTGAGGGGGTGGGGGGATTCACACATGTGGTTCTGGGTAGCCTTCAAGGGCAGGCCACATGTTGCTGGGGCTGCTATCTGCTCGGCAAGGATGAAACGTGAGAGGCGGCCTCCGTCCCGCAGCGAGGAATGCAGACAGTTTGGTCGGGGGGTCTGTCATTACTCCCGGATTGAGAAAAATCTAATTTCGCTATTACTGATGTCAGTGATGTCTGACTCCCGTGTGTCACAGCGTATGAACGCGGACGGGTCCGTCCATGGTGGAACTGGGAAACATCTGGTGACGTTAAAATGACTTACAGCGAGCATATAGGTTTCAAACGATGACCACAGTCGGAAAAAAAAAAAGATTCAAGAGATGAAGGTCAAATTTATGTTTGGAATTTGTCTTGGTGCTGTTGTACAACGTTCCCGTCATATTATGAATCACACACACGACAAGGGAGCGTGTAGCCCAACATGCTTATTAACCTTCTTATGTGATTTGACCTCTTGATCCCTGATTTGCCGTATAAATTTCCCCTCAAGCGGTTTAAAGCTTAGAAAACTCCACACTCCGTAATGATTCCTGCTTCCAACACTTAATCAGTGTTTTTTTTTTATGGCTTCTCCAGATGTCTCGTGCATCACTTTATACACAGCTCTTCTAATTCAGTTTGACATATGTGGTGTCTTTGGAAACTTTGGAGTTTCCACGAGAATTTAGGTTTATTTCTGGGGGTTTTGAACAATGTTTGCCTTCACTACATGACTTCGTAACATGTCGAGGGTTCAAGAAGTTAAAGTTCAAAAAGACAAATTTATTCTCTCTCTCTCTTTACACATAATACACACATCATACACACATGTACTGACAATGCAATTACAGTGAGGCCAAATATTTTGTTTTTAGACTAGTAGTTTGGCAAAACTATTCCAAATCAAGCTGTTTTTCCCATAGCTTGTTTGATAAAGTCCAGTGATGACGATGAAGTGATTCCAGAAAACGCCAATAACTGGACTTCGCTGTGATTGTTTCCTCCCACTAATATTTTCAAGGTCAACAGCGGATTTTTGCGTTTTACCGCTTGTCTGTAACAACAAACACGCATTGCATGTTGTTTTTTTTTGTTTTTATTAGTTTGCTCTGAGTGTCCTTCAGCACAGCGAGTAGTCTGTCAACCCATCCAGGACCGGGTGGAAACATCTGGGCCCAGTTGTTCAGCATCTGCCTGAAGAGAAGCGCTTTCTGAACCGGTCCCATCACTCACGCTGACCCACTTTTGCAACGTTTGGCAGTGGAAAGGATTGTTTGTGGCCTGGCGTTCATGCAAACTTCTGTTTGTGTGTCTCTTTTGCTTACTAGGACGTTACAAGATATAAAGAATTAGGACATTTCAGTTGTTTTAATAGTTTGTGTTTGTGTCTGAACGAATCAATTGGTCTCACCCTCAAATTTGATATGGTGTGAATGTGTTAGAGAACCTGTGGTTTACTCTCTGCTATCGTTTTCCACATTTTCAGAAACATAAGGTACATTTTTACAGCCAAAAAGGCAATAAAAGGTCACTTTAGCTGATTATACTGTACACTACCTGTCCAATATCAAACAGAAAAATTAGCAACCAAAGGGAATGTTAAAAAATGTGTGAGGAGAAGACAAACTACAACTACACATATGTGGCTATCTTTACAAAACTATTAGGACTTTACCTATCTGATCACCATTAGGATTAGCACACGGCCATAATGTAAAAGTGTTGATACTGTATGATAACTGAGGAGCCACAAAACATCATAAAAAGTACTGATTTGATTTGAAACTTAAGAGTAGTTTCTGTTAAACGTTCAATTTGAAAACTGGCACGCTTAGAAAATTGAAAAATAATCAGCTGAAGATTTATTTCAAGGACTAAAGGTGTTGAAGTTCATCTTTGATGAAATAATAAATGATATATTTCTTGATGACCCTTTGGTTTGATTTTCACTTTCAAAAGTGTTAATTTGTTCATCTGAATAGAAATATAATGTTCTACTCTGACGTTAAGAATAGATCTGCAACGATTAGTAGTGCCAACTATTAAATTTAATTAATGCCAACTTTTATTATTAATCAATTTAAAGTCATTTTTAAGAAGAAAATGTCTCTACATTTCTTCTATCTTCTATAACAGTAAAAATGAAAATGTTTGGGTTGTGGACTGTTGGTCATTTAAGCAGTGATCCACATTTTGCACCATTTTATGAACTCAATGATTAATTGGTTAAATAACCAATAGATTAATTGACAATTAAAATAGTTTTCAGTTGGAGCCCTAGTTATAAAATTTGACTCTTTGGAATGAACGCCGGGTTCCACAACCTCCAAATGACAGTCTATCTCGGCGTGAGTAATAATGGTACCTGTGTCTGAGTGTGGGCTGCATGGCGAGGCCGCGGCAGAGCCAGACTCCAGCGGGTCAGGATCCTCAGAGCGGTGCACAACAGATGCACACAATTAACTCAGGCTACTTCAGATTAGCAGCCTTTTGAAGTTTAAGTTCCTTTTTTTTTTGGTGACATTTTCTTTTGGAGACCAGCGATGCCTTGTAACCTGAGACGGCGAGCGGGAGGGCGGGAGGGGTGAGCTGGGAGGAGGCGTCGGGGTCTTTTTGGGTGGTCTGTCCCAGAATGAGGAATGCTGAGAGTTTGCCTTTGAGCTCATACAGATTGCTCTGTCGCTCAGTATCTGATTTGGCCCCCTAAACCTAAACCTCACCACCTCTCAACATGTACACTGGGCCTTTAGAGAAACTCAATGTGTTCACCAGTCAGGACTGAGCCGATGGGATTTCACATTGATTTATAGCCCACAAATAATACAGATTTCAGTACTGTTTTCAGTAAGAAGATTAAAGGATGGCTATGCAGCAGCTAGAGGAACATCCACTTTAAAAGACAAATCCATCCATCCATCCATCCATTGTCTATCCCGCTTATTCCCTTTCGGGGTCACAGGGGTCTGCTGGAGCCTATCCCAGCGCGTTAAGGCGAGAGGCAGGGATACACCCCAGATGGTCGCCAGCCAATCGTGGGGCACACACACCATTCACACACCATTCACTCTCACACTCACACCTATGGGCAATTTAGAGTTTACCAATTAACCTGAGCATGTTTTTTGTATTGTGGGAGGAAACCGGAGTACCCGGTGAAAACCCACGCAGACACGGGGAGAACATGCAAACTCCACACAGAAAGGCCCCAGACCCAGGCCCAAGGCGGTCTTGAACCTGCGACCTTCTTGCTGTGAGGCAACAGTGCTACCCACCGCACCACCGTGTCGCCCAGCTTTAATTCACTCCTAAAATAAAAGAATTGTCATTGAAACAGTCACTTGCAAAAAAACATGTTTACTCTAATGATGATTACTTTGATTCATAAGATGATTATTACATATTTAAATAGAGAAAGAAAGAGAAAGAGAATTTGACATTGGACACGGTTGATTTAATCAAAAGCCTTGGGCCATTTTCCTTGTTAAACGACTAAAGATTTACAGTAATTCGCCGTATGTTCATGAAACAAACATTATCACTCAAGATATTACATGTAACAGCAGGTGACCTTTTGCTCACACTTTCATTAAATGCCTCCTTGGATAGAATTTCCTTGAAATTTAATATATGACTACATTTCAGGCAGGAAATCTTTTTTATTCTGACATTTTAATAATACAGTGTTTTAATGTATTGTATTTCTTTAATTGTACTTTTAGACTTGATGAATGCAGGCTACATGTGTTTTACCCTTTTATTTGCAACCTTTTCTTACTGAAGAACCCAACACATTGATGAAAAATGCCCCAGGTGTGTGTTTCCACATTGCATTACATATATAGATGTAGGATGGCTACAGCACCTTTTATATTTCATAATATTTCTTGGCTATTAATAATGTGATAATATGTATGTAATGTAATATGATCAATTTTAAATATAATGAAATACTGTATGATGTACTGTATATATCAGTGCTAAGCAACATGACATAGGTAAGTGGAGTTTTCTGGCCAAAATAGTTAATTGTTGTAGGAATAGGAATGAAAAGTACGAAAAACATAAATGCTGCTATTATTGTAATTAGATGTTGGAAACCAGAAGAACCAGCGTGAATTAGCAAGCACAGAGGAGTTAGTACTTTAAGCAAACAAAAGCTTTGGGAACCTGAAGCCGTCGTGAAAATGTAATAACATGAATAAAGTCTTACAGCTTTGAAACATCACATCCTGCCAGCCCCTGCAGCATCAGCCAAAACCGATTCATTTCATTTTGAAAAACATGCAGCAGGAGGTGGTGCAAAGACAAACATGTTAACTTTTCGGTTGTGAAGCTGCATATTTCTAAAATTTTGATCCAAAAGTAAAAGATATACATCTCTTTACCACTAAGCTGTACATGACACCTAAGTAGAAGCAGGCAGGCCGTACCAGATAACCAGTCTCAACCCTTTCAGCGGCCTCCCTCTAACATTTACCTGATGATTTGCAGGCTTTTTAACAAGCTGAACTGGGGGGAAACGGCCTCTCCAGTGTCATCGAATAATCCTGCCACAGCGGAGGAGAAGCCCTACACATGTAAATCTGGTTCTCCAAGAGCAATTTAAACTCTACCTGACGTTTACGGCTGTTGTGTCTCTCGTGGTGATTAATGCCAGTCCAGGCTCTGAATAAAGCAGTGAGTTGTTCTCACAGCCCTGCAAGAAAAACACAAAGGAATCTACATTGTTTGGAGCCAATATTGCAGAGCATTCTTCATGCAGATAGCATGCATGCATGCAAAAAAAAACATTGGTTTGAAGAAAACAGTCTCTGTCGACAAAGCCTGGGGACTCCTTTGTCCTTTTTATAAATCTGATATGCATTTATTTAATGGAAACCAAATGTTTATAAATGATGAACTACTAAAATCTGCTAACATATGTGTCGTAGAATTGGATCAATGTGTTCCTTCGCCTGCTTCTCCGCAACAACAAAGAAAAAAAACATACTCAACCCTAAACCCTTACGTTTTTATCTGCATGGTATTGGATAAGCCTAATAAAATTAAAGGCAGAGAAGACGGAGATAATGATGGAAAGCCACATGAACACAATAACGCCAGTTCTCCATAAAAGTTCTGATGAAAAGATGACTGCATCCATTTAGAGCGGCCAAATGGATTTTTTTTCTCCCGCCCACTACTTTTGATGAGCCAACTATAAATAGCGGTATACAGATAAATTGTGAGAGGAATGCTTTTGCCTAACTTTAATGATATTGTGGGTTAGCAGAGGTGAAAAAAGCTGGAATCTGAATCTGCTTTGTTGTTTTAAAGCTAAAAAAACAACAATTTTCCATAAAAAGATATGCTAGGCCTACACTAACAGTAAAAAGTAAAACTTAATTCATTAATTAGATGGAAAAAAAACATATAATCACATCAGTATTGTTGAATATAATTGGACTGTTAAGAGGAAAATGCAAATAGCAGACACTTGACAGATAATGAGGCAAGTGTTTGGAGATAGTTTAGATATTGTCGGACATTTTCCTCAGTCCCTCCTCCCATCTGGTTCCAACCTGCCGGAGGAACCAGACAGGACGGCCCTGCCAGCAGATCGGGGTGTCGGTGAAATGTTTGAAAATCCGTTGCCTCACAACTCATCAGTAATGAAGTGTTTGAAACGGTTGGGAGTGGGGAGGAGGCGGGGGGACGGGACGCTTTCAGGCTCCCTGACAAATCTTCTGCAGGTTTCTAATGGCTGAAAGAGGTCGTAAAACACTTCAACCATTAATAAATCTGAATCTGAAGCCCTGAGACAATTGTCTCCTTATCTTCTGTCATATTTAGACAATGAAGTATTCCACTTAAAGTCTGAAATGTTTTCCAGCTTACCTTGACCTGCAACTAATGTTACCTCAACCCCAAACACTTTGCTTTGCAGAATCATTAAAATACAATTCTAACAAGAGGGAAACTTTATTTGAAGGAGGAAACAATCAATCTTTCTTCCCAGAGCTTATCTCTGGGAAGAAATGATCCACACCATAATAAAAAAAAATACGAAAGAATTATGTTGATGATAAGTTGAAGCAAAAAAAGTTACGTTTCCTCTGTAAACCCCCTAAAGCCCTGATTGATTATCACCCTGTGGCCCTTTTACACTTTGTAGAAAAACATTAGAACATATTGTCAATTGAGAAATATTAAACACAGTGGATGTGTTGGACCCTTAAGGTTTTCCTAGAGAAGGAAATAAAAACCATACATGTGATCCTTATATTCACTTTCTGCTTTTAATTGTATTCAGCCACATGTTCTTGTACACAGGCTCTCATCTAATTTCATTATGGATCCTATGATGTTGTCTGACTGACTTCTTGCTGAACAGATCTCAGGCTGGGTCTGGGTTAATGGAAGCTTGTCCAACAAACTCATCTCCCATTGGATCCCCTCAGGGATGCGTGCTTTCACTACTTTTATTTGTTTTATATGCTAATGAGTGTCAGAGCAACAATGTTTTAATAAGTGTCCTCAAGTGACTATGATCACAAGTCAAATGGTCGCAGGCATTCGATGTAAGCCTGTGTTTCCTCAGTGAACGTGCTTCTTTCTTCTCATTTATTTCCAAAGGCTTGATGATTTCTTCACTCTGAGGAAAACGGGAGGTGATCGAGATGTGTTTGTGGCAGAGGCACAAACAATCATACCCCCCGGGAAACGCTAGGGGGAGGAAGTTGAAACGTCTGTTTCCTCCTTACCCTCAGTCAATGGCTCCACGATGGATTCCCATAACATGCTAGGAACCTTCTGTCGTTCCAAGTAGGACTGGAACAATTTAGGGAAAAATACGACATAGTTGCCATGCACAACACTTTAATAATTTCTCCTTCAGGCCAACAGAATCAGGGCTTTTCCTCTCTTTAATAGGATCAGAAGATTTACGCACAGTCACCTCATTAATTTTATTCTTATAGCCGACCTATGTTTCTAAAGTTGAAGTCAAAGATATCAACGTGTAGAGGAGAATGTGTTTAACTCTTCAGCTTATTCAGGATAAAATGCTCTTTTGTCCTCGTCCTGCATCCCGACCATGGACTTGATTCCTTTCCAAACCAGCTGTCAGGTTATATATGAGCCTACTGACTCTGAGCCATTTAATTTGACACCTTTTATAGTTCATGTGTGTTTCTTCCACAGTAACCTGATGTTGTCTGTTCTCCGGCTTTATCCAGTCTCTTGTCCAAGTTTCCTTTCTCCTCCTTTTTTTTTTTTAAAGATACCAACAGATCACTTAACCTCTTAAAACACATCCACTTTTTTTAAGTCTTATTCACAAAAATGGTTTGCCCCATTGGTAAGCAGCATAGTTCCCACATGTCACATGTCATTCAACAGCCCTGGCTATTGGCTATCAGATTTGAATGGTCTCAGCATGATAAATTTCCATTGAGTCACACTCCCATTGCCTGATGTCAATCAATGCAAAGCAACTTCAAGACTATATTTTTTGCATTATTTGCACATAGAGATGCACATACGGTGTCTTAATAGGTTAATAGTTTGTATTCAGGGCCTGTGTCTTTAATATTCTGCTCAATGTTCTGACAGGATAACAGAAGCTAAACAGACCTGATAAGACGTTCATGGTCGCTTTATGATTATTAACAATGACACAGGTTGTTGGTGTAACTGCCTTCAAAAATAACCATTGGGAACAATTTGTGATCTACATCCCTAGCTTCAAAAGTATTCAGTCTTTTTTGACCTGCCTCCTCTTGGTTGATTTTAAGTCACTATGGTAGTTCTCAGACCTGCATTGGTTAGTCTTCCAAAAACGAGGTGTAGTCTACAAGCACCTGTAGTTGTGTTTTATGGTGTGATGTAGATAACCGAAGAAAATATTTCAGGAACTTGTTCCTGTCTCCCAGCTCGTAGTAATTTATTTTGGTTCGCCTGAATGTTTCTCTCTATAAAAAGGTACTGAAGGGAGGGGAAAACACACAATGTTTAACCAGCACATTGGCCGACCGGACCACAGCAAACTACCTAAAGGTTTGGGAAAGATTGATGTCATGGTTAAAAGAAACCAACAATGTCTGTTCTAAGTAGCCAACTGGTTAAGACGTGTGCCACATAACCGCAGCATCAGTGGTCATCTCATCATTATTCTCCGTGTATAATAAAGATGTAAAATGCCAACCTTCTTGGTGAGAGACGGGATGCCAACTGCAACTGTGGTTTCAAAGGCACGGTTTGTACGCCTGACCTCCTCCCAAAAGGTCACGCTTGTCTGCTCAATGGAAATCCCACTGCTAAAAAGGTGTCATCTTACTAATATCTTTGCTTGAACACAGCAGTTATTATTTTCACAACTACAAGACTCGACCTGTTAGGAAAACAACAGGCACAGGTAGTTTTATGCGTTTACACTGGTTGTGTCCCCTCCACAGCCACTCTAAAAGTACAGTCCCGAAGTATCTGATATTTGCTGTACAAAACTCATTTTCTAAAAGTAAGCAATAAAAATTATGAAGTTTATTCTTAGTGTTTGTGCATCAGTGGATGCTTGTGTAAACTGAAATTTGAACTGAGTTGTCTAACTCACTATTTGTGATGTCACAAGTCACACTTGTGACATCACAGAAGTAACAGGTGCCGACACCGTCACTATTTCAGAACCTAACGGCCGCCTCACATGAATAAATACTGATCTAAGGACCAATGATTCCAACTGCCACACCTGCTACTTGTTTGCAGTCTGTTTCCACCATTTTTTCCAGATTTATATTTTGTAGTGAGTATTAAGTAACAAAGATGCCTAGAGGAAATACATCACAGCAAAACAACTTGAATTAGGAAATGTAATGGATTAAAAAAGATTAGAAAAAACTAAAATACAGATACAGAATTTTTTTTTCTCATTGACTAAATGATTTACTAGGAAGGGGCAAGCGGCCCAGTGGGTGGATCAGCCCCCCCTATATATAGAGACGACAGTCTGGTTCGAGTCCTGCATCAGACCAGCATTTCCTGTTATTCCCTCTCTCTCGGCCTCCCCCTTCCTGTCTCTTTCCACTGTACCATCAATGAGGCCATAAAAAGCCCAAATATATACTTTAAATGATTTACTAAGGATATGCATAGTAAACCTTTAATAAAATATGCCTTTAAGTGGTACTTCTTAACATTTATGTACTTGTGGGCAAATCAAAACCACCTTGTGCCTGGAAAAAAAAAGGTCTAATAAGCAAACCATAGATTGCTGCTGCCTCACATTCACTATTCAGCACCATACGAGACAGTGACACGTAAAAGAATGGGGATTATCTTTTCAATATAGCCGGCCCTTGGTGTTATGCAAACAAGATGTACTGAAGGGGGGGAATCCAGTTATTTGGACACCATGGTCTCTTATTTCTTGATCTCAGAAGAGCAAAATCTGTCAAGCTTTAAGTTGTAATGTGCTGCAGCTGATCCCCCCCCTGCCTTCACAGCCTCATTCCATCCTTCAGTCTTGAGATTATAACAGAATCTTAATAGGACACAGACCGCACATTCCCCGAGTCCACAAACGCGTCCAGATCCATATTGTTTATATTCAGCTTTCAAATATTCTGAAGATGACAAAAAAAGTGTGTGAGACACACGCACCGTTCTCACCAGGAGATGAACGTCGTGCTAACATCTTCACAAGGCTGCATTAGGGGAAGCACAGGAGTGGTGGAAGGAGATTTTGTGATCTTTGGTTGTAAACGTACCCTGAGATAATAAAAATTGGATCATTGGAAATTTTTGAGGAGATTACTAGTTAGGCTTTCCATCAAATTTAGTTTGGAGTCTATTCACTACTTGACTACTGGTTATCTGGTTTCAGAAGAGGAGATTGTCAGTAGGCCTCTATTCATCCAAATGTAGCACAAATCCTAATATAAATTCCAGAAACAAATGCATAAGAAAGAGCATATGAATGTGTTTTACAAAATTAAGAGTTGGGCTCGTCTCAAGATAAGCAGGCATGGTGCTAATTCTCCAGGCTTTCGCTATTAAAAGGCTAAGAATAAGACAAGAAATGATATAAGCATTCATAAATAAAGGAGCACCAGTCAAACCGCAGTCGTTGGAAAACCATGCGGAAAACGTGCTGGAAATATGTAATTTATGTCCGTTTAATGTGTCAGCGTGAGGAAGGTTAGAGTCATCGGTGCACACAGACGTCTTCGTCTCTTAAGTGGAAGTTTAAGTTTATTTGCTGAGTCTGTTTCCATTGCGCTTCGTTGGATCTTATTTTTATCAGTGCCTGAACCTAACCAAACCTTAACCATGCAGCTGCGTTGAGAGCGCGGGACGTTTTTTTTTTTTTTTTTGCACAAGCAATTTGTTACAGTGTTGGCACGCACAAACAAATACTGTCGCCCCGCATTATGCAGACGACAGATTGGAAAACGCTTCGTGTGGCACTGACAGGCGGTTTCCAGCAATATCATCTGTTGTTTAATATGGTTTGGCGAAAGCCATGAATGTCTTCACTGAGACGGTCCAAATGTGGGCACTATTAAAGCCATTTTGTATAATTAATCGTACGCTGCCACTTTCTATGTTGGCACGTGTGATAATTCAGAACAGGTGCAGTCCTTTATGCATTTAGACACGACTTTGCACAGACAAGTATTTAACCCTTTAGGAAATATAAAGCAAGTGTGTATAAATGCTACAGATGGCAGAAAGCATAATAGAAGAATCTCATTAAAGAAATAACTTGTTTTTCAAAAGAAATCTATTTGTTAGCGCGGTAAAGCTTCCATCCCTTTTGTGTCGAAGTAAAAGTCTTGTTTCAAATCATGTGTCAAGCGGGCTCGACGGTGACCTGAGAACATTTAAAGATGTTTTCTGGGTCACTGAAGCAGAACTCAACACTCTCTGTTACATCACACACCTGAGGATCTGAAGGGAGCTGCGGAGATTGTGTATCACTCCAAAGCTAAAAGATTTCCATAAACACAACCTCATGCACGTGACATTAAAAAAACACACACACACACACAGCACACGCACAGGAGAAAAACGAGAAGGGCTACGTGCTCCCCAGAATTACACACACACACACACACACATACATGCAAACAGGCGTGCGTGCACACTCATGGCGGCTGCTAGGAGAGCCGGTCGCTGCTGAGCGGTCGCATTGTTGATGACAAGGGCCTGTGAAGGAAGGACAGGCTTCCTGTCTGCGATCTCGTTGTCATGGCGATGACGGGGCTCAGTCAAATAGATTAGCCGGGATCCTTTGATCTTTAAGACGGAAACCAAAGAGGATCTTAAAATTGGCACGGCTTTTCCACATAAAATAAACCACTGGCATAGTTCTGAAGCTTTTCTGTCAATGACTTTCATCTGACTCAGTGTTCGCTGTTAACATCAGCGTTTTAAAACTCTTTAAATCAGCACTTTGTAGGTTTAGTTGCAGGAGATTTGCAGCAAAAAAAAAAAAAATTATTGGCTGAGGTAAATGATATAAATAAATTCTCTTTATAGGGATTAACAGTTTAAATAACAAACAAACGAGAGCAGTAAAATTCTCAATGAAAGTTTTAATTTATTTCATGAACATTGTGTTCTTTCTCATGGACAATTACCAGGTTAGTTTTGGCGGACCCTGGTTTGTTTTCCCCTTCGGCGTGATTTGTTTGCCTGTACTGGGACCCAGAACAGAACAATGGTACCAAGACCCTTCAGAGGATGTGGTTTCAGCCCGGTCCTGAACGGACCACGGAGCAGTTAATCTGTGGTTTTCTGGCCCGGTCGGCAGACTTCCACTTGGCTCCTCGTTCACTTGAACGAGGATAAAATAATTTGAAGGTCCAGCAGCTAACAGAATAGACCTGGCCTGAGAGGAAAGTATATTTTAATAAATATAAATTTTAATCAAAATAAGAATTGTTTTACCCACATGGGGGGCAAGCCTCCTCCACAAAGCTGTGAAAGAACAGAACAATTAGTGGCTCTTTCTTGTTTTTCCTAAGTTCTCCTACTAGTTTTGGACACTCACTTGTTTGCAATCTGTAACTTACAAGCCTCCAGAAACTACACCCTGTTCCTGTAATCATGGATTGAATTTCAATTTTGAGGGGGGTTGTGACACTTGCAAGAACTATTTGTCTTTTTACAGCCGCTCCATTTTGCGATGACTTTATATAGTCAAAAAAAAAAATTAAAAAAAAGCTTTCTGGGCCAGTGTGCATGGTGGTTTGGACAATATGTCCACGCATTAAAATTGCGTTTGGAGCTTTTTCTGATGTTCATGTTCTCACTCCTGCATCGGACGCCACCAATGACATGGACAATGGACATTCTCAAGTGGCTTTTTCCGAAAAAATTGAATACAAAAAATGTTTGTTTGGAAAACAAACAAACCAGCAGAGCAGAAATTCACCAACTCTGATTCAAACCGAACCACATGCAGGCTGGACGCGTCCCTACACTCTCGTTGCCCCCGCGTGACGTCGCCGGTGTGGCTTCTCTGACTTGTCGATACGTTTACCGCTCCAGTGTCAACAGAGCAAACACCGCTCTATTTATTGTGGTTGATGATTAAAGGCTGTTCCGATCCTGCAGTTAATTAACAAACCTCTTGAAATTCCACGACAGAAAGCTCAAAGACGATCGCTCACAAAAACCCACTCTCTGTATTTGTCTGTAGCAAACAAAATCAGCTTTTAGCCGGGTTGTGTTTATGATCTGTCGGGATCGATTGCGCTCCAATCACAATCCGTCTATCACCCAATTGCGTTTCCCCTTAGCATCCAGCATCTAATGTACTGCCCTGCTTTGGTTTACTACATAAACTGTTATCTGACATATAAGGTAAACACTTCATGTCAGTGGGAGAAGATGAAGGAATAAAGGGCGAGAAAGAAGATGGAAAGACTGACTCCATTTGCTGGAATCCTTCCCTCCTCCCCGAGAAGTCAGAGATGGGAAAGCATCATTCTGAGGAGGTTCAGATTAATCTCACAGTGTGAACCTTTCACATCTTTTTCTCCTCAAAAAAAAAAAAAAACACTAATGTCCCTGGTGACCGACCACCCGAGGGGAATTCTCAACGCAGGCTGCGCCTCTTTGCTTTTGTGGTCGAGGCTGAAGATGGAGCTGCGTAGGCCTCCTGCCAAACTCCGAAGTGTCACATGAGGGTCATAAATCAGAACTATTATGAGGTTTGTGTAATGGTACGGTACCGGCGGTTATGCAGAGTCGACGGAGGAGACGGCATTGATTCAGATGGTGTTCTGTCATGCTGCTGGTGGCCTGGTGGTCAGACAGACTGTCCTTCAAACGGAGGATCAGCGTAGAAACCCGTCGTGTCAGCAAATACTCAGCCTGTATTAGTGTCTCTTGAAGGAAAAATTGACTGTGAAATGTATTTGTTTAGCCGCCATTGCACATATACAGCAGAATGCAGTCTGTTTCATTGTTAGAATGTCCCTCTTAGATGCAACCAAGTTCATTACCTTTCTGTTGTCCCCGGGTCAAATCGTGAGTCTCAGTGTGATACAGTTGCAGTGTAGCAACAACAAACATCAAAACATACTGCAGCTGTAACTGTGACCAGAATACCCTTCATTTTCTGACCAGAATAACCGTCTGTCTTGCTTTGACTGCTGCCATCACTCTCCACCTACACAAGAAAACCCGCAGCTGGAAGGCTGCATGTTCAGACATGTTCATCACAGGTCATTCTGGGAAATGTAGGAAACAGCTCACTGAAGAAGGAGTAGGTGGCAGATAAGGCTGTTTAAGAGAAAGTCAGATCACCGATTTCAAAAAGGTAAATTGTGGTGGTCAGTCACTGTCATCACTTCGGTTTTGGAGTATTTACACTGGTTTTCTGTCCGTCAAATAATTGATTTTTAAATACCACCATTGGTTTATGAAGCGCTGAATGGTTGAGGAGGCCAACACGCATTTCTGATGCGCTACGTTATGAAGCGTTCGGGCTTCTCACATCGTCTTGGTCAGGTCTGTTTTCTGTCCCAGAAGTCCAAACTTAATCCAGAGAGGCAGTTCTCAGTTTTTTATGCACCGCATATCTGGAACAAACTCCCAGAAAACTGCAGGTCTGCTGCAACTCTCAGTTCTTTGGAATCAAAGCTGAAGAATTGCCCTGTTGTTGAAATGTGCTATACAAATAAACTCGCCTGGGACTTTTGTTTGGTTGGTTGGTTTGTAACAATGCATGGGTTTCATAGTGTGTCACAGTCATGATTTACATTATGATTCAAGATACAAAAAAGAACTATTACCCTTTAATTATATATATAAAAAAGAAACACTGTTCTACATACTATATAGATCTTTTGTTTTGTGTGTGTGTGTGTGTGTGTGTGTGTGTGTGTGTGTGTGTGTGTGTGTGTGTGTGTGTGTGTGTGTGTGTGTGTGTGTGTGTGTGTGTGTGTTTTATACTGTTGTGGTGCTCACAATACACAATTATAATTGTTTTTTGAAAATCATGTCCTCCATGCCTGATTTGAGGCCGACTTTTTTCTTGACCACATCTATACAAACATTCAATCTGGTAAACTTTGATTGGGGCATTTGTTTTTCATGATTATATTCTAAATCATTTTTTTTAACCCATGTAAAAGCTGTGGTGTGTACACAGAAAGCTGATTAGTCTCAGTTTGCTGAGGTCAAAATGTTGTTGAAGAGAGTTCAAGACAGTTTTCAGTCTTGAAAAGTGGAGAGATCGAGTATCATCACTAAATGTCACCCTCTGTAAGCATAGTCATAAAAATGTCCCAATCAGCCTTCAACAGGCAATATTTGTTAAAAGCCAGTTAGAAGACTCATATAAACACTGAAAATGTTTCCACACTATCTAATATAGTCCTTCTCTCATATCTCTCTATTTTTTTACATTCTTACTCAACCCAAATGCTAAATTTCTAATCATACAGACTTATTTGAAAGTGTTTGAGGCCAACTGCTCTGTTTTTACAACCTTTTCTTTTATGGTGTCTTGGCTTAAATGCACCATGTGGCATTCAGTTAAAATCACAGAACAGCTTTGCTTTCTTCTTTGGAAGCTCAGACCCAACATACGTCATCTATGTACGCTGATGACTCGATGTTTTCCTTCTTCAATCTCTGCAAATGATAATCGCCGTTCTGCTCACCTACACGGGCTGTTAATGGGAATAAGTGATGGGTTCGTCTCATAATTATTGGCTGTTTTCTGTAGACTATTACACTACCAAGACATCCCCCACTGTCTGCTGTGGTGCGGGTAACTTTACAGTAAACTTGGCTGGCATGGAGGCAGCCCCCCCTTCATGCCCTGCACCCATCTTCTCTCTCTTTTTTAATTTTTTTTTTATTTATATATAAGCCTCTCCACCATCTGGTTCCTCTTGGGCCTGCGGTCACAACACTGAGAGACTGCCACATCAAAGCTCCCTCCATCCAGCCCACAGAGAAGAGAGGAGAGCCGGAGAGGAGGAAGAAGAAGGGAGAAAATCTGGGACAAATTCTGTTTCACACACGCACCGCAAATCTGTCTCTGCTCACGGAAAAATTGCCGCGCACATTCGGCGGCGTTGCGCTGAGAATCCATCAATCTCCCCGGCCCCGACCACTTCACTCGCACAGATAGTCTGACTCGGCTCCCACGCTCATCCTTTTACTGTTTCAGAGGCTTTGGCAGCGAGTTTTTACAGCTCTGTAATTTATCGTCAGTGTCTATTGTCTTAGTGTTACATCATTTTGTACAATTATGTCAAAGACGCTGTAATGGCAGGACTTAACCTCAGCTCGTGTCTTCTGTGTGTGCCTGGAAGTTCCTGAACAAACAAACCCACGCTGTGAAAAAAGATCAGCGGTGATCAAAAATCCTCTTGATGGCTTTCCTGTCTTCAGGCCGGGGCACGCATGCACACACAGAGGGAAAGATCAAATGTTGGGGGGGGTGATGGTATGTTTTGAAATGTGACCCCATAGCAATTTTCCCATCGCTCAGAAGCACCAAAACAAAAACATGAGTGTACCTGCCGCTTCCTGCTTCTCTTTGTGTTTGACGGCCGGGATCCCAGGGAACAATCTGCACCCTGCACGGACATGTTTAATGTGAACAGTGATGAATGGTCATTAAATCACATTTACATTTTCTCTGCTTTAAGGCATCTATATTAGCAACAGATGAGGGCCATGTGGGAGGGTGGGGCGTTGGTTACCAAGGAATCCAGTAGTGAAAAGGTTATCACTGATTCAAATACAAAACAGGTTTTGAATTTAAATGCAACCTGTTTCAACCTCTGTAATGCCAATAAGAAATAATTCAATTCATAATTCAAATCAGTCAAGTCTCTTTTTATAGCTTTCACTTCAGTGTTAACATGTGTGACCTGTACTTTAACCCCTTCCTTCCCTTGTGTCATGGTAAGCTGAGTAGAATGCTGATTATCGGTTAATGCCTCTAGAAATAGAGTGTGATAGAAGCATTAATGTCTTGCCGCCGGTGTGAAATAATTATTCCAGCCACACATCCAGCATCAGTGCTGAGCTGGGTTCTGTTGAGCTCATCACTCTGAAAATTCAATGAGGGGTCAACATCCATCTGGCTGGAGACTATCGAGAGAAACTGTGAGTGCAGAGGTCAAACCAGTCACTCCACAAGGGCAAAAAGAACCTGAGCAACACTTGTCTGAAAGCCTACATAAAAAAAACTAAACAGAACAAAAGTAGAGCTCACATTTTGTCATAATGTGCCCACTACAAGTTGGTTTATACAGTATATATTGATATATGCAGTATATATATAGTTTTGTTACTTGGAAACCATTTGTATCAAGCTGAGTGGGACAATTGGACCACATGTGTAACTAAGCCGTCAAGATTCAGAGAAAAGTTTTCAGATTCTGTCTGATAATTACACACGATTAGAGGAGAGCTCCTCTCATAGCTGTGGTTGTTCAGTTAATAAACTGAGACCCAACCAGCAACCGCTGTGAGCCAACTACCAGTTCTCAGGCCTGGAAACGACTCCTTCCAAGATAAAGAGTTAAAGAGACTTGTTTGTTCCCATTAAATTCTAAATCAATCACTTAATCGCATCAAGTTGATTGGAATATTTGAATTAACTCAGTGGCTGAAACTTAATAATTAGTAATAATAATTATTTGAAGTGGTAATGTTAACCTTCCAGTTTGAATCATTGTTATATTATAAAATTTCATGCAAAACATAGTGTAGGTTCCCCAGCCAAACAAACCTCTCATGTTTACATGTGATGTTTACAGCAGGAAAACGCTTCATCTTTTATTAACTGACTCAAGCTGTTGAAACCTCATTTGATTGCATGCAAAGTATTGTATTTATTGTTATTATTTTTTTTTATTAAACTCGAAACCCCTTGATCCCTGCCATAAATGAGGTTGTATTTCACTACGTCTGATTTAAAGACCAGCTCTTAAAACATCCACCCGTTTAAAAGCTGTGGCATGCCTTTAAATGGTAATGATGGATGCACGCTTTTGGCTGGCTCGGAGCGTCTTTAAAACCCCGCTGCTCCGCGTCTCTCGCTCCTCGGCCCAGACGTCTGATCCGGTCGTCTTCCAGCCACCTGTGAGCGGAGTATTCTGGCCGGTCGGGAAGCGTTTTCACAGCTTACTGTTCCTCCTCCTCCTCCTCCTCCTCCTCAGCTCATTGATGCATGCAGCTGCTTGTCGCACCCAGGGGGGAGAACCTCTTGGAACGAAATGAGATGAGATCTCTTTATCTGACTTCACGGTTAAGTTGCCAAGCGGTGCCATATTTCAGTAAAAAAAAACAACAACATTGTGTTGTAAAAGAAATGTAATGTTTTAATATACTTCTGCAATGTGCTTGATTTCTGAAAATAGGATCTCGATGACAGATGTTTTGAAAGCTGTTGAATGAATGAATTAAATGTGCTCAAAGGTGTCCACAGAAATGGAACAAACTGAAAACTAATTATACCAAAATAATAGAAAATGTAGTCCTGATGAAAATGTCTTATATTTGGTTCACAGGGCCCATATAAAGTTCTTCCTCAGCCCATTAAATGCACCATTGTTTAGTGTGGATTCCTTTGATCAAAAATAGTTTGGCATGATACACAACCAGATCCAAAAGACTGTCCAAACACTTCATTTTTTGTACTTCGTCCGATCATCATTAAACTGGTACATAATATATTTGCATAACTACAAACACAACCCACACATTTGTTTTGGATATTGCGAACCATTACTTAATCATTTGTTACCAAATTCTTGAAAGGGGGGTGTAGCAATTCTCCAAAGAATCAACTTGCACGCAACAGGGCCGAGCATCGGATCATTGCAGAGGATCCTGCTTTTCACTTGGAATATTTCTTGCAGGGCCTCTTCCAAACACTCCAGTTCCTACAGAGCTGGTTTTCTGGTCACTAAAAAGATTCATCGTGTGTATTTATGGGCCGTGGACGTGCTTTTTTGCATAAATCACTGCCGTTTCAGTCGACTGAAGCTTCCTCTGCCCGCTCAACGCCGCTCTCGGCCGGTGCCGAGTCAGCCCGCGTGTTCACGGAGCAGCTGGCACCACGGAGGACAAACAGGGGCCTGCTGGAGTAGGCCAGAGGCCACCAAAACCACAAGAATCTCCACGCTGGCATGAGAGACTCCGGCCTTCTTTTAGGTTGATTTAGCTAAAGAAAGGGTCGTTCTGTGTCACCGGATTTTATATGAAACGTGCAGCTTTCATCACTTTATTTGCCTCGTATCAGTAATTGCACAACGTTCCTGCTCTCCAGTTTAAATGCTGTTTTCTCATTCCCTTCAGACGGAGCCGTTCGCTGCAGCTCATTCCCGTCCACTGTGTAAAAAAAGAAAAAAACCTCGGCGGGCCTGAAAATCGCTGAGGGTAAACAATCCATCACAGGGAACATGACAGCCTATGAGTTTTGTCAATGTTTCAGTTTTATCATTATTCCTCCGCGCCACGGCTGGGTGTTTTCATATCGGTGCTGCGTTACGTTTCACTCTGCTTACTGTCAATCACCTCCCAGCCGCAGGAAGACCTGGCGGCCTCCCGAAAGGAAGCCATCGCTCAAAAGCCTGTCGCCTCAAAAAACGCTCCTGCTAAACACCGAGGCCGTCCCGCGGGACAACGGCTCATTTTCCAGCTACTGTACGTGGGATGTGGAATCCCGGGTTAGGAAAAGATACAGGAGGAATGGCTGGAAAAGAAAATTAGACGGAAACAGTGGGAGATGTGTTCCTTCAGCCTTCGACTTCTCCTTCAATTGTTGTCCCTTTTATTTCCCCCTGCTTGTTTCTGGGATTTTTTTTTTCTGGGACAATTTATCCTTGACCCTGCAGGCTGCTTTATTTCAGAGCTCTACACAATGGGATCTCTCTTTGCACATGGGAGTATTTACCAATGCAACACAGATGAAAAGAGACCCCGCTCTCCTCTGCACCCCCCCTCCCCCGTCTCTCCCTCTCTTTCCCGCTCTGAGCCTGGATTGATTTAACTGTGCTATTCCAGTTGTCTGTGCAGCAGCAGATGTCAGCCATATTGGAAGTGAGCAACGGGGCCAGGCTTGCTCCGCTGGGCTCTGGGCTACCTCACATGTTTGACTCATTGTTTGGCCGCTGGCTTTTTTCTGAGGGAGTGGTGGAGTATCGCGGCGCGAACGCGGGTTAAGTGTTGTTTGCAGATTTAGTGTGTTTTATCTCACACAGTCATGAAAAGCATTACTCAGTCCCAACAGCAGTTGTATCATGTCCTGTGCAGCTCTGAAGGAGCTTTGTCAAGTCCTAGAACATAAGTGATATCATCAGTTATTTTTGGTCCAAGCTTGAAGATTTACAGCTTTTAACAGACTGATCACATACAGCAACTATCTAGGGGCAAGGGGAGGGTCCAGCGTGGCATTATGGGAGTTGTAGTACCCAATGTCTGTAATTTGACTGGCTAAAGTAAATGCTGAGCAATAACAAAATGTCAATGATGTCACGACGTAGCATGGGATCATGGGAAATGCAACTATTAGCTTACTTTTCATCTTTAATAACTCAAGATTCAGATGGTTCAAATGTTCGTTTTTTTATGATGGATTATTTGCAGATGTTGCTTCAAAAACACTGAATGAAGTAGCTTCACGTTACCAATCTGTGTTTCACAGGGCCTGTCCAGCACTGCTGTCCAAGCTAGCTGAGCTCTGATAACTTAAGGTCCAGGCATCCATTGGCTGAAAATCCTTCATGTGGAGTAGTTTAAAAACAACTAAGAAGTACTCACATGGTAGATGCACTAAATTTAAATCATGCAAGTACCAAAATTTCTGGAAACCTTTGGGATGATGAAAATCCATTATTCAACACAATATTTAACACAGGTTTAGTGTAGACTAAAACAATATGCATTTTAATCGGACAAATGACATTTTTGTAGCTTTAACCTCTGCCGCATTATTTCTTAATTTTATATTAACAATATTTAGCGCAATGCTCAGATGCTGCAGTGCCACTTTTTCAGGAGATAAAAGATGAAGGGAAAAGTTGGATAAAATATATTGTACCCGGCTACGGTTTCAGCCATGTGTAACATTCAGTGTAAAGAAAGTCACTAGATTGGCAGCCTCCACAACAGGAGCAGCTGGAGCTTAAATCGCAGATTCAAGTGGGATTTAAAGCCCTTAAAGAACAGTTTTCACATGCTAAAATCAGCATTTTTTATACAAACACTGGATCAAATGACCATGTGAATTTTGTCGAGGGTTGCATGCGTACCCGCAGAAAACCCTCGGCTCGACGGAGCGTTTTAGCTCATTGTTTGTTTTTTAATTTGAGGCCAGCAGCCCTCACAATTCTCATCATTTACTGAGTAACGGAGAAATGATGCTTTTAGTATTATTAAAATGTCATTTCTAGGAGACAGTTTCCAGAGTTGCTGCAGCTACAGATGGAGAGAGGAGTGCCCCCAACCCCAGAGTACGCCATGTTTCAGCACCATTCATCATCACCATTTTTCATCGCCATGTTTCCACAGTAGCCCAGAGGAGACAAACCAAACAACAGCTCTCCAGACGGCCTTTAACATCTTTCATGTTTTTTGCAGCCACCCAACATGTTCTGTCATGCATGGGGTGCACAGTTGGTTTCAGTCTACATCTCACCACTAGATGCCAGCAGAAACTACACGCAGTACCTTTTGAAGGGTTATATCATGTTTACAAGTTCTGTGGCTCATGATGTGAACTAAAAGAAAGAAACGATGAGCAGATAAACGATTAATAATCCATCACTCAGGATGTTTTGTGTTTTATTTGTGGGCCACTCCCTTTCCCAGAAATGTTTGCGGGGGAACATGAGGAAAGAGGCAAACAGAAAACAGCTCAGTCATCCAGTTCTTCACAAAGCGGCTTAATCAGAACCAGAGAGACAGCAGCTTTGAAAACGTCCCCGCTCGCATTCATCTGCTCCGACATGTTTAGGGACGCTGGCAATTAAGCCTTAACAGACAAAACATGGCAGAAAGATTCCCGGTTGTTTAAAGAGAGAGTATCAAGTTTTCAGTGTTCGGAGGCAAAATCATCATCATCGAGTTTATTATGAGACACCATCACTCCGCGTAGGAAATGTGACGGAGAAGTAACAGTGTGGTTTTGCTGTCCCGTCGACTCCTTTGAGAGTCAAAGCGGTCTTATTTCCACCTCACATGGATGGCATTCCTGCAGTGACACAAAGCGGGTGCAGCGATGCTTTGATTAGCCACACAGGACAACACAGGGGTCAACACACCAGAACAAACCCCCCCCCTCCAGTTTCACCTCCCTGCTTCCATAGCCTCTCCTCTATACACAGCCCTTATTAATACCCCTTCCGGGCTTCTCTCACAAATCCTATCAGTCTGTTTGTCCGGATCCCGCTCTGCGGCTTTTTCCGGAACCTGAGAAAAAGAAGGAATTGAGAGAGGAGGGCTGGAGTCACTCTCCCAGAGCGTGGATCCAGGATTAGAGGAAAGAGAGCAAATACCATGGAGCGTCCAGAGGGAAGCAGCCGTGAGGGTTAAGACTCCAAACAATAGAAATTAATCAGAGCTCCCTCAGTGCTCTGCTGATTAAGGATTGGTGGATTATTGGATAAGCACATGAAATACTGTTTTTGTATTCAATGGGGCCTCCTTCACTATCACTTCTCATATGTGGAAGCATGGAGCCCAACTTCACACTGTTAAAAAAACAGCTTTTACTTAGTGACTTTGAAACTATTCCGCTTTTTTTTTTAACTCAGTCTATTATTGTTTATCCCCCATAGTGCCTTTGAAGAGTAGATATTTCCAAATGTCTACTGCATTTTCTCTATTTTTTTTCAGTATTTTTAAATATTAAGATAAGAGATAAGATAAGATAAGATAAGATAGGATAAGATAAGATAAGATAAGATAAGATAAGATATGAATTTATTGATCCCACAACAGGGAAATTTAGTAAAGAAAAAGAAAAGAAAAGAAAAAGCTAAAAAAATAAAAGCTATAAAAATAAAAATACACAACACTATGTACAAAATTCGTAGAATTTGTTGATCTGCATACACAGTATTTTACAGACTAAACAATTGACAGAATGTTCAGAAATGAACAGAATGAAAATAAGTTTTAGACCTAATTCCCAAAGACCCTCAGTTGAAGACAAGACAAAGTGGCAAATGTGAAAACCGTAGCAACAATAATAAATAATAGTTTGTACAAAGAAAAAAAAGGTGGGATTTCATAAACAGGTGTAAAATAAAAAAGTAGGTACAATTTATTTCAAATTTAATCTTTATTCATCCATGCAAGCAATAAAAAAATGTTAACAATTTCTCATTTACAAAAGCAGCCTGACAGAGTAAATCAAAGACTCACTAAAGAAGAGAGTTGTGTCACTTCAGGTCAGATCAGGGGAGACACTGAAAGACCAAATATTCCCTAATACCCTGTGGAGTTTTAGAGCTTCACAGGCACTATGGTGCCACACTAATCCAATGATCTGGTGGCTGTTCTGCTCCAAGAAGCAGCAGCAGAGTAAGAGAAGACGACGACCAGCTAGTGATCATGGATGTAAACAGTGGACACAAAAATCTACATTAAAAAGAAATCTAAATTCATTCACTATGATGTTAGACATCAAGAAATACACAATACACACAATACATACACAATAACACTTAATGTAGGTATTATTCCACAGAGCTCCTTCAAGCTTGTGTATTCATTATATGTACAATAAATACAAAACAGAGGTGTATCGAGTTACTCAGAAGTAAAAAACAAAAAAAGTTGTTCAATAGAAAGTTAACATTACAATATGTAAGATTTAGCATAGAGGCAGAAATAGAACACAATATTCCTTATTTTGTTTTAACTATGGTATAGTTCAATTAAGATAAATATTGGTGCAATTATCTTATGTTGGATTGAGCAGTTTTTATCTACACCGGGAGCAGGTCTCCCTTCATGGCATTTAGCGTGTTGTGGCTCTAGATACGACCTTCTGTGGTTTTCATGGTTCTCCTAACAGCTTGGGTACTCAGTTGGTTGCAGTCTGCAACCTCACCACTAGATGTCTCTAGAAACTAGATACTGTACCTTTAATAAAACTTAAAATGCTATATTAACATAGAACTGGCTGGTATGACCAAAAATTGATATCACAGTGTTGTGCAAAATTATAGGTGTTAAACCCATTTTCTAATGTAGTACTTCCACACAACTGACTTTGTACACGTTCACTGTTTAACACACACGCAGTCACATGCAGCCTGTTTGGTACAACTACAAAACAGCCCCCCTTCTAAACATTTTGTAATCCACACACTCATTGGTTTACATTGGGGTAAATGAAAAATTCATGTCATTAAAAAAAAACACTGGAAATTGGCATGAAACAGTACCCAACCCCCAACGCTATATTAACAACATATCAGAATCACATGGCTCATGGCTTATGTAGCACTAAAAGAATTTAGGATAGAAGTTAGTTCAAAGAGTAATAGTTAGTGCATTCATAGAGTAAGCCGGATAACATGTCTAATGATACTTGAAGGAAAATATCACTTTATGTTTTGCAGTTAACCTTATTTCTTGTATAAGAAAGTAAAGCCAACGATAATGAAACGCGAGGATAAAGGGGCCACAGTTGGCTCGGTCTCAGACGCGCAGACGGGATGAATGAAGAGGAGCTGGAGAGTTGCCTCGGGGTCAAAAGATCAGAGAGAACAACAACAAAGAACTCCAAGTTGAAAGAGAGCGAGAGGGTCTAGCACTCAAGGCCAAGGCCTCGCTGTCCCTGCCCCGCGCTCTCAACAGGTGTTGGAGGAGGAAGAGGCCGCGAAGCTCCCTCCCCCAGGCGGCTGGGACGAGGTGATAATTTGAGAGCCGCTGTCAGGAAAAATGCAAAAGCATTCATCACGAATGACAAATAAGGCAATTACAAAACAGCAGGTAAATATCATGGAAAGATAATATTTTCATAATAGAAGACAACACATGGAGTCTTCAGTGATTTCTTGTTTTTTCCCTCTAAAATGTCCATGTACAATTCATTATTTATTATTTGGTCATATACCTTCTTTTGAGATTAGGATTTTGTAAACCATATTTGCTTGGGATTTAGTAAAAGGAAAAAAAAAGATCTTTTGAAAAGGATAGATGTTTTTCTTTTCCCCAATGTCTGCAACATTTTTCTTCAAACAAAGGGGAAATTCCTGCACAGGGAAACCAAATGAATCTTAAAGCACAGAGATAAAGTATTATTATTAATAAGGGTACACATGAATAATATGAAAATAATTTTAAAAAATAAGATCAACATATTTAGATCAGGCTCTATGCTGTTATGGTGTTGATGCCCTTCAAAAGTTTTGCAGTTAAGCTACATTACTTAAAGTTATCTTTATTCGAAGATAAATTATGTAGGCTTTAAAAAAAAGCATCCTGACTAACAGACCTTGAACACATGGGTGATTTTTTTTTCTTTTTTTTTTTTTTTTTTGCAGTGTGCACTTATAACGGGAAAACTTCTCCACACACTCCACGCCCATAAAGCGTCCCCACAGAGGCGGGGGGGGGAGTCGGATCTCCACGCACACTTTACATCCACAGCTCCGGGGCGCAGGACGCACGCTGGACCTGCCTCAACGAAAGAAAAAAAAAAACGCCTTATCCTTTTAAAAAGAAAAGTTGTCTTTTCTCTGGCTGAGAATCCGTCTCTCTCCTTGAACTCGGGGAACCGCGGGGGTCTTCGATCTCTTTCCCGACACTAGGATGCTCGGATTCCGCGCGGAGTGTTCGCTCCGCGCTTTGGATACATAATGCGGGGATTTGTGTCGGAATAAGCTGCGTGAAAGGGGAAAAAAAAAGCTCAACTCCTCCAGTGTGACCAGTGAAGCTCGGTTCTCTCCCCCCAGTGTGCGGAATGGGGCCGTCATTCCCACTGCTCCTCATTGCCTGTTTGGGTAAGGAAACCTTCTCCATGTGTGTGGGGGGATTTCTCATTATTCTAGGGTGCAATCTTCAGGTTAATGGATATTGTTGTTGAATAAAATATTTTTGTCATGGAAAGTTTACTCTATTTCAGTCCAACTGTATTTTTTCATATCCAATGTATATATATATATATATATATGTTTAAATCTTCTGTCAACTTCTGTAAAAGATGTCTCCACTTTATGAAGCAGACATGCCTGACATCCTTCACCAGCACCTGTTGACCCTCCTGGCCGTGTGTGTTTGCGTCTGTCTGCCCAACAGGACTAATAACACCAACTTCTGGTTAAGTTATGCCTTTATGCTGCAGCGATGTAAATGTTTGAAGGCTAAAAGGCAATAAAAAAAAAAAAGCTTCCAGGGGGCTGCTGGGCAGATGAAAGCATAAGGGGGGGGGGAAGAGTTAAGAGCCACTTAAAAACATCCATTCCTGATGAAAACCCTGTCTGAGCAGCAGAGGATTATGGGACTGCAGTTGACCCGATCCATCTGCTGTCAGCGGCGGAGGAAGGCAACGTTTGGCTGCAACTTCAAATGACCGGGTTGAGATAAAAAAGATATTTTGGAGTGTACTTATCCTTAAGTGTGTTTAAGTGAATCTAACGTTCAATTAAGTGGTGTGTTATTGCAGCCTTTCATAGTGGCAATGAAAATGCACTGTCAGCCTAGATTAGTGTGCGCTGTAAATTTATGGAGGGGCAGTGAAAACCTCAGCAGGATTTGGAGGTTGAGACAGCAAAGTTGAAAGGGAAACATAGACAACAAGAAATGGACTCACATGGAGCAGCGAAGTTGTGATTGAGACTTCAACTGAGCCGTATAGACGCCTAAATGATTCGCTATATCAAAATAGTGAGCGATGTTTAAAATACAGGGAAATGACTGAAATACTAGCTTATCCCTATATATATGTATATATAATAATTTAGAAAAGAAAGGTAAAAACATAAAATGCACATCATAAAACATGTATGTAGGCTGTGTGTATTAGTTTAATCATAGGCTACAAATAACAAAGACATAAGACATACCTCTAGAGAGGTAGAGATAGATTGCTGTTACAAAAAATGGCTTCTTAACTAAAAATAACCCAAACTACTGTAACATTTCCAGTTTTTCATGTGCATATCTGCCATCAAAGTATGCACATTGATGCCAATATGTATATATGATAGATAATAGCTGATGACCTGTCAGCCTGTGTTACAATCACTGCTATAAACTTGAGTCATGTTCACCATGAATGCCAATTTACCAGCATTTGTCAGCCTTCTGAAGTTGATTTTGGCCGATTTTTGGAAGTGTGATATTTCAAAGCAACATGAGAACGGCCGCAAACGTGCCAAAAACAAATTGCAGAGGCATCAGTCAGAGCGTTTCTAAAAAAAATAATAAGAATAATTTATCATAAAGGGGAACATTCATAGGAATCATGTGAATGGATTTTGACAAACTGCAGCAACACAGAGAGAAAGGGCGGTCACGAGTTCCACCGAAACCAACGGGGGGAAAGACAGAGGAAAGACAGATGCAGGATGGGCAGATGAGGCTGATTGTCATGCAGCGCAGCATGACCTGCAGCAGCGAGCCGCATTTACTCAGGGCTGGAAGAAATACTCAAATCCTTCATGTTGTTGAGAACTGCAACACCATAACGCAGGAAACCCTGTCAGGCTCCGCGTTCAGACCCTGAGATTACTTCCTCCGCTTCCACAGTTCTTGAATTTGTGGTCAAACTTACGCTTTTGTAAGTCACATGACCTCCATCTGCAGTTTGTCAGCTAACATGGAAATGTAGAAAATTTCCATTTCTTGACCACACTAAGGAGTCTTTCTTTTTTTTTTTGTGCATGTTGGCTTCAAAGTTGAGCTTCAAAGTTCACTCTTGACCTTTGAAACAGAAAGCCTCAGAACAGCCTGAAAGTTACGAAACAGAGTTGGAGTCGGGACTCAATGGACTCACTTTCTGTGAAATCATAAATATGTCTTAATCTAATTTGATTTTAAAGGTGGAATTCAACATTTTTTTTATCTGCATTTATGTGTGGTACATGTTAATGTTAAAATCAACAGAGATTTCTTTTTTTTTGGAGGAGACCTGACTCAAGAATGGCAGCAAAACACACTCATCACCATCATTTTAAAAGCTGCTGCATAATAGAAAATGTTGATTCAAGGCTTTTACATTAAGGACTTGACTCTGTAGCTCGGAGTGTTGTGATATGAGTTTGGCTGTTCGTTAGAGGTCTTGATCACCATTAAAATAAGTACATAGGAACCAGCAGCACGTCAAAATTGTCACTTGTCACTGAAATTTGTCTAAATCTTCAGATTAGCATGAAATTCAGTACCTGCTGAGTCAAAAACTGGTGGTTGATCTTATCTTATACCTGCAAACCAAATGACATTCCCATCGGCCTCATCTGTACTGATCACTAATAGCATGCTAACCTGCTACTAGACTAACACGGTGAACATGGAAAATGTTAGTTTCCATACTTCAAATTTAGCTCAACGCACTGGTCTTCCTCACATAAACATTAGCGTTGCTGCAGACTCACAGTCTCGTTACCGAACAATCACAGTATTTTACGGCTGTGAAGTCGTAACCTGCAAAAAATAATTCTTAATAACAGCTCTCAGATGAATGTGGATTGAAATAGAGTACAAAAGTACTTTGTTATCCTTTGACATCCAGTACAAAGTCCTCCAGCACCAGGAGCTTCATTAAAACTGTGTTCCAGTACTTAGTTACTTCCCTTTTCTGCATTTAGTAACTTTCAATTTAAAAGGCCTTGACTGTTGACATTGATTTATTTTCTGCCCCCTCTAAACTCTGATCACTGCCAAACTTTTTAGATAACACAGAACAGGCCTTTGTCCTTTGGTCTCTTTACTGGCACTTTTGGATTTTTCTCTTCTTCCCATAAACGATGTGGAGTCTCTCTGCTTGTCAGACGCCCCAGTGCTGTTACCTCACCAGTGGGATCAGGCCAACTGGAAATGTTCTCTGTGGTTTAGGGCACTGGGAGTTTTGTGGGCGCTTTGATTTAGATAGAGAGAAGCAGTTTAGGAAAGCAGCAGCAGCGGAGAGGGAAGAGAGGGACAGAGTCCAGCCGTTCTGATGATCGGCCTAACGAGGAAAGCGTTTGTTATAAGCTATTGGAGGAAACTCCCACCACCCATCAATTCAACACTCATTAAATGCGCATAGAAGGAGTAGTATGACGCTTCCTCTTAAAAAGCCATTTGACAAACGGGCTACACATAACCTCTTTTCAATCATTTCCTCATTTATTTCTCTGAAAGCCCGTTTTTCCATTTGTAGTCTGCTCACTTTCGGCTTCGATGACATGTGCTGTAAGTCTTTGAGGAAAGGATTTGTAACTCTGTTTAAAATTAGGCTAAATAGAGCTTGTTTCATTATAGCTGCAAATATTTCACATATGATTTTCAAACAGAGGCTTGTTCCGATGTGGCTGAGTCTGGAATCAGGTTCGTCCCTGTTTGCACAGACCAACACTTCCATCAAAAGCAGAAAATGTAATCTCTATTATTTGATTTGTTTTACTCTCCTTTCCTGCATACTTCTTTGTCCAGCAGAATATGGTCTGCAAACTAAATGTCCCACATGCTCACCAGCCTAAATGTGTTTTTTTACATGCAGCAGATTTCAAGTGATCTTCTGAACTTGCAACAACTGGTTTCGTCAGCAGTTTTATTGCGAGTCATCTCTTTAAAACCGAAGCCTCTCTAGCCACATTGTAGTAGTACAAACATAAAGAAGAATCACTTTGGCTTGTTTCATGGTGTTGCATGTACAGACTGACATGTCCTAATATGAATATATCAAGACAAAAGATGAGCTGCAGTGTTCAGTTTATCCACAGCTTCATCAGCAAGTATCAAACAATCGCTTCATGTCCATTTTTAAATAAATTCTATAAATCAGTTTTACCTTGATAATCAGAAATGTAACTGGGCATAAGTCATCTGCTGCTGATAAACATGTGATGCTGGGATTGAAAGTAGCGCAACAGCTGATGACGGTTGTGGCTTTTTTAAGAATGAATATTAAACCGTCGATAAATATAAAAATTTTAGTTCAAATACAAAAAAAATCTACATCCTACTTTCAGTCATGTGGTTAGTCAAAAGTTTAAACTGTTACAAAAGTGTTGTCCTCTTTTTTTAATCCACACATTTAATCTTAGTTTTCCTGCTCTTCTCATTGCTGAAACAAGCTGTTGGCAGCCACTCAGAGTATTTCCCCTGGTGCAGGAAAGACTGCAGGTGTTAAATAAAAAAAAAAAAAAAAAAAAAAGGTACTTGCACATACACACACGTACAGCAAGCAGAAAACTGTGAAGGCTTTTCTTTGATTTTCCAATGGCTGTAGCCGGCAGAGCAGCGTTACTAATGACACCAGCTGAGTCCGGGTATCAAGTCTCCCGCTGTCCGGTGTTTCCACTGAGCAGCGCTGTGATGTGGTGATTTACACAAGCCCCGGCTCACACACACACACACACACTGTAGGAGCCGCCTCGCTGCATGTAAAACAGCTGGACGGAGCTTTGTTCTTCACCGAGCTTTGGAGTGCTTTTAATCAGATGGTTTTATTCCTCCCTCTGCGTTGTTGGTCTCAATTTAAAGCACAGAGGTGACCACGGTGGCATTCCGAGGTGTTAAATGTTATTTCCAGGCACGTTGGGTCCAAAAGAAAGAATTTAAGGCAAAGTGCTCATATTTCAAGGTAGATTTTGATAATGCCGGAGCATTACATGGCATCAGCCTCTGCTGGAATGTGAGCTTCAGAGTTTTTCTTTGGCTGCAGGCTTTGAAAATGCTTTCATTTCCGATATTTCATACCCATAAGCTCAGCCACATTGTTGGAAGGTATTGTTAGTTCATGTGGTACAGTGAGGGTACGCGGACAGGGTGGGAAATGGATATTTTCTAAGATGCACAAATCCTTTTTAACTTCAGAGCAGTCCCTGTTCTTTTAAAGCTGCCACGGCGGCAAAAAGCCACATATTAGTTCGTGAACTGAGGCATCTAAGCTTTGCATTTTCATCACATGTTCAGCTAATATTAACCCATAAAGACTCCACTCATACCAGGTGTTGCAGGCTGCTGATAAAGCCCTGTAATCCCTGGGTGATGACATGAGTTAAAGTGACTAAATGAAAGCCTGTAAATGCTTCAAAGAGGCCCTGGCAGATTGAATAAGGAGGGTGAAAACATGAGTGAACTTCAGACTTTTTCTGTTTGATCTCAGTGTAATTAACTTTCTGATTAGTTGCCTTGAAAAGCCTTTGTTTCATTCAGAGATAACAATCTAAAAGCGGCTTTTGAAAACATGTATTTTCAGTGTGTATGCATTTCTTCCTTAACGAATAATAACATTTTTTTTAGGTTTTCAGCAATCTCTAAACTTCTTTAACTATTCCTAATCCCTCAATATTATTTATTGAGTCTTTAAATGTATATACTTTGAATATTGGGATATATGCCTATATTTCAACTCTTACAGTCTAGAAAGATTACTGTTTAAATTCACTTTTTACAAAGTAAAAGGGAAAAAAAGTTCTGATAAATATATAAAACCTCTAGTTAAGTCTTCTTAACTTCTGAGGCTGTACTTTGAATAGTTCTATAATAAACAATGAATATACCAAGTTCTGATCATTCCAGGCTTAAAATACAAAATTCTGACTAGCCCACATCCACTTTCTGGTTAACCCACATTCATTCCATGGACACACATAATTTAGTTGGTTGAACAGATCCAGATAATGGTGTACTTGCTCATCCCTACTCTCAAGACTAATCCTTCCCTTCCTTTGAAATCTTCTACTCAAATGTCCCATGGATCAAAGCCACTCTGCTCTTTTTCCAAACACATAATCTTCCTTCCAAGAAGAACAAGTAAATGAACATCTCCGCTGAGCTGAACTTTTGTTGTTGCCGTTGTTCGCACAGGTTGGGCTGGAGGTTCCTCTGTAGAAGGCCGGTCGGGCCATCTCTCCCTGGAGAAATCCTTTGGCCGGTCGCAGAAAGACTCCCAGTGCCAACACATGCTGAAGCACCTTCACAACGGGGCCCGCATCACGGTGCAGATGCCTCCCAACGTGGAGGGCCACTGGGTGTCCACCAGGTTTGTGTAGTTCTCTTTTATCCTGATAAAACTCCACCAAGAATGTCGAGGAAAGGCGTAGAACGTGTGAAGGACAGATGACCATTGAGGGGCGTTTTCACAGCAGGAACTTTCGGGTTAATTTTACGGGGCTAGCCCCATTTTTGCGTGTGTCCACTGCAGGAACCTCCTCCACAGGGCTATTTACAGGAAATTTTACGGGGGCCAACAGAGTACCTACTCTGGGTTAGGTATTCTGTTCTGCTCTAAAAAGCTCCTAGCTGAGGCTTGAGGTTAACCCGGCGCTGATTAGCTAAACCTAAAGCTGGCTCTGACGCCATCAGAAAGCTCTGGCCGTCTATGGCGCTGAAGCGATTCAGTGGAAAAGACTCGGTCAGGGCATATACACTATCACACCACAAACAATGCTGTAACTAAAGCAAGATTACAAGAAATTTAAAGACCACAGCAACCAGAATGCTTCGTGACATCACAATCAAAACTGAAGCACAATGATTATGTAGTGATCAAAACTTTGAGGGGTCCTATTCTGCGGTAAGGAGAAAGCCACTGAGAGGGCAGATAGTGTGGTTCCCATATAAGTGGAAAGGCACTGGAAGCAGAGTTTGAGTTTCCTTGAATGCAGCACTAAAGAAGACTTTTAAACAGTTTGTCCTCACTGGCAACTTTACCACATAAATACAACTCACCTTTGAACCAAGAAATGCCTCCAGAAGCTAATTGTGTACTTTGGTTGTGCAATTGTAGTTAATGGGCCATAACAAGTGTTGTACAACTTGAACTTGCATTACTGTGATATTTATATTACCTCTTTTCTTCTGATGCAGCTGTGAGGTGAGACCAGGCCCGGAGTTTCTGACTCGCTCCTATCGCTTCTACTCCAACAACACCTTCCAGGCCCACCAGTTCTACTACGAGGACAACCACTGCACCAAACCCACCTACACGCTGGTGATCCGGGGTCGCTTGCGCCTACGACAGGCCTCCTGGATCATCCGCGGCGGCACCGAGGCGGAATACCACCTCCACCACGTCCAGATGGTGTGTCACACGGCCACCGTGGCCAAGCAGCTCAGCCAGAAGCTGAACCGCAGCTGCCGGGGGGCCATGAAGGAGCCCTGGGAGCCCACCATGATCTACGAGCTGTGGAGCGAGGAGGGCGGCCACGACTGCTCCAGGGAGCTCAACTTCGCCATGCACGAGCTGCAGCTGCTGCGGGTGGAGAAGCAGTACATGCACCACAACCTGGACCACCTGGTGGAGGAGCTGTTTCTGGGGGACATCCACACCGAGCCGTCCCAGAGGTTGTACTACAAGCCGTCCAGCTACCAGACCGCCCTGCAGAACGCCAAGGTCAGTCCCTAAAGGTCACGTATCAGGAAGTGTTCAGAAAGATGAATGTAGCGAACAAAAGTGTTGGTTTATTTACAGCTGCAATAATTCTTCTAATTACTAATCCCATCCCAAGGGAATGCAAGATAATTTAAAGAGGAAATTGTCTCTCAGATCTTCGTCTTTAATTATTCGAGTAGGTCAGCAGTTGAGACTGAAATATCTCAGCAAATATTCAAAGGGTTTCCATAACATGTTGTTCAGACATTCATGATCCCCAGAGGATGAATCCTAATAACGTTACTGATCTCCTGGCTTTTCAACTAGCACCACATTCAGGTTGACAGTTATGATTTTAAATCAAATTACCTCAACTATTAGATTGACATTTGTGTCACACTCAGATGGATTTCATGTTATCTATAATGCACTCTTTGAAACAGAAGCATGGACACGTTTCTTTGCACTAAAGGTCCCATACCATAGAAAGTGAGATTTGAATTGCTTTTTGATTAGGAGGTCTAGGTCTTATAGAAACTGTCCCCAAACTACCAATCCTCAAGGAGATGCATACAGCCCATATTCAGAAACTGGGAATTAAAAGGAGCCATCAGCACCTGTGAAGTTGTGGTGTCACAACTATAATAATACATCAGCCAATCTGAGGCTTGTTATCATAAATGAGACAAAAACAAAACAACTTGTTTATAGGGAGCAGATGGGAAAACTATATTGAGATGAATTTTTTGCCACAAATACCTTGCTAGTGGCATCAGAATTTCAAATGAACCCCAGGAAACATGTCAAATATGAGACATTGTAGACATATCAGTGCAGTAGATATTCATAACATTTAACCCTGCAGCTTTCAGTTAATTACAATAATCCTCTCATTATCATTCCATTTATTCATCAAGCCTGTAAGGGCAGTGGTGTCTGGTTATTTGTATTCTCACACACACACACACACACACACACACACACACACACAAACCCCTCCCCACTGTGCAGGCGTCCCAGCTTACCAGTAGGAGTCCCCTTAGTGCAGAGCCGAAAACGCCTCCCACCTGTGAGCCGCATGTTGTGTTAGTTGGATCGCGCAGCCCGACTGGAGGAAGAGTTTTGTTTTCTGTACCGAGCACGCAGCTTGGTGCACGACCTCTGCTGAACCCCTCTCCCACCGCGCTGACCCTCCTCCGCACCGCGAGGACCACACGCACCAGAAAAAGCATACACTCAACTTAAGAACAATATTCTTTTATGAGCGTTTATCTTAAGCGAAGTCTCCTCGAGGCTGTGAGGAAACTTTGTTGAAATAGCATTTGAAAATCAGTGTTAGGTGTATCAGATGGGCGCGCTGATCAGAAAAAGAATGTTAATTCAATGTATACAATTCAGTGCGTTTGAGAACTTGCAAAAACGAATTCCTGCAAACCTCAACCACCTGTTTCACCAAATGGATTCGCACAAAAAACAACTTTGCCATCGAATGGTGTTTGATCCGATCTGAGTTAAGGTCAGTCAGTGTCAATAATCCTGCCCTTGTATCCTGTTCTACACTAAACATTTGCAGAGATAGAAACCAGAAACTACGTACATATACAGCTCTCATCTCCCAGATCTGTGCTTACGGGATGTAATTTCTCTATTTACACTGCCGAACAGCAGTTTCCCTGCTGGCTGAAACCCTAGAGTGATGTTTTCACTGTCACCCTCTGCAGAGATTACAATAAAATCTTGTTCGGGTCCACTGTCTAAACAAACATCCATTTGTACGGGGATGATGGGGCTTGGTTTTGCTGATCAGAATGTAAACAGTGTGTGGAGTGAGAAGCTGTGATCTGACAAGCTCCCCTGTGGCGCTGTAATGACCAGAGCTGTTCTCCTTAAGCTCCTCTGGCCCACAGAGGCGCAACTTGAAACCCGGCCTATCTCTGGGAGCGATCAACATGTGGTATTCCTAGAATTTAGAATCATGCGGCCATATGAATAATTCCAGCGAGCACATACCAGGTCTTATTTCATGCATGCCTGAGGCTCAAATCAAACTGTTGCATGCTCTCCATTTCTTCTCCATCTTTTCTGAATAAAGAGGAAATGTTGGTGGAGCTACGATTCACTTTTGGATGCACTTCCGAAGATGCAGTTAGAATTCATTTGGCATAATCCCAGTTTGCCTTAAAGGTAGGGTGGCGGTTCCTGCTTCTATTGACTCCATCCATAGCCACATGGAAGGTGAGCTTCGCTTTTAGGATGGTTACTCACTTAACTAGAAGTTTTCTGGTTTTATTATCAGACTTGAGCTGTTTTAAGCACAAAAACACGTCACCAGCTGGGACCAAGGCAGGATTTAGCATCTTGAAAACCCCACTAAAAACAAAAGAAAGTGCATTAGGGTTGTTTAGAGGCTTAAAGAGATAGTTTAGCACCAATCATAATTCTCAGCAGGAACCATCACCAACTGACATTGTTCTCCACCATGATTTACTGTAAACATTGTCAACTACCAAATAAAGGGATCTCTTTCAACTCTAAAGGAAATATAAAATTTCAATTTAGAACCATGACACAGAAATGCTAATATCACTCTGTTGGATGTGCAAAGTTGATAACAAGGTTACTTCATAAAGAAAACAAAACTGAAATTGGGAAAAGGAATATATATTGATGCTTTAAATGTACTTTTTTTATAAAAATGTTTGATGCTGTGAGTAGTCTCATGATACGGGATGATCGGAGATCATCTGCTTTCCAGTGCTCTGTGAACTGTAAGTTAGTTACGGGCGGCTGCAAAAATGGCCGCTAACCAACCTACTCCTCTTGCATCAGGAATGCACCTTACCAGAATGTTCTCCTCTATTCTCCTCCGGAGCCAAACATATAATTGCTGTAACGTCCTCCAAAGCAGATGTGTGGATGAATCACGTCCTAATTAAAGGTTACATATGTTTAACCGCCGAACGCGTTCCATGGCGAGACGCACGTCAGCCCACTTCGAGGAGTTTTCCTGGGTGACTGCGGCTGGTCTATATATAACACACGTGATGCTGGTGCGAGCGTTTTCACCATCGCACAACTTCTGCATGTCATCTCTACCCCAACTTGGAGCTATGAAGCTGCGCCATAAAGACTTTGGATCGCTTCTGCATTGCAGGTTTTTCTTTAAGCTCCTAATGGTTTCCACCAGTTTTAGCTTCTCGACCAGAGCTTATTAAACTATCTGCATGACTGATACACCTGTAGGGGAGCGAGCAGTAAACTCTGCAGGCCGTGGTTAAAAATGATTTTTAGAGCAGCCAACAGGTCTCGTAGGGCTTATTGCTTTAAGAACACAGGTCTGGGTTATGGGGACTTAATATGAAGGGCCGGTTTTAACATCCTACATGTTGGCTAATTTTATAGCTTTGGTTAATGTCGTGAGCCTGTTGGTCATCAGTTAGACACGTACAGCACATTACATATTTTTCTGTAAAACGGTGGTAGAAAATACCTCACTCCTTCCTACACAAAGTAGTCTCAACTCAACCATCTTTTGAGGTTGTAATGGTTCCTTTTTCAAGGATTTTTTTTACAGCCTTGGTGACTATCCGATCCATTAATCTTAAGCGGTGTACCGAGAGCTGGTGCGGGTCCAGAACATTTGCTGGTGCCAGCGTGTTCATTTGTGGTTTATTGGGTGGATCTCAGAAAGACGAGACTTTGTTTTTGAGTTTTGTTTTCTCCTTTTTTTTTTTTTCGCTGTGCTGATTGACTACTTGATAATGAGCCGTGTTAGGAAGGGATTTTTGTGTTTTTTCATGTCACATCTGCTGCTTAAGTGTTTCACCAGTTGTGTTTACGCACGTTTCCCCTATGAACGGACCCGTTAGTGATTGCCTATGTCGTCCTTTGCTGTTCCTCTTACATTAGAGCTGCAGCTCTGGCTATAAAGTTATCAGCATCAACACACAGAAGCGTGGTGTCTCTGACAGATTTAAGCTTTTTGTTCCATATAAAATGTTTGCTTTTGCACATTGTCTTTCCTTCAAATATGGTGGTAATCCCTCAAACGTCCGAGTGAAAGATGGCTGCCAAACAAAGTGAACTTGGGCTCCAATTCTCCTGGAGCTACTGTGGCTTGGATTGTACCTCGTTTGTACGTTGATTTGGACAAAGTGTTTGCCAAATGTAGTAGTTATGAATGAAATGAATAAATGTTTATATAGAGTGAGGCAGAAATATTCTTCCACATTCCCTATTTTTTTTCTCCTTCTTGACTTCCAGTAAGAAATATTTTGCTTTCAGCAAGTCTGACACAGTGTGCTTTTGCAAGGAAACCTGACTACAAATGTGAGGTTGAGAACTCTGTCTGTTTCCAGTGGTGCATTGTGGGAAGGCGGCTCGTTGAAGGGTTTGCTACCTCTGACGGTCTTTGCATTGGTTGTGTTCATCTTTTTTCTTTTATATCACATCCAGAGTTACTTCTTTTAATAGATTTGCCAGAATAAAAAAAAATATTGTATAGATTTTATATCAAGAATCACATTTTCTTCCTGTTAAAGAAATAACTAGTGAATTTCTTCATTTCATCTATAGCAATTTGAACCAATAGTGTCATTACATCTACCTGTCAATCAAATTCCTCCCAAGTGTTTGTCCCGCCTGTATGTCCTATTTATACCTGGAAGACTTCACAATGGAAATTAACCAAACACACAATAGGTTATTCATCATATTCAATTGGTGAATATTTGATCATTTCATCTTTTTGATTTAAAAAAAAAATGTGTTGTGATGTTTTGCATTTGTTTTGTAGAGAACACAACTTCAGAACATTACCTCTGGGCAATTTTCTCTTCTCTTTTTTTTTCTTGACATTTTATAGACTAATCAGGAATCAAGAATTGGAAAATAAAATAATGAGCAGCTTAATCACTAATGAGAATAATCGTTAGTCGTTTGACGCCGTTCCCTGTGACGTACTGATTTTACATCAGATGTCATCACCGGGAGCTCCTTGAAGGATTTGCAGCCAGGGACGATGATGTGTTCTCGTGGAACAGAAGTTGGAATTTAGTTTACGACTCATGACCTTCTTGGCAGTTGATTGTGGGGGGAAAAAAAATGAATCATCCAAACTTGGGCAACAAGTTGGACCCGGGGTGAAGTAAAGCAACCACCATGGTCAAGAGTGTTGAAGCCTGAGACTCTGGTTCACTGAGGCGAATAAACCCATTGGAACTTTATGGGTTCTATATTGTGCACTTTTCCTGGATTATATATGAAGTTTTGATATTCCTGAGAAGATACAGTAGTGGTAACACCTACACCTTTTTACTATGAAAAAGCAATTAAAGTCTCACTTCCTACCACATGTGACCTTCAATACATTGTTTTTATTGTCAGAATCAACATTTTGACACGTAAAGTTAAAGCAAATAAACGTGATGTTTATTGGATGTTTAGGTTGGAATGCGCGGCGCAGAAAACGTGTTAAGTTTCTGTTCTATCGGTCCTAATTTCATTTCACAAGGTCCGTACCCAAGTCTGCGCAAACTTCTTGAAAAGCCATCCGGTGTGGTGCCGCAGCAACAGTAAAACTTTTATTTGCAACCTGTAAATAATTGCGCGTAAATTTGGCTCGTGCGGAGCTTGCCCGGGGCACCTCTGGCTCGGCTGTTACACCCGGTCGAGATGATTGCTGCTTTGATTACAAACTTTTTTCTTTTAAATGTTGAACTATGCACAGCCTTGGACGTTGTGTGATGAATATCCATAGAAGGAAGACCGTTTTTTTCTCCCCCAGCTCTTAGTTTTATGGGCTCTAAAGTTCCCTGCAGATCTGGAACAAGTTTTCCACACCTGCACAAAGGAACTTTCCCCTGTTTATGCTCTTTTTTTTATGTCTTTACATATGTATGCCGAAAAATATGTACAGTGCACATTTTTCTGTGCATTTCTGCCTCTGCGTTTATACATTTCCTGCTCGCATGCACAAACATGAGCACAGATGCACAAGAGCCTGGATACACACATCATGAGAACACGTATGCTGTCATACACACTCCCTTCCAGTCGTCCATTAACCTCTCGCTCCGAGCTGCTCTGGGATTATCTCATCCGTCGTATGTAGTGATACTCCTGTTTCTGTCCTCCTTTTCTCTCTCCTTCCCCTGCTCTGCGTAAATCTCATGTGGACAAAACGTTGTCCGGTGAAAGAGTGATTGGGTCGAGGGGGGGGTTCGGTCTTAAATCTTGACCACCCTCGAATAACAGAAACTCCACCGCTTCCCCGGAGTCGAGTCTTTTGGGGAAAATTTTGTGGAATAAAGTGAAAAAAGCTTCCAAATTGGAGTCGGTCAGGCCCCTGAAGTGGTTTTCTGGGGCCAGAGACCTGCAGCTGTCAGGTCTGTAGACACTGATCACATAATCCAGACATGATATAAACAGGAAAGGATTAATAACTTCTGCACTTAACAACTGAGAACCTTTATTTTGGTGTCAACAGGGTGAATAAAGTGCACTCCGTGCCATTTTTGCTCACTGTGACTTCCTGTTGTCATGCCGTTCTTTTTTTTTTTTTGTTCAACCAGACATCTGCCTTTTTAACAGTAAATGATGTGATCACCCTGAGAAAATGCTGGAACCTTGTCCGGGTTCCAACGCTCGAGAGGTTCAGGCTGAAGGAAATTGTTTTTCCTCCTTCACCTCTGAACAGACGCCAGCCATCCTTTATGTGGATTTCATGACACAATAACCCGATGATGGATTATAAAAGCTTTCAGCGTGGACAGAGTTCACCGAACATGCCGGATTTGAATTTGCAAACATTTTACAACCTCGGCGGCTTATCGATTGTGTCACGTGAAGGCTTCGTGGCTTCACTTACAGGCACACTTGTTTTTTTTTTTTTTTTTTGGTGACGTGGTGGTTAAAAAATTTGCTTTTATACTCCTGTGTTTTTTGAGAACCGGAGCAATAAAACAGCTGGGCTGATGGATGGGCTGACGTCGGGTTATGACACACATCGGATCGGCGTCTCTGTTGGCAAGAAACTGCGGTGCAGGGATGCAAAATGTATAGTTTCACCACCAGACGGCAATGTCATTTCATCGTAATCCTGTTTTTGGATTTGGGTCTTTATTACATGAGGAGAATAAATGATCTGTGAGATTTAAAAAAAAAAAAAAAAAAAAAAAAAGATATTGAGAGAAATAATTGCACACAGATAGCATATTTTAGACTCAAAAGGTTTGAGGGAAAGCTCATTTGAGGGGAAAAAAAAACATTTTTAAAGATTTTAAAAAATGATTTCTTTTTGCTATTGACGTGAAAATAAATGATCTTGATGTGATTTTCTATTCTCTCATGTCAGGATTTTACTTTCTGTGAAAATAATATGGCGTTTTAAGAGAAATATTTTCACACTGATAGCAATAAATATAAAGTAAAAAACATTTAAATCTCCAGTGGATATTTTTATATTCTTTTTTTTAATGTTTTTAGTCTCATATTATTTTTTTGCTATCAGTTTAAAAACTTTTTCTGTGAAATATTTGTTTTGCTCTGAGAACATTTCGTCAGCTCGTAACTTAGACACAACTCTAACCCGGTACAAGAGGATGCTCACAATGTGATGGAAACGGTCCAACAGAAACACGGCCGCGCCCATGGCATTAGACGAAAGAAAATCACGGTGAAAGCAAGAGAAGGAAAATATTTGGAGAGAAACACACTTTTTTTTTTTAAATTTCTTTAAAGGAAAGAATGTTTTCACACTGACAGCAAAAACATTATTAAAAAAAATTCTTAGAAATAATTCAAATCTCCACAATTGATTATCAGCCTTTTTTCTATGGAAAAAATACTTTCTTCAAACTTGTTTTAAGTCTTAAGTATTATTTTTTTGCCAGCAATGGAAGAACATTTTTTTCTCTCTTACATTCAATTTCTTGCATGTGATAAAGACTCAAATCTGTGTGCAATCCTTTCTAAATATATAAAAACCGGGTTCCTTTTACAAAGTGAGGGGCTGAGAAGAGTGGATGTGTGTGTGTATTTCGTTTGTAGAAGCTGTAAAGCTTATTCAGGCCAATTTGTGATTTGGGGCTTTACAAATAAAAATGACTTTAACTGAACTGATGATTAACAGGATATTGTGATACAAACTTGCTCCATAGAACTACTACTGGTCTAACTAATCAATCCACCTAATCAAAAATGTTACCAATTAGTCATTTTATATCACAGGACACATCATGTTTCCCACTATATAATATTGGAAAGCGAATATGTGTAGAAGCAACTTTAAAATCAGTCCTGTGACATAAAGTTTTATCGCTTTTTTTAATAAGGCGAACCCAGTGAATGTCTGCAGAAGGGTTTTTGTGTTGTGTTCAGCTCGTTCATTCAAGATCTCCAACTGGGCGAGGCTTGCGTTGCGGTCTTTATTATTGATGGTACGAGCACTGACGGGTGCCGGGTTTGGGGGGAAAAAAGCATTCTTCTTCTTCTTGTTCTTGCAGCTTTTAATGTTACAGTTCTCTAACCCGTTGAAATTCTGTATCTGTGACTCTTTGCTGTCTGTGACTTAAAAATGTGTGGTTTCAGTCGTACATCGACATGACATCTACGTCAAAGTGATCTTAAATCACCTTTTTCCTTCTTCCTTCTCCAGAACCACGACCACGGCTGCATCGCCTGTCGCATCATCTACCGCTCGGACGAGTTCCACCCGCCCATCCTGCCGCCGCGGGCCGACCTCACCGTGGGCCTGTACGGCCAGTGGGTGAGCCAGCGCTGCGAGGTCCGCCCCGAGGTGCTGTTCCTCACGCGCCACTTCATCTTCCACGACAACAACCACACGTGGGAGGGCCACTACTACCACTACTCCGACCCCGTGTGCAAGCACCCCACCTTCACCATCTACGCCCGCGGCCGCTACACCCGCGGCCTGCACTCCACCCGCGTCATGGGAGGGACCGACTTTGTGTTTAAAGGTGAGCGGGCGCCGGGTCCTCAGTAAAAGTGAAATAAAAAAAAAAAAAAATCATAATCATTGCAAGTCGCTTGGAACATTTTCTTTGTTCCACTCGCTAAAATATTTGCTCTAAATCTTCCTCTTCTTGAACCTGCCTCAACCTCATTTTATGGAAGCAAACAGTCGTATCCTCCACCCTCTTCTTATATCAGACTTCACACACAGACACAACACGGAGGATCATAGGGTTTTGTAACAGATTTATTATGACACATATGGAGTCAGAACATTCTACACATTTACCAAGTTCTCCTGGTTTTAATGGAAACAGTTTTGATCACATTTAGCTATGAGTAATATTGATCATTAAGTGCAAGAAAGTAAAATGCATTCCCCACAGAATGAGATACCACATTAAACTTGGTGAAATGAAACATGACCTGACCTGCGTTACAGGAAATAACGTCAGTTTTGTCTTCCTCACACATGTTTCGCTGTGTTACAAAGGCTGCTCCCTGAATGAGGTCAGTGGGAGTCCAGGTGATTTCCTGTTTACAATCACAACATAAGTCAATGGGAACTTTTTATACCACGGACTAAAACACTCAGGCCAAAAAACTAACTGAAAAACAAAAAAATTGTGAAGAGCATTAGCTGAAGACTTACAAGATAATTCCCGTTTATTACAACTTTGTTCATAGTGTTGGCCGTTTCCCCCGATCTACCTCTAGAGCTTTTTCTTTACGGAAAACAGCTGCAAAAACAACACAAGCGTGGTGAGAGAGAGAAGCAAAACAGTGTCTGAGCCTGAGGCCGCGCTGCCAACACAATGACTGAACCCGGGCAGTAAACCCCCCCATGCTGGGGGGAAATAAAGCCGCGTGATAACATTTCTAATCACGCCGAAAAACAAGACGTTTCCAGATTTGTTTTTGTGTTTTCAGAAGTGCTTGAACCTCACAGTCGTTGTTATGTTCCCCCCCACAGTGAACCACATGAGAGTGACGCCCATGGACTTCGCCACCACCTCCCTCCTCAACGTCTTCAACGGCAACGAGTGCGGCGCCGAGCGCTCGTGGCAGATCGGCGTGGAGCAGGACGTGACGGTCACCAACGGCTGCGTGGCGCTGGGCATCCGCCTCCCGCACACCGAGTACGAGCTGTTCCGCATGGAGCAGGACGCCCGCGGCCGCTACCTGCTCTACAACGGCCAGCGGCCCAGCGACGGCTCCAGCCCCGACCAGCCCGAGAAGCGGGCCAACTCCTACCAGATGCCCCTGGTGCGCTGCTCCGCCAGCAGCCAGGCGGCGGACCACGGCGGCCATGGCGGCGGCCACGGTGACGGGCCTCTGAGGATCCACAACGGCTGCATGGGGCGGAACGGGGGCAGCCTGGGACACATCACGGCCGCCATCATCCTCACGTTTTTTACCTCCGTGCTTCTACGCTGGCTATGAAGCCTTAGGATGAGACCTGGAGCTCGGGTTACGAGAGGTCTCCGTACGGGGGGAGACGGCCTCGTTAAAAACAGCAACTTTAAACTGCGGAGGAGGAGGATGAAAACTGATCTGAATCCTCTGAACTCCTTCCCAGCGACCAAAGACTTGACTGCTGCACCACAGAAACTGCACTTTAGAGTGGATCCAAAGACCTGTCTGTGTTTCCACAAATATACAAAGAGTTCTATATAGCTACACAGGCCTGAGAGGATGGTTTTTTATACAGTGTATTCACCTGCAACTATCAAGTCCTTTTTTTTTTCTGCAAAAAGATGCATGGAAACTCTTTGACAACGTCTCTGCTCAGAGTGAGGGGAATTTTACACAGCACTCGTTTTAAAACAGTTTCTGGAAGTATAGCCTGACACGATAGTGAAGTCAGCAGCAGTTACAGTGTGCCGTCTGCTCCACATAAAGATCAGAGTTTACAAGACAGTTCTTCGTAGCTAATGACCTTCCATGCATTGTAAAAAGAAGCCGTTTCACTCCCTCACTGCATAGACAGCTGCCTCTTCGCTGGCCGACACCTCACCTCGTTTCTATCAGGGGCCACTTTTTAAAAAAGGTCATGCTCTGGGGTGGGAAACAAGACGTCAGATATACTGTAACACTTTCAATTAGGACTGTGTATAATCACGATCAAATTGATGCAATGAACTGTGATCCACTGTAAATGTTTTTAATTACAAGTTTGATTGTACTCACTGCGTTAGCTGTAGAATTTGCAAAAGAATACTGTATGATTTCACTACATACTTTTAATCAGAATATTGATTCGTTGCCCAGTCGTGTGCAACATGCACATCTGGAACACAGCTACATATACGGCAAATACATAACGGCCACATTTTAATAAAATGAGTTTGGTTCAAATAATGCCATTTTCTGAGTGTCTACAGCTTTGCTTCTTTGGTTGATGGAAACACACAAAGGGACTAAGATATTATGGAGCTACAGTAATGTCTTTACTTTACAATTAAAGGTTTGGATTGAAAAGCTTTTGTTTGTTTGCTTAACATAGAGACAAATGTATCTCCATAAAACAAAACCATTTAAATCCTGTGCAGAATAACAGTGGCTGCACTTCATGAAAAGTACTTGACAAATATCAAGAATAACACTACGCTACTTGTAGAGAATGATTTTACCAGTCAATGCAAGAAATTAAGAGTTAGAAAAACCACGGGCCAATAACAGGAAATTCTACAGGGTTTACATCACATCAACGACTTTGGATCTACCAACAGTTTCAAATGTGAAAGAACCAATGAATCTGCCTTATGTTACTTTATTCTCCACATCACATAGACCCAACCTGTCTAAATAAATGTAGCAACAGTTGGTGTCCATGCATTGACAAAACTGAGCAACTCATGTATAAAAGTTGGTATTCAAAAGGAACTCTCAAAAGTAGCAAAAGGGTGTTGCATGAATGACTGGAAATCAGTGCATCTTACATTCTATTCTTCTTCATCACAGCACAGTAGGCCATGTCTTACCTGTGGGTGGCATGCCGCTCTGATCCATCTTTCAGCAGGAAACCTGGAAAAGACAAGTAGAGTTTAGTGGCCTTTTCTTGTCCAGGTGCTTTTTTTTTTTAAACAAACCTGGGATAAATTAAAATACTTCCAGTGGCATCAAGGTCATCAAGTGTGCTGCAGGATTTGCACGCAGCAGTTGTCCATCAGAATCTTGATTGAGAATGTCTCTCAGATGGAGTCGCTACCAGCATCATGTGGAAAGTGGACCAGTACCTTTTCAGAATGCTACTAGGAGATATGAGCTGTGTTCACCACAAATAAAGGGACTAAAAGGCCATTGCAGTATATTGCATTTCTGTCACCGGAACTGTACAGTAAATCCATAGTTTACCATCACTGATGGAGCAGAAGCCTGCTCAGTGTAGAATAAAGGACTTGTATTACGTGCCAAGAAATGTTATATTTTAACTGGATACATGTATGAGAATAAAGGTTTGATACAAAATTAAACTTCCCCACGTACCGGATACATCAGTTGGTTTGTAGAGAATCTACATATTGTTTGAAATCCCTTTATGCAATTTTATAATAGCCACAGGAAGGTTTGAAAAAGGCTACTTATGGAATGAGGGGGCAGATAGATGAAGAGATAGTAACAGATGGAGGTTGTCAAGTACAACTAGTCTTTGCTTTACAGTTGAAGGCAAAACGAATCATCCTATGTTAACATGTCCAGTGTGATTATCTCATGTTTAATGTAATTAAGCTGCTGGGTATGCATACTTGTTTCTCCCTTCAGTCACCACATCTACTTTTGATTTCCTCAAAATGGTCCTTTTGAAATCCCGTAAAGAACAGGAACCAATGCGTTTCATGGTGTCAACTCAAGCTACAGGCAGTGGACAACCTGAAATCCAGTTATGGCATTTGCACAGGGACAAAACTAGGAAAAAAAATAAAAATGAATAAAAAATTGACTGTCAGAAGAGCTCGGAGTGAGTAAGCCTGCAGAGTTAGATAAATGTTTTCTGATGCATGGTAGTATTAATGTAACAATCTCAGTAGCCATTAATGGATCATCAAAAACTATCATTGGCATTGTGATAATCAAGAAATAATAAAAAAGAAGTCCACGTTGCAGAAGATTTTCCTGGTCTCTCTGGTCCACTGGAAAATGAAATGTTTTCTATCCAAGTCGAGCCAATGTGAGAACATATCAAATTCAAATATCAAATAAATTTGTATTTTTTAAACAAACATTTTGAACAAGCGTCACATAAATTTGAGAGTGAAATGTACTCACTGGGACACTATACAGTTGAAACATGAATTGGTTGATCCTCTGTGGCGGACAAAACCGTATCCTGTATAGTTTGGAAATACTCGTAAACAGATCTTTGAAGACTCTGTACTGCAAATTATTCTTTTCCAGCGACATTTGCGCCAATACCGAAGAATCTGTGGTAAACATCAGCCTATACTTCTATTTCAGTTAGATGCGTCACCATATAGCCAGTATAGCATATTACATGTTATTCTCCTTCTCTCCTGCCAAGTAGAAAACATCCAATGTTATTTTTCCCCCCACACTACCCTGTACTCCAGCAGGCAGCATGAATCATATTATTTTACACTAATGAAATAATTGCAGGTTTTGCTTTTTGGAGGGGGAAAAAATAAGCATCTTGTAAAGAAAGTTCTGTTCTTTACCCATCAGGCTGAAAGGAGCAAAGTTTAGGAACAAATGGCCCCTGCAGATGTTCTCATCCAGAATGTACAAAACTGGCTTTGTGGCGACTACGCTCCCAAATACTGAATGACAGGCCTCATGGCGAGTAAGCCCAACCATGTCAAATAAATCCCTTACATTAACTGAATGTAAAGCAAAAACAGCATTTTCCATCAAATGGAAAACAGGCTCTTATTTTGAAGATTTGGAGCACAAAATAGCAACTGTTAGTATGATTTTACACTAAAACATCAAGGATGCAGTTAATTTAAAGTTCATAGCGGAGTTTTTTTGTTCTTTTTTAAACTCTTGGCAAGTCAAAGCCAAACAATATTAAAAGACACGTCAAGTGTATTTGAAGCCTATGGTGCGCTCGTTTTTTTTACTTTATCCTTGCAGTCAGATCTCTGTCAACACTTCAATTAAAAAAAGAAGTATACAATGTAAAGTGTTGGCACAGGCACAGATTTAAACCTTGGCACATGAGAACAGTGGGCTCATTCTAAAAAAGGCATGAAATGATGAATAATTGATGGAGAATCATTCAAGAGACACAGGAAAAGACGGGTATCAAAACCACATTTTTTTCACTTTTATTTCTTCAACGCTTAATACCATGGGACAGGATTTTAAGAATGGAGACCGTATTTCAGTATTTGCCTCAGAAGGAATATATGATTTGTAGTATAATAATAATATTAATATTAATAATAATAATATAAAGTCTGCATTGGTGTTGTCAGGAAAAGGAAAAAGGACAGAAATGTACAAGAAGGAGGCACCTATATCCCCAGCTGGACCTGAACATTCCAAGACAAGAAGTAGAAATTACAAACTGAACAAATTAACTTCAGAGGCAATCCAGCAACAGGTAGCAAAGGTCTTTTGATGGAAGTTCTTTCCTTTTTTTGTTTAAAAGGATTTAAAACAACATTTACAAGACACCTAACATTCCATTCAATTCCTATTAAAAACAACAGAGAGAGAGAGAAAAAAAAAACCTAATCTTTTGACTGCCTCTTGCCCATGGTTCACTCTAGGTGCATCTTCCATGTTGACTGATGGAATACAACTTTCATTGTCCCGCCACTTTTACCTGTATAATCCAGCCATCAAAATCTGAAAAACAAAAAAGGGAGCAATCGCTTTTTTGTCGCCTTTTCTTTCTCAACTCTCTGTGTGTACTAACCGTGTGAGATTGTAAAAAGGCGGTGCCTTCGAATGATGCTGTACAGATGTGTTCACTGTAGGCCACACTACCAATGATATGGCAAAGTCAACAGAAAGACTTCTCGGTTTTTCCAGGCCTTTTTGATTCCAGAGCCGGGGGGGGGGGGCGGGGGATACGGCTGGCATGCATCTCCCCAGACTACAAGATAAACTTCCCTAGGAAGAATCCGATGAAGATGGCTGCTATGACGACGAGGAGGGAGGGCAGGGAGGTGGCGCCGGCCTCTCGGCCCAGGAGGCTGGTTGAGTTTGATGTCATGTGGTCTGAGCGGGGAGCCTTTCTCATTCTAACAAAGTTGTCCTGTAAAAGAAGAGGAGGAATGAAGGCTAACATTTCACGGCAGATGATAAACACATCAGTGCAATACACGACTGATCTACAAGCATTAATTACATCTGAGTAGCCAATGGAGGCACATCTCTTAACTCATTGACTGCCACATGTCTTTTTTTTTTTTTTTTTTTCTTATTTACATCTTGTTTGTGAAGTTCAGACTTGGGCACAATGCACTTCTGTCCCACTAGACAACAACAGTCAGATTTTCCACCTACTGCCAGATCGGCTGCTATGAAGAAGACGGAGGTTGGAGAATTGTGGGTTGTGAGAGGAAAACAACGGTCCACAGATCTACTGCCAGAGTTTCTCTGGCAGTAGATCTGTGATAAAAGTGTCATCTCTGGTAAAAGTGTAGTGGTCAGGGAGGATAGAGGTGGCGCAGGTGATGCAGACAGTAAGACCGAACCAAAATCCAACGAGAGAGACCCAAAAAAAACCAAAAACATTTTTAATCTGAAAATGTAGTTATTTTGTCTGTGCCGTTTTTATTGTTTCACAGAACAGTAAAAAAAAAAAAAAAAACATCCTCTGATCTATAAAAATTTTCTCAAAGGTAGAAAAACTTTGTTTTTTTTTGGCTGATGAAAGAAGCGTCTAAAGTGTTTATATATTTTTAGCGTTTATGTAGACTGAGAAGTCAATATAAACTGGGTCTTAAAATTTCAGTGAAAGTGCCCCAAATCTCTGGCAGTATGGTGCTCTCTGCAGTTAATGAGTTAACATGCCCTTGCTCTAAAAAGGTGAGGGTGACACACTGATCACTCCTCACATCTAACCTTTAATTGCCGGTTCTCCTCGGACAGATTGTTCATCTCGGTCTGCAGCATCTTGCACTTCTCCAGCATCTTCTTCATCTCAGAGTCATCGGCGGGGGGCACCGAGGCCGCCGACGGGTCGGCCTTCACGGAGTTCATCACGGGTGCCGCTTTGGTCGCCTCCACGTCATTCTGCCCGACAAGGAGAGGGAGAGAAGTGAAATCCGGCCTTGCCCTGGGCCAGCAGCAGGGAGGTTAACCTCTAGACATGAGCCTGTGCCAGAGAAAGGCGGCCTTGTTCGGGGCCCAGAGGCTCACAGCGGCAGATCAAAGAGACCGGGGAGGAAACGCGTCCTCTCCAGAAGTCATGTTTGATGTGGCTTTGTTTTGCGGGATAGAAAAGCATGACGACATGAGGAAACGGAGGCCTGCTTTATGGGAATACAGCTACTGTATTGTAGATAAGGGGTGGCAATCGATACACAGGATATGACATTTGGATCCCTGCGTGACAGCCAGGGGCAAAGAATTTATAAAGAAGTTGTTGTGGTTTTTGAAATAAATGATATGCTACCATAAAGAGGTAAACAATCAAAGTATAACACAATAATGATAATCAAGTCCTTAATATATTTAGTAAGATTCAATTTTCCGGTTATTGTACTAAAATTACCTTATAAATTGATATCTTTATATAGAATTATAAGAGACAATCTCAGTCTTATGCACTTTAATGAGTTCACATTCCTAGGGACAGTGTCTTCAGCTACGAGTATGCGTGTCACTATGTCTGCTCAAAGACGCTATGATTTAGTGATTTAGGTGTCAGGCATCAGTTATATATATATATATATATATATATATATATATATATATATATATATATATATATATATATATATATATATAAAAAAACAGTTTAAATCAACTTTACCACTTAAACCACATTCAGATCTTTCTAGGTCTTTGATCGCCTTCAACAAGTTTACAGCAGTTGCACCAGAGTAGTCGGCCTCGGCGTAGGTGGCGTAGGCAGCGCTTGCTGCTGTAATGCAGAACGCAATGCAAAAGGCATCGAACGGCTGCGGTTTATTTGCTCCACAACAGTCAGATGCATGCGAAGAAATCATGCATCCGATGATGAAACATTTACATATCATAGTGTGACCGAGTTTACTTATGTTCGAGAACGCAGTGGTTTGATTGTGGTAGTCGTGTTGCATGTCACCCCCCGTCTTTTTTATGCAATTTTTTAAATTGTTCTATACTCCTGCAGTTATGTATAATACCAAAACATATGGGTTTGTATTTTTCTGGGAAGCGGTTTGAGGATTTTCCTGTGCTCCTGCTCTATTGTTTCCACTATGCCAAAAGATTATTTTTATCTATTGAATAACTGTCGTATAAATAACAGCAGAAAAGAATTATTTCCTGTGCAGCTTGGGAGGACAACAGCTAAATGATTTATAAGTATATTGAGTAAGCAGGTTTTTTTCCTCCTTCTGGGACAGGGCGGCTTGGCCACTTTTTCCGTTGGTACCTCATTTTCTGCCAAGTTGACATTACAGCAGTGGATTTTTCATTCTATGGAAAGCTACGGTATCCTGGAAATCCTCAACACAAGTCCTTTATCGACAGAATGATACTTTGGGTTATGATTAAAGTGCTGTGGAAATAAGCTGTTTTGAATGTACAGCAGCGCCTCTTACCACTTTATCGTTTTCAGAAGGCAGCTCAAAGACACATTTCAGCTTGGAATCCATGAGATCATCGGGTTTTGCATCTTTCCACTGGTGGAGATGAAAAATGGGTATGTTATTCATCAAACCAAAGTGCTAGCAGCTGGATTCCATCCACATATGCACACACACACACACACGCACGCACACACATACATACTCGCACACAAATTTCAACCTATTTCATACAATTCACATGCAATGCAGCCTTGAATCTCTGGACATTGCATACATGGGGGGAAAAAAAAAAAAAAACTACAACTCAAAGAGCTCCAACCCACACATAGTTCTACACAAAAGTTCTACAAGTGCAAATTCACAAATTCATTGATTTCACGTCTGTATTTATAGAATAAGGTTTTTCAATCTACAAAACGTTGAAACATTTGTTTCAATTCAATGCTATAACTTTCTTTAACCAAAAAGAATGGCTGAATATAATAATAATAATAATAATAATAATAATAATAATAACAACCCATTTGATAATACACATAATTACATTAAGCAATGCAATAGAATAAAAATGATTTTAGATTACAGTTTACATGCCTGAAACCAGTCGGACCTTTGCTTCACTACATTTTCTGGATGTCGCCTCTCATTCAAGGCGAGCCAGCTTATGAGCTACATCGTATGTAGATGTTGCATCCACTGAGCCTTTGCTGCTCTCTGGTGGACAAAAACCTCACTTTGTTTCATGTTTTTCCCTCCATGGCCTAATCCAGGCGTAATAGGGTCTTGCTCTTGCCTAGCAAGTAATTCATCAGAACGGTAACTGTTCTCAAATAGTTGAGTTAAAAATGCTGATTTTGTTGTTTTATGTTTATTAAAGAAAAAAATAAGTACAAGCGAAGGACCCAAAAATCTGCATGACAAGTTCTTAATTAGCCTGGCTGAAAGTTTCAAAATGTGGTTTATCTTAAAAGTAAAATAAAAATGCCCCAAATTTAATTAATAAAAAAATAATTTATTAATAAAGAATTAATTTCCATTTAAATGCTATATGCATATATAGCTTAACCATTTATTTATTTTATATCAATATAATGCAGAGTTGTGTGTTTTTTACCCTTTATAATTTTATGTCAAGGCTGCAAGAGGACAGGATTACCTCAAAGCTGTGCTGAGAGGTACGAGAAAAAAATGGGAATTAAAATCCATGTGGAAATTTCCATTTAAAACTAAACCTGTTTGCCTTACCACCCAACAGCACATGTATGGATACATTTAACTTTCTAAGCATTTAAATGGCAACTTAATAACAAACTGAAATGAAATGTGTGTTAGAAACGCCCCCCCAAAAAAAAAAATCCCATTGTGCCAATGTCCTGAAGACAATAAACGTCACTCACCAATGAATCCATGTCAGAAACGTTTGGAGGGGCGAAAATCGTCTGCACCATGAATTTGTGTTTACTTTTCTCATTGGGGTCATAGTCAAAGGGCTGTAGCATGACTGTGAATAAAAGATGAACAATGTTAAAAAGGCAAAGGCAGCATTCCACACAGGAAAGGATTTAACATTCAACAGAATAAAACTCAGTATTTGATTCCAGGACCACAGTAAGCAACTCTAATTTGCATTTAAGGGGACATAAACCTCAGTAAACGGAACATGAATACCTTCCTCTTGGAATAGAGCAAACTGAAGTTGGTACATTGGAATCATACCGATTGTCATGTTGCCGTCTTTTTCTTCAATTGGTTATTTCTAAAATCTATCAACCAATTTTGAGAGGATCTGTTTTACCCACAAATATAATTTAGCAAACATGAATTGCAAAAGTGTCCAATTAAAGTGATAATCCATTTCTAATTTTAATTGCATCATTTAATCTCCTCCTGTATAGCCCTGGTGGGTTGCCGCCCCTTCACAGAGAACAGTGGACATATTCAGCTTGAATTAAACTCACTTACTATGGACTTCAATGGTAAAAAAAAAGCATCAGCTATGTAATGTCATTTGCAAGCACTGTATTTAGCCATTTTCTAAAAAAGATTTTTATATTTTATGGATTGAACTACTGTATTTATTTGAACTATTACAATAATATATTCATTAGCAACCACTTTTAATGTACATAATATCGCCAAGATTTCTTAGACCACACATGACACCTTCAGATGCTTTACCAACAGTACAAAACCCAAATCATAGTCCATTTACAATTATGCAGAAAAATAAAAGCAGCAAATCTTCACAATGGAGGAGCAAGAACTAGAGAACAGTGGGAATTCTAGCCTGGAAGAATTATTATAATGATTGAGCAATGGTCTAAAAAGTTTCTGATTAATGTTCTGTATCATATCAATGCTCCTTAATAAGGCTCCATAATGAAGTAACACATGATTTTACACTAGTCCAGTATGCAGGATTTTCCTCAAAATAAAAACAATGTGTACACTCATTAAAATGGGTAATCCCTCTCAATCATCATTATGAACCACTAGAAGTGTGTAAGGTGTGTTAATCTGCTGAGATTCTGCTGCCCTCTGCCTGTTTTTCTTTATGCACTTAGTTGGCATTTGTCCCTGCTCATATGAGCATTAACGAGGCGAACGGCAGTTTTTCTTGGTTTTGCACAGGTGTATGTGTGTTTATTTGTACCCTAGAATGAGTAACAATCATAAATTACATTTGATTTCTGTTTCACTGCATTGTTCTTGGCACTGCCACTCACTGTCCATGTTGTCTATCACTTTCTTTCGGTGTCTGAGCCAGGGGAGGAGAGTCCAAGGTTGATAGATAGACTTGATAGATAGACTGGTATAGGGTTCAGTTTCTGCCAGGATGGCCGGTACAACTCTACAAATGCCTCTGAATAAAAACAAACAAAAAAAAAACCTCACCAGAGATGCTGACATATGCCCCTGGATCGATGACTCCGCTGTTTGGCCGTACACAGTACCGGCGCGGTGCCGTTGTCTTCACTTTGAAACACACTCTTTTGTCAGAAGGGTTCCTCAGTTTGAGACTGGTGGTGACGACATCTGTGAAAGGACCTGATGGACAAAATGACAAATATGGATTATTCTACGCTTTTGTTGGACAAAACCAGCACAAGCGTTTATTATCTTACATTACACGAAAAAAACGTGGCATAATCTTTTCTTTATTGGGTGTATGGAGTATCCTTCACTATAGATCATCACATTATCCTGACACTCTACTCCCAGGCTGTATCTTAAACGGTTAAAAGGTAGAGTGGGTCACCCTCTAAACAGAAGATTTAATTCCTGGCTTTTCCAACTCACAAAGTGCCCTTGAGCAAGATTCTAAACCCCAAATTGCTCCTGATCAGTGTACATGGCAGCCTCCACCATCGGTGTATGAATTATGTGTGAATGTAATGCAAGCGTTTTGAGTAGTCAGAAGGTTAGAAAGGCATTCAACAAATGTGCTCCACTTTAGGAACATTTTTCTGACAGTAATAGAATAGAATAGAAGTGGAACCAAAATATATCTAATTGGAAAAAATCTAATATTGATGCCGTATCTTGATCCCAGGTTCAAGAAGAACTCTAAGAAGATTAGTTGAAAATTACTGTTTGGCTGCAACACAATTAGGCCTACATGATCAAGAGGACTAACTGAATTGGGTTTCTTTGGCTTGAAGTAGGACTGTAAAACTTCTAGAAAGATGAAGATGTACAACACAACATGGACACACTATCAATCCTATACATATGACTCAATATAAGATGCTTAAATGTTTCCTACAGTTTAAAAGTAATATACCATCATTAATTCATTTGGCTAGACTTCCAGGTCTTCAGCATTGATTAAGAGCACCTGTCAGTTTATTGAGATACTCTTCTTACATAAAAAACGGTTGCCATTTGCAACTTCAGAACTGCACCTCATCATTCTTAAGATCTCCGGAACTTCCTTTATTTACAAATCGCCTAAGTCAATTCAATTATATCCTTCCAGGCAGACAATTTCATACAGATGTCAGACGTCAATATCAATATCTGCTTTTACAGGGACCTGCAGCATGTATGTTTTCGTGTGTGCATTCTGGACTGTGTATGAAGTTGTCATGGATATACTTTGTGCGGTTATACTATGGATTTTGCTCCGACCTCAACCCCCACGAACCATCAAGGAGTTAATGCAATCGGAAGAAGCAAATTATGTACATGTGTGTACAGATTAACTACTCATTCATGATTTAAGCACAAAAATCTCTAGGCACAAGACTCTAAAATGAGACAGAAATAACTAAAGGTGAGGAGATGAGGGAAAAAGGGAGGTGTCCAATTAAAGATTAAAATCTCTTAATGCGGGACATTCCACATGCTTCCATACTTCACTTACTTGGAATCAAGACTGATGAGTTGCAGACACAAATCGAGAGCTTGTAGGCTGGCTAGTGGCATAAATACTACAGAGAAATCATGAGGAACGGAGTCTGTGTATATAAATCAGCAATAATGTAATAAGTTTACCATCAAGGAATCTATATGCATAGCCAAAAGCGAATTGTCAGTCTCTGTCCATCAAGTTTATCTTGCCAGTGAATTCCCCTCGGTTTTTTGTGCCTGACCCTTAACCCCAATGCCCTGTGCTTGTTAATGAGAGATTTAAATAATTAATAATAATAAATCACTGAATCTCTATACTATAGTGTGATGAGACCTTCCTCCAATTAAATGTCACAAAAGCCAAGGATATAGGAAGGTAAATGCTTTTAATGTAGATAGCAAATTTATGTCATTCACCAAATTTTTGTCATTTGCCATTTCCCTACTAGAAGCTCTTCCCTTAAGCCACAGATTCATCATACCAGAGTTCAGGTGCAACAGGAGTAAAAACTCCTTTGTTCCTTGTGATGAGCACTGCTGGTGCATTATTGGATACATTGATTTTTGGTACTTGGTTTGTTTTTTTATCTTGTGATCTGACTGCAAGTCAAGTTTCTTCTTCTTTTGACATTCAAGTGACTGGTCTAAGGAAATCAATAGTTGGCTGTAAATCACGAAATTGCATCAAAATGTGTCTAATCATTGTCAGCACCGTCCAGCTTTAAAAAGTCATGTCAAAAACACATCTGGATGCCAAGTCAGAGGTGCTTTAAACTCAATCAGCATTAGCCTGGGGGGAAAAAAAAAACATGTCCCATGATTCACGATTAGCTAGCATCATAACACAGTAGCTATGCAAAAACATCATGTCACATAGTAAAGATCATCTGTGCATCTTTATCGCCAACCATAGACTGTGAAAACAGGAGACTTCATGCTGCATTCAGGTTTAGCTTCTACACTCAATTCTATACTCAAACTTCCACAAGGGTCGGAAGTTGGTATTTTTCCTTGTGAAACACTTATCTGTCATTACTCTGTTCTTTCACTGCAGCATTTTTTAATAATCACATATCAAAGCAAAGCCATAAGATTTCAATATTCAACATTCCATCAAATAATCAAATTAAATAGTGAGCAGCAGTTGCCATTTGCAAACCCCAGCATATTCTAGTCTCTAGTCCAGGTCTATGTATTAATATTATTTTCGAATGTTTATAAAGTTAATAATTAGATGCTAGAATCATAACAGCAACCCATCCCAAGAAACACTAGATTTTACCTGCTGCTCTTGTTTATAAATGTTAAATGTGAAATAAAAATGCGCATTCATGGACAAGTGGGTAATAATGATGACTGAGTTTAAACTTTAACATTTTCAATACTGAGTTACCAAACACGATTTGTTTCTCTCCTTGAAACTAAAACCATCTCATTGAGGAGTGGTGCCTTCAGGTCTTCATCATCCTCATGGACATCACCCTCACAGGATCCAGCCTCTTGGTCAGGGTTAATATTCCTATTCTGATATTGGCTTGAGACATGAGGTTTTACTCTGGCCGTTAATCACGCTGTTGCATTAGCTTTAACAAGCCTTTCATGTATTTATGAGAATTCCATTGGATGCCAAACAAGCAGTCATTGATAAAGAAATTTGGGTGCACAAAATCGCAAACATTTTTCATCCCTCATGCCTGCCAAGGATTCAACCGTCCCATGTAAAAACCGCAACTAGTTATTCCATTTTCCCATTTAAGCTATTCGTATAATTCATTTAATATAAACCGTTTTGTGTCTTGCCATAAACGGTCATTTATACAAATATAGTAACACGGACAGATTTTCTGAGAATCATCTGACAGTCATTGAAAAACCAATTAATTGTGCAAAATTCTCAAACATTTATATCCCTGATGACTGCCAGGGACTAGATGGTTCCAAGCGAAAACAGAAATCAATCTTTCAATTTACCCATTTAAGCTAGTAGTACATTCATTGAAAGGCAACTCTTTTGGGCCTTGCCAAAATGGGATAGTTATACAAGTATAGTAACACTTCTGACCATCTGAAATAGTTGTACAAGTATAGTAACACTTTTGAACGTCTGAGCGGTCATTGATGGACAAATTTTTGTGCTTAAATTATCCAACATTTTTATTTCTGCCAGGGACCTTCCACGTTAATTTTCCATTTAAACTAGTAACACCTTCAAGCAAAGAAAACACCATCTGTGCCTGGTTATAAAGGACTTGTTACATAAATGTAGTAACACTTGAGTTCTATGTTTTCCAGCGTCATCTGTTCAACAACGTGACTCCTTTGTAATGTTTAACACATGTAAAAATCTGAATCATGTGAAAACTGTCAATTCATGTACACGATATCTCCCCCCTCTTACTTTCTTAAGCTTGATAGGAACTCTGGAGTTCACAAAGCCGACATTCAACCTCCCTTCACACCCAGTGCTCAAACAGATAAGGAGCAATGCATGACCAGATTGGAGTGGCTCCGCTGAGCTGAAGCCAAAGTGTGGTTATGGCGAGGACTAGGGCGTGGTCTTCGACACAGGTGCGTCACAAAGACATTCTTTACAAACCTGAAAAACCTCGTTGACAATGGCACTGGCACCGGCTAATCTTTCTATGTACAGACTCTGCTTCAAACATGCACTTTCTTGTATAGCCAATTACAAGGCCCTTCCTCACTGTAATATTGTATAAACTTGGCAACGTGACAACCATCAGGCCTAATGTAAGTCAATGTCACGTGTAGCAGGCCACATCCATTTAAGCACAGGTGAAAGGATTAAGCGACTGGTGACTCGTAAATTATGATTTTTAGGATGTTCTAAAATCATTGACAAATTAAGGCTAATACAATTTAACAGCATGGATCAAAAGGTCCATGGCTTGATAAATAGACATGACAACCATACTGCTTCTGGACATGCCTGAAGATGTCCTAATGGGCCAAATGCAAATCTAATGCTTAAAAAAAGAATAGCCTTTTTTCCCTTTAGATATTTATGAAAAAAACGCTCTTATCAGACTCAAGAAAAGCCTACAAAACCTGGAGAAATAGTGTTTTATAATGCGAGATTAACAGACAGAAATGGATACAACACTGGGAAGCAGTTGTGCACATCAGACACACACCTACACAGCCTGCACCGCTTGGCCAACCCAGAGATGCCACCTCCTGCTTTAGCAGTGTTAGCAGCGTCTCTCTCCTCTCATCGCATGTATGCTGAGTTAGGGTCCCCCAGGCCGGGCCTGCACTAAAAATAGCAAGCAAGGAAAGAGGGCTGCCCCCTCTAGCTTGCTGGAGGAATCCCAGCAGAGGCTTTGAAACAGACCAAGGCTCGGGTACACGCAGACCAATTTAGCTCCGTCTCTGTGACAGTAAAGGAGCTGCCGTCATCCTCCTTCTCCCCATGTTGCTGCTTAAAAACAGAACATTACCACTTGATTTCCATCAAGTGCTCTTAAAATACAGAAATATTTCCCAAGAGATAGTTTCTCTGTCATTTCGGTGATTTGTTTAAGATTAGATCAATGATGCACTTCATTTCATTATCCTGGTAGAAAGGGGCAAAACTAAAAACTCTTTGCATAACACTTTATATGCAGACAAAAACCTGCTTACGTGAGAGTGTAAAATCAAGACTATTTAAATATTGATGAAGCTTGCACAGGAATAGTGCATCTCAAAGTCAGCTTGTTAGTTACTTCTTCAACTAAGAGGAAAAAAACATTTTATTTGCAATCGTTTTACATTAAAAAGATTTTAACACTTCAAGTCATCTGTACCGTTAATGTAGAATAAACACTTGTGCAATTGTGTCAAATATTTGATTTGCCTGCTTTTCTGTGGGCCTCTTGATTCCTGCTATTAACACTTTGAATTTGCTGCTAGGCAGAAATAACAGTAACTGTCCTCTCATAGTAGTATTATCGGAACTGAAGAATTATTTTTGTCATAGGTCGAAAGTAAATGTACATCTGTAGCAACATTATGACTAACGGGATAAGGATTGTATCTGGCGCAGTTTGCCTGCTACTTTGCACGGTTTGGTTTGAAGCACCTGGGCTGTGAGAAAGCTAAATCAATACGGGTCAGAAAATAGCACCTAGGTGGACCAAGTATAAAACAACAGAGGGCTTTTAATTTGAAACATCGGACACAGGAAGCGGGGATCGTCAGCTAATTAATGATAACTTTGGTCAGTGATACACCTTCACGTTAAATAGTGCAGTCAACCGGTGCCGCTAAAGCATTTCAGCCGGAAAAGCAATGACGGATTATATGCGAGTTATGTTACGAAAAAGATCATGATTTAGGAAGAGAAGATAAAACGATTGAAAGAAAAAAAAAAAAAAAAAACAAGAGTGGAAGTCGAGTTGACCTGTTGCTGCCAGATGCAGAAATTCTAAAAAGTACCTGTGGATGATATAATGTCAGCTGCACAACTACCGCGAAATGGTTCAAAACATTTCTCATCATTATCATCCTGAAGACTGGTCCAACACCACAAAAATCAAGTGGAAGAAATAAGCGAGGTCAGCTGGACCAGACATTCAGCTTCACACGGTGAGAAAAATCCGATTTTAACACATAACTGTGTGAGGAATTACAGTAAGTCTATCATCCAACAGTAATCCATTAAAACTGCACAGTGCCGCTCTAGTCATTTCATTCTTGCAATTTTGAAGTTAGCGGACATGAAACAATTGATTTATCTATGATGAACAGAAAGGTATCCACAGACTCAGGAAAGACAAAGGTGTGGGTGGTACAGTTAGCAGGCGAGAATTGTTTTTACTTTTTAGCTTGACGCTATTGGTTAACATAGCTAGCATAGCCATTTTTCGACAGTGCCGACTGCATGGAATTCTTACTGGCTTGTTAAGATGGGGGCGGACTAGATGTAGGAGAGCTCGAGGAATGTCATTCGTAAGAGAACTCATGTTACCATGGCTTTTATTTTTTAATGCTTCATGCATCTATAACAAATACACTGAGCTGACCAGCGCAGCAAGACCTCTGTTTAACTATTTGACAGAATAAGGTGATTTGGTAAAAGAACCAACAAACTAAATTCAGTTTTATTCATTTACTGTTATGCTTGTATCCAAAAACTGACTCTCTCACAGTAAAGCTCCAATCGCCACCACTCTTGCACCTGATGATGCAGCCACAGGCCAAACAGAAGTAGGAAAAACATTTTTTTTTTTGCAGTACAGAGAATGTTTATGGACTTGGGGGTCAGCCCGTGTTATCAACAGGTATCAGATCTCATGGCAATGAATCTCAACTGGAGATGCAACAAATCAGTTCCACAAAGGACTCCTTATCACCAACCCATCTAAATGACTATACCACACCCAAAACTATCCTGTAGGTCTGGTATTTGAACCGGTGACCTTTTTTTAATGATCCTGTCCAGATCACAACCAATATCCACTCATACCTCGTCCATACTGACAAATTAGCCCCCTTAGATCGGCAGGACAACAGACAAAGAGTCTTAAGCTCAGCAACAATAAAACAGTGCCTTGTTGGCAATAATATCTCTCTTAGTATCTAGGACAAATAACAAAAATGCAGAGAGGAATTCTGGGTCAAAATGAATGATGGTCGTGAAAAGAGAAGAGTTCCAACTGCTGTGGAAAAGAAAAATCTCTATTCATTGTTTTTCAGTATCTTCGCCTTGGCAGACTAGCTGAGCTACATAAAAAAAACCTGCTTAAATCAGCATAATACCTTGATCACTTGAAATGGTCACTTAAAGGATTGGGTTGTATTTTTTTAAAGTATGTCTTAAAACAACAGGTCCAACCAGTCCTTACGACGATTGTAGAACGGTTATTATTGGCTGCTCATAATGGCTAATAAAAGATTCCCTACAAATTTAAAGGTTTATCTGAAGCTTTAATAAGGCTACAGCCATCCTGATTTAATGACATCAACGTCTAATAAATGTACAGTCTCTTTAACATCAAATTCCCTCTTTCTTTCCTCGCTCAGTGTTTCACTGTTACGCTGCCGTTGAAGTATAGTAAAGAATGCAGCGGTGAAAGATATGATCCACTACTACTACTACTACTACTACTGCTATGCTCTTGGTTTGACTAATCAGAATAGCTGAAGCCTTACATTACCTTCAGAAAAACTTTTTGTGGATTTTTGTCCCTTTTCCTATACAATGTCATGTCACATTAAAGGGATCTTCTAATTGTACAATTGTTCTTCAATCTTCATTTTTGGCACCTGACTAGTCTAAAGTAACCCTTGAAACATAATTTAAATGTGTATTACTTCACAGAATATGCCTTTAACTGTAAAGTCTGAGTTTGTGTGTGTGTTGTTTCCACCTCATGTTAAATATTGGACCAGGATCACATCAAATCACCTGAGATTTACGTGGGGTCAGATACATTTTAGACGTTTGAAAACAGACATTTAGATCTAAACACGTAACATGCACCATTCTGCACAGGGAAGCTCAAACATTCCACTGAAGGAACAAGAAGGAAAAAACCCAATTTTGAATGGAGGGGAACTTTAAAGACTGACTTGAAAACACCGTGATCCTGTGCTTTAAGCAGGAAGAGCAACAGTTGGGATCATGCTAATGTCACAAGCTTAAACCTCGTGTAGGAGTTGCTGCAACAGGACTCACGGGTCTGCAGAATGTAAAGACTGCTGGTTGTCGGAGAGCAGCTAGCGACTTTTACATTAGCCAGCTAGCCTAGCAGCCGCTAGCCAACGGTGGACTGACACATCAGTGAACGTTATCGCTGCCAACCAAGCACCGAGCGACCCAATATGCGGCTTTCTTTTGTCTTTAAAGGGTTGTGAATAACACAGGGGCACACTATTAACAGCAGGAACTGTAACGATACATGGAGTTAGGTTAGCCACATAAAAACAAGAACGTTAGGTTGTTAACGTCTCAGTTTCGTTGGGTTAGCCTCAAACTGTCATTTTGCTAGATTGACATGTCAGAGCGGCCACAAGAGGCGTGTCGATTCATTTATCGCTTAAAAAGAAGTTTATTCGCCATCAATTTAACCTCCGGGTTAGAACGGCAGGAATGTCTGAGCCTGAGGAAACAGACTAGCCCGTGCTGCTAACACTAATACTGCGCTTTGTGCTATACGTGGACTTTTAACAGCGCCGGTAGTCGAACCCTCGTCCTTCCACCGCCTTGCTGCGTATTGTCAGGCGGCAGGCTCAAAGGGCAGGGCGGCGGAGGGGCACCGCCACGCCGGCTGTCCACGTCACTACAGCGCGAGGATCCAGCGGCCCGTCTCGCCCGTGGCTAACTTAAAATGGCGGTGAACGCTAGCTAGCTGGCTGGCTAAGCGACGAAATTCGCTCGGAAGGGGAGTGTGAAACCATCCCGGTCAGGTTAATTCTCGCGAAGACGTCTCGACAACACGCTCCCGTCGGTTCACCTACCTTTGAATTTGAGGTCACAGGGAGGGTCAAGGACAAGGATCTGATCCAACTTTGACATTTTTTAGCTGAGGGGGGATGCACTTGATTTCGGTATCGGGGAGAAACTGACAAGTGGAAATCCTCGATCCCCTGCTGCCACCACTGAGTCAAACGCTGACTGAGCTGTGAGAACGAGCATGTGGGTACTAGTACTTGAACGCGCGAGCGCACAGCCCTGTTGCGCGCCCTCGTGGCTCAGCTACTGATGTGATTAAGGTCCAGTAATGCAGTTATACTCGTGTACACTAAAACACTTTATAAAATGAGTCGGATCCCGATTTGACCCATACCCGCTTAAATGTAAGTTAATTGCTCTGTAGGAATTGTGAGGTTAAATACCAGCGACAAATTGAGGCTGTTTAGTACACACGATCAGTCATAGCATGTGAGCCTTATTTCTTTTCTCCTTCTCACTCTCAATGACCTTCTTCATCCCCAAGAAACGATCCTGTTAGGTTGGGTTCAGTGGTGGAATGTGAGTGCATTTACTCAATCCTTAAGTACAGTTTGAATATACCTGAACTTCAGTTTTAGTCTAGATCACTAACATTGAAGTTATATTTTTAAAGCCCTGTTATTTAAAAAGACACTTTCAATGCAGGTGTGTGATTATTTAGGTCTCCGGTGATTGTTTAGAATTTGTTCCTGTTGTGATGTCACAACAGAGTGAGTGTGTGGGCAGGGTTAGTGTGAGAGAAGGCAGACAGCAATCCTGTCTAACTAGGTGCTATAGGAGCATGCACATTTTTTTAATACACTACAACAATTTAAATAATGGACTAGGGAAATGTCAAAATAGGCCCCTTTATTCACAGTTTAGTCTTTTTTGTTTTAGTAAAAATGTAAGTCATAATTTTCCCATAGTTTCATCAAACTTGATCTTATTTTGCTGAAGCACTTTTGTCAGTGTTCATTTAGACAAGTATTTTTAATTCATTCTTAGTTGTTTCCATTTTTATCATTTTACTTTTTATTCCACTAGATTTATTTGACAGCATTAGTTACTATTTACTTACCCAATGATAATTATTAATACAAAGTATAAATCAACAAATACATTATATATTTTTTAATATATTTTTATAGCAGTATATGAAAGTTTTAAAATTACCTCCACCTCTACCATCTGCAACATTAACGTGATGAATACATAACTGCATCAACAATTACAGTTCAATTATAGTTCAATATGAACATTTTCTTTTACTTTTATATACTACTATATACTACTTTAATATGTGTGCTTAATGATGCATGATTGAACTACTTTTGTACTTTTACTTAAATATATGTTCTCCACCAAAAATGACAATGATTACAGAAAATGATCCGGTTATTTTGACAAAACAGACATTTTTTATGTTAAGATGATGGTGACTTGAGGTTTTGAAAAGTTAAAGTACATTCAAACGTCTCTCAAGTGTCTGAAATATCATAGAAATATAGAACATTGACTCATATATTAAATATGTCTAATTATTATTATTATTAATACTGATTAATCAACATTTTAGCAGAATCAGAATGAGCCTGACCTCATTAGAGGGGTCAGCCCCCTCCAAAGGGTCACTCATGAATATGAGGAATCATGAGATAATAAATGAGAGAGGACAGATGAAGCTGAAATCATTTTGCAGCCTTTGATTTGGAGATTTACACTTGGGGCCTTGAACAGTTACTAAAATGAAACCATGTGAGATGTTTAGAGGGTATATGTCTCTTTGGTGAACAACTAAAATGTCTGTGCTATAACATTAGGCTTTTACAGAAGAGCAAACAAGACAAAAAGCTTTGAAACCATAGGTTTAGTGTTTAACAATGCAGTGTCATCCATAAAATCATAATTTTGTTTAAAGATTTCATCTTAAATCTGAAATAACTAAAGCTGTCAAATAAATGTGGTGGAGTGGAAAGTACAATATACTCTGAAGAGGCTGAGGTGGAGATATAAATTATCTTATTTCCTGTCTTGCATTTGAACCACTCCTGGCAGAATTACAATATTTTCTGTAGGATGATTAGTATTTATACAGGAATGCTATTTGAAATGCAAAATTTCAAAGTAAAGCTTGAGTGATATCAGCCAATATTGATATTTTAGAGTTCATCAGACAATGTGGTGGCTAAAATTCATTTTTTACATAAACACATAAAACAAGGGGCAATATTGAGGACCCCTTGAATTTCTTTTATTTTATTAGACATTGGTTTTATTATTATAAAAGGTTTTTATGTAGCAGTGCATTTTACAGGAGAAAAAGCGCCCTCTTGTGGACAAACTATATTTTGGCATTTCTGGCAGTAATTTCTAACCACATATTGGCTTAAGTGCTGACACTGGTACGTCTTACATCCTAATATTGGCATGTGAATTTATTGGTCAAGCTATTTCATGGTTAAGATCAACTATAACTTGCATGTAGATAAACTAAAAATCGTCTGGGGTATGGGTAAAAAATGTAGAGGAGGCTATGATTTATTTATTCACCAAAATTGATTTGCAATGCCATAAGTAGATATATTTTAATGTGGTTATACACTTTATCAGTCATGTGTAAAGTTAAGTACATTTCTTTCCTAATCTTAGCACACCCTCTCCCAGAGTTAACTATTATTGACCCAAATATTTTTGTCTCATAAGAGCGGGAGACTTGCCATTAGTGTTAAACAACTTACAACTCACAAAGTATCAAAACAAATGGCAAACAATATAATGACTTCCCTGGATATGATTTCTTCTTTCCAAAAGTAGAAAAAATGAAATGTGTGGAATAAGATTTTTCAAAAGCATTTTTTCATTATTTTGATATGAAGGACTGATGTGACAGTTGCAGAGAATAATTTTATGTTTAGTTTGCTATTTATAACTGGCTAAAGCTGCAGGATCACATTCAAACTTGCCCAGTTGTGAGCAAACATGTTGCTGTGTCTGTAAAGTACAAGATACAGCTCCTCTAATGAGGGCGCTAGAGGCCAGCTGCAAAAAACAGCTGTTTAATGCATTGGAGTGAAAGAAAAACTCTACATTTGGTTCAGTTTGAACAATAATAACCCACTTTACTCTTTTAGAGACCACACACAACTGCGGCTATGGTTAAATTCATCTGCAGGACGTGTCAGTTATAGACCACTCCTGTGTGAACAGCTAAAAGAGGAATCCACAGCGGCGTACAGAAAAAGGCTCTGTGGAACGCTCCACTCTGCATGTAATTTGTGCTCACGGCTTTTCAAAAGGTCACGTTAAACATGTAATGTGCAAAAATGACACAAGACTAATGTGTTAAACGTTTCCTATTTCAGAATCAAAAAAGAGGTTTGTGTGTGAGTAGTATCACATTTCCTAAGTTGTTGGATTTCCTTTTATCATACCACAGTTCCAAAGATACCGTGCAACCAAATCTGGTCTCAGACACAAAACTTAGATGATAAAATGAGAACCACTTCAAATCAATTTCCAGATGAGGAAAAGTAACACAAAACAGAAAAAATTGAATAATTACTACTTTATTACACTGATTAATATACAAAAGTTAATTTGTTCTACAGAGGATACAGGAAAGCATGACTTCTGCATACATTATAGGGATGGCTGGCAGTTTTGAAATGGAATGTTATGCAAAAATTAGTCTGCAATGACTTAGACAAGTAATTTATGCATTGTTCTAGCAGTACGCACTTCCATCGATACATTTCACTTCATTTCATCATACATTTGTTTAGAAAAACATTTTAAAAAAGGCACTTTTGTGCCAATGAACATAGCACTCGTTGAAGATCTCATAATGGCAACGTGTAACGTATTTACTCCTCTCACTTGTATGGACGTAATGTCATGCCAAGTGTGAAGTGAATGGACAATGAACTTTGTGATGTGTTTTTTATTACTCCTAAATTTATTTGGACATAATAGTACATCTGACCCACCAAGCAGCTCATTATTCAATTTCACCTTTCACTTTTAGTTTAGTGGAAGATTGTAGTCATATGATTTGGTTGAAGTAAACAGACTTTAAACTCAATTTGTCCATGAAATATGAGACTATGGTACATTTTTAACTGACAAAAAGTACAAATGTAAACATTTCTGTCAGACCAAACCATAGCCAGAGAAAAAGTTAAATCGGAGATCACATTACATCTATAAAGCTTTCATGTCCATTTCAATCTTTTATCAAATACAGTTTCTACTAATGCAAAACAAGTAAGTTCTCTCGAATATTTCTCAAGTGGTCGAATCCACTGCCACACAAATAGCAGCATACAAACTCATTATACTGAAATTACAACAATGGGCGATTCTTTATGGACTGTTACCCATCTCCCACTTCCTTGTAGAAGACTAACTATTAGTTCAGGGATACATACCCATATGTTACTCGAGAGTTAGTGTATAAAACACAACCTAGGTGGATCTTTAACAGCATTTCAACATGTTTAGAGTAAAATTAGAGTAAAATACATGCATGCTTTTCCTCATAATTGTATAAATGTAACCTTTTTTGAAGGTAAAAAAAAAAAAAAAAAAGTACATGGAAAACTCATGTTTGGCAGTTGTATACAGTCATTCCCTGTAGTGAAATTTCAGACAAAACATTTCAGCATGTAGAAAACATCTTTAACAAATTACTATGTAAACAATTCTAATATTGGTCACAGTGTTTCAACAGGGGGTGTCATACTTTAATTACGATTTAAGCCTCTAAGATATTCCTTCTACGGCGTTACAGTTAAACCCTTATACAGCAAATGTGTGTGAAAACACATGACGCAAGTGGAATGTAAAGCCGCTGCATCTGAGCTGTAGAAGTGAATGCTCGTCTGAGGCCCGGTCTCAACAACGTTTTTAAACCCTTTCAAATATGCTATTGAAAAAATCTGATACAAGAGCGATACAGACATGAACACAAAAGCTCCATGAGTGGGAAGGTATAGCCATGATAAAAAAAAATACTACTGCTACTAACTGATATAAACCATTTAATGTGTGCCGTTCTAGAGCCACAGTGCAACTAAAGTCTGCAGAGCCGTTGGCTCCTGAGCTGAGAATGCAGCTGGATCAACAGCCAAAGCCTGGACTTATAAAGCACATTAGCTGGATCATCTAGATGACTTGCTATTAATTTGTGACTTGAGTGATTGGGGACAATAGGATAGAATATGTACTTAATATAGTCATCTTTTTTAACAAGTTATGTACCATACCACAGACACGAGTCCTTCTTGTAATTAAGCAACACCACCTGAAGAGGGCAAACGGGAGGCTGTCTGCCTTCTGACACCATCAGAGTAAACTGCTACAAATAATTAAACAATGTGCTTGATGAAATGGCATTAACCCATATAATACTGTAAATACTTTAAGGTTTTTCTGTCTCATGTTGCAGTTTGACCACACATGCAAGCTGACCTCTTGTCTGTCCACTGTCTTTTTTTTTTTCCTGGAGTAAGACACTGTGTGCATTGTGGACTACGTGCTGCGCGGGTGGGGTCCCTGGTGCTGAAGGAAGGAAACTCATCAGCCACTTCGTTGGTTACTAGCAGCATCTCCTGGCGGACGGAGGAGGCTGCCGGGTGAGTTTAAACGACTCGTTGCTGTCCCCTTCAGGATTCTCCAGAGGTGGAATCTGTTTACCTAAAATACAGCACAGGGCCGAAAAAATGTATTGTCCTTACTGCAATACTGTTTATAACCAAAAAAAACAATGCACAATAAATCTGTTTAATATTAAAACATTATTTTAAAAAGAATAAATTGGTCATTTTAAATTTTAGGGCGACACGGTGGTGCGGTGGGTAGCACTGTTGCCTCACAGCAAGAAGGTCGCAGGTTCAAGACCCGCCTTGGGCCTGGGTCTGGGGCCTTTCTGTGTGGAGTTTGCATGTTCTCCCCGTGTCTGCGTGGGTTTTCACCGGGTACTCCGGTTTCCTCCCACAATACAAAAAACATGCTCAGGTTAATTGGTAAACTCTAAATTGCCCATAGGTGTGAGTGTGAGAGTGAATGGTGTGTGAATGGTGTGTGTGCCCCACGATTGGCTGGCGACCATCTGGGGTGTATCCCCCTGCCTCTCGCCCATAAAGTGCGCTGGGATAGGCTCCAGCAGACCCCTGCGACCCCGAAAGGGAATAAGCGGGATAGAAAATGGATGGATGGATGGATTTTAAATTTTATTAACAAATATATTGGCACTATATGTCAAAACATAGAATCTTTTATTTTAGAATACCAAACCACTGTGTAGCCGTTTACAGTACATTACTCATTTATTTGAAATGCTTCTGTGAGATGCATAACACCTACTGATTTTCTGAAAGAGCTCCTCGACATTGACAGCATTTCTGGCACTAGTCTCGATGAAAATAGCTGCGATTGATTCAGCGAACTCCTTAGCTTCCTTCATAGGCACTTCCCTGCAAGGGAAGACACAACAGTGAGTGTGGATGAGGTTCACACGTTTATAAGGGTCCCATGGCAAATCAGATTTCTTATCAAAGATTTTCATCCATTCCATCCCTAACTAGTTTGCTCTGGAAGACAGCTGGGAATGACGATGCATGGAGGAGGAGGAGTTACAGGATTTATTACAAAGATGGTTATTTGGGCAAAATCTGGTCAGCTGGTAAGGATTTGAAAAAAAAAAAAAAAACTAGCACCTAGTAGTTGGCAAATTGTTCAACATGCTCAGTCTTTGTTCAATAGTTTAGCATCAATTTCTTTAATGCTTTTATAATTATTATACAAGAAAATAAAGTTATTAAAAGCTGACTCACCAAAATTCAAAATTCTAACTTTTATCTCAACGCCCGTAAAAAAATCTATGTTTCCCTCTATATGTTTTCAACAGCTGCAGCACCACTGCTAAATGATGACTGCAGTTTCACGTCGTACATAATAATCACGACGAATGTAAACCATGCGCACTTTCTCCGCTTCGAGCAGCTGACTGGAGCCAAGAGAATGGGTGCTGGTGTCACTGCTGCAGCCTCTCTGAGCCAGCCTCTGCTCGATGTGTCGCAGTTTGACTGAGGGCAGGGCTCAGAGCATGCACGCACGCACGCAGGACAGCAGAGCAGGGGGGCTGCAATGGCGACAGGTGAAGTGTACGATAACGTTTTACTTGAGTTGGACAGCAACTACGCTCGTTACTGGAAGTACAGTAAAATCTTTACTAGTGATAAAACTATTTTTAATTCATCAAACCACCTGTTCAACAAGCATAAATCATGTAGATACAGATATTTTCAACTGCTCTGTGTTTTAGATGTAACTGAGTTTAGATAACGACTTTGCTGCTTTAAACATTACTGTTGCTGCTCTTGGAACAGTTCTATTTAAAATATAAATCAGTTCTAACCCTGTTCTGAATTATGATTACCTCAGTATATCCTTCATCAATGAGCATATTTGTTTTAACATTGTTTCAAGCTAATGTCTGAGTGTAATGTGAAACACCACAATCTGTATTTGTAAGGACAAAAAGATGAAAAAATATATAATTCTTAGTTGAATAACATCAAATTTTTGCTAAGTCAAACATGTACTAACCAGATAAGCAGGTACTCATGGATGCAGAACAACAAAATTGGCCCACCTGATGTCTCCTAAGTCATTCTTGTTCCCTGCTATGGCTACAACAATGTCCTCTGGACCGTGCTCCTTCAGCTCCTTCACCCATTTCTTCAGTGTCTGGAAAGAGTCCTGGTCAACGAAAGCACATGCATAGGTTGCCCTGAGGTGAGGCAGGCTTTCTGAGCACCAGAACATTTGATAGAATAGTCACTTGACCAAAATAGCATTTTCTACTACATGTGTTACATATTTATTGCATTAGGTGAAGTTTTTCCATTTACAGACCAGGAAAGAATGACATTTGTAGGCCATGGAAGCACAGCATCCAAGAGTGATGGAAAAGTCATTGAAATCTACATTAGACTCATCGCAGGGAAAACCTAACACAGTTTTACACATTAAATTGACCAGTGAGTGGCTGAGCAAAAGAGCAGTTCCACTGGTGCAGGTGGGGTGAAATGTATTGTTCAAGAGGAATTTGCTGAGATGATTTTGTCTCCTGGTCAGGACACTGGAACATGTCACCCTGAACATCACTTAGGTTTAACTTAATGTCAGTGTTTTGGTTTGGAAATAAGACGCGTGCTGTTACTCTTACCAGTTTAGTGATGTCATAGACGATGACAGCAGCAGCTGATCCTCGGTAGTACATAGGCGCTAATGAGTGAAACTAAAAAAGACAACACATTTATGTTAACTCATTGGATTTATCATCCTGTAAATCATAGCTGTACGGCAATGTTAACAATAGTCAGTATCCATTATAACAAATCATAACAAATCCTGTGAAACTGACTCACAATATAAAATATTTTGTGTTAACCCAGAAGAGAATGATATAGTGTATTGTACAATGGAAAGACTATGTCTAAACATTCTTATGTGCTGAGTGGTGGAAAAAGTCACATCCTCTTTTTTTGTGGGGGCGATATTTCCTCTTTGAAAATATTTTTTTTTATTTCACGCTCAAGGATAATTGTTTTCTGAAAGGAAAAAATCTATACATCTGCCAATAGGCAACATGCATACATCTGCCTATACACATACATATGCATGGACATGATTATGTATGAATATAATATGAATTCAATGGTTTGTATGTGTATATAAATGGGTAAATATTTATAATCAGGGAAACTAAAGTTGCTGTTAATTTGTACATTAATCTGGGTCCAGGTTTTGTGAGAAGGACTATCTATGGAGTTAAACAGTTGTTCTGAAATTATTAATGTTTCAATGGTTAGTAGCGATAATTTTTCATTTATATGGTTAATGATCTGGTATAACTCTTTTTGCACTCATAAATCCAGACAATCTTTTTCTTGAAGTGTGACCAATTTTTGTCATCCATATAATTCAAAATACGTAACTTAGTGTTGAAGGGGGATGTTCTCTTTGATAATTGTAGATAAAATAAAATGTAACTTTCGTCCACGATATTTGCAGTTTGGGGCTTTTCCAGATCATATTAAAGAAGAGGCTTCTTCTCATTATTGCAGTGCTAACACATGTCATTATCATACAACTTCATGAGTTTAGGTTATCCTGTGATGTAATATGTCTTGTTAATAAACGTACAATTAATTGTTTTGTTTCATAGATAGTTAAATATATTTTCTGTTATTTATGTCAAATTGATACTCATATATCAAAATCTACATTGTTGTTCTCAAAAAGAGATAATAGTATTCTTTACAGCGATTATAATCTTGTAAAGTTTGCTACTTATATGCGTTATTTGGAAGTTTTATACTTTCCACAATAAATTGTAAAAGATGTGACCTGATCCACAGATATAGCCAGCCATCTTTACTTGTCAGATAAAATGTGCTTTTTAACTGCTGGAAGAACATGGTAATACCTTCTGTAAAATGTGCATCAGCCGCAAAATACGCTTTCTTCCCCACTTTTTTTTAATTAATGATTTGCCTTTAGGTACCAAAGTGCACCTTCAATGGAATATTAGGAAATTGGTTATGCAAGTATTTTGTAACATTTTCTTAAAGGGTTGTCCCTTCGAATATTTTGGGTTCAACCACATTGATTTTAGATATGTTTTAGGTTTGCTTGAAGACATGATTACATTTTCTCTGTCTTACCAGGTTGTTAATTCATTATTGTTATTATAATAAAGATTATAATAAAGGGTATCTTGACTTCAGAGCCATATAATACCAGAAAGTAGTAATACTGATTCTCCCACCATTCAAATAAACAAAACAATATATTTAATATTTTAAACATCTTTAGAGGGGACAAGGACAGTAGTAATCATATAAGGTGACATAGGAGGACATCCATCAACTGTCCAGTGACCATCTGGAGACCTGTTGTCTTTAACAATTCTATGGTTTGAGTGTATAGCTAAGATTATTCTAGAATATTTTTCCATTTTTTAGCTTCATTTTGTCTATAATGAACCTCATACATTATGTTTATAGGTTGACCAATCATACTATAGATGCTTAAGAATCTAGTCCTAGGATTGTCTCGTCTTGCGCACCTGCACTTTATTGTTGTTGTACATGTAAAACACATAGGATAGTGAGAAACGCAAGTTCGATTCCTTTGTATGTCAAGTACATGTGAAAAAATTCACAATAAAATTGACTTTGACTAATTCTCAGTATAGTTATTTTGGGGTGAAGATTTGTGTTTATTTTCTAGTTCTGTCAGAGTAGACGTTAAATTCACTATCTGTTGATCAGTCATTTTATCTTTGTATGATTCATACCCTTTTATCCATCCACAGCAGGTTGCTGTAGATGCTTTCTTTACTATTCTTAATATTTCTTACTATTTATTAGCATTTTTCTCTCCATTCTGTCGATAATGCATACTGTGTATGCGGATTAACAAATTCTGCGAATTTGTACATTGTGTTGTGTGTTTTTTATTTGTTTTATAGTTTTTTTATCCTCTTCAACTTTATTTTTCTTTTTCTTTATCTGTAACGCTGCAGTAACACACAAATTTCCCCGTTGTGGGATCAATAAAGTTTATCTATTCTATCTATTCTATTCTATCTAATCATATACCTTAACTAGTAAGAAAAACTATTATTATTTACTTTCTTTAAAATCATGGTCTAGCACAGTGCTTCTCAAATAGTGGGCCCCCCCGAGGCTTTGTCGGGGGGCGGCGCGTTTGACCTCGGGGAACATGCTTTTTTATTTTATTATTTCGATTTTTTTACTGTACTAGAACAAAGTGCAATTGCACCTCCACTACATTAGGGGGCAGTAGTGCTGTCATTGGCAGAGCATTCGCTTGGTGGTGTAGGTGTATGTGTTAGAAGTGACACCATGAAAACATATTTAACAGGGATGAGAAGACAGGCGGAGAGAGATGGATGTAAAGAGACAAACAAAAGCTAAGACGAGGACGCGTCTGTAGCGCTTGGTTCACTGTGAAAGACCGGTGTGTTACTGTGTCTTAAATGTTGGTAGCGGACAACATGAAGACAAATAAATTAAAGACATAACACTACAATCACACTGATAAGACAATTTTATGTCATTTTATTTTTCAGTATCATATGGTTTGACATGGTCAGTCAGAAAATGTATAAGGATTTAATTTTATTTTTGAATTTCAGATGCACTTTAAATCTTTTCTGTTACATTTAATAAAGCTATCATTTGTTGTAAATGGTACATATTTCTTTTTTAATTCTTATACGTTAATAAGGATACAGTGTTATGCAGATGTACTTATAACAATCTTATAGACAAATGATACTATTTATAGTTGCGTGGGGGGGGCGCGAGATGTTTTCTTCTTTCATAGGGGGGCGTGACAGAAAATATTTAAGAAGCACTGGTCTAGCATAATATTTAGTGACCATTAAGGGAACTTAAAGTTTTTGTGTTGTTGTCTAACCTGTCTTGAGTTACTTATACTGTTTAAATTCTTGAATAGCTTTTACGAACAGTATGCTGTGCAATTTTCTTCAGTTCTAAGTTTCTTCCGTTTCAAAGTCTCATCCTCTTAACTCAGTATAAAGGTTTTCACATGTCTAAAATTGTTGTTTTCATAGAGAATGCTGCTTTACAGTCCTTGCAAAATTCTGTCAAAAGGCCCCTTGTTGTGTTTTTGCTATAAACTACATTCATTATTTTATTGTGTAAACATGTTGAACATAATTCTCTTTTCTTAAATACTTTACAATACCCGCTGTCTTCTCCTTTTTCACTTTAAATGGGACATCACCACCCATTGCAGTCAGTGGAATTTTGTTATCATTACTCAGCTGTATCATTGCTGGTAATACATGCAATACAAACAAATCTCTCATCAAAATATTGCTCTACAGCATTACTAGTGGTCAAAACTCCACAGGGTAGTTTAAATTTATGTGCTGCCAGTGATCACATCATCTTTCTAAATAAACTGTATCGGTAGTCATGTGTATAAATACAGAACCTCAAATAAAATTGATTTTAAACCCTAGTAACAGCGACAATGTTTCAGGATATCATTTACAAAACTAGGAAAATATATACTTGCACATTTGTTTTTACTTGCAATAATAATAATAATTCCAAGTGACCAATTAAAAGAATGTCTCAACATTAGGATATTCACCATAATAAAACAGAACAAGAACTACCATTAAAACTCCAGTAAGTAGGTTTATACTCTACACACACCATCCCCCTACTTCTATCAAATTAATCACACAATGACAATAAAGGTCTTGTGACCTTTGAACCCTATACGAATCATCCTATTTCATGCCTAATAATAACTCGGTGTCATGAGGACCACTGACAGTGAAGCGATTGTGTCACTGCGAGCTTCCTGATGCAAAATGTAACGGAAAATTACCTTCATGATTCATAGAGTCATGTGTGCAAAAATTAAAGCTAATAGTAACTGACTGAAGAATGCATGTTATGGATACACTTACCCTCTCCTGTCCTGCTGTATCCCAGATCAGGAATTTGTGTAGTTCACTTCCACATGGCACCGTCTTTGTGAGAAATGATGCTCTGTGGATAGTAACATGTGTTTCACCACAGTGTTTTCCACACACATTGTTTTTAAAAACAAACAGGAAACAGCTCAGTAAACACTTTAGTATAAAGACGTATAACACACTGAACCCATGTGTATATAAAACAACCATCACACTAGAAACAAGGCTGTTGGTGGGCTCAAACATTTGTGTAGACGTGCCTTTCTTTACATCATTTCAAAATCATGTTTCAAAACTTTATCTTGGAATTTTATGAAAATATAACAGGTATGCATTCATTCATTTTGGTGCACTGTAAAAATAGAGTGATGCACATAGGATAATGTCCGCTAACAGTGACCTCAACCATTACTTCCAAGGAATGGAAATGAGTCAGTTTGGTCTAAATGAGTCAAAGAGCCTGATATGCTCTAGTTTTATTTTCTACAAGATGGGGTAATCATTTTCTTTCCTCTCTGTAAATCAAATTCTTTAACTTTTAAATGTACTGAGGAGTTCCTTTGATGCCCATAATCAGTAATATTAGCATGTCCACTCTGTCATAACATTAGCATGGAGTATTTCCTTTCTATTTGTTAGCTATACATCACACAGTGGAAAATTATATGGATTTTGAACCATTTCATTACAAACCCTGCTGAACACATTTTTCTTCATAGGTGTAAGAACAAATGTGGCTTTGCACAGCATCTGTCTGTCTTTTTAACCAAAGTATGTGATGTGTTTGTTTCTTGGTGGTATTTGTGATGCGATGCTCTTACCCTATCGTGGGACTTATGTTGTGGTCAAAATGATCCTGAACAAATCGGCAAACTATACTGGATTTCCCAACGCCGGTGTCCTAAATAAAAGAAAACAAAAAAAGCGAGGTCACGCTGGAGGCCCAACACAGGTACAGACAGAGAGAGTGAGTGATTGAGTGAGTGGCTGTGGTCAATATTAAAAACCCCATTTATTATGCAACTGTCTGGTCACATGCCCACCCCATCAGCTAACTTCCTGTTAGTCTGCCCATTCTGCAACTGGCTTTGTATTTATCATTTGTTCAAACTCCCACCAAAAAAAAAGAAACAATGAAAACCCAACCACCACCTAACATGTGACTAGTTAACCTTTTAGGTCCCATGTCATGTACATTGCATGCCCTTTCCTTCTGATCCGGGCACGGTGACAACTCCTATCCTGGATTCACAAGGTTGACTTGTGCATCGCATGGTTAGAGTTGTCCATTAAAAGCCGGCCTGCAAGGCCCGGCGGCTGCAGCGTAACTTTCTGGTTATTTTTGCGTGCATTGACGAACACCCGGTCTGCAGCTCGACATGTCAGCCCTCTGTGTCTGTTTCTGCTGTTTCTGCTTACGCTGCAGGAAAGTTAACCGCTGAAGTCTGCTGGTGACGTAATGGACAATAAAGAGTCAGAGTCCGTTAGAGAAAAAGGTCGAACATGTCCCGTCGATTATAGAAGAAAAAGAAAAATAGACGTATGTTAGCTTAACGGGTGACAAAAACACGGATGTAAAATCAACTGCTGCGCCCACCGGCCCGTCAGCTATTGGTTTTCAGTCACCGAGCGTCCAACATAAGTTAAGTTCGTTTGTAAGTAGTTTTTGAACAAAAAACACGATAGAGTAAAGGCGGTTTGAACAAACGACTGAAATCGATGGTTATCATGCTTGTTAGCGTAAATAAGTTCTGTTACAGGGTTGTTAACGTCAAAATGTTACACTCGCAGCAGACTGAAGGAATTTTGCCCAAAATGGATCAACAAAAACATCTGCCACTTACCCCTAAAAGGCAAACTTTGAGCTCCCTTATGGCCATGGTGAGTCCTGGAAGCTTTCAAATCATTATTTGTCAGTGTTCACTTAGTGTCTTTGTCTCGTCATGCTTGAAACTCAAAGATTTTTTCGTCCTCTAGGATAAAAGAGAAACCCAACCCCTTCAGACAGACTAACCATCCATCTAAACCAGCATCAAGTGATACTAATGAGAAACAGAACATCCGGTGATGACTTTCAAAATATAACTCACATTGGCCGAAGTAGACGCGCCATCCAGGCTTGTCATCCGCGCCCACGTGGTTGCCATCTTGTGTCGGGGAGTTTTGACCGCAGTACATATGACGGAGTTTTTTTTTAATTTTACTAAACTTTATTCATCTAATGTAACGAGTGCATTTACAAGTTCACATATACGAACATATTTCTAGTATTGTGTTATTAAGTTATATTCATTCTTTTAATCATTGACTTTCATTGTGTTTCATTGTGACTTTCCGCCACAATGAACTCAGTAAATTGGCGCCACTTCCCCGACACAAGATGACGGCCGCATTGACGCGTCGTTCTAACGGACAGCAACGGAGAAGGCAGCGGTAACGTATGTTGTCCATATGGTAGTGTAATACAGTTATTATAGTTTATATGACAAAGACTTACAAAAGTCTAAACAGCTTAATTATATATTTTGCCGCGAATTACAAGTGTAACATTTCCCGTTTAATAAGTCCGAAAATAAATATGCTTTACTTTTGAAACCGACTAGCTTACATCCGGTCTCATTTCAACTATTTTTGTCACGTTTGACAGGATACTTTCCAAATCGGAAATCCGTTAAAAAGAAAAAGGGTGGTATGCTATTTCTTAGAGGTAAACCTTAACACTGATTCTGAAAATACAAATTAAAACTGCTGACTTCCTTGAAAATTAATGCAAATGTTTAATTTTCAGCCTCGTTAGCGAGGGGAAATTACTCAGGGGATGTGTAATGGAAAACTGGAGGAAGCAGTAAATGTGGAATACACTCAAGACAAACAGCTGAGAGAAAAAAGGTAGGTTGTGTGTGTGTGTGTGTGTGTGTGTGAGAGAAAATAAAATCATTCGATTGACACTTTATTCTTCACAGCATTATTCTGTCTGCAACAATAAGCTACAAAAGCTTGGAACAATATGAAAATAACCTTATGAGGAGCTTCAGAACCCAATCTATCACTGATCTGTTTCAGTCACAGGATTAATAACATTGAATCATGAGTCCAGATGAGATTGCTTCAGTTTGCCCGTGACCAAAGTAAGGGCAGTCACACACTACCATACTCCATACAGGTCATTAATAATAAAAAAGAAAGAAAAGAACATGACAAAACATAAGAGCAGAAAATACAGTATGTATGAAATTTTACAATAATATACAGAAAATGGTAAGTTAAGTAGGCCATGCCTTTGCTTTAAATATTATTGAACAATGACAGTACTTTGCAATGGATCAGTTGTGAAATGAAATGATTGACTTCTTTAGCCTTATACTCACTTCCAACTGATGCCATGAGTAATTAACTCCACACATTAAGAGTTAAAAAACACACACACACACAATCAAATACACAACAAAACTGAAGTCTCCTGCATGTCTATGCACATATTTTGGAGACAATAATCATCACCACAGATGCACGTTATCTCATGGTAAAGCTAGAGAAATGTAATTTCCCATGTTTATTTGTTTGTGCAAGAGGAGGAGATAACAGAATATATGATTGCACTAACGGAGCAAAGTGTTGTTTCACAAAGTGGCCATGACGGCGCCCTCCTCTGGCTTTTTTCTACATTTTTTTTTTTTTTTCCGCAGTGATGAATATACGTTTGTTGCATATTTGTTTGTCATTCGTGTTTTCATCCACTGGTCAGTTGCTAAGGTACAACGCCACTTTATTTATGTGCATTTGCCGTTTAAAGAAAAAGAAAGCATCTACAATATATTTAAACATATATTCATATATTACTAAAAAGCTGTAATTTAAAATCAATGGATTTCTTGAATAGTCATTCGTATTCTTCAGAATACTACTTAAATATATAATATATAGACCAATCTTAAATTCTTCATTTTTCAAAGAGCTTTTGTATTAGTGGTTCTCTGGGGAAACATGTCCAGTCTGGCATCTTCAGTTATGGCACAGTGGTCTCTATCCTAATGTCAAATTTGCATCTATGCGAGTAACATAGTGAGATACAGGGACTGAGATTATATTTGATCTTGTGATCTTTTCTTGAGCTCTTACCAGTGAAAAATAAACCTTCTGTATTTTACTGGCAAAGTGCCGCATTTGACTATCATCCTCCTGCTTGCCTAAGGAATCCCTTCATTTCTCCTTTCACTACCTCTTCCTTCATACAGGCTTGGCACTGCAGATCTGAAAATATGGTCCCACCTAGTCTCTCATTATAGTAGTCTGTTGTCCACTAGAGCATAACATTTTTGTTTTGTGCGGGGAACATGGGAAACAATGGATTTGAATTGTTCTAAGAGGAGCAATTCAGGACATTGAAGCAGTACTGTATAAATCTGGTGATTATCTAAATATCTGCCGCATGAATTCACTGTTCCAGCAATGTGAAATTTCCAGTGGATAATGAGTGATGCTGCAGGACAACTGACCAGCGGTAGAGACGTACAGCAGCACAGAGCCACCAAATGCATCACTGAGATGACATCTCACATGTTGCCGTCTCTCCTGTCTTTGCTCGGCGAGGGCTTCATGGGATCCTTAGCAGCCTTACCATTGGCTGAGGAGGCCGCCGTGTCGGTGCCTGCACCAGCCGTGGCAGCGACTGAGCGTTTGGCTTGCTCCTCGCTGCGGGCCTCTGGGCTCGGCTGCGGGGGCGGGACCTGCTCAGCCGGTGGCTGGACGGTCAGTTCCTGCTGCAGTTTGTGGCTCTGCAGGAGGCGGAGCTGGACGCGGAGCTCCAGGATAGCTTCTTGCTCCTCGTGGATGGCCTGGTTCAGGTGGGTGTTTTTATTCTACAAGGCAACAAAGACCAGGCATTGTTGTACTTAATTGTAAGAAATTAGAGAACAACACGCTTTAGTTTCCGGTAGCAACTGTTGATCCCTAACAGCCAATGTTCTGAACCTTGTCTCACCTCCAGTTCCTCATTTTGCTTCTGCAGGTCTTCCAGAATCATCTGAAGCTCTTCCTCATCTTCACTCTCACTTTCACTATCTGATGAATATTCCTCTGTCTCACTGCGCCCCTGTTGCCGACTGAAAACACAATCCTGCGTTATGTGGGGACAAACTGCACATGCAAGGTCTGTTGCACATGATTATATTACAGCATATACTAAAAATGTATTTTCTCTCACCTCTGTATGTCTGCGATCTCTGCCCGCAGCCTCTCAATTTCTTCCTTCTCTGTTGCAATCTGTCTACGAAGCACCTGCTCAAGAGAGATTAATTCCTCCTGCTCAGTCAGGATCTCATTTTCCTGATTATGGAGAAGAAGTGGGGGGGGGAAAGAAATTCATCTTATTATAGCAACTTTTCTTTGTTTAGGTGTGTTTGCATATGCGTGTATGGAAATGACTCACTTGTGCTAAGAGGAGGTTGATGACTTCCTCTTCATTTTCTGTCATTTCCTCTTTTGAAACATCTTCCTTTGACAGGCTCGCGATCTCCTGGGCTATCTTACTTTCACACTCCTAGACCCCCCCAAAAAGGGTAAGGTACACAGAAATAGAGCACGTTCAGGCAATGCTGTTTTTCCCCAAACACAATATATATATATATGGCTTATATGAGGCTACATATTGATGCCTGTTATCTTATTTTAGCTAAAAAAGACTAGTAACAGGGTAAAACAGCACGTCTAAAACTCACAAATTAAAAAATTATCTCTAATTTGTTCAAGCCATACAAAAGTGTTAGTGGTATCAATAAAATAATCTTCCAAAGCCTCCCAGAATGGTGACCTTCTGCTTTAAAAGAAATGAAGAACAGAACTTACCTGACGTTTGGCCTCCCTCAGTTTGCGTTTTAGAGCAGTAAGGATTCTCTGTACCTCCCAGAGTCTCTCTTCTTTGGATAAGTCCTTCACTCCAGCCTGGAGGTCCCTGTGCAGGCAGTTCAGCAGGAACTCCTATGAAAACACACACAGATCTCGGTCATAGCAGCGCATTTCTACAACAGCAATATATTCCAAAATCTCATTTCCACATGCATCTCGACTCTTCTTAAGCAGCATACCTGAACAAGTAAGGAGCATTAACATTAACAAATCACTGTTCTGACAAAGCAGAGTTTCACAGAGCTGCTAAAATAGCTGTAGACTGTTGTTGCAACAAGACGCATGCACAGGTGTACAACTAAATATGCAATACTTCTGGAATATATGGCAACAAAACTCTTAAGAGTTTTCTAAAGATAAGGATGTGCACTGCTGATAGGAGTATGTACTATAAACAGAAGATTCTACTCAGCTAAAGTCATGATGCATAACTAATCATCTACAATATAACATTTTATTCCCTGCTTACGGTGATAATATATGCAGATTATGAATAATTCTCTAAAGATATCTCATGAAGTAGGTTGCACAAAGTATTATGTTTTTTTTAAAGGATTAAGGGCTGTAATAAGAAGTGTTTCTATTATACATTGATCTAAAAAATATAATTGTTTCACCATTTTGGTCAGAAATTTTTGAAAGAAAATTAAAACAACTGCCATCATAAAAGCAGAAATGGAGTGGGAACCCACCTGTCGCCTGATCTCCTCTTTGACGCTCTCCTGGGTCTCGGGCAGCGCCGGCATTGTTGCCATGTTGGACCAGCGGAGGGGCCGCACCACGGGCTTCAGGACGATATCGCCAAACAGCTCTTTCACATGTGTGAAGAACATGTACAGAACACGGTTCCCAATCTAACAAAAGGAAAACACCAACAGGGTAAACAAATCAGCGGAGGAAAATGAACACAGATACAGAACACTAAACTGGGTCGTTATTCTTACATGGCATGTGTGGTAATCTTTCTATGGATTCTAAAACTGTGACACGAGGATGAACTCCGTACCCAAACATCACACATTTTCCAGCATATTTACTTGCCTGATTAAATTGACCCTATTAATTAACAGGAGTGTGGATTTAACACTGTTGTGGCTGCTTCTGCTGCTGGTTTAGAGTAAGTGGAGCAGCCACACAGATTTACCTCCTATGGGAATCAATTAGCTTCACTAAACTAGGCCAGGGTTTCGGCTGACTGTTTGATCCAATAAAAACTTGGTTTGTTGCTATGGGAGGCTTTATTTCTCTGGTCCTTAACCCTGGTCCTATATTTCTATTTGACATTTCTGTTAAATGTATGTCCCGCTCCTAATTCCTTTCTCTGTTATATCTTCCCATTAATCTACGAGCCTGCTTGCTCCTCTCTGACCTGTATGGTTGGGTTAAGGACGATGGAGATATTCTGGATATTCATCTTGGTGTCCAGCTCCCTGACGATGACGTGGTCCATGTGTGTGACGAGCCAGGAGAGAAGAAGTCGGCTCTCTGATGGCACCTCCGCCAGAAGTCTCTGGAACTCCGTCACCTTTTCGGCCTCCACCTGCCGACCGCAGGCGTCCTCAAAGCGCTGGGCCAAATCTCGACCTAACAGGTTCTCAGGAAGCTCACGTAAGTACTGCTTCAGTAGGCTGGCGACAGTATGGGGGTCATATTCTTCCAGGCAGGGGCACTCCTCGCGATCATATGCTGCTTTCAGTTCATCCACCTTGGACTTCATACCTGAGATGGACAGAAGTTGTGTGAGTATCAAGACTCACAAATAATGTGACTGAAAAACTAGTTTTTGTGTCAAATCAAATGCATCACAAGGTTTAAATACCTGAGACTCGGTAGATGCCCTCACACTTCATGCCATAATTTTCAATGTAGTCCACACACTCTCTGAAGACGGCCGGTAGCTGGATGCAGTCGTACAGAGCCGTCCTCTTCACAGCTTCAGCCAGGGGAGCTCCAAAGATAGGCCTGAAGGTCGGAGTCTCCACCGGGACCGGCTCTGCCTCTGTTGTTGGTTTCTTCTTCTTCTTCTTCTCTTTCCACTGTTTGACCACATCCGCAGCAGTCAGGTCTTTTGATTTCTTGTCCTTAGCCTTGTCCTCTTTGGGGCCCTTCTCTTTCACCTTAAAGTCCTTCTCCTTCTTCTTGGAGAAGCTGGGCTTCTTGAACACGTGGATTCCTTTGGAGCGTTTCATCTTGGACGGGCTCTCTGCTTCGTCCGCTGAACTGTCCTCCTGAAAGGCAGCGTAGCCCTCCGCTGATAAGGAAAGAAAGAGTAGTAAAGAGTAGGGTTAGATCTGAAGGAAGAAACACCCCGTTTTCTTATCCTTCTACGACAGGACAGTGATAGCAGTGAAATGGAAACAGGAAGAGAGAGATGTGTGAGAGAAAGAAGATAGAGGAGGGGGAGAAAGGGGACTTGGAAAAGAGGTCAGCCACAGATTTAGCATAGCTCCCACTGCACCTTACGCCTCTCTCCTCCAGAACAAGCCAAGTTTAAATATTTCTCCTCACAGCAAACGGCTACAAGGCTGTGTCAAAGACAGTCAGTGGCCTCCTCGCAGGTTTCGCGTCCTCTAATTCTCTTTTTGGGTTTTGTCCAGAAAGGGCCCTCGGATCACACCACTGCCGTACACGCACTTTCACTGGACTGTCTGGGTGTGCCCTGAAACTGTCCATCTCTTCCTCCCTACCCTGGCGTAGGAGCTAAATACAGATATGGAAAAATCCTGATGCAAAATGGACAATGGGCCTGACGACTATTCTGTGAAAAACACTCTCACTATGGGAACATTTGTCACTGCTAGAGTCAGCAACAACCCACAGGATGGAAAGATGGAAGCTCTTCACTACTAAGGGGGATGAGGAGGACGCTCCCTGCTGTTAAATACAGGCTCAAGTGGCTTTACCTGACTAGGTGAATTAACTCCTGGATGTTTGTCTACAACATGCAGGAAAAAAAGCAACTATTTGCATAATGTTGTAATCACTTTGTTTTTCCACCATTTAATTCTCATCTCGAGTGCTGGAGCTGAGAAAACCCTCCATTCGAATGTATCCATTTTATGTTCTTTACACTTGAAGATTTCATAGAAACTTTCACATAGGTTTTAATGTGTTGGACAAAAAGAGAACATGGAACACAATGGGTTTTGCTGATCAGATGCTTTGATTAATACTCATCTCATAATTATGAGATTACATAAGTATGTATTTAGATGAGAAGTATATAGTAGTGAGCGAATTGACAAAAAAAATACTGCAAGGCTTCTCTGATGCTTTACCTAACTTTGCTATTGTTGTACAAAGACATACCGTCTTATCATATAGTTCACGATCATGAAGCATTGACATATCACTTTCTTTTTTTCTTGATTTCTGTAGACACTTAAACCTCTTGTTTCTGTTTATGGAAATGAGCCAAACTTGAAGTGCATTGCAATCAAGAATAGATTTCATTCCAGTTGTTTTTATGATGCTAAGTGCCTGTATTGCGCACATCCAGCAAAATTGACTACTTCACTTTCTCCTCCTCCTGTTATTTGTTGACTAATCTCAGGAGCCTTTTACTAATGTTTTTGGTGAATACAGCATTATCATATTCAGGAAGAGTGGATTATCATACAATCAAGAGCTATGATTCTACATTGAACAGAAACATTACAGGATTATTTCTTACTTCTTTTCTCCTTCTTCTTGAACTTGTTCTTCTTCTTGCTGTGCTCTTTGTCATCATCTGACACATAAGCGTCGGGCGTCTCATGGTGATGATGATGATGGCCATCGTGCGGTGGCGACGGCTCACCGGTGCGGTACAGCCCGGGGAACTTGGTGGGACTGATCTCCTCGGAACTGGGGGTGCGGGCCACGCCCCCCGGGTGCTCAGCCCGGCGCTGCTCTGCAGGGCTGCTGCTGGGGGGCAGGAAGCACTCAGTCATGGCTGCTCTGGCCTTGTCACTGCTCTGGCTGCGGGCACATCACGTCTCCATCACACCTGCAGGAAACACAAGCCCAGCATCGGCACTGTCAGACAAAAAAGATAATTTCAATATTCCCTTCTGTCTTGATCGGGATGGACCATAATTGTATTTTTTTAAATGTGTTAGTTGCCTTTAAATCAGTGACAGACAGCAGCCATGTTTATGTTAGTCAAGAATGTTTAATTTTTTTGATCATTTTGTTTGTAATAATGACCAATCAATCAATTTCAATTAAGACTTACAGTAAAGGCCAAAAGTTTAATCATTCAATTAGCTTACCTTCTTATTCTTGTCATATTGCACCAATAAATAGAAACTAGTTATATTAAATTTGAACACGCACATGCTGAATTTGATGACTATCCACATCTTTGTACTATAGAAAAAGGAATGAATTACAAATGGATTTGCAAAACATTAACATCTTATCTCATTTGTTGATGTTACGCATCAGATTTGGAGCATCACAGTGAGGTTTGTGTTTGTTGTTGGTGCAGTTTGTGTTTATGCTTCAATTGTATAGTGACTGAACTGTGTGTGTGGTACTGATCATTATCTTTCTGCCGGTTTCCCCTGCTGTACTCAAGTTTGGATTCTCATCGTCCAAATCATGTGTTTGCATCACTAAATGGAAATCTAAATAGTAACTCACAATTTTGACTTCAGAAAAGAAACTGACGCCCACAATGAAGAACCCTACAATCTGTAATACGAGAACAGCAAATGACCTGTTAAAAATGTATGATAATGAATAAACAAACAAAATTCAAAATTACACATTTTCATCAGGATTTTCTGTGAGATTTCTGCACAATAATATTTCTTTTCAGCAACACTGAAATCTAGGTGTACATGGCCAAATTTAACACAACCAGACAAGCTGCAGCTGTTTCCTGCTTTATGACTGAATCAACGGGACAACTGCAACAGAAACGTCTGTCCACTAGATGGGGCTCTGCTATACAAGAAATCATCTTTCTTCTTCAAATCTGACAACCACAGTCAGCAAAACAAAACTACAGTTTAATCACAAACCAAGTTGCCATTATCAACTTACATGGGAAAACCTATAAATTTGACTATCCCATAAATTGACAACTATCAAATGAAAACCACAGGACGGCAGAATTTAAACTGATTTTGTGGAATTAGGCACAGCCAGTGCAAATTAAAAAAAGAAAAGGAAATTAAGGCTCTTCCTGCTGTCTCCAACTCAAATGACAAGACTGTTCATCTCATGGCCACCTACAGATCTGTGTTGAGTCATCCACTCCCTGGGACAATGTGCTGCTGTGGACTGAGGAGAGAGTAGAAACACTGAAAGATTGTTTCCTCATCAGCAGTGGCTGGAGCATTTTTCGTAACATTGAACTTAACATGGTAACATACAATAATGAATGAGATTAACTTTTGTTACTAAAAAAATACATTCACACTTCCCTATCAATAAACATCATATAACTAGGGAGGTTAAAGTAAAAACAAGGAGCTGGGTTTTTGGAACAAAGACTGTGTGGGCGTGGCCACAGCACCCAAGGAACTTTGTCATCTTCTGCGAGAGACATGCCAATCTTTAATCAAACAAAGCTTTAGCTCAATAGACAACATGAGCTTAAGGGACTGTATGAAAAACATAGGAAAAGCATATCAGAAGAGGATACAGGATGAACAGGACAGAGCAGCATATGAACTGAATGACTTTAGATTCGTATCAGATTTGAAACACCGGCTCTTTCCCCAGGAGAGGCCTGAGGCCTCAGACTCAATTACCACATCATATCTCTTACAGCAGGTATGGGCTGTTTTTAGCAAAGTATTAAGCAATTCAAAAATCAACAGCACAGAATGGCTTGCCTGTGTTCCTACTAAAAATAAAAGTCTCATCAGAAATAACTCTAGCATGGAGTCCTATTTTTTTAAAACACCATTAGATGGAAAAAGTGTTCCAGTTATCTGAAAAAAGTCCATAATCATTATCCTGTCCCTAACATGCCATGCACATCTGCCAACAATGACTTCAGACAGGCAGCTTTAAGATCTGTAGAAATAAAGTGTTTTTACAGTATGGAGTAAAAATGGTTATGTTATGGTATTATTGTGATACCTAATTAGTAGGCATTTAGAACACCCCAAAGCATATGCACATAGTTTATTTGCAGCAGTTAATACATGCCAACAACACCTCTGTGTACAGGGGTTAAATGACATGCAAGTAAACCCTTTTATTATCAAATGGTTGTATTATTTAAAAAAAATCTCAAGATCTTTAAAAAGATCCAAAAGGTCATAAAAAAATTCAGGGAGGTGAGAGTCCATGACCATGTGACACTGAGTGTGTTTACATGCAGAGGAGTGTCCTGGTATGATCCATTTCTTGGAGTATCCATTATCCTGGTTTCAGTAACCTCAAATAGCCCTTATCTGAGCTTTGAGATGCCTGGATACGCTACCTGAAGTACTCCAACAGAAACAAGGACACTGTTATATGTAAACACCTACAGGTTTTTGAGCATTCGTTGTTGTTAGGGAGGACAACAGGACAAATGTCATCAGAAATCTGGATACTGTTTTGAATCATGCAGACAGGGTGTTTAAAAAGAAGTTTCTGATGTTCCACGTAATTACCAAATCTAGAATATAGTAAAAAGTCCATATTCTTGTGTGCATGTTAACCCAGTCAATGAGGACAGTAAAATGAATAAGTTCATAAGTACGTTACACAGCCAACTAAGGTAACAACAAGCTCTTCTAAGCTTTCTTTCCTGCCAATAACACTTTGCAAAAAACAGCACAATTCTAACTTATGTAGTATCTCAAAAGTAAGAAAGCATCTTACATTTATCTCTATGCATATTGAATTTAAGTATTCTATACTTTCCTATGATCTAACAGTTTTTTACATTTGTCAGGTGCTGTATAATGTGTATTTACTGTAATGTTTATAATGTATTCAAGGTGATTGCAGCTGTGTGTAACAATACCCTAAAGCCCAAATCAAATGTTCCTTCAGTGACAATGAAGTATATGTTAAACTTATTAATGTCCATAATCACACAATGCTGCGAAACGTGCAATGTGATTAAAAGCTTCCACATAAGATGGTTTTCAAGATGACAGCAAGCTGAAAATCACAATATTGAGAGAAACAGGGTGAAGTACAAATACACTGCTGTGTCACACATATAAACGTGATAAACAACAACTGCACATGAACAAAACATTCTTAATAGAACCCGGAACACAACATTACTAACAAATGCTTCCCATATCTGACATTTTAATCTTCCTTCGGCGTGGGCAGATTATCCTCAGTGTTTTCTAACCATGTCCCGTTTCCTAAATTCAATACGACCAGATACACACAGACATCTGGCTGATAAAAGCACTCAGGCCAGTTTCTCTACGAACGTGTTTAAAACATAGTGTCATTAAAAAAACAGCAAGAAGTGCAAACTCTCCTCTGAATGGAGGGCCCATATGCTAGGGTTAGTTCAGCTAGCTGCCAGCCCGCTAAGCTAGTTGATTAGCAAGCCTGTTCGTTACGAGTGAAGCCCCTGTTTCGTTCTGACAAAGCCAAGGTGGGATTCATAGTTAGCTGCGGGTGCTCGAATCTATTTCGCAGCAGCCGCACTGTCGTTCAACAAGTTAAACACAAAAGACATGAAACTTTACCAAGTACTGTCCCGTTCGGTCAATTTCAGAGCGCAGCTTCCGGCTGTCTGGTCTGTATACTAAATAATCTAATTTGCGCACGCGCGGCATCAGAAGTGCATGTTGGGAATTTGAGTTTGATAGTATACCTCTTTATTTTGTATAGTTAATTTAGTTAAACACTGGTGGAAATTCACTCAGTACAATTTACTCAATCTTTTATGGTAAAGGTTCTATTATGAATAACCTTGCCTCTAGACAATAAGTAGTCCAATATTCCTGAATTCATTCTAGTAAATTCGTTACTGCATCACATTCTATATTAGATTAGATTAGATAGCTCCTTTATTGACCCACAGTGGGGAAATTCACAGTGCTACAGCAGCAGTTAGAAAGTTACAAAAATGTTTTTAAAAATTTAAAAAAGGAAAAAAATTAAAAAATTAAATTAAAAAACAATATACAGATATATACAGGTATATATAAATATAAGTATAAATGTATTGACTGGTCTATGTATACAATGTCCATTTTTTCTGTTGAGGGGGGGTTACTGAGAGCTGTACTTGTTGTACAGTCTGACAGCTGTAGGAAGGAAGGACTTCCGATATCGCTCCTTCAGACACTTTGGATGGATTAGTCTGTTGCTGAGGGAGCTCGTCAGTCCAGACAGTGTGTAGATATAGATATAGTGGATATAGAATGCAGAAATACATTCTGCATCTTGCAGGATTACTATTGCAACAACACATCATCAGTAGGGTAAAACTAACCTGTCTCACGACGGTCTAAACCCAGCTCACGTTCCCTATTAGTGGGTGAACAATCCAACGCTTGGTGAATTCTGCTTCACAATGATAGGAAATCATTGCAGAAATACAGTGAAATACAAGGTATTTTACACTGTTATGTAAATAATATGAGCTGCCTGATTCTTCTCTTGAAATAAAGATTTTTTTTCTTATAAAAGGCTCTTACTGTGGTCTACAATACAAGTTGCGTTAGGAAAGTTCTTCCTAAATGCTGCCAGCATGCTGGCTGGAACAGTTTCTTTTGGAAGTGGTCAAAAAATTTCCTCCAGTTTTTCAATCCAGTATAACATATTTTTTACTAGACATGCTCTGTGACATATAAAACTGTTCCAATCACCAGTTGGTCTTTAATTTCACAAGTGTAATTAATTATTAGCATATCCTTCCAGTGTTGACACAATGGTGATGTTTTTTTATGGCTAAACCAGTGTAGAGCAAAGCATTTGTGTTGTTCTGCAGCATGAAGTAGCCAGCCTCATCTCTCTGAGTCATCTTATCCAGCACATCTTTTCTTGCCGGCCGTCTGGTAATAATCATGATCCTGTTGTGCAGCGGCCTCCCGCTGTGTGTGGACTCAGCTCGACTCTGTGTCAGGGAGACATGCAGAAATCAAGACGCTGGTCTGGGCCGAGACAGTCCGAGTGAATTCCACCCAGTACTGTAAAAAAACACTGAACATGGCCAAAGTCACACATTACGAGATACAATTGCGTAGTACAAGTTTGAGCCCCCTTAATTTAAAAGCTGCATTACTTTCAATCTGATTGCATAACACGGTTTTTACAATGACACAAGAAATATATAAAAAATGTTAAAGCAGTCCTATCATGAAAAAAAACACCTTTACAGTGAATATGTGTAAAAATGTAGGTCTCTAGTGTTCCTGCTAACACACAAACTGTGAAATGAGGCTACCCACTCATTGTGGTCTGACCTCTTCTGTGGCGTTGCTGAAACTGAGGTGCACACAAACCATTTAGAAACGGCTTGTGTAGTCACTGGATGTTTTGGTTGAGATGGGGAGAGGCAGGGTTTTTTCTTTTCGTGATTTGTGTGAGAAGGCCATTGCAGCATCAGGTCTAATTAGATGCTTCTGGATCATGCATTGTTATAAATAACACACAGACACACAAAAATATAAATATTAAAATTACAAAAATGGAACTGTGTTATTGGTAGCTTTTAACTATACTGTTGCACAAGAGTTAACCCTAATCATCCTCACACAATCTGTTGGAAGAGCAATGCCAACATAGGGTTTGCTGCATATAACAGGGAACAACTGTATAATTGCCGTTTAACTTGCGCTGGTGGAATTAGTTGCAAGTTCTGTTGTCTTTTATCAACAAAGTAAAGGCTGCAAATATACACTCTATGGAGGATATTTTAGTCTTTAAAGCACAAGCCAACAGAATGGAATGCAGAACATGGGGCACAGACAAAGTTGACATTTCTTAGAAAAATCTTCAATTTCTGTGAATTGTTGTGGTGACAAACAATGCACAAGTTGAATCTGAGCTCATTTAAAAATGATCATGTGCTAAATACCATATTAATGCTTTGGACTAACTGTAGTTGAGGTGGCACACTGTCACAAAGAAGAGGAAAACCGGCAAAGTGGAAGTCTTCGTCTGTCATGGCAGCACCCCGAGGCTTCTCTGAAGAAACATGATAATAATTTAAAACTGGGGGGGGGGGGAAACCACTCGCTATTCTGAATCATGTGTTCTTTCCTAAAAAGGCTGCGGCCGGATCCTGGAGGCCGGCGGCGGTCATCCTGACGTATGAAAAACATTAGTCCTCTGATCTTTGTTGGCACCGGCCGCTCCGTCCCACAGCTGCAGCGCCGAAAACGAGGTCGTGATTCAATATCATAAAAAAAAAAAAAAAAAAAAGACAAACAAGGTCTCATTGTGCGTCTGGTACATTAGTCTGTGCAAACTGCTGTTCCATGCCAATTGGAAGCGGAATCAGTGATAGGGCACCCCGCTGCCTTTTGAAAATGCACTGGCATTACAAAGAGCATTTGTGTGTGTGTGTGGCGGCGAGGGAGATTGGCATCAGTGAACGTTCCCTTTCCCCCGGTTTCCATGTGACGGTCAGTGAGCACTGGAACACCTGTGGACCAGAATGGCATAATAACAACTTTGTTTCCCCAGGAAATGACGCGTTTCCTGACTCTGACAACACCAGGCTAAGATTAGAGGCACTGGTTAGACAAACATTTACTATTCCATTCGTGCCTTTTTTATATATATATAAGAAATTATACAAAAAAGATGGTTTAAAAATCAGACAAAACCGTCCATGTCACCAAACGTTTATTTGGCATGAGACTGGGATTGAGCAGACCGTAATTGTAAAAATACATTATTCATATACACCTCTAGTAAAAAAAAAAAACACTATTGAAAACATATCTAAAAATATACAGTGAAACATAACAGCAGATTAAAAAACAATTTGCAGGGGTAGGAAGTGGGTGGAAGGGGGGTATTTTACAAGGTAACTGAGGAATGCTAAACACATGACAGTCATCGTTTCCTCTGCCCTCAGTCCTCTGGTGCGGCCCAGACATTTGGTACCGACATGTGCCCGCGCTTCAGAACAGACAGTTCATGCACTTCACGGCCTTGCTGCCGTAGTCCACGCACTCGGGCCCGATGCACTGGCAGCAGGCGTTGTGGAACCAGCGGTACTTGGAACCTCCCATGGACTCGCAGTAGAGTTTACACTGACGGATGGACACGCAGTCGTCAAAGTACACCACTGTGCACATGTTTTCTGGAAGAGGAGAAGGAGAAGGAGAGAACATGTGAGTCACGAATCCGGGAAACGCGCTCTATAAAACAAGCACCGTTTTAAAGTCATTACATTAACCCCCACTGTTCCGACTTTTACTTCAGGGGCGAGATGAATTTGCTGCAGCTAAGTGCGACCATATGTGTTGGCGAGCTTAATGAGTTAACTGCTCGGCTCTGCGGGAACACGTCTATTACGAGTGCATCTTTATAGCAAATAGTGCTGGCTCGGAGATAGAGAGCCGGAGCGACCGCGGATGAAAATAAAAATAATCGCAGCGGAGCAACACTTTCGACCTTGTGACGATTCCCTAAACCAGAAGTTTCTGGCAGCTGCGTGCCCCCTCCGACATGATGAAAACTGACCCAACCCAAATCGGCCTTGGTTCAGGAGTTTGTGCTCTACTCTCTACTCTCAGCTCTTTGTTGGGCCCGATTTTATTACCACAGGCTTTAGAGAGTACACACAAAAGAGAAAAAAAAAAAACTCTTGTGAAACATCTGAAAATATCCTGTACTCGGTCCAAAAAATCCAATATGGCGTACATAGCCATTCAAAAATGCACTTAAGCACAGAGCTTAATATTTAAACTGTGCTTAGTCACTAGTTCTGAGCGTGAGTACAACTATAGGGACTCATGAAAACCTCTATTTACAATTAAAATAAACTAAGTCTCAAACTTCCCGTGCAGAGGCCCTTTCAGAATGAGGATTAAACAGCTTTGGTTTGGGTTTCACACGTGTCACCTTGGGTGTCGTAGCTGGCGTGGATGCTGTTTCCAGGCACGGACACGTTCTGGGGCTGCGTGTCCAGCGACTCCAGGAAGGACACCAGGTTCTCGTGGTGCGACAGCTCCTCGGCGACGGGGAAGGATACCACCATCATGTTGATGGGCGCGTCGCCCTCCGTGAGGGCGCGGAACAGCGAGGGGATGGGGCGGTGCAGCTCCTCCACGGTGCTCTTCGACGTGGCCGGGGAGTCGCTGTAGTTCTTGGGGTTGCACATTCCTGACATGATGAGATGGACAAACACATTAAATATATACATACACACACATACACTTAAATATATATTATAATGAAAGCTTTGTGCAGATGGTTTTATTTGACCCAGTTTTGAGATACTGGTATGTGTGATTCCTGCAAGATTTTCGTTTTTGGTGCTTTTTAATCAAATTTCCACAACATTGCCCCAGGTGACACGTCACAAAGTTCTGAAACATGTGCTCTGTGGATTATTGCAGCAGAAATACTGTATGAATGGAAATCATTGCTATCAAAATGTCATTTTTTTATGTTATAGGTATCACAAATTATATTTCATTTACTTCCATTGCATCAGGGTTTAGAGTTGTATCCAGGATGTTTTAAATGCTGATGTTAAAGTTCATACCTATTAAACAGAACCAGCCATTAATTAATTAATGTGAACTGAAGTATATAAACCTGAACTTTCGCAGAGCAGCAGAAACAAGTTACAAACAACAGCAATATATAAATCAAAATTTAAAAAGGTCCCATATTGTAGAAAGTAGAATTTAATTGCTTTTGATAATAAGGTGTATGTGCTCTATAAATACTGTCCCATGTTTCAAAATGTAGCTCATATTCAGAAACTGCTTTAAAATGAAATCTGCCAATCAGAGGAGAGGCTCATTATTAACTTTAATTACCTTGAGAGAGGCGATGTAAAACTACATTGCAATGATTTTTGGTGTATAAAGCCATACATACTGTACATCTTGTTAGGGATATGAAAGTCTCAAATATAAAATCTTGAACATTATCATTCAATTGGATGCATTCTGTTTGCATTTCTATCCACCTGGTTAATCTAAGTACAATATTAACTACACTCGTATGGCTTTTTATTCACTGTCATTGTGGTACTGTATTTAAATATTTTTTTCTAAAAATTGTCAAATTACAAGACATTCAGTCTATAATGTATCAGAATTAGCCTATCATGTGTAATATGTAGGTTATTATAGAACCTTAACTCCACTCAATTTGGTTGAACTCCCCAAACCCACAGATGTACTGCTGATAACACGACTGTGGAATCCTCAGTGATCGATAGGGTGGAAACTGTAATCTCTGAGATGTTTATCTTAGAACCTAGGCCAATAAAACCATAACTGTCTGCACGGTTATATAACACAAGAATGAAGGAGGAAAAAAAAAAAAAATCAATGTTTTTTCAATTCCGGTGAACTGACCCTTTGGGCACAATGGGAATTTCTACTGGCTGGACAGCCGAATTGTTTCAAGCATGATTTCAGGTTTCTGCTGTAAAAACCACGCCGCTGTCAGGAGCAGCTCGCCTCAATCAAGACCCTTTTTAACACTTCATTTAATTTCCGAATACAGTAGCAATCACTCAACAAAGTCCCCACATCCTCCGATACGATCTTTTCTAACCCTTTAAATGAGTCAAAGCAAATTAGAACTAATGGGTAAATCATTTAATGGGGAACGGAATCTGACGGAGGAATAGGATTACAGGCCCGACGCTAGCAGCAGAGCCGTGGCAGCTGTTTCAGATAAAGCAAGCACACGGGTCCTCCCTGCGTGTCCTCCCCTCTCCTCCCTTCCTCGGAAACACAAACTGTCCTCTAACCACTCGCAGAGACATACACACACACACTTCAAAGTAGGCAGCGTCCAGGGCCCAGATACCGTGTATAGAGTGGAAAGTTACTTAAAACGTGGTCAGATGGCGAGTGCTGTGAAAACATGAAAACATAAATGAGAAATATACACTTGCTGGAAGCTACGGGCTGTCCCTGTGTATTGTATAAAGGCTTCTCAAGGAGGAAAACTGCACCACAGCAACATCTGGGCAGCAGCAGCGGCGGCGGCGGCAACAGCCATGTGTCAGACGCTTGTATTTGTGTTCCACACCAAAAAGCTTTAATAGAGACTCCTTGTCAGCACGTACAGCAATATCCGTCTGTCAGGGCTGATCCCGGGGCTTTAGAGTGGGTTTCACATGCAGATCGGAGTTAACCAGCCGAGTGTTTTCCTGTTTCACAAATCCGGTTGTTTTGGCTCTCCCCGGGATTTACACCCCCCCCCCCCCCCCAGGTTAGAGAGGGAGAGTCAGAGTTCATTCAGGCAGGTCGACCTCCTTTATCCCTTTCTCTTCCGGGCTCCTCCTTCCTTTGATCTTCTGGAGGACCTCAAGACTTCCTGTTCGTGTGTGTGTGTGCTGCTCACTAGTGGCAATGTTCCTTTAATTTCCTGTGCACCAACGAGCAGCTGCTCCCTCTGCTCCGCATTAACTTTCACGCCGAGCTCTGTCACTTTTCAGAGGCACCTTCAGTGTCTGGCTCCGCTCCCCTCACACTCGTCCCGTATCAGAGCAGGCGCCTTTTTAAAAGCTGCATCCTTCTCATCCGCCGAGTGCATTACGGCCACAATCTCATTTTTCACAGGCTCTTCACAGGAGAATGAAATAGTGACATCGGCGAGGAGGTGCCAGAGATGAACAAAATGCCACCTGTGTTGTATTGAGACTATATTTAACAATATTGCAGCATTTTAAAAGGGAACATATTATTCTTGTTTATTCTGCACATGGTGGTTCTGTCCATACTGACTTACTGACAGACTAAAGCTGCAGCATAAAAACACCTTGAAGGAAAGTGGGACGAGTTGCCCTCCAAATAACTTTGGCCCAGCAGCACATCATTTGATGGTGCAAATCAGGTTAAAGCATTTCTGCAGCATCGGGGCCCAGTAAAGACGCTGTGGTCTGATGACGCCTTCGGCCCGAATATGTTGGCCTGATGTAAGCATCAAAGGACGAGCATCTGAGCCAAAGTCTGGCAGCTTTTGACTTTATGGAGTGTTGCTATTCCAACTTCCTTTTTGTGGTGTTTTTATACCGAATTCTGACACCACGGCCGAGGAGGCAAACTGAACCCGGGATGCTCGACATCCTGAGGAAATACTAGAGCTGCATTCACTCACCGTGCATACACCGTATTTTGTCCAGTTTCCTGCATGCTGCAGTTTCCCAATTACTACACTTCTCTAATGCTAGACTGTTCATTCTGTATCTGTAAATTCCATTCATTTATCAGAAAAGCAAAGTAGTCATTTAAAAAAATATCCCTATAAATATGTATCATATATGTCATTGGAATATTAATTCTAATTAATTTCAGCACTTTAGGGTTATTATGCACTATATTCTATGGCATAGAGTATAGTGCATAATAACCTAGAGTCTATGCAATTACCCATATTATTAATCATATGTATGTTTTACCTAGAGCTTATCTGAAATAATAAAGTGGAGTGAAAAGCATAATATTTATATTATACTGAAATGGGAATATTTCTACCTCAAATCTGCATCCAAGTACAATAATAAATAAGTTTCCACCACTGTGGTCTCTAAAAGTGACAGGTGAGGTTATTCATACTGATAGAATTCTTGGACCTGGACTCATATCATCACTCTATCCAACCAACATGGACCATGTCCCAGTTTGAATACCAGCACTTTCCCAACATTTTTGTCCAAGTTTCAGTGCTGCTCTTCTTGATCTTCATTTTAAAAATGCAACACTACAGTAAGACCGTAATACATTTTAGATTCATACGACTTGAACGTAATCCGTGTGAGGATAAATCTCAAATCCATTTGAACAGGAGCGAAGGTCAGAAATGTTTGGCTGACTAACCTGACAGTACAGTGAAGATACACGAGTCTTGGCACTCACCCACGCAGTCGCAGCACTCCTCCCAAAGATTCCCCAGACACAGCATGCACTCTTTACAGCAGGAACAGTTCCCATCGGACGGACGACACTGGCACAGCTCCTGCAGGACACGGAAACATGCATCAGCAAAAGAGAAAGACTTAAAACGGGAAAGCGTGGTGTGGAAAGACACCAAGCTGAGATGAAGCGGATGAGTTGGCTCCAAATGCAAATGTTCTGTTCTCAAAATAACCCTGTTTTATAGAATAGCGCCAACAGTGTAATATATGTGGCGCTTTATTGCTAATCCTGACCAATTATATTTAATTATACATAATTCTCTGAGCAGAGTGGCATCATATAGCCAAATCCTGTCAAAATTAAAGGGAAAAAAGTGCTTAGATGTACCTACAGTGCTGCATATGCAAAATATTTGATCCTCTGAAAACTGTATTTGCTGTTGAACGGATTCAGATGTGACCCGGTGCCAGAGGTGTGATAGGAGGCTGCAGGTCTGCACGAGGCAGACAGAACACGACATGTAGACGCGCTGCACAAACAGGAGACGTGCCATTAACACAAACAGAGAGAGGCAACAGCAGGTCTGTCTGCAGCACACCAACTATTACAGCACGCACAAGCCGTTACAAGACGGGTCAGCCGAGTGCTGCACGTGGCATGTGTGGTATCTACCCAAGTATGTTACCACCCATCCACCGAAGAAAAAAAAAATAGAACTCCACTTTATTTCCATTCATCAAGAGTGCATGTTCTGACGTGTCAAATGTTCTTTTCCAATGGTTTTATGTTGTGTAACTGAAGCTCAGTGTGTGACAGTGCTGAGTAACACATTTCAGACCTGTTTTTTTGAAGCATATTCATCTCATTTCTTTTTATGACAACATTGTAATCACCAAAGTAAGTATGCAAAAAACACGGTGATGTCACTTATTTTGTCTATAGTCCAATGCAGGAAAAAACCCCAAACACGAGCAGCTGCATGATCAGACAGGCTGTCAACAAGACAATTTTAATTTATTGCAGAAGCTAATATCAACTATATATCTTTGCACATTAAAGCTGTCTGCACACACATACACACAAATACAGTAAGCACAGTAAGTCAAACTTTAAACCTTTGCTTGGTAACCATAGTAACATTCACCTTTGTTCTCTGTGATTGTATTCTTTTATTAACAGCTGTATCATCATTTAACTCCTGGTGTTTCTCACTGTGTGACATGGCCAAGTTCCCACATCTCAAAAGAAATTACCTTATCTTGGTACATCAAATAAATGCATTATCACTGATAGGATTTGATCACCAAATTTACCAAATGAAGAAAAAACCCCTTAGGTGTGACGCAGCAGAATAAACCTTTAAACGGGAACGTAACATGCTCTAGAGACAGTGGTTGCAATCCAAAACTTTACCACTAGATTTCTTGAGAAAACGGCACACTGTAGCTTTAAGGGTTTTCACGTTGTTCACTCGTCCACCTTGGATTGGATTTTTGGCTCAAACTAATATTTCAGTGCGTTCATCGGGAGGCGGGCAGAAGATATTCTAGTAGAGTCATCGTATAAAAATATAGATGCGGAAATGTGCATGTGCAACGGATGAGGCCGCTTTAAATCTTTTGGTATTGACTCCAAGTTTATAAGCCTGATAATTGAATATTCAACCCTGAGAAAAAGATTGGCTGACCGTCATATTTCTTTAAATCGGGCATCTCTTCAGATCACAGCCTGAAACATGCAGCACTATTGTTCCATTTTCCATTTAAATCTTATAATCAAGTTTTCCTTCATACTACAATTGCCATCAGACTTTGATCTCTGTGCAAAAAAACCCTACACAATTGTCTTAACTTCATATACGTACAGTATATGTATGTATCAGTATGTGCCGATACATTTTTTCACTGTACAAAATAAAAAAAAAAATAATAATAATCACTATACATTGGTTCTGATGTTTTACAAAATCAAAACTCAGTGAAGTCTAAGTGCAGATTTATGTGACTATAAAGTCAGATTCACGTCAACAGCCGACATATAATATACAATTCGATACCAAATCAAACTGTGATAAAAACATCAGCCATGCATAAGAATGGCTCTAATTAAGAAAATTCTAGGTTTACATTTGACCTAAATAAGTTGCATGCCGCCCCCCCTTGCAATATGCAATAGAACTGGTCCAACGGATTCATTTTAAAAAATGCCTCATATGCAGGTTTGTTGACAGAGTAAAAGAGAATTTCTGGTGTTGCTTTTTTAAGAGGGAAGGTAATATTACAACAAGTAAAAGAGCTTCTGCAAACATTAAAAAAAAAGCGCAAAGCCACTGCTGATCCCATAACTCGTCTCAGAACACTTGAAGCATGAAAAGCAGCTCCAGAATCCTCGCGGAGACGATGAAGTTAACGCGGCTGGAGCGTGTAGGTGGGACTGAGGCTGCCAGCAGAGTTCCTATCCCTCCCGTCTCTCCTCTCCTGACACAGAACAGGGAGCACATTCCTCTACGTCAAGGTCACCGCGAGGAGGGGGTGGGGGCTGGGGGGAACAGGAGGAGGGAGCGGGAGAAGAAAACACCTGGAGAACAGAACATGGCCGATCCTTCCAAAAACACACTTCACCCCTCCTCCCCCCCTTTTTTTCCCTCCCGGCTTAAACTCTCCTCCCTACTTCCTTTTATACTTTTTCTCCCCATCAGACTCCTTCTTTCCTTTTCCTTCCCTCTGCTCCTCTCACATACACACACATTTATATAAAAAGTGCTCCCTCCAACATGTAAACAGGTCTCTGTGAGGATAAAAGCCTCCAGTGACTCACCAGTGAGGGATTGTAAAAGCCACACACACAGTTCACTTAATCACCATCCTCGCAATCCCCCAAACCTCTGATCAGGATCTGACCCACCAGTAATTGTTGAGCCTGTAAAGGCTGAAAATATAGCCCAAAAAAAAAAAAAAAAAAAAAAAAACAGGAGGGAAACATGCATCTCATATTTCACGAATGACAAAAAGTGGACATTTAAAAAATGGAAATGAAAGACGGTTTACAGAGCTGGAGTCTGTTGAAAAAGTTAAAAAAAATCAACATGTCAGCACTTTAGCAGCTCACTAATTAATGTACTGTCTGCCAAAACAAAAAAAAGTAGTGGTTTTTACTGGTTCATGTTAACCAAATAAGATGCATCACGTTATTTTGTGAACTTCAGGAGGTGCTGAAACTGCATTTTTGAGCTAAACATGATTATTTTCTTGCTTTGTATTGCTTTTATTTATAGTATTGTTTTACTGTGTTTTTAGTCGCTTTATATCCTTATTTTGCGCTGTCAAAGCACTTTGCAAACTTTGTTTTTAAAAGATGCTTCGTAAATAAAGTTATTTCACATCATTGTTATTTTAACAATTAAGCTAAGCTACACCTCCATAAAACTTAAAAAGGCAGATTCTACAACATTTGGTTTTTCTCTTCTGGGTTCTTATAGAATCTGACAAGGGAGATATGTAGATGAGAAAAACTCGATTTACGGGTAATAAACAAAGCATTTTTATTTATTTGAATTATATACTAATTGAAACATTACATTTCTATAAATAAGTTTAAAAACTGGACGTGCTCTCTGCAGCTCAGTGAAAACCTCGGCCGCCGCCAGACAAAAGGCCTCTGGAGAGAAAGTGAACATGTGCCGTGGCGTGCTGGTACTGCCGCGTGGCCCCGCCCCGCAGAACGGCCCGGACACAATCTCTGCACACTTCACAGGCCCCCGACTGTATGGCTGTCAGCCCCCCCCCCCCCCCCACAGACACACACACCTCCTTCTGACCTTAGCCCCCCTCCTCTTCCTCCTTCTCCTCCTCTCATGTTCTCCCACCCTCAGGGGTTTTGGGGAATTCAGACAAACGACTTGAGATGGCAGCAGAGCGTAAAAGTGTGCGTCGGACAGCAGATCCCACTAATCACAGGCAACACTGAGCTTCTACAGGGAGAGTGGGAGAGAGTGGGAGGCGGAAAAAGTTTCTCCTTCACGGCACACGCACCATGGCTCTGGCCCCTGACAGCTAGCAGGTTGGTGTCGGCGGGGTCGCGGAGCTACGCAGCTCGCCGCCCGTGGCCGTCAAGGGCGAAAAAAAATTAAGCCACCTGGAAGAGGGGAAGAAAAGAAGCGGAGCCACCAGATCCTGCGGGATCTGGAATCACGGAGGTTTTGGACCCTGAACAAAGCGAGCCCAGGAGGAGCAGACGTTTGGCGGTTTGGGAGCAATAAAACTAAAGCTGCAAAACACAGATTCTAATCATTCCTTCAGAGCACCTTAAAAAGAACTCAGCCCAGAGGAGATGCACATGTTCTGAGTCTAACAAAAGATGATCGTTTCATCTTCTAAAAACCTCTAAATGTGCAGGCTACAAAATGCAAACAGACCAGTAAGACAGCGTGTGAAGAAAGAATTTCTGTAGCGCTGAAAAACAATTCATTAACAATGTTGATAATCGATGATAAAGTCGCCCTCTGCTCTTAAATGTGCTTTTCCACTTGTTCCTCGAGTTTGAGCGGCACAGTTAGAATGATGTATGTGCAGTTTGACACTACAAGTCTGTTTTCACACTCATCTGTTATGAAAAGTGGAAAGTTTCCCCGTCCTCACCTTAATTCTGAGTTTAGGTTGCTTCATTTGTGACATCAATGCTACAAATACATTCACATTAGTGAAAATGGGTTTTTAAACAATGCATTTACTTAAAAGAAAAAGTCTTGCATCTGAGAAGTTGAATCCATATACAAAAAAAAAATGTTGCAGATCATTTTCTGTGGATCAGCGTTGTTAATCATACAGTCCATTCTCCTGTTTCCTCTCTGACTTTTCTCCACATCTCATTTCCCAAACAAAACTCGTCGTTCGCATACAGAGCACCGAGATTTAGAGCCATAAACCTCCAAAACCAAACCTGCTGCAACAGCAGCAAACGCACACTCACAGCCACCGAGGTCAAGCAGGTGAAACGGCCACCGAGGTTAAATACAGTACTTTAAAGATGTTAATGGGAGAGGCAGGATCACTAAACACACAGCGGGTGAAAACACACACACACACACACACACACACACACACACACACACACACACACACACACACACACACACACACACACACACACACACACACACACACACACACACACACACACACACACACACACTTCAACCTGACAGGTGGTGGAAAGACAATCAAACATCTCTATTTTTCCTTAAAACAAACACGAGTGCATGACAGAATATGTGTTAATGGGCGGGCGGGGGGTGGGAGGGGCAGTGCCACCCCTCGTCTTCATCACCCTCCGGACGGAAGGGAAAATTTGACAGGAAGAGAGGTGATGTCAGAAAATTAACATCATGTTGATGTAAACTTTTTTTTTTTTTTTTTTTTTTTTTAAGAGGCAGGGTGGAAAAACTCCAATAAATAAAAAAAAACCTCACTCTAAGCGGCAGCATGTTCCAGGTAAAGAAAAGTTACAGATACACCATCGCTCCTCTCCAGCTCCTTCTGGAAAAAACAGAGCAGCTTATCGGAGGAATGCATCTGCATTCTTCACAACAGATTCCATCTTTGTTCTCAGGTCAAGATCTTGTTCTCGACTCCTGCCGAGTGTTTGTTTTTATGTCGGCCATTACTGACGCATACTTTCTTCCTGAGAATGCTCTGGTGTCCCGCCAGATTAATGCAAATCTAACGAATATTAAAAACAAGCCGTGGAGCGCGCGGCCCGCTCTCAGCTTGACCTCGTCTGTGGCTCTCTTGTTCTGGTCCAGACAAACAACATTCTGTGTTTGCTTGAACTTGGCTGCACTCGTCCAGACATCCCCCCCCTTTAGATGTGCACAAAACCACAAAAGGAACCTGAGGAACAATGTAAAACGTGGAGCCAGTGGAGCTGCAGCCCTGGCGTCCACTCACCTGGATAAGGCACTTGCTGACGTCGCTGGCGCAGAGAGCCTTGTTGCAGCCGGAGGTCAACGACAGCCCCGACAGGAGGAAGAGGAGAGCGGCGGCGGCGGGGACGAGGGTCAGCTGACCGGGCCTCATCCTGACTGGCTCACCAGCACGGCACAGGAACACCTACATCAACACAAGACAAGGACGCGGGACCTCAGACTCGGACCGAGGGGGGAACGGAGGAAGGCCGAGACTAAATAAACAGAAAGCGTCATCACTGGAATTCCACAAGACAGGGAAAGTCAGGAGAGGAGCTGCAGTCTGCTGCACTAAAGATAAAAAACATCTAGTAACCATAGTAACAGGTGGTGCATGAGGAGGATAATGTACAGTTTGAATAGGTCTTCATATGCATTCATTGACATGGAAATAAACATGTTTTTTTTCACCTGTATCCCTAGTGTGATCTAAAAATGTAACTTTTAAGGTTAAAAGTAAGAGAGTAAACTTTAAATGTTTTTGTGACTTTCTAGTTTAAATACTGCTGTAATCACAAAAAAGAGAAAAGTGACATTTCATTCAAAGCCAGCGCTGCGTTATTTTAACTGTACAATGCTGAACAATGCACACGCGCACGCGCGCACGCGCACACACACACACTTAGACATGCACGCACATCTGGCAACATCAGCTTCGGCTACTTTTAACACGCCGTGTGATCCCGCGGCTCTTCAGGCTTCGCCGCGCATTGTTTCCTCCCGACGCCGGAGAAACATGTGAGCAAGGTTTCTTCACCTCTTTCCTTTTTTTGTCGTTCTGCTCATCGCTAAAAACACCGAAAGTTCGCCTCACTCACTCCGCAAAACGCAGCCGACAAAACCCGAGACGAGCGCAGGAAAGAAACGAGATAACAACACGGAGGAGTTTTTTTTTTTAAAATAACGAAACAGGGAAGAAACTCACCACGACGCTGTCGGAGACTTCACTACTCGGCTTTTCTGGGTCGGACTGGCTCTGTTTTCTCTTTGAACTTCTCCAGGATGGTGTTCCGCCGCCGCTCGGCTGTCCACTGTGTCCAGAGGGCGTCAGTCTCTCCGCAGCACAAAGCGACAGGCAGTCGGGCGCCTTAAAGGCACACACTCCATTTTCCTACCCCGACGTCTGTGGAGGGACACACCGGGGCCTCGGGTCACACACACGCCGGCCGGCTGACTTCAGAGTGACCGACACGAATGTTCCGCCTCATCCCGCCGTGTAAAAAAAAAAAAAAATACCACCAAGGAAGAAGATTTACGGCCGCGCCCCGACAGACTTCTGTGCGTAAAGTCTCTCTCTCTCACTTTTCTTCTTCTTTTCTTCAAAGGTGGTCTGTCCATGTTGCTTGTTTTACACAAGCATATCTGTTCTTTTCAAGCCACCCCCCCCCCAAACGCCATTAAAAGCTCCTTTGTCTCCGGTCTTATCGGCGGCCTCATTAGGTGAGAAAGGGCCATTCGGAAGCTGTGAAGCCGGCCGCGGCTTCCCGCTGGGCCGCGTCCCCGCGCGCGTTTGTTGCGACTTCTGCCGCCACAGAAGGGTTGGGGGGGGGGTACATTTTCACTCCACAGGTGTCTACATGTGTTTCCGTAAAGATTTGTTTTCAGAAGCTGCTGATAAGGAACATTTAAATCACACTCAATCACACTGACTCATCCCAGCAACTTAAACCAAGGCAAAGATGTCATTTGGCTAAACCGTGTCATTTAAACCTCATGAAAGTGCTTTTCGTTCTGGACTTAAGGTTTTATGTTAGTCTTAACCAGATTTTAGGTGTCACTCATGTATGAAGCAGTTTGTTTAAAAATGGCGGTTGTGGGTTAAAATGAGCTGCTCCAAACCATTACTCACTTTAATTACACTGATGCTTAACTCCGGAAAGTAGTTGGTGTGCACAAAGTAAAAACACCAAAAATAAATTCTAAAAAAAAAAGTGCCTGCATCATCCTTTTGATATGATACCCTGTTGGCAGTTTAGGTGCCAGGCTGCAAGATGATAATCTAACACATCTTTCCCTTTCTATGAAGGTATAATTTTTTTTTGTTTTATTATCATTTCTGAAGATTTGTTATACTGAGGTCTTATTTAAGATTTAGTTATCTTATTTATATAAATGGGAGTTTAATAAGTCATGATTAAGTATTTCAGTGATTTTTGTGGAAAAGTAAAATGACAAATCCTAAATTATTTATTAATTTAATCATAATCTCCATGAAAGCCCCCAAATGTTCAATTCTTAATTATTTAGAAGAAAGTGTTTTAAGAAGAAATATTTTAAGTCAATATAAAACATATTTGCAGTAAAACATACTTTAAAAATGAAAAAGTAAAGTGGACAATTTGGGTTAAGTTATAATAGTACACATTTTTTTAATACTGTTGAGAAGCTACATTTGAACAACTTTTGGGTTAGAGGGTAAAATCCTTATATTTATGAGCTTCTGTGTTCATTTGATCACATTATCAGTGCCATAAACATCAATTATGTGATCACCACAAACTCTAAGATTGGCTGTACTTTCTCATTGAGCTAAGCCAGGCCACCAGCAGTGTGATTGGTGTTTATATGTTCAGTGTAAAACATCCTATCATCTAATTGCAGTAAATTGGCTGCTGTCTGGGAACAGTTGTGTTTAGCGACATCTACTGGCTGAGGATGGCACTGCTACATGGGAATGATGAGTCATTAGAGAAATCTAGCTGTTAAAATAACGTATCCTATCCCAGAGGGCTGCAATCAGGAATATTTTCATTATTAATTAATTAAAAGGTCAGATATTTTACACTTTACCTGGGATTCATTTGAAGTTTTGACATCCCTAACAAGAATTATTTGCAGTTCTATAAACAAAAAATGGTCTCAGTTTTACATCACTCTCCAGCTCTAGAAATAAATGTCCTTTTGTGTGGGTGGTGACTGTAGAGTTGGAAAAGCACAACTTCACAAAAGTCCTGCCAGCTGGTTTTAAGGCACAATTGCCTTGAATTGAATATGGGCCGTGTGCAATTCTCTGTGGACCGAATGCTTTGAAACATGGTAGTTTTTATACAGCTCCTAAAATATCCTGTTTCATCTGAAAAACCTCAAATGTTTGATGTTGGTGATCTGATATTTTTGGCACAATTTTCCTTTAATTGACTAAATTACCTCTATCACCGATCGCTTGTGCAAAATTAAAAATAACAACAAAATTTAATTTCACAACAAATAAAATTTATTCAATTATATATTACAAATATGTACAAGTCATGTAACAAGTAAATATTAAAATAGACATTTTTTAGAACTATCGTTCAAAAAGGCATTATGTTGAAAAAATAGGTTTTGTTGTGATCTCACATTGAAACTGTAAAAGTATGTTTTTTTTCCTCCTTGGAAGCCACAACAGACTTTAATGTGCGCAAGACACAATGGACAACACATGAGGAGTGAGGCCGCAATAAGGACAGAACACAATGGCGCAAAAATAGCTGGAACACTTCAGTAAACCTCACAATTAAGTCCACAGTACAGCTTTTTTTTTGTTTTTTGTTTTTTTTTTTAGGAAAAAAGTACAAACAACGCAACGCATGCACAGCATTTAATTGCCAAAGTCAAACACCAGCTGTGGCGTGGAACTCCAGATGAGGAAGGAAGAAACGGTGAAAACAAAAAAAACAACAAAAGCCAACACATGCTTAAGATTTTAAGCCAACAACGAGAACATCACGAACGAAGAGGACACTCGATATAAAAACCAACTTTGGTCCATTAAAACATGAGACAGAACGAGTTTACAATCAAAATATCTATTATTTTTTGTTTTTACAAGTTTAAAACAATAATTACATGGCTATTTACAAATGCACAATTTTTATGTATAAAATAAGTTAAAAAATTAAGAGCACAGTCTGTACACAAATGTATGAACACGTACTTTGAAAACAAGTGAAATCTTTCAGTTGTGTGACCCTGCTTGATGAGGAGCAGTAGCAGGTGGTTCGTCATCCATGTGGAGCTTCTTGATGCAGCTACTTGATGCAGTTTCCTGCACTGCCCGACCTGGCTTTTGGTCTCCGCTTCCTGGGCTTCATCTGTGGCCTGGACCCCGTTTTTCACCCGCAGGCCCCCGTGGTGGGCGCGCCTGTTTGGACTTGAGCTCTCGAGTTAAACAATCTTATTTCTAAGTGCTTCTTTTGTTTCCCTCCACATTCTAAGTGCTTCACATTTTTCTTTCTTTTTTTCCCCTCAAACTCGTGGACCGCTTTTCTCGTGCCCATTTAGGCCGCCACCGCGCTGTGGCAAAGCACCTGTCCTCACGGCTCATATAGGGGTGAGGTCAAAGTCGTCGTTGACCTCCACGAGCGGGATGTAAAACTCTGGGATCTCGAAGATGCTGGTGGACTTGTAGGTGGCCGGGTCCAGCTCCTGCAGTTTGAGCTGCCACTCGAGCCGCTGCACGGCGTTGAGGGCCGCTGCCTCGTGCTGCTGCCTCATCAGAAGACATGTCTGCAGAGTGGAAAGGAGCGTCATTACTTCCATCCCAAAACATGCTCTTATTTAGATCAAGAATGCCCCTTTTCCCCACCAAGGAAGACAAAAGACAAAATGTACAAAAATAAACAAACTAGAAATCTCAGAGACACTTGGAGAGCTTTTAACTGATCCCTTCACCCTGCAAATTCCATTAGTTTAGTTTTGTAGTCACATCTAAAAAGAGTTAGAAGGGTCAGATTGAGACCACCCAACAACATCTTCTCAATTGTTCCTTGGTTCAGGTTTCCCATCAAATCCTCTAAAAGAAACAACCAAACTCGCACAACAACATTGATAATGTGATAAAATTAAACAAAATAAATCTGTGGTATTTGGTGAACGTATGTCTCCAGACTGCTGTGTTTACATTTTTAGCACAAGTGGCCCCAGAGGGAATAAAACATCTAATCCTGCCAAAAGCTCAGTTTACAGGCAGAGACGAGATAATTCACCGCTTGAAACAGCCTCTGTACAAAAGTTAGAATGCCTGCCTGTCCTGCTCCTTGATTTAATAAGTTGCTGTGATATATAAACATGTGCATTTTTGCTTGATCCTGTCTAGTCCAAACCTTCCTCAGCCTGTGTGAATCTGTAATTGTGAGGCATGCCCTTCTGCCTCAGTCACTACATTTGTTCTGTTCAGTTCTAAGAAACGGCATTCTTGGCATGTATGACTTGTTATTACAGGAGATACACGGAGAACAACTACTTATAAGATCTTTTTTTTTTTTTTTTATCAGGAGCATTGGACAGAACTGTTGGAATTCTACATGTTCTGTGTATTATGATCGTGCAGTTTTTGCTCAGGAAAAGGTGGCGAGTTTTCATAGTTTTTGTTTGGCAAAGAGACAACACACATGGAAAGTAATAATCTATCAACTGGCTAACAAGTAAACTCACAGACGGGCTATAAAAGGCTCAGCAACAACAACTCCAACTTGAATAGGATTTTTTTTTTTTTTTGCTTTTACTGTTGCATGTAAAAGAAGCCTTAGTGCCTTTTGACCTGGATAATACACAATGTTACAGACTTGTGGACCACAAACACAGAATTAAACATATTTTAATCTAATTTAGTCATTGGGAGACAATTTGGTGTTTCAGGAAAAGGAAACCGGGTTTTAGGGGAGGGAAGGGAAAAACACAAATAAACATGATGTAAACTGGTTTCCAAAACAACAAAACAGGCCTTAATATGAACACGTTATTTGATGTCGAGTCCAAAGAGGGCCAGGAAAAAAAAACATCACAATGATCATACCTTCAGTTTATCAAACTTGTCATCAACATCCTGTAACCAGGACATAAACTGTCTGGCATTGAATCGGTCTCTCACTGACGTTTTTCCGTCGTCATTCTGTAAATGAAAAACACAATAAAATATTAACGATGCAGTATTTAAATACATTTAATTAAAAACATCAAGTAGCTGACTGTGGGGGGTAGGGGGGGGTGTTCCTCTGCTACTCACCTGGACATCTTGGGGCATGTTGTACACTTCAGCATCCAATAAAACTGTACAGGCACTGAAAGGCAGAGTCTGATTGGCCAGTGTTCTTGCAGCCCGATAATGGACTCTTAAGACTTCCTGCTCATTCGAAACAATCAGCTTTTCCTGGTGAAGAAAGAAGAAAGCAAGTCCAATTAATATTGTGAATCAAATCTCAATGGTGAACTACAAAAGATCTGCAGTGTGTATTTAAAGCTCCTCATACATAACACAACCCAGCTACAAGAAACCATGCACGAGGCCCCGTGTTCAGCCTTAGCTGAGGAGGAGTCCACTGACATGTGTGGCGATGCGCAGCTGTTTTTTCAACAGACCAAAAAGCATTCTGTGAAGAGCTGTCAAGTGCGGCTCGGCTCGGCTTCAGACCAGCACAAGAGGAGAGGTTATCTTGCTGGCCATTAAGAATATGTTAATAAGAGAGGGAAAGAGCCAAAACAAGTGGTTTCAATAACCACAGATGAGCCCCTGCTATAAGGAGGGGAAAGAGCTGTAGAAAGACTGAAAGAGGACGAACCTGAGCTCATAGCTCAGCATTGTATCAATCAATCAGTGCTCTGTGCCTCCCAGCAGGCTGAGCCATTATTATTAGGATTATTGTAGAACATTATAGACATTGTATGTTCTGTTATATATATCAGATGACAATAGTCTTGCATCATAGTAAATTCATTTGTCTGGTATTGATCACGTGCAGATATTGGATCAAAAAAGTTTCTGGACCAGAGGTATTTGACCAAACTTAAATCCTAACAGTTCCTAGAGTAAAATACACACCCTTTCAATGCTGTGTTGTAGTCGGAGTTTCATGCGGACGACCTCCTGTTGTTTGAACATTTCCTTCAGCTGCTCAGGTAATGACGGAGGTGGAGTGATCTGTGTGAGAAGGAGATGGAGACAGTTCAAAAACACTGCAAGCTGATGTCTGTAGTAAGGCATGTCGGTTTGTTTTTACTTTTCTGTGATTGAACATTTACATTAATATCTACAAACTGAGGTTGAATAATAAGAACTGAAATTTAGAGTGAAGTTTTGCCAAATTTGACTTTTCATGTAAAAATGTCAATGGCCTGGACAACAGGATACATTATAAAAATAACAGTGGAAAAAATGTAGGGTCATCGTTTAACATAATATATTAAGTTTGAATTGTGAAAGTACCATCCTGCTAGGCTAGCTAGTGTCTTGAAATATTATAATAAAAAGGCTTTATTACAGACACAGGTTCATATAGCACATCATACAATATAATAGATTCTGTATACATCCAGACAGAGTTTTTGAGATACTCAAGGTAATCCTCAGACCTTGTTGTGAGCAGTTTTATATAGAAACTACTTTCTTTCAATTGAATAACACATGGTAGATGTACATTTCCTTTGTGCGCTGTGAAATAGTCAGCAGACATAGTTCAGGTGAAAGAAAATAGTAAATACATAAAACCGCTAACAGCAAAGTCTGTGAATGATCTTGAGTAACTGGGCTATAATTTCTGTTGAGAATTGGTTAAGTTTTATAAATGTATTTTTTGGTGCTCTGAGCATTATAGAGCAAGTGCCATCTAATTTCATTCTGTATCTGAAAGAAAGCAAAAGCATCTACGGCCAATATCTCGACAAATTCATAGCAAAAGAGTGAGATGGAAAAATAGCTTTATACAAAAGAAGAAAAACATGATTTTTTTATGAGGTGAACTGTACTTTTAAAATCAATAATCTGTTGGCTTTGTTCTGCTCTAAAAGTTGTTTCATTTGAAAAGATTAACTTAGAGGAGCTCCTGAAGGTTTCTGTGCAAACAAGGATTGAAATGGCGATTGACACGAGTGAAAACAAGTTCACCGTCTTTCAACATCTTTACTGCGAAAACACAGTGAGGATGGAATCATGGAATTCATGCTGCAGATTCAAGCTATAACAGATGAGGAGGAGTTCAAAGAGACAAACGCACTGAAAATAAGTTTGACTGCTTCCAAGAGCCTGACAGGAGAGTATGGGACTATAATGGGATGTATCTTCATAAATTATGTTTCCAAAAACAGATGTTGGAAAAATCCTCCTATTCGGGCCAATAGCATATTAATTTTGTTATTACTTAGTTTCACTTTTTTAAGATTCCACTTAAGATTAAGTGAAAGGAGTGAAAGGAGAAAGCCCTAAATTATGTGAAGGTTTTAAATAGGGATTCATCAGACATGAAGACTTCCTTCCTGAGTCAAGAGCAGTAGAGTGAAGTGCAGTGCAGCATTCAACAGGTGGAGCATCAAATGCAGAAAATCTGAAAGCTGCTGAAGAGCTGTAAAAACCTCACTTTAGCTCTGAAGATACTCATATGATCCCATGTTGCCATCGGGATAAGTTACTGAAAAGGAAATACTGGAAAACTGGATTTCGTATGGTCTGCCTCCCCGATTCAAAGATTGTGTTTTAGGAAAAACCGCTACTCTGCTAAAAATATTTTTACAAAAATGGAATAAACATAATTTCATTATTAAACATCTGTAATTCTGTAAGTAAAGAAATAAACAAGAAATGCATGGAACAGACATTCCCAGTAATTAATAATGAAAATCTAGGCTGTGTAGAAAAATATCTCAACACTTAAAGATACAAAAACAAACGGTGAGGAACTCACCGTTGGAATACAGAGCTTGCTGAGAGGGTTCCCGTCTAACAGGTAGGATCCGTTAAAAGTCACATATTCGTCATAATACTGTGGCGGCTGGGGTGTGACGCTGCACAACACTTTGCGCTTCTCCTCGATCTTCTTCCTGATGTGCAGGAACTCGTAGTAGGGATTCGCCCTCTCGGTCTGGTAGGGTTGAATCTCCTCCAGCTTCACAGAGTCCACGATAGCTGCCAGAGACTGCTGGCCTCTCTCCTTCTCCTGCTGGTTAGTGGAGCACACCTGAGGGCTTGACACCTTTGGCATCTTCCTCTTGCGTGGGTGAGGCACGTGGACATCCATGTCCTCGTCTGTGGAGCGAACCTTGATTTTGGTGCCCGAAGAATCAGATTCCTGGTCTGCAGAGAGTGGCGAGGAACTCCCCGACGCATTGCTGCTCAGGTCAGTCTGAGGCTGCGGCTGGACGAAGGCTAGACTCTGCTCCTCACCACCTAAGGAGGACTCTGGTTTCTCGTCAGCAGGAGTCACCTCCATCGGCTCTGAGTTGGACTCTGGTTTCAGTTCAGAGGAGCCCTCTGCACTCAGACCGATTGCAGCTAAAGAACTCTCCGTTGTGGCAGAAACAGCAGCAACATTATTGTTCTCAGAGCTTAGTGGGACATCACTCGTCTCTTCAGCTTCGTGCTTCGGGCTCACACAGAGCACGCTGTCCTTTTTCTCCGTTTGAGCATCGAGACACGGGCTGGAGGTGTCCCTGGAAGGCCTTGATTTTTTGCAATCGTTTACATCCATATCTTCTTGAGAGCATTTGGTCTCGGTGCTTGGTTTGCTACAGCCTGACACTGACTCTCCTCCAGCGGAGCTAGGAATGTGTGTGCTGGTGGACGGTACAGGACTTTCCATATCCTCCATTCTCAAGCTTTCTGAAACATTTTCCACACCTTCTTGTTCAGCTGCATCAGCATTCTCCACAGATTTCTCTTTGTGGTCAGAAACCTGTGCTGTACCCGACTCCGTCTGCTGCATGCTCTCCACAGCAGGCGACGGGAGCACCGGCTGCTCAGATTGAGAGGCTGTAAGTATCAACGGTGGGTCGGAGTCCTTGTTGGGACATTCTGCCTGTGAACTTGTATTTTCCAGACGCTGATCGTCCCTCACAGCAGGAGTCTCAGAGAAGGGAAGATCTTTCAGCTCTGTTGATCCAGGCTGAGGACTGCTACACTGTGAGAGGCTGGCCTGCGGAGGCATGAGGCTTCTACTTTGAGGATCTTTGTTTAAAGTTTGAGTGCTGTCCGTGACTGAATCAACTGAATTCATACATTGGTGAGCGCCGAGGCTCTCTTCTGTGTCTGCTGAGGTCTCTTTTGTTTTCAGCTCGTCTCCCGGGGTTGTAGTAAGGTTGGCTTTTGGCAAATTTTCCACCACCTTACCTTCAGTCGATGACTTGGCGTCTTCATCCAAAATGGCCCTGAGGTAAGGAGATTCATGTCTGCCGGACAGCAGCGTCCGATTCATTTGCTGCACATCTGGAAGACTGTTGCAATCTTTGTCGTGCACAGACGGCGATCTGGTGGCTTGAATGACGAGGGAAGACTGGAGGAATGCAGGCTGTGAGTCGGAGGCTTCCAGGATCATGTCAGAGTCGTATTCAACGTGTCTGGGCGTTAATGTCGTGGCCTGACACGAATCCTCAGAGCTAGCGACGGAAACCAAGGACACGGACCTGGACATAAGGCCACAACGTTCACTGTCTGGCCGGGGCGATCTGGTCAGACAGTTTTCCACGGCTGACATGACCTTTGCGCTGATTGAGGGCAGGCTCTTTCCATCCAGGGACATTGTTCTTGGGCTGGTGCCGTCCTTCAGGGTTTTGTCTCTGCTATGTGCATCAGGGGCCTCAGAGCTTTTTGAGCGCATCAGCTCTTTACTTAAGCAGGGCTCAGCCTTTGTTCTGTCTTTAGGCTTGCATTTCCCTGGGTCCGCCAGGGGCCGTTGTTTAAGCCTTTCCCGTTCTTTTTGTTTGATTTTCTCCAGGTGTTTTCGATGCCACTGCTCAATTTCCTGGTCTTTCAGGCTGAGCATGCGCTCAAAGCTGGTCTGCATCAGATCATCGTTTACAAGCCTTTTTTCTTTGGGCTTGGCGTCTCGTGTTGCGGGGGAGGCTTTGGATTTGGACTTGTCTACTTCCGTTTCGTTGGTCTTAGATTTGTTGATCTTGGCCTGCTGGGAGCGGTCTTTGTGCCGGTCTTTATCCTTGTGTCTATCTGAATCTCTGTCCCGGTCTCTCCGGTCGCGATCCTTCTCCGGTGTTCTGACAACTTCCTCTTTTGATTTTGCAGATAGGGACTTGCTGCTCTCAGACAGATAGCTTTTCTTTTCTTCTAAAAGCGATTTAAGATTGGAACTCGAGGATAGAGTTCCATCTTTTATTTTATCTCTCTTTTTCCTGTCACAGTCCTTTTCTTTGGACCGATCAGATTTACTATGATCGGTGGTCTTCTCAAGAGGTTTTCCTTTCTTATCAGGGTTTGTGCGATCCTTTTCTCTGTGATCCCCAGCACTATAGTCTCGCTCTTGTCTCTCCCTGTCAGACCGTTTATCCAACTTATCTTTATTTTTCCTGTTGTCTTCGTGCTTTTTTGTTGTGGATAAAGATTTCAGTTTCTCATTTTCTTTGTAGCTTTTATCTCCTGGCGAGTGGGAAGAAATGGCTCCTGTTCTCTCCTTTTCCTTCCAACGATCCACTGAATTCTGTGGTTCTGCTTTGTCAGAGTGCTCGGTTTTAACCTTTTTTTCCTTGTCAGGATGCCTTTTCTCCATTTTTTCAGAATCCTTCTCTTTTCCTGGGAGCCTCTTGTCAGATTTCTCGCGTGAGCCTTTCTCAGAGGGCTCCAGCTGTTCTTGATCAGCTGTGATCCCACTTATGGGTTTCTCCTCTGTCTCTTCTTTCATGCTGTTGCTCTGTAGCGGCTCCTCTGGAATCCGCCCTGAGCCGTGGCAGTCCACCCTCTCGTCACGCTCACTCGGCTTTGAATCCTTTACCTTCTCCTCTTTACCAGCAGCCTCCTTCCGCTCTTTCTTTACAACCTTGTCTTTTTCTCGCTCCTCTCTCGGCCTCTTGTCCTTGTTGCTGGAGTGTTTCTCCTTTGTGTTTCTCTCATCCTTGACGGGAGGGGAATCCGAGGTCTTCTGAAGTGAGCTGTTGTCTTCACCTTCCTTTTTTACTGGCAGAGGTTCATCTGTCTCATCACTTTTGAAAAAATTTTCTTTCCAGAACTCTCTGTCAAACTCCAAATTCCTGTGGCTGTCTTTCCTGGCCTCCTTTTGCCTGTGGCGGCTCCGTTCTGCCTCATATTCCCGCCTGTGTTTGTCTTTCTCCTTGTGTTTAAGTTTATGCTTCTTTACTACTTTGCCGTCTAAATCGGTCTTCCGTAAGGCGCCTTCAGTGCTGTCTATACTGTTTCCAATGTTGCCCTCTTTGCAAGGGCTTGAATGCCCATCGTCCCCGTCCACACTGGGGTCTTTCTGTTGATGCTTGCTCTTTTCCTTGTGCTTACACCCTTTGGTGCTGGAACCTTCAGTGCAGTAGTCCGTGTCTGTGAAGTGGTTGTATTTGACACTGTCCACCGGACATGAGCTGTCACTGATGGAAACGCACATTTTAGTGTTTTCCTGTTTGAGTGGTGTTTGTTTATCTGTCAGGCTGTGGTTCAGTTTGGGAGATTTGATGGACGACAAATGGAAGAGGTGGACAGACGAGTCATCTTTAGGACTGAAAGACATCTTGAAGGAGTCTTCCTCCCGACTTTTATCTGTGCTCTCTGACACAGTTGCGAGAGAGAGGACTAAAGTTTTGCTGTTTTCTTTCCCGTCCTCCTGGTTTTCCTTGTTTTTATTCTGGCTTTTGCTCTTCCTCTTAACTTTGCCCTTATCTTTTTGCTCAGCATTGTCCTTTTTAGTTCTTGTATCAACCTTGAGGCTCTCTGAGCTTTGGGAACAGGTGGGAGAGTTCCTTTTCTCTGAAAGGCTCTCCATTTCATCACTAGAGGTATCTGAACTGCAGTGGACACGAGAAGTCTTTTGCTTTTTGGATTTGGAGGACGAATCCCCCTTGCCACTTTGCTTTCCTGCCACATGATTCCTGTCTTTCTCTTCCTTCTCCCTCTGCCGCAGTTCCCTCCGGAGGATGTGTCTGTCATTCAGGGCTTTACTGAGATCCTCCTCCTCTTCCTCATCCTTGAACTCATACTCATCCAGTCCCGGCATGGACGATGATGATTTTGTGGCAGGCTTGCCATCTGAATCCTTTTCAGTATCAGAGTCTTCCATGTTGTCATCCACACTGGATGGATTGACAGATGGTGGGTCTTCAGACTCTGGAGGAGATAAGATTGTTTGAGAAATTAAGTACAATAGTAATATGCAATTATATAAGATAAAAGAATGATTATGTGTGCTCTAAGTGCTCTATGCATATAACAACAACAACAACATAGCTTCCAGGATTCAAGAAATTGAAAAAAAAAACACTTCTGATTTTAGGCCCTATTTGGATGAAAAGTCATGTTGACATCATGCCATGCATAATGCACAGACAAAGTGCACCTTGCAGCTCTTTTTATATATTTATTAGTCTTGTTAGTGCTACTGATACATAGTATGTTTGTCTGTGTACATGGGACTAAAAGTGGAGAGCAAAGTGATAATGTCATTTTACAAGGGAACACATTTTTACCTGGGTGCATGACAATAAACGTTTAGAACATGAACTATGCACAACAGTAGCATCAAACTTGGAACTTAATATTTGATCATACACAGGAGGTCAACCAAAGACTCCAGCTCTCTCTGTATACCTGATGAACTGTCATCTTGGTCTGACAGTGGCACCTCTCCCTTTAATAGCTGTTCGAGCTCCTGAGAGTCTGCTACATCCACTGGGCGCTCCCCACGCTTGTTGGCCTGGAAGGCATTACCACCGTGACGTAGTAGTAGTTTCACAATCTGCATAAAACAAAGCAAGAATTTAAAAGGAAAAAAAAAAACATTAAAATTAAACCATGTCTAAGGTTTACAGAGAATGGTCCGTCTGTTAAAATGCACTGTTGATGCCAGAGGTGAGAGGAGAATGGCCAGACTGGTTCGAGCTGATAGAAAGGCAACAGGAACTCGTTACAACTGCATCTCTGAACACACAGCACACCAAACCTTGAGGCGGATGGGCTTCACAGCAGAAGACCACACGCTCCAGCAAGGTCTACTTAACAAAGTGGCTATTGGGTGTACATCTACTACTAGTGTTTCATAAACATCTTACCAAAAATAAATAATATAGTGAAATTATAGTGTGACTTACAGGTGGTGAATGATTAGACTTGTTTATGGCAAAATGTGTTTTGTGAGAGTCTATTCTCTTTTGACAAAGGGTACTTTTTTTGATTTACCTTGTCTTGTTTATAGGCTTAAATTATGTACAGTACTCAGTTCAGCTTATATGTACCAAACCATCTCATCCATATCTACCAAACCTTTAAAATGTATATTGTGACATTCTTTGACATATGTTCGCACTGACATAATTTAAGAGCTTGTACATAGACCATCAGTTTCTGCATATAATTTACTTTCATGTACTACATTAATATCACAAAATGAATGTAAAATTAAGCCTTTACATCTTTATGCCCACTACTGGAAGCATCGTGGAGTGGCGTGTCATCGTCTAGGCCCTGCGTGTTGACTTCAGCACCTGCTGCTATTAAGACCTTGGCCACATCGTAGTAACCAAGATTACAAGCTTCATGAAGAGGAGTCCAACCTGGTGAGGACACATATCAGGCAGTCAAGATCAGTCAAAAAATTATGATAGTAAGATTACAATTGATGACCATAATAGAAAAAAACAAGGTGGAACGTATGAAGCTTCACACAGGAAGAAAAACATATTACAGAATGTTAGAATATACACAATGTTTTGCTATCGTATGAAATATTGTGTTTAAATATGGCAGCTGTTATGTCATTAACAAGTACCACTGAGGCACTATAGAGGTAGTCAAATGACCTTTTCTTGGGGAATCGTACCTGCAAAGTCTTTAACGTTGACATCAGCCCCTAGGCTAATGAGCTCTTTAACTTGCTTGGCGTCTCCGCGGATGGCCGCCATGTGAAGGGGAGTCTCTCCTCGCTCGTTCCTCTTGTTGACCTTGTCCTTCTGTCGAGATGAGGTGCTGCTGGGGACTTTCTTCTGCACAGGGGTCGTTTGTGAGGGGTGACTGGGAGTTGAATCTGGACACATGCAGAGAGAGAAGCGCTTAATGATGCTTGGCACAAAAGCCTGTCACAGTTTGATATAACTACCTGTCTCTGTGAAATGGGCATGAGTGTGCAACTAAAATAGGACTATTTTACTGTAAACTGGATAGCATGCTCACATTATCTCAGTGTGTGCATTTCACTAGGTATATTATAATATATAAATATCTATTTAGATTATATTTTAAAGCAATCAATCAACATTGTGGGAAAATTACGTTTTTTCTTTTCCTTGTCATGTCAAACAAGTTAATGTACTTGTGAAGCTACAGCCCGAAGTGGGTTAACTTGAAGAGGTAGCCACAACCTTACAATAATTATTACAAAACTACCGCACCCAAGAAATACTGCATATATCACCATAAAAAGCACAAATTGTTGTTTTTATACCTTTATAAAGATTAAAAACAGGATACAACTTAATTAGTGAGATGGAGAAGGTGCTGCTACTGTGGATTTTTTTCCCCCTTTGTACAGTCAGGTGAAACATTTCCTCCTTTTTCTTTTCTTGATGGTAAACATAGGTGACCAATGCTGGCTCAAGCTTCATCTTTAAACAATCTTCTAATCTAAATCTCAAGTGTGAATTAAATATTATAAATTATTCTTTTAATGAGAACATGTCCATCATAGCATCAGAAACACCAGCCGCTTTACTGAAAACATCCAGCTGGGAGGGATTGAGAGTGCTTTAGCGGCGCAGCGTTTTTTTCAGCTGAGACACTTGAGTTGCTATGATACAGAACATCCGCAGAAGTGAAAAATGTCGACACAAGGTAGATCACTTGCTCAGGATGAAGGGAAGGCTGAACCACGTAGGGAGAGGTTGGAGCAACGTATATGGGAGCATGACATTTTATGAGAAGGGGAAAATTCTAATCAAGTATTGTCATTTCATATTGATATTGTGATACTCCTAAGCTGTCATCAGGCACAGATATGGATACTCAGAAACCATCAGCATTGATTTCTTTTTAATTGTTGTTAAGCTCTTACTAACTTCTTAACTTGTATATTGTGACTATTGGGTCTTTGTGGTGCTGCTCCTGCCCCTCCTAAAAACTGACAGTGGTGAATGTCACATGCGCGGCACAGAATAGACGTGCAGCGTCATGCTGCTGCTGCTTGTAGCAGAGTGTAAATACACAGCGCTCCCATTTCAAACAATTCAAATGCTTTGGTAGACACAGGCTCCTACTAGTAAGACTGGCTTTACTCTGAGCCGGAAACAGTCACCTAACTCAGTTAAGCATTTAATAGTAACGGGACAATATCATAAAACAACAACAAGGAAGGGCTTTCTTTCCAGTTCAGCAATGCCATTAAATGTTGGACTTTGCCCTTTACTCAAACAACCTTGAAATATTATAGAGCATGCTTGTCAAAATGCAGAATGACTCATGCAACTGTAAATATACTAAGAGCCATCTTGATGATATGGTTAAGTTGAAAGGGCAGGGCACACTAACCTGGACTGTTGGCAGTCATCTGCATTAGGAGAGCCATCTGTTTTCGCTCCGACAGAGGATACCCAAACAAAAGGTTGGGAGCCTGGGACTTCTTGCCCCCAGCATCCTTTTTCACTTTCTTCTTGTCTGGTCCATCTTTATCTGCAACAAAACCAAGAAATTTTTAAAAATCAGCCCCCAAAAATAAAAAGAAAAGGTTAGTTTTCCTTTCTAACAGCAATGTAATCGTCATAGTAACACCTCCCCTTGTATCTGTTAGAACGCAGAAAAAACAGATGACAAGCATGAGGTTTGAAAAAGGGAACCCAAAATAATTCTATTCAGCATTCTCTTAAGCCACTGTCTCTGTCAGTCAGTTGTTACAAAACATAGACATGCGTGAGCTGTAACAGGGGCAGATGCAGAGTGAAAACACACACACGTGCATGTGTGTATGTGCATTTAAAGCAGAATGGCAGCGCAAGTGGGTGACTTGCAGTAGAGGACACAGGGGCTGAGGATCGGGCTGCAGCGATTACCTGCGTATATCCTGCAGGGAGGCACTAATCTCTCTCCCCAGGTCTCACTCGACTGGCCTGGGTCTGAGTCATCTACAGTGCAAAGCAGAGGGGTTGGGGAGGGGAGGAGGGGAGGGAGGGGAGAGCAAGGGAGGGTGTGGGAAAGCACTGCATTAACGCTCACTCTCTCACCCTCCTTGTCTCACATATACTCAAATTCAGACAGGCACAAAGGCAGACTCGCACTCCACGCACAGATTATGAGTCATGGCAACACAGGAGGCAAGAGATCCAATCCGAGGTGGTCATTACTTCCCATCTTCCTGCAGCTGCTCAACACAAATGCACTCGGGAAAGGCTGTCAGAAGGCAAAGCTGCCCTCCGTTTAGGTTTATAACCTGTGCAAGATAGATTATTCTCAGAGAATTTTAAATGGAAGGTTCTAATCTGGTAGGATGACGCAGGACCACACAATAAAAAACATTATGTCAAGTTCAGCTCTACAGGGGAGATGAAGGCAAAACTGCAGGACCTCAAGCAGTTTGTAAAAAGCATGACTGTACTTTATTTACTACAATTATAGCCGGATGATACCCTAACCTATTTTTATTTCTAAAATCTTGATGTAAACAGACAGTTAAATTTCGAACTGTATCCATGGGAGTAAAAAGTGTTTACAGAAGTATGTAAGGTAAAATCAAGACTTCAGTTCCAAATGTCTACAATAAGACACTGAACACGTCATGTTCAACATAATGTAGCTAACAAAGAACTCTCCAGGATTTAAGAAAGGTCAAGACTGAAACTAATCAAATACTTTTATATCCTTTCTAGTAGTGCAATTATAAGAACACATTTGTGAGTGCAGGCCGGTGTTATTCCATACTGTTCTTAATCCAAATAAATTCCATAAAAAATACCCAAGCCAGGATGCCCCAGGGGCTCACCTATTAATGCGAGTACCACATATTAAGGCTGAGACCTTCCTGTAGTGCCTAGGTTCATTCCAGCCGGGGCCCATTGTTGCATGTTATCCCCTCTTGCTCCCCCCTGCCTTTCCTGTCACTCAATCTCCCACTACTGTCAGACTTCCTGCCCTGTGGCACTCGGGTCAGTTTCTAGTGACGACGTAAACAGGTGACTCATATTGTTAAAAAGAAAAAAAAAAAAAAAGCTCCTACTTTTACCAGACATTACTGAAGTGTGTGTGGAAAGTAGTTTTCAGCAGTGCGTTAAGAAATATACATAGTATTTATTATGAAGTATATTAAATTATTAAGTAAAAGTCCAACTGCAGGGATACAGTCTGTTATTTATTTAATTATTTTTTTTCCTAAAAGTTAATGATTATGGCCCTATGGTCTATGTAAAAAAGACATATCTGGTTATAAACCTACCATTTGAATCAATTAATCAATCAATTAAATGCCAGTTTAAAAAAAGATGAAAATAGTGTCTGAAAGCTTTATCCTTTTAACTTAATACAAGACCACACATCAGGAAGTAGCCATAACCTACTCAAACAAAAAAACCAACTCATTTAGATCTGCACTCAAATTTAAATCCCCCAAACCTAAAGACAAAGAATAAGTTTCCTTATCTGCATGTGCTGTTACTCTTTTGCATGCTTCTCAAATTACATCGTGGCTGATATCTTTCTATTGAACATAATATTCCACAACTTAATCATTATGGTCAGATTCTGATCCCAGACTGCCCCAGAAGAAGGTGTCCAGGCCACCAGGGGGCAGTGTGAGGACATGGCAGCCTGCCAGCAGCATGGCTGTTAGAGGAGGAGGTGCAGGGAGGAGCAGCAACAGTCCTTACCAGTGTCTGAGTCTCGCTCTTCTGTCTGGGGAGGACTGGTCGTGAAGGAGAGCTTGCGCTTCATGGAAGACTTGACTTTCCCTTCCTTTCCCAGCAACTCACTCCGATCCAACTTCGGAGTTTTGGTGAAAGGGGACAACTTTTCTTTGCTCTGTCAAAAGAGAGAAGGAAATGTAACATTTAAGATAGTGGGCATATCAAACAGGGCAAAGTAACACACATTGTAAGAATACTATTAACTTTATAGACTTGTTAATAGACAAAAAAATGAAAGCTTGCTGTGGCAAGCAGCATTTAACTTACCCTTAATTTTCCATATAATATGTTGAGGTACACTCATGTTTGACACAAAACGGTCATACATCCTGAGCTTTTCAAATTCAACGGGAAAAAAAGTTTTATTGTTTTTTTGATATTTCTTTTTTCCCCCCCCTAAGATCTCATCAAGGTATTAGTAAAATTCCCATCAGTGACACGCACCAATGTTTGTTGTCCGTAGCTTATGCCTTCCCAGACCATAACCCCACCGCCATGTTCACTGCTGTTGACCTCAGCACACTGCTCACCCACACGATGCCAGACACGCTTTCCGTTATCTGCCCAGTACAGTGAAAACTGAAGAAAACACTTTCACAACATGACAGACCCCATTACAGGTGAGCGTTGCCCTACTCAAGTTAGGTTCCAAGGACAATTTGCAGTCTCGTCAAAATCCAGATGAAGTCAGCTACCACGCGATTGAGCTGAGAGTGTTTGACTTGCAGGTCCTGGGCTGACATGGTTAAACATGGTCTACGGTTGTGAGGCCAGTTCCCTCAAAACCTTAAAGTGGTATATTGTTGTGTGATAAAACCGAGTGGCCTGTTATTGTGACCAGTCTGTGCAAAAATCCAGCTGTTCAATTCTTTTAGGTGGAGTGATTATCTTGCAAAGGGAAGTGCAAAATAACACAAATTTAAACTAATTTGTGGATAAAAAGCGGGAGAAATACACTTTTTGTAGACAGAGACAAGTCTTAGATCTTTTATTTTTCATCATGAAAATTGCACTGATAATGCCTAAGACAACAGTGCAAACTAATTCCTGTTACCAACCAATCACAATCTGATCTGCAGAAAAGGCTTTTTCAATACCATTACAGTAGCTAGCTGCACTTTGGTGCAGTAAAATACATTTCTGGCAGGGGGAAACGTCTGCAGTGTGGTACTCCTTTGATCTCAGTGAAGCAATGTGCCAGCCGTGTATAAGTTTTTAAGTGTCTGGCAGTGTTGAAAGTAGAGGAAAGTTAAGATGTGAACTACTTCTGTCTAACAAATAAAAACAGGCATCGTCTATCACATTCCAGAAAAGAATATGATACAAATTATGTTAGCTTGGCATCTTAGAATAATACTAAGATAATACAAGGCTGCAAAACAATTGCAGTAATAAAAGTTTTTAAGAAACACAGCCAGGCAAAGAAACTAGTTTTGTGGCTAAGAAGTTAGACGTGCCCTCCGAGCACCCAGGTGTTTGTGCTTTAACTGTAACTGAAACTAGATTCCACGACCATTTTACTGACTTAGAAATGAATGAACCTGAAGAAATCAGGTGGCAGAACACATTGTTCACATGTTCCTTTAAATGAAGGAGGAGACAATCTCAACCTCCTTATGCGGAATTAATTTTTCCCGCCATCACCTGAACTATCGAATAATGACTGACACATGTTGAATACGTTTTTAAATTAGTGTGTTTATACAATACAGTTTTATGCAAATGTTTGTGAAAGCCCTTATCACTGTGATGGAACAAAAGTCAGTCAGGTGCATCGTTGTACAAAGGGAGTGAATGCAAACTCTCATGCATGATTTTCATCACGAAAGGGAAGTTGTAACTGAGCTGAAGCATCTTGGTATTTTTGCAATCCATCATCCTTTATGCAGATGCCAAAGAATGCTAAAAGACAAATATGTTTGGTGTATAGTTAGCTATTTTTTATCCTTGTCAACATTATTGTTATTGCAAGAAAAAATAAATAAAAACAACTCATGTTGCATGGTGATTAGGAAAACATTACAACAGAAACTAAGTGCATCTTGAGGGGAGATTCATTTCCTAGTTCAAGAAAGGATTTATGCCAATTTGGATACCGGGTCCTCTTTTCAAGTGCTCAGAAAATATCAAAATTTTCACATATGTAATTCTACAACTCCACCGGATGATTAAATATCTTACATACCTTCTTCCCTGCCTGCTTATCCACCATGGCTCCATCTCTGTCGCTCCCAGGTTTGGCCATGGTGCGGCACCTGACTAGCTGTGACAGCTACAGCACAGTAGGTTCATCATGCACCTGGAGCCAAAAAAAACAAAAAAAAAAACAGCAGCAATGAGAAGGATTTCAACTGTGCCACCTCGCAACCTAAAGAGATGACATGGCCAGAGTTTTTTTTTTTGTTTTAACTTTGTGTAAACAGGCTGTGTGTGTACCAGACACTGGCAAAAACAAAATGTATTTAAAAAAAACAATTCACACAGGTTAGGCTTTTAGCAACTAGAGCTAAACAAAGAGAAAAAGGTCACTTAAAACCAGAGAGAGATGAAATGGCAGCATATAGGCCTAAAACAGTATTACTACAAAGTGTAACCCAGCTGTGTTTCAGGGATTTTTATTGAAATTTCCATTCCACTTCTTGAGAGTGAACTTAAAAACATGGGCAGGAAACAACTACAAAAGCAGCATGAATCACAGCTTTAGGGACTCTTTAGGTGTCATCCCCCTTGTAGGATGTCACGGTGACCTACTCATCAGGAAAACGAAGATTTTCTCTGATGTGGTTTGTGCCAGTGTAGTAACACACCCAGCAGAGTCAATGGGGGTACTGTGGGCAACACTCAGCTGAACACCCACATGAAGCTGAAAAAGTTAGCATGTCACATGAAGTTCACCATATTCAGTCACAAGATCCTCTTCGCATTTACTCTCATTTACTTTGATACACTTTCTTAAAAACAGCTGATTTTACAGAAACGGCACAAATAGCATCTCTTGAAATGAAACCACAGGACCAAGGGTTTTCTCTGTAGCAAGAATCCTGAGATACACTGGTGATCGGGGGAGTCCCATTACTCAATATGCATCTACTTACAACTTCTTCAGAATTCATATAGTAAGAACATTCATTCATTATTTTTCCAAGGAAATAACTGGCACAAGTGTTTTATCTGTATTGCATTTATTCACACAGCAAAGCCAATGATAATGTCTTTGTAAATGTTGTCTACAAAATTCAAATGTATTCAATTAGACAGACATGGAAAAGCAGCCATTACCCCACATTCAAGAAGCTGGAACAATCAAATTGTGCGCCTACATGTGCTGTTTATATCTACATAGGCACTCATCCTGTCATTTAGGTCTTTGTGGCTATGGCAGGGACTGCAAATCACTAATCTTGCAAGGTTAGGCTACACACCACACTACCGTAGATCCAATACATGCAAGTTTAGCAAGTAGTTTGGTGAAACTAACAAGGATATAAAATAGAAATACCACCTTGCAATATGCATCCACCAAGTTGCAGCAGTAACAATGCAAAGGATGAAAAAGATTGCTACAAAAAAGCTACAAATTCTTTAACATGGACACATCACACATATCTTCAACCTGGCAGCACAGAAGATCTGTATAGTGACCACAGTAGAGGTAAAAGTGGATGCCCAAGATAAGTGTAAACAATTTAGAATCCAGTCCATCACATTAGACATTTGTGTGAAACTCTCAAAATTGGCTTGTTTTATGGTCAAAAAATACCTTTATATGGTCAGCAACCTTGACCTTTGGCCACCAAAGGTGAGTCAGTTCATCCTTAAATCCAAGAGGCCGTTTGTCCTCAGCTGTTGCCAATGAAAGCAAACAATTGCCTTGGAAATGGGGAAGACACTATTTAAAATGGTTGCTTTCTTCTTGTCATGCTCTTCAATGGCAAAAATGTGATGTTATAGTAGGAAGAGTAAAATATCTTAATGCTTGAGAGCCAAACAATCCTGTAGTCAGGAGTTGTACTTCATTTATAACCATGACATACAAATCAATTCATGCCTAGAGCTAATGGAAAAGACTTCTCAAAAAACGAGTCAAACATTTTGTTTCTCCGGATACCTTTACAACCTCTACTGATTCCTGAGTTATAGCACAGTGTTGACAGGTATCGTTTTTCCAACACGCAGCCTTGCTGCTCGGCCGGGGCCAGTGAGAGGTCCATCATTAGTCAGCAGATAGGCAGTATGCAGCAGCATTGTCATTCAGGCAGCTGAAAGGGAGAATTGAGCAGCCCACAGTGAACACGTTGGTGTAAAGAGGCTCGTGTATCGGGGGTATTAAAGTGGTATGGACAGTCCGGGACCAGACCAGAAAACAAACGCTGACAGGACTCCAATCTGGCCCAGAGACGAGGCGAGGAGGGTGTGACTATAATTACAAAGGTATTTGGGCACTCGCCAGTTTGGCAATCGCGTTCATTGCATTTCACGAGCAGCTTGGGGCTGCATAAGCCCCTGCGAGCTCTGCCTTAACCTTGGGCTGTTTTAAGTCTAGATCAAACCCAGCCTTGATGACGACTACAGTTGAGAGACTAAAGCCTAGATTAGTTTGACAGATCTTATACGGTGAAAGGTCTGAGCGATCAGAAAATTACCAAACCAATTTAATTCCAATGAAAAGGACCAAGGGTGTAAAAAAATGTAAATAAATTCATGGGTCACATAAGCAGGTGTGTATTACTAAAAAAACAGTTTTAATATAGGTCTAAATTAATAAAAACTGAGAAAGTGCTTATGGTAACGGAATACAGGAATAAACACTTTTTAAAGGAGGTAACCAGGGTTAGTTTGGGATTTCGAAAATTAAAACAAAGCATTACAGAAAATATATTTTGAATAGTTAAGATCGTATACAGCTATACATCAGTTTAATAATGAAAAGTGAGCAACCCAGTAGCTGATTGGTTAGGGTGCATACCACATGAGCATAGTAGGCTCTGAGTGGCAAGTCCCAGGGTCAAATCCCAGCTGGCTGGACCTTCGATTCATGCAACTTCTTTAGTCTCTTTCCCTCTAAGAAGGGCAAAAACTCTCACAATCTGAGTCCAATCCACTCAAAAAAGTTAGATTTTAATCGAAACCCCAAATGAGTATAATTCAATACAGTCTTACAAAGTAAATACTCCTGTTTTCTGGTAAAAAGTAAAATCAAAAGGAAAGTTGAAAGTATTATAGTATATCAGAGTATGATGATGTTGCTTTATACTACAAAGAACTGCCTTTATCTCAGATTACAAGTACAGATGAAATCAAACATTATACCAATATCTAATAACGAGCCAACCACTATCAGAACTATCAGAAATGGGAAGAACTGTACTTTTTTTCTCTTATTTGGGGGCGGGGGGAAGAGATTTTGCATCAAACTTCTATTCTAACATAAACAACAACATGGTAACTCATCGTAAAATAATTTTATCTTTTTCTGCTCAAGGGGCAAAGGGGGACTGGCTGTCCAACTTGCTCAGGCTACCTTGCAGCATGTTGTTGTCTGACTGGCCAAAAGCACTCTGCCTATGTGTAGCTTTCTGTGCCTCAGTGGCAGAATCAAATTCAACTAGACTAAAATGGATGAAATGTAAGATTCAATGCATATGCATATTTTAGAACAAGTCATACAAGCTTACAAGGAAGTCAAAATGCGTACATCTTCACAGGTCTGACAATAGAAGCATCTACTGTTTATTAATAGTGTATACTGTATAGTTCAGCCACAGTGACAAATCACAAATTATAATTCAACATTTTGAACCTCTTCCATAACATATTTTGGAATCCACCCTTAAGGATGAAAACTGAGCATTACCTGAAGCATCACTACTCTCATCCTCACCACAGAAAGGAAATGAGCTACAAACTCATTCCCCTGAACAATGAACAGGTCTTGAAGATCAGTGAAAAGTTCATCCACTCAATCAACTGCTGACCCATTCTGCACATGTCCACTCACCAAATTCTTCCCATTTTTGTCATAACAGTATATTCTGTTTACATTGGAAAGACGTAATGATAAGGAAGTTTACGCTATTAGATCTTCACTTGAAGCACACTATGATAAAAATTCATCTATGGTAAATTCCTCTTAAAATTACATTATTTTATTATGGCCACACCGGCCCCATGAACAATACAAGGGTTTTGTCCCTGTTGTAGATAAACCTGTATTTAATGCACAATCTGTGACCTGGAACTTTCTTTTCACAGTCTAGCCAAGTTAGATATAGGCCATTAATAGAAAATCTAAATCATCTCATGGGCCAGAAACTATTGTGCTGCAGGCCAGCTTGACATATGTGAAATAGACTGCAGAGTCATGCCTGTAAAAATGGTTAGAGATGTACTGTACTACAGAGAGATGAGACACCAGAGACACTCTGTTTCAACATCAGCAATATGGTAAATAATTCAGCAGTCAAGAAAACAACAATGAAGAGAAAAAATTAAATATACCAAGACTGCCACAAATTAGAGATAAGACCAATTTGATCCAATATCGGTATCAGCTGCTTGATGTATTTCACTCATTAGATATAAGACTGATATTAGTGATCCGTGTACAGATCCAGATCACTTATAGTCACAGATGCCGGAGACGTCCCGTCTGTGGCGCTCAAAACTGGCCCCGCCCTCAGAGAGAGAGGAGTAGAGAAACTGGTGCAGCAGAACGCAGTAGAGACAGACTATGGTTATTTTTATTATTTATCTCTTATGTGCACACATTTTATTTAGGCTCATTGTGTGAGTCTCTACTGCACTTCGCTGTTGTTCGGTGACTAGTTTCTTCTCTGCTCTCGGTTTCACCATATTCAGGGTTGTGTGTGGGGCAGAGAGAGGGAACCAGGTAAAGGACACTCATTAGATACAATAAGTGCTTTGTCGGTAATAAGCAAATGAGAGGAATTTAATTCATACAAAAGATGAGCAGTCACTGGAGGCATGCTTCTAAAACTGTTTTTGACTTGTCTTCAGCTCAATTTCTGTCTGCATGTGTTTTTTTTTGCTCTTTCATCAAGAAATACTGTGTAATGTTATATAATAATCGTTAATAATAAAAAAGAGCTCTGTTGTACTAAAAAGAAAAAAGGAGATTGCTGCATCTGTACCACACATTGCACAATTTTAGTATGTATTTTTCTACTATTTTTTAAATAAGTTAATAAATAAAAAGGCACTTTAAATTCTCTAAATGCAAGAAGTGCTCAAAATACTAGTTTTATCCCACCACCAGTCCTAAACCAAAATATACTGAGGTTATGGTGGGGAAAAAATGACAAAAAAACAGCAAGTCTTTACATAAGAGAATATGTAGCATTTTTCTTCTGCTCAGCTCTAAGACACATTATCCTTCTGTCAGAATTTCTGAAATAATGTACTAGTTTGTCATGTTGTCACATTGTTGGACAATCAAAATATTGTGGCTATCAGAATTTAAAAAAATGTTTAACTCCAAATACACACATTAAGTTTAGTGTGCTGGGCGCACTGGTTCTTTTGCAAGGCAGATGTCTCTGTATTTATTTATAACCTAGTGTTCTTGCACTTTAACTCCACTGGTTCCTGACTAACAACAATAACAACCATTTCCCTGTAGTGCTGGAGCATGTTGGCCCTGACAGCGGAGCAGCTGCTTCAGTGCGTGGCCTTGCGTGAGCGTAGCGGTTTGGGGGGGCGGGGGGTGTTGAGGAGTGTGTGTGTGCGTTGTGGCGTAGCTGGGACGGATGAAAAGCACACACAGTACAGTAACCTGATCCACTGACTGCAGGACAGGACAGGGAGGGAAGTAGGCTGAGAATAGCAGCGAGTCTGACATGCAGAGTACGCCACAACTACTAACGACAGCAGCGACATTAATCGACTACAGCTTCCAGAATATTGCCTGCTGTGTGCTCACACAGTTCTCACACACACAGAAAATACATGTGATTCCCCCCACTCTCTCATGTGGCTGCACTTACGCTTGCACACACAAAGGAAACTAGTGAAAAACAAGCTCCAAATACTGTATGTCACGGTTAAAAATATCAACCAAATGGTTTACTCTCACAAAAAGCCTATATGAAATCCACAGTACAGCAAAAGGCATTTTTTTTCCTACAATAGGAGGCAAGCAAATTCTGCAACGCTCTCAAGGAGACACACTACGCCTGCTGCGACAGTAAACAGCCGGTCACGTGGTTGTGGTCCTGTATGCCGTCAGGCTAAATGATGGGGGAGGTCTCTCTCAGCTGCGCATCCACTACCAGCCCTCGTCTCCTCCTCCTCCTCCTCCTCCTCCGACTCTGTAATAAGTAGCAGGACAAAGCCAAGCGCAAAGACCTGATTACTGGGAATACTGAAGAGGGGACGAAGACGCAACAATACCTAGCAAAGATCCAGCCATCTTTAGCATGATGACGCACAGACAGACTACAGCACACGTTTATGCTGTGCAGACGTACCAATATGCAAAATTTAAATACCTCACACTATGTACGTCAAATCTTCGTGTCCAATTATTTTCCCTTTTGAGAAACAATAAGAAAGTCCTTATCTTCCATATATCAGCTTTCAAAATTAGTATTAAAATAATGTTGAACCAAACAATTGAATTAGTTTCTACATAATTAATAATTCACTGTATTTATATCATATGTGTAATACTTAATGCTATAATAAAATTGCAATAAAAAAAGATCTGTTTAACTGATTGAATATATGATATTTTCATTAAGTCAAAAATGAATTGAATAAAAATGTTGCAGCATAAACTTTAGCAATACATAGCTCACACCCATTGTCTGCAGTATAACATATGGATGGTAGAACAGACTTTAAAATTTCAGGCACAACACCAATGCCAGCTGTCCTCCTACTGTCCCTGGATCTTCTGAACTGGGGGGCATTTTTCGACATGGGACAAACAAACATCAAGTGACACTGGATGCCTCAAGGCATCTGTTCACCTCTCACTACCCTAACCCCAGACAGACAAAACACGCCTCTTCCAACCAGAGTGTCTGGCCCTCATGCCAGTGGTGGTTTGGTTGCATAAATGAAGCAGCCATGTTCCTGGGAAGCAGCAAGAAGCTCTTTTTGAACATTTTCCTCAAAGGATGTATAGACAGACACCAACCAGCTGTACGTCAAGCATAGCATTTTAAGGTGAATAAGAACAAATCAGTAAATTGAGTAATAACATGCAAATTTAACTTCATAAAGTTCCAAGCATTAAGCCGTTGCAAGACCCACACATAATGCACTTTATGTCCTAAATGTGTATTCTTATGTAAGATTGAGTGCTGAACAGCCTTACCCATCACTTAAAAGCTTCCATAAAAACAGGAATAAACTTAAATTCACCAGGGAGAGGCTCTGGGCATGGCTCTCACACAAATCAAAAGCCTCATAAAATAGCCTAATGTTGATACATGAGAGGCGTGAATAGGGTTAAATTTACTAGCCAAAGAATAAGGCTCAGTGCAGGGCTCAGTGCAGGGCTCACTAGGACACGCCCATTAAACTGGTCGGACAGAGTCTGAGAGCCTTAAGAAGCCTACCGCCACCGCTCTGAATGTAGGTTAATGATCAGATACCCAAGCAGCGAACAGGAACAATGAAGCCTTTACTGCTGATTATGGGTTAAAAAAGGAGGGGGGGGGTATGAGAGCAAAAGTTAGGACCTAGGCGTGGGTCTTGTTCTTTTTTTCCCCAACCTCGGCACCAAACTCACATGATCTGATCTAAACACTGGGGTTATATAGCCTTTCACCTTTTAAGGAAACTTAAAAAGATTTTCATACTATTTTGTGGAGCAACATAAATGGCAGTGTGTGGTCTCATCAAGACAGGGCATTTTCTAAATAATAAAAAAATATTAAGTAAATTATTTGACTAAGTGCCTTAACGTCTTTGGACAAAGTTCCCCCTTCATCATCAAAAATCATAAATTTTTCCCCCCCTTCTTTCAATGGAGGAAAAGTTTTGACATGGCCTAGCAGAAACAATGTAGGCAACATTTAAAGCCCTAGAAGTTCAGAAGCCACACATCAGTACGAAAAGGGATGTCATAACCACCAATAAATACCATCTACTGGATTCCATATGAGCAACTATTATCTGAAAAACCGGGAGGGAAATGTTGTGTCAGTTTTCATTATGACATTCAAGACATGACTACATCGACACCTGTCACATCCTATTAAGAGCGGCGAGATGTCGATCCGATCACAGGCAGATACATGGCAGCCCATGCTGTTCTGAAACCAGAGTAAGCCTTGGCCAGGGCCACTGTGTAAAAGGTGACGCAGCATCTTTGTGTCTTCAGGCTGAGAGAAATATGAAGATGAGTGATCAAACAATCCCTTTGATCGGCGGTCATAAAACAGCTAAATTTATGGGATGTACAGGTGGATATACAGGTCACGGTTACTACAAACCACACCATAATTTGTAATAAAGTAAACAGCATAGGTCGAAGTGATCCCAACATAAGTAATCACATTTTAGGCTGGCAAACACTTAATAACATCTTGGCTTTTATTGCAGCTTTATATGTTGCTAGATAGCTTAGACAATTGAATAAATCGACTTAATTATGGGGCTACAACCAACGATCATTTTTTAAAATAATTGAACAATCTGAAATAAATATTTTTTATTAAAAGACAAAAAAATAATCTTATTTGAAAATTATATTAGCAGATACCCGACAGTAAGTTGCTATTCTAATTGGGCTGGTTGTTTGACAAGCAACATTTCCATGCATACAAGCCCTTTTTGAATGACCCTTTCTGTAGTCAGCAGGTGCAGACTTGATTTCTATAAAAGTGCTGTCATACTGTATCAGGTCTTATATTCCTGGTTTACATATACAGGCAAAACACTATTTTAAACATTATTAGTTTTTAAGAAATTAACATTTGTTGCAACCATTGGCAGTACTTTAAGACTTCCACTGTTAAGCTGAAAGACAACGCTACAGACAATGCCATTTTTCAAAAACCGTTTTGTCAGGACGGAAAGCTACTTAGAAGATACGTAATATATTGTTAATCAACTTCTACTTCTGGCAATGGAATGACAACAAAACTACGGCTTAGGCCTAAAAAAGTTAGGTGAGCTCTGTCAATCATATCAAAGATACTTAGTAGTAGCCACTTATTCTAGCCCTCAGATTGGTTACATGGTGTGTGTGTGTGTTGTGCACAGGTGATGCGAAATTCAAGAGTACAAAAGTGTGGGTAGATAAGAAAAAGGGTTACTTGAATGCTGACTACAGCTTTCAAATGCCATGGCATTGAACAAAGCTTCAAAATATTTCGGCCAATACAGAAGGAACTCCAAAATAAGTATATCTGCATTTATTTTATTACAGAAAATTTGACCCCAACAGTACAGTAATCAATATAGAATCAATAATTCTAAATATAATACTGTACTGTACACGGTCCATGAATCAGTACGCTCTTGCAAAATTCTGCATTTTCAGTGTTGCAATTAACTTAGTCTGATGCAACAATAATTGTAGAATGTGAGTATTACCTTGAACATTTTGGCAGTTGACTATTTAGCTGTAGCATGCCGTAACATGCAAGCTGTCACTCTACCAGTAGCCTAGTTACATGTAGCGTCACTGTTGTCAGAATGTCAAAGAAGATACCCAACACTAACAGAGTGAAATACTATCGTTAAAATATGCAATATCGCGTTTCACCATCCCCCTCCCCTCTCTGTGGCAGTCGCAACTCACTCCTCAATAAAAAAAAAAAAGGTTTCTGATGTGGTTAAACTAATTGTATGTACCAGATCTGAGAAAAAAAACATTTAAATATAATAGTAAAGGAAAAGTATTGCCGTAAAAGTTGTGGTTTGGACCCTCTGACTGACATCATTTACATATGACATCATTAGATTATCAATACTGAAGCATCCGTGTTAGAGCAGCATGTTACTGTTGAAGCTGCTAGAGGCGGAGCTCGTTTCAATTGCTTGTCAGCAGGTGTCCTGGCTCCTTCCATGAAAGAGAAAGGTTGTTTTCCTTTTCCGCTATGCTTTCAGTAATAGAATGCCAATGAGGCATTCTTGGCTGTTCACAATTAAAATAACATTCAAGTTTTATTTTTTTATTAAAACTTTTATCCCCCCCCCCACTTTTCCAAAAAGGTACATACACATCCCTACTAAATAGGGCTTTCTGCCTCAACAGAACAAAATCTCTAGTAACACCAACAGAAATGTACTATGACTATTTTATGTCTAAATGGCTGCTATGGGAAGGTTAACTTCTCTTGTAATTAACTATTCAAAGGATATGGCTATGTACTAAGATCTTAGGGTTAAACTGATGGAAATGAATATAAGCACAGACCATGAACATATTTTTCAAAAACACAAAAAAGGCTCAAGGTCACTGTACTTTCATACACAAAGAGATGCAATGAATCAAATCTAAAGACAGTAAAATTTACAAGTTTCGCCAACATTTGGAAAAAGGTCACAGGAGTAGCACGTATGAGAGGAGGATGTAACAAATCAAGAGACACAAGAGAAATAGTCACGTGAAGAAAATACTCATTAACCTATTTTGCAGCAGGAGGGTCCTTAGTCCTCAGAAAGCATGGTCATTGAAATAGCCTGAGTAAACAGGATATGACCGCTTTCTTTGGCATTAGTAAAGTGAAAGCAGCCCAGCAGCGAAGAATGCAAACCATACGCCCATTGTCAAATTGCCCTTTTCTTCCCTCTACTATCAACACAGTTTTATCTCTTACTGCTCATTCATAAAAGGAAACTTAAAAAAGGGAGCTCATAAATAATCGAAAGCATAGAACACTAATATTACAACCCTCTCCTTCTTCCTCCCCTTGCTTCTGCATTGTCATGCTGTATTCAGACTCCTCGGAGGTCACAAGCTCTCAAATTGTCAGTCTTTAAAAGCACATGGGGGATTATCAAGGCAACATCATCATGAGCTGCAGCCATTACACACATAGATACCGCACTCAACGTACCAAACAAATCTACACACATTCAGTTGATGGCAAAGGCTAGCACATGTTGTGTAATCAGGAGGCTCCACCCTCTTGACACACGCACGCACGCACACTTGCTAGGCCTCTCAAAGATGCAGATACTACAGACTGCAGATACTCAGGCCTGGTTAGATCCTCCTATCATGAAGGACACTGGTACAGTCTCATTTAAACTGCAAAGCAATTAACATGGTATACAACTTAAAGACAAAGTGCTCCAAAGCTGAATATAAATCTGTTTGTAATAAGAGGTTGATTTTCTCTCTATGTTTGGTATTTTTTAATTTACAACCTTTTCAAATGTAATTCTATCTTCTATATAATCAAGTTAGAATGATTTCAACACAAGCACCCGTATCATGAAGGCCTGGTCTTCACTTTGTCAAGAGGGATGAGAGAACAAAAACTGAACATTTTGGGGGTTTCCCTTGAAGATATAGCATTGGCGTGATCAGTCACAACAGGAAAAGTAGAAATGAATTCATGCTATTAATGTTAGAGAAAAGAAACCATACTTTTGTAACTTCAACAGAAACACATTTTTTAGACACAGAATAATAGAAGATTTCAGACAGCTAGGTTAAATCACAAACCAAACAATTCTTGAATCAATGAGCATCATATACTGATTCATACTGATTCTCCTAACATTCCACCTGGAAAAGACAGCAGAGTTCACAGGGGTTCACATTTAGGCCTACCAAAGTGGGCCTAAATGACCTCCCCTCCCCAAAGTGTTTTATTTGAAGAGCAATTATTAACTCATCAGGTAGACTCAGGATTACCAAAATCCGTTCCAATAATTGCTATACCACACCATCTACACCACTTTGTGAAGTTTGTTTTCTGCTCTGCCATCTCAAATTTTCCTAATCTTCAGCTTTGCAGAACTTTCCAGTTTTATTAAATATACCTCTGAGAAATGGATATTACACAAGGTTTGGTCAGTCAATAAACAGACTATTTTTGATACAAAAAACAGAAAAAAAATAAAAATATAGGGCTCAAGTTTATTTATTATCCATTAGATGCCATGATAACTACAAAACAAACCAGTCACAGTAGAAAATACACAACTCTAAAAGCAGCATACTACTGCAAATACTGTATGCCCTTACATAATTGTTCCTGCTTTACAGAACCTTGGTCAATACCCTATTCTCTTACTAAGAGGCTTATAGTCTGTCTGGAAAGACTGTAGTATGCATGGTATGGGTTCACAGTTATACTGTACATAGGTCTTGCTTGTCGCAGGGTTTAGAAAGTAATCAAATGTTTCAAAGGTTCAAAACTAAATGAGCAAATCTGTCATTTCAGTGAAGATTGTCTATGATATACTTCAAGTGTGGCAGTTTCTTTTGGCAGTATATATATATTTTTTTTTACATGCATCAGCAATGGTGGTACACAAGATGGATGAACTGCACATAGATTATGTGAAATTATGGCAACAATTTAACCCTACCCTCACCTGATTTTCATGAGCTGGCAAAAATGTAGGGGAAATCAGATGCAACCAGACATGTCACTCACAGTGCATTTCGGTGTGATTTGAGGATGAATGTTGGCACTGTGTGTTGCCATGGTAAATGTAGAAAATAACTAACCCAATCTATTACTTGGCTTAATGTCCAACATCAGTCCATGCCTATGTTGCACTGCTTCTTCTAGCAGACCTGTGGGGCACCTGCAGCAAAGTGACACCAGGTCAGAAAAGGAGAGGAGGCAGCTCCAATATGGGTCATTTTCCTGCTGCCTCCATTGCATCACCTTCTCTCTTTGCATCCCTTGCTCCTATCAGACCACCACTGCCGCGGTTTCATACGGCTCCACCCTCCCCTGTTTCCTCAATCTTTCTAACATATAAACAGATTAACAGAATGAAAACACACATTAAATCCTTTAGCACAGAGAGAACTGCAACGGAAACCTCCTCCGTTGCTCTGGGCTAATTAATGATGATCAAAAACAGACAACAGGTTAACAAAACAGAAAGTGTCATCACATTTAATTTAGTTTAACTGATCATATTAAATCGTTGAAATTCTTAAGTTTGGTTAACAGTTAATTAGTAACATGCCTATGAAAGAGTTTTTCAACTCAAAGTGCAAAACAAAAAGACTGCATTGTATTGCATCATTTGACACTCGTAGCAGTCCTCAGACATAGTGATAGGAAAGACGGTCAAGGTACTATAACAATGCCAATTCAAGGAGAAAACGTGATAATCATGCTGCTTTTCAGGAACCCTATAATACATGTTTATGCCTTCAAAGGGGGAAAAGCATATGTATCTTTTAATCTTGAAGATTTTTTGTGATAGTGTAATCAGAATTTGATATTGAAAAGGTAAACAATATTTTTGCTTTATCATATCTGTAAAATTATCATTACTACTAAATAGATGCCTACTACTTCAACTAAAGTGGTTGTTTTAGGAACCCAAACATTTAAAACAAGGTGGCAGTCACTGCAGTTTTGCTGTACTGCATTGTATTACATTCTGCAGGCAGATGTTTTTGTAGTTACTTAGTGTATGTGCACCTTTATGTTACTGTATAGTTATAGGGTTTAATATTCTTAACCATTACATCACAAAATAGTAATCTCATAAAGTCACATACCAGCACTGAATTCAAATACATGAACCATTACACATTTTGATATATAATTAACCATCTATGATATGATAGTATCAGAACTGCATAAGAGTAAAAAGGGGGATTTTGGTGGTTTTAGAGGTTTAGAGTTGTAGTTTACACAGGCAAAATGTGCTTTAATGTCTTGGTCAAAAACTAGCATAAGACTTGCTGATGGAAAACATTTCAAACTCATTGCAGGAAATAATAGAAAAATACTCCTAGGCCCAAGAGTGTATGTGATATATCACAATATCAATTATACATCTACTTACTATAACTATTAAAACTGTGAAACACCTCATTCATTCTTAGCCAGATTATATCTGAGGAGTTCTTAGTTACAAGATTAACTTGCAGGGTCTATTGTTCTTTGTGTTCTGTGATTGTAGTTGAAAATTAGGATATACCCAAATGACAATGATTCAAAAAACTAGTTTAGTAAAGAGTGCATTTGATGGCACATTAACAAAAAGCAAATCCAACCACATAAAGTACCACTATCTACAAATTGGCTGTACAGAAAAACCAATAGACTGTTATACTAATGTCAGAAGTATACAATTCATATCTTCTCTTTTTTAAGGAGATGAAGGAAATATGTTGATAATGTATATCTGCCATTGGCTATGAATATGGACGTTTTAGTTTGTTGTAGTACCGCTACATAAACTGGGAGATCCAGTGTTAGTATGTCTGTTAGCTGTAAATATATTGAATAAATAGGCTTTCATAGCTTTCTCTTTAGGCATCAACATTGCAAATTAGCATGTTTTTCTTTATAATAAAAAGACTTGTGATTATATCTTATTATCATATTATTTAAGCATATAATCAAGGATTATATGTCATAGAGGCAGTAAGTCGTGTTTGGATGTCAAAACATGCATTAGTATGCAGGTTTCAATACACCACTGAGTACTCAACCACAGGCACTTCTATTGATTAGTTTCTCTTCACTGAGTTAAGGTGTGATAATTAGTGAAATGACTAAATGTAGTTTTTAGTTTAATCAGAGTTGTAATCTGCAAACACCCAGTTTTCAATGCCAAATTGTTTTACACCTCTGCCTTTATAGCATCTTAAAATGAATTTAGAGTATATGAGTGTTGCCTTCACAAGCCAACCGTTTTTTTTTTCCTGGATTATCTGATTTGTTGTGTTCACCCTCTGTGGCAGATAATGCCTTTAGCAACTGGTACAACATTAACAATACCAAAATTATAATATAAAATGGCCAAGAAGAAGATGGTTTAAGATGTTTTCCAGTGGTAAGGAAAATACTCCTTTTTATGGCTTTCCTGCCTTTTCTTGTGGGAAAAAAGGTTTATTTTATATTACTCAGTAAATAATTTTTAGAGGTAAAATAAGATTTTATTTCCATGACTGTGCTTATAATAAAGGTTTTTAAAAAATATATGATATCTCCATGGCAGTATATCACCCTCTCGACATGAATATCAACACCAGATACATACATTTATCTAATTCTGTGACATTAATAACATTTAAAAATATATATATATTAACTACCACGATTTGGTATTACTTTTATTGTATGGCAGGATTTCACCAGATCAAGTTAAGCGTGTGTAAATGTTTTCTCTATAAAATAGCTATATTAATTTTTAGGTTGACGTTTTGTTGGCTCAGAGTGGTCGTTGCATGGACAGCCATCTAAAAATAGGCAGCTTTTGTATCAGGCAACATATCCCCAAGATGTCACAGTCATTGGCTTGGAGGCGCAAGCTCCTACATATTCAAACTATGCTAGTTCCTTGTGTGTCTCAGCGAATCTGAATAATATTTTATAACAGATTTGGCAGCTATTATTGCTACACAACTGGACTGGGTGTAAATAAACGGTGGCGTATCATTGCAGACACCACCACCCACCTCACGGTAATGTCGCCCGTACTTGCCTTCAATGCACAGCCAGCATATGTTGTTGAGCGCTAAAAATGTTCAACTTTCAGGGTTTGTAAACATAAGAAGCGGATATATATTTCACGCCATATCCTGAAAATCCGCTCCAAAAATAAACGTGTTCCTTGATGACAGTGCGGGATCAACATAAAAGAAAAAACATGTGTCATGTTTAATAGCAAAATTCAACACGAGAGCACAGGCTGAGACAAAAGCCCACTGCAGCCCCTTCACTGCCCTCACAGAGTCCCCCCTCCTCCCCAGCGCTTTATCTAGCTAGCTAGCGAGCCCGTTTGCAGCCTCTGCTTCACCCCGACATTTTCCTATCGGTTTGCTGTGCGCTCGTTTTTTTAAAGGCGGCTAAGTATTAAACGTGAATAACTGTGAAATTTCCGTTAGCGCCATATAAAGCGCTCAATGTGTGTAACCCACGTGGCACACAACTATACAGAGCCCACGCAAACACATAACATTCCATTTTCGCACGCAGTTTACGTCAAATTAGCTTAACGCTAGCCTGCTCTGTGTAGAACTTAGCCAGATGGCTAACTAGGATATTCACCCTCACGATACGAGAGGCAACAACCTGGTTTTGCACTTACCTTTAAACTGGGTTACTCGTTTCCACCGACTCATTCAAGGCTCAACTAAATGTGAATATTGCGCAATATAAAAAGGTAATTCCTAAATACTGGACGTTAACCGTAGCCTACGGCTGTGTGACGTTCATCGCTGGTTTTGAAAACATCGCAGCCGTTCGTCGCTCGTCCTCTCCGAGAAAAACCCAGCAAAACATACAAGCACCACTCCCATTGGTCGAGGAGCGCCACGTGACCGCCTGAGCCCCAACCGAGCTTATAAGGTCTCGTCTCGTCTGCTGGATATACTGTAGATGGGTATGTGTCAAACGATTTAACTCTTCATTTTGTCAACGCTATGAGTTAACCGACGCTATTAAGGTTAAGAATAGTCGTTGTACTGTCAGATTGTGTCAACGTGTGGCGTTTTAGAACACCCGCCGATGGCTTTTAGCGTCTGAAATTGGACTGAAAGGCAGTAAATGGGCACTTGACGTCATCTTTTCCGCTGCTGTGTCTTTGCGGTCAGTGGGAACTTTCTCGAAGATCACGGCTGAGGTTAACACAGGAATGACAGTTTCATTTCTATTTTTTGATCTCGGCTACCTCTTTTGGCCACATTTTCATTAATAAACCCAGTTTCGTCCTCTTCTTCTTCTTCTGCCCGCCAATTCTTTGTACCGGCCCAGCTTTGAATTGGTTGCGCAGTGACATTTGCATCGTGGACATTGCGCGCATGCGTCATGGTGCATAATATTATATGTTGCAGAGCTTGAAAGTCGCAAGAGGAAACCGGGGTGGGGGGGAGGGGCACCGGCTAGACACGAAAACGCCACCGGGGCGGGATGGAAATGACAGGAGCGGTTGCAGGAAGAGGCTATGTATGGCAAGAGGGTTTATCACACAATAGCGTGACCGGGTTAACCTTTCTGATATCTGCAGTTAATATACGACTACACAAAACTAATTTAGAATTTCATTACATTTTTCACTATAAGCTGCTGTTATAGGATTATTAAGACTTGAGGTCCTATTTCCATCTTAAATAATTTTTTTAATGTTTTTAACACCCCAACGCTTCGAAATTTAACTACATTGAAATTTGCAGTGTGGATTAAACGTGTTGTCATCATTAATCATGGACACTCTTGCCAACAGGCTGTAGCCACATTTTCGTTTTCAGTATGTAAATTTTAGATCACGACTAGTTAAAACACATCTGACACATTTAGTTATTCCAGACTGGTTCATATTTCTTTTAATATAATTTGGAATATTTGAAATACATACAGAAAGCAAGTCATCTTGAATGGCTTGACTTTGTTATCTGACACTATATGTCTTGCATATCTCTTTGCACAACCAAGTTGTTTTATGAATAACTGGTTTGAAATCTTTTGTGTGGCATAAATGTAAAAATACTGTATTTGGACATATCTAAAATGAGCAAAATTACTTGGTGTATTCTAGCTAGTATCCTGACCTCTGACTGGTCACTGTAATTGTGACTTGTCAAAATACATTTCTATATTACTGATCTTCAGGTGAGAACTAATAATATACTTAATATAATATACTTCAATTTGTATAGCAAACATCCTTCATGCAGAAATACAACTCAAAAGACTGTCTTGCTGGAGGACTGATATAGCATTGACTATTAAAATTGACAAACTGCTTGTCTTCTACAGTACAGTCATGTGGTAAAGCTAAGTGGCAATTAAAATAATAAATTAAGTTTTCCCTAAAAGGTTCCTGTATTTAAAGTGCAGTCCTCAATTGTTTGTTGGAGTCAGCTAGATTAGCCAAATTAGTTCAGAAAGTAGCCTCGTGTAACCACAAATATTTTGGACCAGGAAGACATGGCCAAATATTTGGACAAAAAAAATCCCATATAGATCTGTAATTCTTCCAAACAATGCCTTTTAGGATACCTAATTTAAAGTCCGTATATGCATTTATCAAACTCTACAAAAGGGAAAATATTTAAAATCTATCCTATGTCACAATTAATTATATATCCGTGCAGTTATGTTTTCGCTGATAGAATCCCTGTGAGTGACACACTGACACCTAGAGCACAGGTACATGAACAATTTATTTACATCATGTGTTAAAACATAATAGCAGGTTCAGGGACAAGTTCCTTATGAACAAATGCAGTCTACGGCCATAGAGGTCTACAGGTCTGCTCTTACACCGAAGCCTGGCCCTTTAGGAGGCTCTGTCAGAGAAGTTAAACCACCAGCAGGCTCACAGGAGAAGCGACCATTCCTATGGAAAAAGAAAATAGGTCTTAACTTGCAATCAGTGTACATTTCACAGCGAGTTCTACAAGTGAAGTTTTTTGATTTATTATTAATTCATTTTTTAAATAAAGCAGTGATATACCGTTGCTGAGATATAGTTAGCACCCAGAATAAAATAATGAGACCTTGGATGAGCATTTTGAACAAACCTTGGCCCTGGTGGTGGGACTCTGCCTGCTTTAAGTTCATCAATTATGTGCTCAATATCCTTAGGGCTGAGGTCCTCCTGAAAACAAGACGAAAACAGGATAAATGAGAAGAAAGCAGCAGGAGTTCACTGCTTTTTAATATTAGTGCTTCAACATGCATATGAAGACCCTCTTATCCCCTTGAAGCCAACATTAAAGAAGGAGGAGGAAAGTTCAGGACAAAATATCACATTTCTAATTCAATGAGCTACTGATGATTGTAGCCAATTCTAAATAGCAAGAACTTTTTACATCATTAAATTAACCAGGTTAAATAATTACAATTTCTTTAATAATAACTTATATAATTGAATCAAAAATATTTATTTTTCCAGGGATAACAGATTTCAGAATGATTTCCCACCATAAAGCAGCAGGTAATTTGGTACTGTCACTAATTTGCTCAAAGCTGCATCCGTTTGTGACATTATATGGTCTGTTCTTGTTTTGTGGCTATTAAAACTCAATATCCTGTATTAATGGATTAAATGTTAATGTGTTGCATGAAAAAAAAAATTGGTTTAAATTGGCAGCTAATTAAAATCCACTACAATCAGCGCTCAAGGAGGTTAAAAATGTGCCAAATAACTTCTAATTTGTTTTTAATTCACACCCACGTTTTTTTTTTTTTATTATATTATTTTTTATTTTTTCACACTTGTTGGCACTTATTACAAAGGTCTGCATACTTCATTTTTTTATATTTCATATAAATCATTATATTTAAACCCCCAAACTACCAACCTATTACACATTGATAACTGTGCAGTTCCACAGCTGTTACCTCAGTCTTAAGCTTCTTGTTTCCAGATTTAGGAGCACTGTCCAGACTAACATTCACATGCTTTTGTTTTAAACTGACCTTCTCAAATAAATTAAATGCATTTAATTGAAGACTGCATTCATTTAATAACCAACGAGTCCTAATCATTCACATAAAATGTAGTAAAGCTCCAACCTTATGCTGTACTATCCATGCTTTCTTCCTTTATTGATAGGCTAAGCAATTTTGGGTGTCACAGAAAATGCTTCCTTTCTTAGTTGAATTTAGTTACCCTATCTAAATTTCCCATGGTGATTAAATGCCATTTTAGTTTCACGTGATGTTTAACCACAAATCTAAAAAAAACAAGCTTTTCATATCACAATTTGTCCAAACAAGGCCATAGATGGAGACAACAGCAATATTATAATAAAGTTAAAATTGATTATTTTTCCTGATAGTTTCCTTTATTTCCTCTTTGATTGGTTCTGTCAAGCAAAATGTGTAGACTGTATCACACCTGCAAAGGCTTCTAGAACTAATACATAAAAAAAGGTGGCATTCCTGAGATACACATTCTTTACAAAACTCATTTCAGCCTTTAACCTATTTTTGTAAATTTAGTTATAATGTTCAGTAACGAAGCCATCTGCACAGAGTAGTCAAGCACTCACATAATAGTTGTCATTGATCTGGACCATTGGAGCATTCACACAGGCACCCAGGCATTCCACTTCTATTAGTGTGAACATCTTGTCTGGAGTAGTCTCTCCAACCTTGATACCTGTGGAAAAACAAATAAAGGCATGCTTTATATATGGCTAATCTCCTCTGGCAAGCTGCAGATTGAGTTACTGAAACACCAAATATATGTAACTCAAGCGGCACCACCTGATATTACACATGGCTGTAACACGATCTGTGACTTATAATAAAAAAGTATAACTGCAGTACTTGGTTGAAAGTAGAAACAGACTGATTTGTTTCCAGTCTCACATGGCTTGTTGTTCTTTTGTGCCGAAGCGCATGTTTATTTGAATACCACTGATACCTGTATATTTACATGTTTCTTCCTCATCTCTGTTTATCTCAAATATACACAATAAAAACAATTTTGTTTTTTCATTTGCGTTTTCATCTCTTCATTGGTGACTGCCATAAAATGGAAAAACTGTGTCATACCCAGTTTGTTTTGGATGGCCTCCAGGATGCTGTCTGAGTTACAGAGCATGCAGGGAGTTGTTGTGCAGATCTGAATGAAGTATTTTCCCACGGGCTGACGCAGGAACATTGTATAGAATGTTGCTACTTCATATACTCTCATTGGAGCTACTCCCAGCACCTCGGCGACCTGAATGAAAAGAAATGCAGACATTCAATGAGGTTCCCTTGCCTGATACAAGACATGCTCGTAGGTTTTCTGCATTTAAAAAAAAAATTAAATTGGCATCACAAAGCTATAAAAAAAAAAAAAAATCTTCTGAAAAATAACTGCCTTGTTCATGACGGAGATGGGGAGCCACCCGTGTTGTCTCTGGGCTAAATCCAACACGGGGATGGTCGCCGCTTGTTTGTGTCCTTCAGGGTACATTGACATGATCGCCTCAATCCTCTACAGACAAAATAACAAAAGAAATGTTACCATGCATACCTGCAGAGACATTTTAAGAGAATGGCTGAAGTAAACTAAAATTAGAAAATATCCCCTATTTGTTCATGTTTAAAGTTAGGAGGTATCTTTACTGTCCAATATTGCAGACTGTAAACGTTAAACAAAATATAGAGAGTAACACTCCAGTTTTATGTTAATCTTTTTTAGAAATACAGATAGAAAAAAACTTTTTTCTTCAGATCAAACTAGTGTGACAGGCACAGACTAGAAAAAGGATGTGGGAACAGATCTCCATATAATTGTCTAAATAACAGCATCTGGATTTTTATTCATGAGTTTTGCAAAAAAAAAAAAAAAAAAAAGGCATCTTGAAATTGTGATTCAGATAGGGAAACATCCTATACAGCAGATGGCTTTAAATAGAAAAAAAACATCATTGCATCCCTTCGTGTACTGCTCAAATCAGATGTCAGCCTTACCCGTTTATTCTCCTCAGTGAACTCAAACGGTATGTCAGCGTTGTTGTCAGGAGTATCTCTGTGCTAAAACAGAAAGACCTTCATGTCAAGAGACAATTAAAATTGTCAACATTGCCTTGTACAACACATGTAGAATTGTCCTTAGTCATCTTTAACATTATAAAATAACAATATCAATGTATATATAAGCCTATCTGATAACAAGCAACAAATATATGTAGTTGGTATTAAACATAAATTTTAAAAATAAATTAATCCCTGCATATGAACAGCATCTAAGCCCAGAGGTGAAAAACGGTCCTAACCATCAGATTATGGAAAACATCGTGGTAGTTCAACCTCTGTGCACAGTGCCCCCTTGTGTGCAGTAAAAGCCATTTATGCAAGAAGAAGCATCTTCAATGGATTGTTAAGAGATTCAAATTGATATAATGGTGTTTTCTTTTTTTAATTTTATGTCAAAAACAACAATCCTGCATAAGAAGTGATTCAAGGAAAATTAAAGTAAATGATTTTCCCTCCAAACATAGTTCAAAAACATATTTATTATCAAGGGACTATGAAACCATGGCAGGTTTCCATAACATAACAGCATCACTTGCGATGTTTTTGTTGCAGAGGAAGGCTCTAATAGCCTGTAAAGGCAGCTCCCAGGATAAATTAGGAGGTTTTGGAAAACGGATACCTTTGAGATTGTTTCAGCCAGAATCAAACCTAACTTAGCAACAAGTGATGTATTGATCTTTACACAACATAATTTAATTGGCCAACAATTTTAGCAACCAACAGGAATGAAACAATTGAGCACCTATACAACACAAGTAAAAGTTATCTAAATTAAATCCCAAAATCTTTATTCAATATTCATGGATTTTACCTGCATATATGTTAAAGTTGCAGGGGAAAAAGTGACGATACAAAGAAAATAAATAAATCGTCATTTTACAAACTACTTGTGTATGATATATGTATTATCTTCATGACATCTAAATTTACTGCATTGATAAAGGGATGGGCAATTAATAGTTTTAAAGACACAGGTCAACACATGTATAGCTGTGGTTCTCAAATATCATTTCTAATCTTCATGTAGTTGTAGCAGATTTATTTACATTTAGACTTTACCTGAGAATTTAAAACAAACAATTTTCAAACCAATTTATGATACGATAAATGATGAAACGATCCCCTGACTTCACAGTACCAGCTGCTACGTTGCGCACACCTCTTGACTTGACAGTGACTTACCACAAATATTCCACCGGCTCCAGCACGTGCAGCAGACTGATGCAGATTCCTGACCTGCCTGACGTGCCTGGCCTGCAAGCAGTAAAGAGATGATTAAAATACATGGTAGTGTGAGGAGAGTAAACTGATTGTATTAGAACTGACTTATACTTTCATCACCTATCTTCATAATAAATAGATTTAACGAAATAGTAATGATTTCTATTCAACTTTGTATATCATATATATATAGTTATATTTTATCCCTAAAAAATTGATTTCCCATACACCCTCTTGACATGTTTTGACAAGAAAAGGTATGAGAAATAATCACATAATTTTTTTATGACTGGGATATATTTAAAATTTTATGATTATATAACTGAAAACATGACGTTAATTAGACCATATTGAATGTACTGCATAATTGATTTCAAATTCCCGACCTGAGATACTGTCACTGATTCAAATTTGAATGTATATTACATGTTTCAATATAACACAAAATATGTGCTTGTTCATTAGCACAGTCACGTTTCAGTTATACAACTACAGTTTGTAGATTATTGTATTTGGATACATCCTTGATGCAGTTTGTGTATCATTTTTTTAAGGCACTCCTCAGTAAAATATAGGACACCCATAAAAGATTACGATAATATATATTTATCTAATATATATGTGTTAACATATGTTTTAATCAATATAATCATTTATCCACATACCAGTGTTTTAACTATAAAACAATAGGATGAATACAGAACCTACACAGCTGCAATAACAGTGAGTTACGCGTCTGAAACGCGACCTCACGGTTCAGTGACTATAAATTCAACGTCAGATAATTTAGCACAATGCAGCTAATAGCAATACTGAAATTCGCATGGCATAATTGACTTATTTTTGCTTTACTTATTTGTCCAATGATCCCTTTTGACCGTTTGACAGCTGCAAGCTAAACTCGCTAGCAACGTTAGCTGTTAGTTTAGCGGCCTGTACCGCTTTGCCCTTGTGAGGAGTCAAAACATTTTCTTTTCAGATTAACGGAGAAATAGTAAGAAACTGTACCCAAAACCACAACAATTATGAAAACAATACCGTCTGCGACACTGCAGAGCGAACAACCGCAGACAAAAACATCTTGGGGCTTGAAGTTTTGTCCCCGTAGCGTTAGCAAATGGACGCGACAGCAGCGGCCGACATCAACACAATCCTGCTCGACTAGTAGGGTCTGAAGTAAAACGCGACGTCAGTCACTGAATCGATCCCAGATTTAAACTATGAGGAACAAGTGAATGCACAGCCATATAAATTAAATAAACTACTTTCTTCCTTTTAGCACCTGCTTAATGTATATTCATGTTATTGCTTATTGGCTACGTTTTTATATATCGTAATTTATGTTATTTTATTTACTCTGTTTACTGTTTATTATTAATTATTTGATGATCTGTCCCTTTCACTCATAGAAGATGATTGTCCATTTCAGAATTTCCAAAAAGAGTAAAAAAAATTCAGATTCAGTCAATTTTTTGTCATTTAAATATTGTTGGGTTTTAGTCAATGAACATTTTATGCATCCCCTTGCACTCATAACACTTAAAAAAGTTAATTTTGTTTTGAGAATTTATGAAGACAAATTAAATTATAACTATTTCATGCAAATGACATAGTTAAGAATTATTTAAATACAAAATCATATATACACATAGAGTTAAGATAATGCCATAGTGAAAATGCAGTGAGTAGGAATTATTTTTTTATATATCTTTCTCAAAGCATTCTGAACTCCCACAGTCTATGATTCCTCTTTTTCATTATGATGCACCACTCCTCCTTCTCTTTCACTTGCTTGCAACAATAATATGATCAACATGCCAGGGAGGGCTCACCCAATAGAAAAAGTGGGAGTGCTGCATCCTGCAAACCGATTGGCTGTTCTGGCACTATGCAGATAGGGAGAGAGGCTGGAACTCAGGGATTAGAGGTGGGTCTTTCTGCATGCTTAACTGTGTTGCTTCAGTGCAAGAGGCCTTGCCGTGATACCCAGGAGGATCCAGACAGATCAGCAGTGACTCCAGATTAACCCATTTTCTGAGTCAAACTCTGTTGATACAGGCCCATCTGCATATTTCTTTCCATTATGGTTGTTCCTGAATCTCAGGACAACATGTACTACCCTCCTGATGACCTGCAGAGGGATGCTCATGTGCCTGATTTCAACTCCTACTTGGCACTGTACAAGAAATCTCTAGAGAATCCAGAAGGTAGGTCAAACATCTTTATTTTTAGTGCAGCTATTGCAGTGTTTCAACCTCACATCTCAGTCTGAGCCGGTCTGTACAGTAAATCTGTATTAAGCAGCGCGATCTTTTTTTCTAACACTGAACTCTTAAGTTTTACTTTGTTTCAGCTTTCTGGAAAGAAATTGCTGATGACTTCTTTTGGAAGAAGCCGGCAACAGGACCAATGCTGCAGTACAACTTTGATGTGACTAAAGGAAACATTTACATCAAATGCATGGAAGGGGCTAAAACCAACATATGCTATAATGTACTGGACAGACATGTGAGGGAGAAGAACCTCGGGGAAAAGGTTGCCTACTACTGGTAAGCAACGTCTGTCCCGGGTGAATGATGGCTGTGATGGGAAATACTGCCTGGTGCTATGCCAGGTATTCCAGTCAACAGCAACTGCTGTGCCCCCTGGACCGACCCCAGTACTTTAAACAAACCCCATAGTGCCACACCAGTGTCACAAAGATAATATACTACTACATATAGTATATTACTATCAAACATTACAGCAGATCATAAGAGTCCATGAAGACTCATACAGTATGTTTATTTATGTTTCATACAATACAAAGCTAATTTTACATTAATCTTACTTATGGTACTTCTAATGAGTAAAGTCCCTTAGGTCTGATGGATTGTTTTTAGAATACAACTGTCCTAACATGCATATTGAGCACGTACACAGATTTTCTTACTGACCTCTTTCCAGGTTCTGTCTTTCACCAAGTCTTTAAATGACTTTTAACAGAGTTGCCTCACACTCCTGACAACCCAGCTTAAAGACAATATTTGTTTTGACTTTACCGTGATATTACGTCATATATTTGCGCTTACAGCTGTAGTGGTTTAGCAATAACTATAACAATAAATAGTTGTCCTGCATGCTCAGCAGTAATAAGGATTCAGTAGAACTGGACACAGTGGAAATCAGCCATGATCTCCCACACAAATGTCTCAACACTGTTTGCACTGCATCAAAGCACTTATGTAATATCTGCTGAAGTGTTTGCTATGCCACCATACAAGGAAGATACAGTCAGCTGTTAGTAGTATATTTATATTTAATTTATCCATGACTAGATGTTGGTTTTAATGTGTTACGCACTTGAATTGTCACTTGACTCAGGGATAGATTTTTATTTTACTGTTTTTAACGGCAAGCTGAAGTTAAGTTTCATAAGTCTGTCAAATAACAAAAATGTTCAGTTTTCAAACAAATTCAACAACATACTTTCAGTTTTGTGTTCCTGTATGCCATAACTGTAGGTTTTAGACAAAACATGACATCTCAGGGTCAGGTTTGTCAGGACTAAATTATACAAGAAAATGTAAAGCATTTGCATAGGCAAACACATACACAGAGGATATGTGCATAATATAAGGCATTGAGCCTAAAACAGAAAGCAATTAAAAACTTTAAATGAATACAATGTCAAGAGAATAAAATATAATTGGATGATATAAGATCAAATGATAAAATTAAAACGTTGACAGGCAGTGCAAAGATTTGAGAACTGGAGCAATGTGTCAAAATTTCTGAATGAGCAGCAACAGTAGCAGCTGCTAAAGAGCTTTCTTAAAAAGCCATGAGAAAATCCTATTACATTACATTAACTTACTAAAGTAGAGGCGTTGATTAGTTAGCTCCAAGCTTGTTTGTTAATTCTATAATAGATTCATTATCTTAATGTTTAAATAATCCACTTGTCCTTGTTACGACTTGGTGAAAATATGAGAGGAAAATTGGATGTTTAATAAGCCAAGCTATCAAAAGTATTGTTCAAGATTAAAAGTGGTTCAAAGATTGACCCCTGTGGAACTCCTTGTGTGACTTTGCTCTGATACATATTTGCCAATATACACACACTAGTGGGTAATGACCTTTAAATAAAATCAAATATTTGTGTCCTTTTTCGAGTGCTTTAGTGTTATTTTCACATCATCAATGTTCCTCTAGTTCTTTCATCAATAACTGTTGCATTTATGATAGCAGAATTTCATCATTTGCAAAAGTTGAAGTTCGGTCAGGGCTTTTAATCCACGCCAGAGGTGTTTTGCCAGCATGCTGGCTACTGGCCTGTGAAAGCTTTTGCCACATAGCTCTCCAAACTGTGACTTGACTAACAGCCAAATCCAATATAGATGCAGCAACAACAGGAACATGTTATCTCCCCTGTGAATAAAAACTTCTAGTTGTTCTAGATGATACTGTTGTAAAAATCGGTGTGTCTATAAAATTATATGTTGTTTGCATCACGGTAGTCTAGATAAGACATTTCTCTCCTCTTGTATGTTGTGTTCCTAGGGAGGGAAACTCACCTGACCACCACATGACAATCACCTACCGCCAGCTGCTGAGCCAGGTGTGCCGCTGTGCTAATGTCCTCAAACAAATGGGTGAGAACCTTAAGGACTCTTTATCAGCTACAGTGGACACTGAATCTTTTTTTTATTTGTAGCAGTCCATAGCGAATGTCTTAATCATTACTATACTATACTATACTACTATACTATACTATACTATACTATACTATACTATACTATACTATACTATACTATACTATACTATACTATACTATACTATACTTATCTCCTATGTTTCTGATAATGAAATCAGAGTGACACAGGACATAATGTAAATCCACTTCTGAACAATGAAAACCATCTATTCCTATTATAGAAGATTTAACATGTCATAAGTTGAATAAATATACACGTAACTATATAGTATGATGTGAAGTCTATGATATGATTATGGCCCGACCAGTTTCTATGAAATGACATTGGCATTGTCATGTAGCCCATAATCAGCAGGCCATGACTCACCAGATATGGCTCTATACAGTATGATCGATGTCCTGCATCACGTATCTGGCTCATAACCGGCATGCTCACCTTTTCTTTTTTTTAGAAATAAGGTCGACAGCGGCACAGATGAGTCCCTGTTTCTCAAATAGTGGTGTGCAACTCTTGTGTTTATAGCTATGAATAATGTTGTTTCTTTAATCAAGGTGTAAAAAAGGGAGACCGGGTGTCCATCTACCTTCCCATGATCCCAGAGCTTCTCTACACAATGCTGGCCTGTGCCAGGATAGGAGCCGTTCACTCCATTGTGGTAAGTATTCATAGCTGCTTTCATTTTAAAGGATATAGGAGTCATGACACAGTTACAATGTCAGCCCATTTGTGTTGAGGAATCCTCCCTCTCATTTCCTCACTGTTCAAATCAAATAGGGTAGGGTGATATATTGTTATTATATCGATATTGTGGTATGAAACGAGATATACTCTTAGATTTTGGATATCAGAATATTATTATTTGGCATAAATTATGTTTTTTCATTCTTTTAAAGGCTGTATTACAGTAAAGTCATATAAATTTCTTTACTGTGAACTAAGCTAGAATAACTTGATAGACATAACTGCACCATACTCACACAAGAAAGATACACAAGCAAATATAATCTGTTTACTTACTATTTACAAAACACAGAAAATTTAGGCTAGAATAATTGGCAGGGCTGCAAGATACCTATGCAAAAAGAGGTAAGGAAAAAATATTTAATCTGTTTAAGTTTTAATAAAACATATATCTCTCCATAAAAAATTGCCTTGACACAATTAGTCATTATATCTACATTACTGATGATTATGTAGCAACAATTTCATTGTGAAAGCACCTACAATGATCCCTACAATATTATTGCAATATTGATATTGAGGTGTTTGCTAAAAATAATAAGAAATATTTGTTTTTCCATATTGCCCAGCTGTAAAATTAAGTATTTTTGCAAACAATCAGCATGTAGGTTAGCAGTGTTTCCAGCAAATACCATCTGCTGAGTGTGAAGTCCTGCTTCTGTTAGTTCAGACTGCCTTACTCCTGCAGTTATCAGCTCTGCTCTGTGTGAACACAGCACTCACGCACCTGCACTCGATATATGGGTCAGATATTTACTGGCCCTGTCCAGCCTGGGAAGAGATCAGCCAGGGATAAGAGAGCCAACGCTATGCTAGCAATTCGACCTTCCCCATTTGTGCAAAGGTTAGACGTGCTGTTAAAAATATCTCCTGGCTGCTTCAAGGTGGATTTGTTCTTATGACTTGCAAAGGCGTGTTTTTGGCAGACATGTGAGTGACCATGCTTGTGCTTGGTCATTGGTATAAATCATAATATATTATACTTGATGTGAGGCCAGTGCCACTAATGTGGTGACATTTTGCATAGTCCAGAGTTCTCAGTCATGATTTATAATGCTGCATGTTATATTCTGCGAGCTTTAACCTTGACCAGGACACACGCCTGGCTGGGGGCAAGTCATAGTCAACAGTCATAGTCAAGATTAATCATACACTGATTATTTGTGTAAAACTGAACAATTTAACAATGTATAGTGATGAAAGGATACAATATGCATGACCCCGGTATCTGTTGCATTTTAAAACAAAGATATGTATCTATATATGAGTCTTTTGCTTAATTACATGCCCACAAGTAACAATGCTAAACCCTAAAGTATCAGTATTATATTATATAGTTATAAACACAGTCAAACTAACATTTTCTCCAGTGTTTTGCCTAGAATTTTGTTCAAAAGTGTGCCAGATTTATTAGATCATTCCAGGTGAAAACCCAGCTAAAACTCACAATAAACAGACCTTAATGTGTAGCTGAACACCAGTTGATCTGGCAGCAGCTGTCATACCTGTCGCACTAACAAATAGTCATAAAACACAGAGCAATAGCCAGGAACATGGAGGAAGGCAGCACCACATCCAACCATTAACACGATTTAATGGAAAAGTCAGGACTGACCCAGACTGCACATTTAAGGACTACAGTCCTGTTCTTATCTACATAATAAAGACCATTTAAGCAGTAAGCCTTTCCTCATGTTTTGAGAATATTCTGTTGCAGCTGCTACTAGTGTGGACTGAATGGATGGCAACAAAGTGTTAGAAAAATGCCTGAATTTAGAGGTCTGTCCCCTCATTACTAAACCCTGGTTGAATAAGGATTAAAAATTGGATACAAAAATTAATCTGACAAATAGTTTCAATGTTAAAATTGATCAAATATTTGCTGTCTATGGTTCTCTATGGGTAATGAAAATAATTTTGACAAATAATAGCTTGCAGCAACATATTGGAAAAAAAGAACTATGACCTAGTTCATTTTTGCAACCCTGAACTTTGTTCAGAATTTTTTCATTTGTGAACTGAACTTTAAACTAGTTCATGTAAAACATGAACTGACCAAACACTGGTTTGCTCACATAAGCCACCACAAGTCAAATCATACCAGACTAATAAAGATATAGCGGCAAAACCCTGCTTTACGATTTAAATAGTCTAAGACAAGGCATCCTCCATTCAGCTTTCCCCCCTTCACTTCTCTTTGCATGTTCAGTTTGCAGGTTTCTCTTCTGAGTCTCTGTGTGAGAGAATTATTGACGCCCAGAGCAGCCTCCTGGTGACAGCAGGTAGGTCCGGCAGAAGTGTGTGTCCAACGCAGCAGCTCCATGATGTGACGTGTTGCAGCACTCAGTGGCTGTAAAGATTGTCCACACACTTACTCCTCTGTTCCTCATCTGTCTACCTGTCTCTCCCTCCACCCCTTTGTAACACACAGATGGTGTTTACAGAGGAGAGAAGCTGATCAACCTGAAACAGATTGCGGATGAGGCACTGAAGAAGTGCAGGGAAAAGTAAGTTCTGCTTAGAAGGTTGCCAGTTGCTCAGTTCTCAGCAACAACCTGTATTTACACTTGCTGCTAGTATAATAGCACTCTGCCCTCTGCCATATGCGGCACCGGGCACACACACAAACACACACACACACACAGCAGAGCCCTATCAGCTATTTGAGGATGTTAGGAAGCACACGGCCTGGTGTCCACATTACAGCCGTTTCTCGGCAACGTGGAGTGTGCTCAGATTCATCAGGGAAGCCCGTGCTGCTCATCTTCCTCGGAACTCTGAGCATGGGAGGGACCTGAGCATGTGAGAGCATGTGAGCAGAGCAGGAGATGTTATTAGGGATAACAGGAGGGAGCTTTGCTGGGAGACAGATACTCCCTGGGGCTCCTTGGAAAGAACATTAAAAAATAAAATATCTTGTGGAATCATTTGAAAAAGCAAAATTATGAATATACATTTTTTAAAAACTTATTTCCTGTGCATTTTTTTATTCGAAACATGATTGTACCCTTAAACTAAGTGAACTTATAATTTACTTTCTATTGCATGTAGTGTGGTGGATCAGTGGGTAGCACTGTTAGCTCACAGCAAGAAGGTCACAGGTTCAAAGGCTTAAACTTGGACCTTGCTGTGTGGAGTTTGCATGGGGTTCCCTGGCTTCCTCCTACAGTCCAAAAACATGCTTATGTTAATCGGAGACTCCAAATTGCCCATAGGTATGAGTGTGTGAGTGAATGGTGTCTGCCCCATGATAGATTGGTGACCTGTCTGGGGTGTATCCTTCTCACCTGGAGTATGATAGGATTGGCTCTAGTAGACCCCTCTGATCCTATTAAAATTAGGTGGCAATAGAAAATGGATGGATGTTATGCATTATCTTGATGTAATCAAGTCATGTCAAGTCAAATGTATTTATAGAGCACATTTTAAAACAGTGCTTTATAGTGAAGTTAAAGGTACATTTCAAGGTTCAAAATAAACCAACCAAACCAAAACCAACTGTGTTTTTATAGCGGAGATTAAAAAAAACTCCCCTACTACTTCAGTGTATATGTCTTCCTCCTCTGGAAGAGGGGATTCCTTTGCTCTTGCTCTGTTTTTTTATCCTTTTTTCATAGTTTTGTCGGAGCTGTCCAATGTCTCAATCATGGGTCAAAGGGTAGAAGGTGTCCTATTGTATTCAAAGTGAAAAGCTCACAAGAAGATAGTAAATCACCCAAAAGTGTTCCTGACATTTTTCTTTTTTAATTATTGTAAAGTAGGGCAGCACAATCCCTCAGGGTAGAAAAGAATGGGATTTGATGCCTCTCACTGCCTCTCACTTCATTTCTTTACTTTCCCAAAGAGCATCATCCAGTGCCATTAAATGCCTCATCGTCAAACACCCGGCACTGAGGACAAAAAGCGGAGCAGCATGCAACAAGCTACAGGTAGGCTTTACCACTTCATATTCTGACTTCTTTAAGCTAAAATGTGAAAAAATAGAGTAATTGTGAGTAGTGTGACATGTATCTTATTCTAAATTAACAAATTCAAATCTAGCAAATAATGGATATTTATCTTTATTTAAAACATATATATATCTTTTCACAGGACTTTTTACTACTATACATGTATTCATGCCATAGCTGTGGTGTGCAGTGTCTTACTTTGCATTGCATACTCACTGGTAACCTTTTATTTTTTTCAGTTTTCACAAATCTTCCATCCAAAGATTATCGTACTTTCATGTGAGCTCCTCCACTTTGGGATTCAGAATATGCCTCGGAGGGGCACAGTAAATTATAGTCGGTTCAAAAATTGACACAGTGCGTCGCTGCCTGGGCTTTTGGCACATGATGTGAGCGGACGTAACGAGTGGTTTTATGTCTTGGATTTGTTCCCTGTTGTTCCGGTGCATTCAGACGCCCTGGGACTCAGAGTGTGATGTGTGGTGGGACGAGGCAATGAGAGAGGCTCCTGAAGAGTGTGACCCGGAGTGGCTGGATGCTGAAGACCCGCTGTTTATCCTCTACACCAGCGGGTCCACTGGAAAACCCAAGGTACACTGAAATACATTTTCAGCCACCGGCTCGTTTTCTGCCTGCAGATTCCACATCTTTTTAAGCAAATCACTGTTTCTATTTTCTAATTTAATAAGCCTGTAATAATGTTACTCATGTTGGATTTTAGATAATCTGCTACCAGCAGACAGTAAAATAGTTTTCTAATGCTAAAGGCATACATGTACACCCACAAAGTTCTCTGCAAACACCACAATTACATTCTGTGTGTATTATCACATTAAACACATGGACATCCAATAATTGAATAATAGTGAAATCCTCTTCCTGTCTCACGAACACACACACACACACACACATACACACTCCCACCTCTGCCAGCATCAAGAGCCCCGTCATTTTTGCCGTGTGTGTGTGAACCAATTACCTCCTCAATCGTGTGTGTGTGTGTGTCCGTGTGTACGGTACAGGGTGTTCTTCATACTGTTGCTGGGTATCTGCTCTACACATCGCTGACCTTCAAGTATGTTTTTGATCATCACCATGACGACGTGTACTGGTGCACGGCGGACATTGGATGGATCACCGGGCACTCTTACATCACCTACGGCCCCCTCGCGAACGCAGCAACAAGTGTTTTGGTCAGTTGAAAGGGAGTTTGATACTCTATATTGTATTGAAAATCTACACCGTGCCATGGGACGCATGATGCATGAGTGCCTTTTCTGCACGTGTGTGTTTTCTCGGTCCAGTTCGAAGGTATCCCCGTCCACCCTCACGTCGGCCGGTTCTGGGAGGTGATTGAAAAGTACAAAGTGAGCACATTCTACACGGCCCCCACAGCCATCCGCCTGCTGATGAAGTACGGACAGGAGCCGCTGCGGAAGTGAGCATCCGCATCTGCTGAGAGTCACAGCACTTCAAAATATAAATTATTCAAGGCCTATCCAGGAGCTACAGTTATCTGGCTTTCAAAAGCACAGCTATCCATGATAGGTGTCATCAGCTTTCACATGAAAATTTCCCCCCTGAATTTCAAAAGACTTCTTTCACTGTGCTCCATGCTTATTATGTAACATTTTGCTCTGTGAACTGTATGAACAAGGGTAAGACTGAGGCAATGTGAACATGCTGACTTATTGCAATGGATGAGGCTTCATGTATTGTAAAAAACACTCAGCACCCTACATTCAGCCAGATTAGAAGTAAACATCTATGTTTAAAGTAGAGGGTATCATGTCTTATTAATAATTAGTCCTGATTTACAACATTTCACACTATGATTCTAAGGATGCATCAATCTGATCTGCCTCATCAGCATGGGAAACTAAGTGTAATAGTATATTTGTATTCAATTTATATTCAATGTCAAAAGCAAACATGCAACACATCAATGCTTCTTGATGTAGCCGCATGCAATAAAGCCACAGTAAATGATGGTTTTAGCTACAAAAACATTTCTTGTGAATATTTTTCTTCAAAAACTGGGATAAAGTGGAACACTGGCAGATTGTTTTTTTCTTACCCGTGCCTGTCAGATACGACCTCTCCAGCCTGAGGATTCTGGGTACTGTGGGTGAGCCGATCAACCCGGAAGCATGGCTGTGGTACCACAAGGAGGTCGGTCAGGGCAGATGTCCGGTGGTCGACACCTTCTGGCAGACGGAGACGGTAAGTGATCGGGGAGACAAAAAATGCTTCAAGTTTTATTAATTAAAAAATGATCTCAGTGATGGAGGTAGATCAGTTTACTAGAATTCAGCTGTTAAGAACAATAGATCAAGTTTCTGCTCTTAAGTCTCTTTATTTCTCCACAGGGAGGTCATGTGTTGACTCCTCTGCCTGCTGCCACGCCACTGAAACCAGGCTCTGCTGTAAGTGGCAACATCTCTCTCTATGTAAATAATAAACATACCCGTATACCGTGATGAGTTTCATCAATAGAATGCATGCTGGCAGGAGAAAAGTTGAACATCTGTACCTTAAATAAATCCAGGTTTAACTTATTCTGTGCAAGAGGTGTGGTATTTCATAAAAAAATAATACCATGAGTACTTAGTGTTCAAGATTATAAAGAGTTGTCATATTTTAGAGCTTTCCTTTCTTTGGAGTGGAACCAACGATTCTCAACGAACACGGGGAGGAACTGGAGGGCGAGGCTGAGGGTTATCTCGTAAGTTCACTTCATCAACTTCTTTTATTTATTATTTTCATACTTAATGAGTGAGGTGACGTCAATACATTAACAGGAACAGGGGGTTTTCAGTGACATATGTAATAGATCACATGACATAGGCACTTATATAGTCAAGCTATTCAGATATTCTATATATTGCTCTTCTTGTAGTCTGAATGTAGTTCATCTGATTTTATTGAGAAGGTTACTGCTGACTTCCTCTGCTGGAGGGTTTGCTTCAGGTAATTTCCGTATGATGGCCTAACTGCCTGCCTCCAAAAGTAATTTATTCTTTGCCGCAGATTTATCCAGGAATTTGCTCGGGTTTAATGAAATAACAACAGAAAAGCAATCAACTCTTGCTAATGTGATACAGATAACAATCTTCTCCAGGACCTCAAGGTGCTAGTGTTCTCCACTTATCCCTTTCTGTATGTCACGGACATTCTAGTAGTTTTTGAGATTTGCATTCCATTGTAAAACTAAGATATTATTTTCATATTATGTATAGAATGATCCATTGATGAATGAAATTGCTGCATTGTTTTCTTTCCTTATTGTTTTAATATAACATTTTTGAAAGACATTAAAAAAGATCAATTGTATTTAGTTAATACATGGTTGCTCTAGTAGTACTGATAGTAGTAGTAGTCTAGTAGATTGGTGTGTATTCTGTGTGTGTTGCAGGTTTTCAGGAGACCGTGGCCTGGAATCATGCGCACTCTGTACAAAAACCATGAGCGCTTCGAGAACACCTACTTCAAGAAATTTCCTGGCTTCTATGTGACTGGTGATGGTAAGATGCGCACACACACACACAAAAATATTATCTACAATAAATTAAAAAAAGAACTCAAGTTCACTCTACCATTGCACAGATTATATGACACTCTGGCAGTCCAAGTACCAGAAAAGAACATCTTGATATCTCGCTAAAGTACCAAAGAGCCTCTTGTGAAAGAGGAAAAGATGCCATAAAAACTCTTTTTGGGGGTTATACAACTTATTTTCTTTGTTCTCAGGCTGTAGACGGGATAAAGACGGCTATTACTGGATCACAGGAAGAATAGACGACATGCTCAATGTGTCAGGTGTTGTACTGGTCCTGCCGCTCAAAAACCTTTTAAATAACTGACTTATTGTTCATTGGCTATTTAATGTCAAAAGGAGAAAATCTTTTTCAACAATTTATTTTTTATTGCAACCATTTTTGAATGATGTGTCAGTGATGAAACCCACCACCTCCCCCAGGTCACCTGATGAGCACGGCGGAGGTGGAGGCGGCTCTGATGGAGCACCAGGCCGTGGCGGAGGCCGCCGTGGTGAGCCGGCCGCACCAAGTCAAGGGCGAGTGCCTGTACTGCTTCGTCATCCTCAAAGACAAGAGGGAGTTCAACCCCACGCTGGTGGAGGAGCTCAAAAGACAGGGTAGGTCAGGGGGTTTAACTTATGAATGAAAGTTGCTCAAAAATCTACAAAAAATCTTCTAATTTTGTCTCTTTTGGAAAATCTTGGTTCATCTTCAATATGATTTGTAGTGCACAACATTTTTTATGTTTAAAACAAAAGCTGCTGATGATGACCTTTAATTACAGGGTTTATTATGATATTTAAATACTTTATAGCTTATTTTCTGTTCTTCCTCATACAAATAAAGATCAACTAAATTGAACTAAAATTAGTTGATTAACATGTCTTGAATATTATTTTTCCTTATATATATATTTTTTTTTTCTAACAAAATTACAAACAGCTAAAGACATTAGCTAAGAAGCGTGTACAAATGTAGCCAACAGTTTTATTAACTAATCAAGCTATAACATAATCAATCAATCCATCAATCAATTTATTTATAAAGCACATTTACAACTAAATGTGACTAAAATGCTGCACATAAAAAGAATTGTAAAGACATACAAAACAAGAGCAGCAGTAAAAAACAAATTAAAGCAATAATCATTCAACCAAACAGTGTTCTAGAATTAAGCTGAGGTAACGAAGAAAGCTTTAGGATGTTGATTTAAAAGAGTTACAGTAACAGTTCAGACAAGTAGGATGGGGCTTTGGCATTCAGGGCTTTATAAATAAATAAGAATCAATTTTAAATTCTACAACCAACCAGTGGAGAAGGGCAAGCACAGGGGTGATGTGGTTTCTTTTTTCGTGAACCTGTGAGCCGTCTGGCTGCAGTGTTTTTGATGAGGCTGAAGTTCCCGAGACTGCTGGATAATATGTTGCTATAAAGTATTCATCGGGGGAGCCACAAACCAAACTAGTAACATGCCCATATGGTGATTTCTTTTCTGTGCATTTTGATGTCAGTGAGAGAAAAAATCGGACCAATTGCCACACCAGACTTCATTCAAAACGCCCCAGCACTCCCTAAAACCCGATCAGGTAACAACTCAACAATTTTATAACCCTGCATCCACTCCTCCTCCTCTCTTTCTAATCTGTGTCTTCTTCCGCTGACTGCGCAGGGAAGATCATGAGGCGGATCCTCAGACAGATCGCCCGCAACGAGAGGGACCTGGGTGACCTTTCCACCCTGGCTGACCCCAAGGTGGTGGAGCTGCTGTTCAGCCAGAGATGTGAAGCTGCAGCCTGAGCAAACACAGCTCTCCCTGTCTCTCTCATGCTACGCCATGATGAAGATGAAGACTAATTGCTAACTCCTAGTACTGGATACAAGTGTGTGTACATGAATGGACTGGGAAAATTGCACAAATGACACTGAAGCACTAACAGTTGTTTCAGACAGGAAATAAAATAGGAACCAACATAAAAAGTAAAATAAAATGTCAGCGGTGCTGTTATAGGAAATATTGTTGTTCTTGGTTCAGGTTACTCTTTATGTTTTCTTAAAAGTCAGCTCTATATCTCTTATATAATTTGAAGAAGTATATATTGTAAATCTGTGATACATTTATATAACTAAGAATAAACTGTTAAATCTGTTTGCAGCTTGTGTCCTTTTACCTTTGAGTGCAGCAGCTGATGGACGCCCCCCTGTGGTAGAACCCCCCTCTGCAGGTGTTATCTGGAGCCTGTAGAAGCCTTTTTACTGTCCTGCAGCAGAGCTTCTAATGATGCTGTGATGTGATCGGTGCAGCAGGGAGCAGCGATTATGATGGTGGGACAGAGGGGAGAAGCAAGAGCAGGCTGTTTTATCCTAAGTGCTCTGGATTCTTTGGGAATAACAAGCATGAGCAGCTTTGGAAAGAAGAAAAAAGGAGCAATAATCGTTTTTTAAAGAGATTAGATTCAGGTTGAATCAGGTAAAAAGGTAGAATCAGGTTGTTTTGGAGTAATTTAAGGGACTGCTCTCTCATCTTAGCATTTTAATGTACAGTAGTGGACTTTCTTTGTTTCTGTCTGTTAGCGTCCTCTACCCCACTGTGTGTGTGTGTGTGTGTGTGTATGTGTGTGTGTGTGTGTGTGTGTGTGTGTGGGGAGGACAAGCGGAAGAGGAGCCCAGAAACACAGCAATGTTACATCATCACCCCCCAGCAGCAGATGAGTGGTAACCATGACAACCTCTCCAGCTCTCCTTAACCCCCCCTACACACACACACACACACATTTTTATAGGATATGGCTGCAGGTTTGTTCCCTAGGTTAGTTTAGACATGCTCCAAAGATTAATATCAGTCAGCCATAGAGATTCAAAGGCTGAGATCATTTCATTGAATCCTTCACTTCCAGACATTGTTGGTGTGACTCTGCACAAGAGATTTGTTCACAAATTTAAACCCAACACCATTTAAGTTCCCAACATGTTTTTCCATGTTTGTCCCAATTTGTGACTTGGTGGCAAATAAACATAGCTTTGCTTTAAAGGGTCACAAAGGTCTGTCTGTCTGTCTGTCTGTCTGTCTGTCTGTCTGTCTGTCTGTCTGTCTGTCTGTCTGTCTGTCTGTCTGTCAAACCAACTTTTAATAACCTGATGTGGATTCAGAAGCAGAGTGTTAATGTGTGAAGGACTGTGACTCCTCTCCAACTCTCCATGACCCCGAGCCGCCGGAGGATTACAGCCTTAAAATGATCTGTCATTGTTTGTGATGTGGTATCACTGGCAGAAAGAGAGACTCACATGTTGTGGCACTACACGTCCCAGACTGTGTGAAGGCAGAGGCCCACTGTAAGCAGCACAAAGATGTGACGCTCCGTCAGCGCCATGGAGGAGACTGGCCACGTCCAAAGCAAATTACACAGACAAAAGAGGAATCAAGGAGGCACCAAATGAATGGCAGCTTTTTATTTTTACTCTTCAAAAGACAGACACATGGCCTAACTGAACGCCAAGACTGTTGAAAGCCTTTTTTGAAACTAAAAATGCACAGAAGGAGGTTTTAGTTAAGCCTAAACATTGCACTTGAATTGCAATGGTGCATTAAGAATGCAATAATGTGTTTATTAAGAATAAATTAATGTTATATATGGTATATCATTCACAGGGACATTGTCCTGCAGAAGGAGTATGTTTAATTTTGATAGTTAATGTGCATTGTTCTAATAATAATTTTGAATGAAGGACTTTTACTTTTTTCGCCATTGAAACTTTTACATGAGTGAAGGATTGAATATATATTTCACTACAGCTCTTGTTAAGCAGCACTTCAAATGTTTTCTTTGCTGGACATATTTGTGTTTCCAGCCTGAGCGACGGCCCTGCTGCTTCAGTTCAGGGCTTAAATGGTTGTCACAATCTTCCACACAAAGGGACTGTCTGTTTGCTCATACAACAGTGCATTTCTTATTTTCTGCCTTGTTGTTTCCGCAGCTCGAACACGCCCGTAGTTTCCACCGCTCTGGTCTCCGGGCCTCGACAGCAGTTTAGGACCAGAGCTTTTTTTTTTCTCACATGAATAATGATGCAACAGAAAGTGGAGAGAAGTGAAGGGCCTCCAGGCAAAGCTCTCGCTCAATATGAATTCTCCTCGGGGTCAAACCTCTCGCTTGCACCGAGTGTATGGCTTTTTGTACGGTTGGCATGGCAACCCCTAAACTAATGGCTTACAGCCAAGCCCATTGTGTCACTCATTGTTGGTTCGAGTCCTTCACGCACAGCTGTAGGCATGTGAGATTTGAGGTCAAATTTTTACTGATTGCACGTGGGGAGCAGCAGCATGGAACCTTCAGAAGGTTATTTCTGTTAGCGGGAAATGGAGAATAATAGTGTCTCGTATGTGTGAAACCATTATAAGCATATAAATGAGTTTTCTATCTATCTATCTATCTATCTATCTATCTATCTATCTATCTATCTATCTATCTATCTATCTATCTATCTATCTATCTATCTATCTATCTATCTATCTATCTATCTATCTATCTATCTATCTATCTATCTATCTATAACAGTTTGAGAAGGTGTTCACCCCCACCCTTCTCACCGGCTCATTAGGGTGGAACCACAGCCTTCCATTTCCAGTTCATTGTGTCTGTATGATTTCTGTTTTAATTCTTTACACAGTTTTAATTTTGAGAAATGGAATTGCACCTTAGTACTGCTCTTAAATACATTTTCAATATATTAATGATTGAGAGTAAATGAGGGGATTGGTTGATATCCCTCATTTCTTTCAGGGAATTGTACAAGGTGCAACTTTGAGCCTTATTGGGATATGGGTTTTCTCCCCACTAGTGGTTTAGTCCAATTAGTGGTATGCATAAAGGGCTGCTATTGGACATTTGGGGGAATGTCATTTTTGGTCCAACCTGCTGAGAGGTGGATCAGAGTGTTGGTGTCAGAGCATGTGCTGTGTTTTTTAATGTGTACCACTGTTAATAAGTCGCCTTTTTTTGCGCAATTGAGCTCTGCTGCCTCCTAACTTCACTTCACCTGGTTGCCCTGATCTCTTTTGTTGGGAGGCCACGCCGGTCACCCACAAACAGATAGTGTTAGATCAATTTTGTACTAGATCTACATGATGATTGGAGGCACAAGAACACACAGAGTTACCTCACCAGAGAAAGGAGCTGCTCAAACTGCCGACACCATTGGATCTAAAAGAGCTGTCCAGGTTCTCTGTGGGTTAGAGGGTTCATTAGGAGATCACCACCACACATGGCTGTGCCTACAAGTATTCTGCATTCCTTACCCAAACAAATGTTGGCTAAGTATCAAGATCATATTAACTGACAGTGCACAATGTTTATTGTGGATGCTGCTTACTTTGAGCAGGTGGAGCAGAAGCAGCCAATTTTATTTGCACATCCCATTGTTCTTCTTTCCCTTAGGGTCCTGAGGGGTCTATCATTGCCAGTGAGCTCAACAGATTCCCTATTAGCTTCCTCTTGCTGATGGTGTGGTTCTTGCTATGTACAAGGCTGGTTACTATGTTGACAATCTTACCTTAACTTTGATACCAGTAATTTATAGATCAGTGTAAAAAAAATAATTTAAAGGTCCCATATCATACTCTATCATGAAATGATTAGATAGATATTATATTATGAGTGATAATAACCTCTGGTTATTTGGACTTCGTAGCCGAATGGGTCAATGAGCTGGTGGCGCTGTTTTGACATTTCTGCTGCTGTCAGGCAGAGGCCATGAACACAGTGGATAAAGAAGGATTAACATTTTCCATTTGCCGGTATAACATCTACTGCACATGCAATATTTAGCTGAACAATAATTTCTTTCTGTTTTTTTTAATGCCACTCAACTTTTTCTTCTTTCTTCTGCAATCTTCCTTCTCATCTTCTCCATCGCAGATTATTAAGAAGGTGGAGGAAGTGAGCAGCACGGTTTCAGCTGAAAGGTTTTACAGCAAGTGTAACTTTGGTGGTACACGCTTATTATTCACCTGTATTAGGAACTTGGCTTTATACATATGGTATATTAACTGTTAACGTCCCATATCATGCAAATTAAAGGTCCCATATCATGCAAATAGCCACTTGTAAGGTTTATATGAAAAGGATCCCCTGCATTACACTCAGAGAAACAGAGCCTGGATTTAGAAAGTTACCCCCACCTTCACACCAACTGTTTTCAGACTTCCAAGCAAAATCAAAAGAGTACCATGAATATTTATGAGTCAGTCCAAAAATGACATGTGTGTATCAGCGTTTAAGCAAGGCACTTCAAGACAAGGCTGTTAAACTACATCAGTTATTTTAAATTGTAAATACATCATGGTAGTGTATCAAAACATAAAATAAAACTCCAGAAAATGCAGGATAAGGAAACAAACAGACCCTATGCCTTTCAAGCATTAGAAGCAGATCTGAGATTGAGCTTCTGTGCTCCTTTAGATCGCACCAGCGCTGAACTCACCAGGAACAGATCCTATCGCTGGGCCCCGACATGTTTGCTGACAAGATGTGTGAGATCTCTGAAGCCACCAGCATGGAGCTCTCCAACGAGCTCAGGCCTGGTCTCTTTCTTTAGGCTATTCTCATGCTCAGTGGACATTATTCTTTTTTCACCTGCCTCCATTCATTGTAACCAGCTGATGGAGCAGCTGTGCTGTCTCTCCACCTGTGTCAACATCACCCTGACCTCAGCCTGTCTCCACTCCCCACCCCATTCACAAGGTTACATCAGCGGTTTTGTGCATGCACAGGCATATTCATCTTGAAAGCCCTTTCTGAATGTAATTAGCATCTGATTTGTTAAAACAGCAGATAATTGTTTCAGAATAATATTTCTTACTTGCTTTTTACGATATTATAATTACTGTGGAATTACGGTGGAGCAGTGGGTAGCGATGTAAAAGGAAGAAAGCTGAGTCCTTTCTGTGTGGAATTTCCATGTTCCCACAGTCCAAAAAATGCTGAGGTTAATTTGAGACTCAAAATTGCCCATAAGTGTGAGAGAATGGTGTGTGTGGTCCGTGATAGACTGGTGACCTTTCTGGGTGTATCCTGCACCTGTAATGTGCTGGGATTGGCTCCAGCAGACCCTTGTGACTCTAATGAGGATTAAGTGGGTATAGATAATGACTGACTGTTTATATTTCCAAGAAAATTACAAAAAGGACCCATCTGATTAGATAATAAAATCCTCATAAGGATCTACAAATCAAAATACACTATGTATTAAAAAAAAATAAATGTTCTCCATCTCTGATATGCGTGAGCGGTGAAACTCTCTCAAAGCTAAGATTGGTGGCATCCCGCTGTTAATAATCTAAAGATTAATGTAAAGAAAGGAAATTAAATGTCTAACTCTGATTTTTCCACTTCTCAGTGTTGTGTTTACATTAAAAGGACAGGAAGACATTGCCAAGACACAGAATTTAACAATCCTGGACTTAGATCTGTAGATCTTATCTCTTACTCTTTGTCGGACGCATCTATAACAAAAGAAAAGCTTCAAAAAGTCAGATAAAACAGTTTCTTCAGCATTATACACATTTTAAAACAACTCCATTAGGTTATGATTATAATTGACAATATAATCATAATTAAAGGAGACAATTTTTTACAGACCTTTTAGGGTCAAATTGAATCTGGATGCAGCCTTTGACTTTGCTAGTTTTCTGTCAAAGAAATAGAAATCTTGGGGAAAAGAGAATATAGTCACTTTTCCTCCGTAGTTACTTTTCCTCCTCTCGTCACTTCTCTCTACACACACACCCTGCACCTTAAGTGTGCATTAGCTATGTATGTGTACATGTGTGTATGTGCGTGGATATGTATGTCCATATATATATATGCAAATATGTGTGTATGTGTATGTATGTAGGTATGTACGTGCATGTATTTTTTCTTGCTATTTATTAGTATTTTTTCTCCATTCTATGTCCATAATGCATACTGTGTATGCGGATCAACAAATTCTGCAAATTTTGTACACAGTGCCGTGTATTTTTATTTTTTGTTTTTATAGCTTTCATCTTCTTTAGCTTTTCTTTTCTTTTCTTTTCTTTTCTTTACTCTGTACGCTGCAGTAACAGACAAATTTCCCCGTTGTGGGATCAATAAAGTCTTATCTTATCTTATCTCTTATCTTAATATGCTGGAATCTGGAGTTATAGGTGTAACCCAGGTAGAAAGTTGGTGTAACATATGTCCATAGGTTTGTGGCTTATTTACCTGCATGAGTAGATCCTGCAGCCCAGTACAGCTCAATACTGCCATCCAGTGCTGTCTCAGTCCCACTGTCTGCAGCATTGCTGCATGTGTAGTTACAACATATCTGTCTCTTCTGGCTTGTTGCATTTGACCACGAAGCAACAAATGTCTGACCATCTGTAGGTCTGTCTTTGAGGTTGTCCTTCACATATCTTGAGGATCCTTCATCTGATCTACACTAGCTGCAGACCCAAGTAAGTGCAGCATTAATGTTGGTGTCATTTGACCAGATGGTGGCGCTATAACAACATAACTTTGAACTCTTAGAAACAAATTAATTTTTTTCCTACATTCTGTGGCTTCAGACACATCTACTATATAATGAAGTGCAATTAATAATTAGTATGTTGTAAATTTGCTATGATTGAGTGCATGTACAGTTTTTTCGTTTTAAAATGTAGTTTCTATTTAATGAACAAATTGTGTTTTTTTATTGCGCCGTTGATATTTCAAACACTATTTTAAGATGCGTGTTTGTTTAAAAGTTGAGCACAGATCAGATGCATTTTTTTTCTGAGTTTATAATCCTGTGTCAGCAGTTTCTGTGAGGATCTGTCTTTGTTTTAAAATTTTGCATCCGTCTACAGTAAAAATACACTCATCAACCTTTCCAGCACCACGGATATAACTGTCTCTCTCCTTCTTCAGGTGTCAGCCCTGTTCAGAGATCATGCTGGCAACCCGTCCAAAGTCCTACTATGTCTGAAGATTGCAGCTCTGAGTAGTGGAGCTTCACGCTCAGGATGTCATTGAAAATCTGGCCGAGGCAGGCTGCAGTGACGTCAATGCCTGTGAGCGGCCGTGCCAGCTATGGCTATGCTGGGAGAAGGCATGCCCTGAGAGAGCCAAAAAATACCAACAATGTGGAAAAAAGGGGACATAAGCATTTCTATCGAGTTGTTATTTCAGCAACATTTCTAAAGTGGAATTTTTTTTTTGCATACAATTTTTTTTCCATCTTGCCATTTTAAGAAATGTTTGCAAAAAAGGGGTGAAGGAAATAGTGTAATGCAACAGGTGGGTATAGATAAGTAGCTTTTAATCAATCAGTAGTAAATGGCAGTGACACTGCAGTACATCCAGCACAGTACCTTTTCCCTGCTTAGCATCTCTAAAATACTATTGCATTTTGAAATAGTAAAATTTTATTCCCTTACATATGGCATGTATACTTTTAGCATTCTTACTTATTTTTAATTTTATATATGTTTTCTCATATGATCCCATCCCACCATCCCATGCTCCCAAACTAAAATTCTAAAGAAAAATAATATTATCATTTAACATTTTGAAATTCATATTAGAAAATAATATACAAATTGACAGAAAAGTTATTCCTTTCCCTTCAGCACTCATTAGTTGTCTATCAGCAGGTGGTCAATGCAAATATTCTAAATTTAAAGGTATGCATATCATAACTGACCACGGCACTACATCTGCATCAGCGGGCTGGTACTGATGCTGGGAAGATAGAAAGCTTTAGGGATGTATGCCAATGGTCAGCTGACCTGAACTAGTCTACAGATCCATGTAAGTAATATGTCGCAATATGTTAATAGGTCTATGCTATTTTTAAACCTGGGACATGTGAGCATACACAGATATACTACAAGTAGGCAACATTCATTGATGGGTGATGCAGGAATAGTTTTCAAGATTTAAACAGTTCTTTTACTTTCATAAAAGCCTTTTTATAATTATGCATTTGTCATCTATTCTCTCTACTTGTATCTTCCACTATGTTACACTAACCATGCAGTGCCAGATTCTACTCTTAATTGCTGTGATCATATTCTGATCTCAGCAATGGGCTTTAATAACTGCAAGGTCGATGAAATGAATAGTGGTGATGTGCTGGGGGGAAAAAACGGAGGAGTAAATCTTTTCGACTGCTTACTCAGAAAGACAGCACTGCTATGGATGCGTGTGTGTCATCGGGACATGCGCACCAACGCGTGTCAGACCTGGTCCCAGAGAAAACAAGGGGTGTGTTGGGTGCTCGGGAGTCAGCAGCAGCGGCGGCGGACGCGCATGCGCATGCGCCCTGCGCGAAATCACGGCCGTAGAGCCTCCTCACACCGCAGCGGTTGCAGATCTTATGTCAGGGAGGAAGGAAGGAGGAGAGGGGAAGGGGTACGAGGGGTACGAGACACGGGAGGGGGGCCCCCAGTAGCGCTCACAGACCCCGGAGACACGGAGGGGATGGAGATCTGCAGGGGGACGAGGAGGAGGACGGGGCTGTGACTCCTTCTGACTCCTGTTCCTTATTAACTTGAGCCGTACGGACCTCCTGTCTGCAGATGCAACCTGTCAGTCATCCCGCACGGCGTCCCTGTAATCCTGGTTGCATTGCACGGTGCAGAGGGTACTACAATGACAACCTGATGGAGTAAAACGGTCTTTACGCAGGATGCGCATCCCGAGGCCGACAGGGAAGAAGAAGAAGAAGGCAGAGAGACCTGGCTGTTTATCCGGTGCCGTGTGTCAGAGATTTTCGCCGCGGATCGATCGTTTCCCTCGTCGCCCTGCCGCTGCCGGTGTCGGTGTATAATGGAGAGCTCCTCCGGCAGCGACAGCAAGCCGCAGAACCACCAGTTGGAGAAGAAGCGACTGAACCGAGCGCCGTCCCCGGCCAGACCTTTCCTCAAGGATGTGCACTCCCGCTCCGCCAAGCCACCTGCCATCGTGCCCCGGTCCCCCAAACTCAGCAAGCAGCAGCAGCAGCAGCAGCAGCAGCAGCAGCAGCAGCAGCAGCAGCAGCAGCAGCAGCAGCAGCATCCGTCCTCCGCGGTGCCCCTACCTCATCCGAACCGCTCCAGACGCAGCGTCACCGGGGTGAAAGAGAAGCCAGCCGCGGCCAAAAGTAACAAGTCCCCCGCGGTGAAAAAGCCCACCAAGCCGCCGCAGCAGGCAGCGGCCGAGCCCAAAGCCGCGGCCGCCCGGCCACCGGACAGCGGCAGCAGCCCGGTCCTCGCCAAAGGCAAGAAGGGGAAGCTCGCCTCGGGGTCCCCGGGCCCCGTCTGCCATGGTTCCCCGATCCGGGTGCCGACCGGAGCGCCCGCGGGCCGGGTCAGCCAGACCGACAGCAGCTCGGACCTGTCGGACTGTCCGTCCGAGCCGCTGTCCGACGAGCAGCGGCTGGCGGCGGCCGCCAGCAGCGACGCCGAGTCCGGAACCGGCTCCAGTGACCGGGATCAGGTGGGGGCCGGCGATAATCCGCCCGGAGCCGCCACCTCCGCGCCAGCTCCTCCGCGCACAACCGAGGCTTCCGCCGCCAAGGGAAGCATGTCTCAGGCTCCGCCGGCTCCCGGGGAGAAACACAAGCAGGAGAAACCCGCAACAAGCGCACAACTCAAACCGCAGGGAGCCAAGGACGCGGGGGAGGAGGATCTGCTGCGGGAGATGGAGGATCTGAGATCTGAAAACGACTACCTCAAGGTACGGTTTCTGGAGAAGAGTCACACTGAGCCTAGGTGTGCTCTGAGATGATCACATGATTCAGATCTACATGTATAAACACATGTTCTGCTGTTTGGTTTAACTGCAGCATAGAAGCAGCTGGAACTGTCTCCGTACAGGAAGTTCCGACCACATCATAATTACACATTTATCCACCGTGTCCTTGAGGCAACTTCCACCTGCTCCCGCTTTAATGGCATCATCCAGAATGTATAAATTACCATAAAACGCATTCTCCTTGATGCCCAGCTGTCATCCCCTGTGACTCTCCATCCATCATGTCTTTTTTTTAACCTTCCCAGGCTTCCCCCTGTGGATTTGACCTTTTATTGATGGGACTTGTGTTGATAGTGGCTTCATCAACCTGGGGTGTCTTTATACTTCCGATGTTTGTTTTCCTGGTGATGCTGCTAAAGTTTGAACCGGAAGACTCAACATTTTGTCTGTTGCATTTGGGACACAGAGATGAACAGATTGTGCTTGGGGGCACATTTAATTTTGAACTCTCCTGAGATACAGAGTCAGCGTAAACCTGCAGGAATATATGTTGCTGGTACCAGTTAGACGATAAATTATGAATTTAGTTTTATATCTTAATTCTTGCTTTTAAATGTGTATTTTTGTTTGCTAAAGTGCCATCTCAGTATGATACCTATTGCAAAAAAGGGACACATCAGGCAGGATCCCCCTCCCCCCCTTTTCTTTAAGTAGGCTATCCCCATAAGTTGGGGAGGGGAGGCAAACAGATAATGCGGCAAACAATCATGCATTTTGTTTCCTTCCTTTTTTTTTCAGACGGGAGAAGGTTTATTACATGTCACTTGGAGTATTATTTCAAACTGGATCACGCATGTCTGCGTCTCTCTTTGGCTCGGTTGGAAACACAAGAGAGAGTTAATCAGCTTTACTGGCTCTAGTTGTAATGGCTTTATCCCACAGGACTTGATAACATTCAGATGTCCCATGTGTGCAGGGCTGAAGCGGCCGGCTGTCAGTCTGCCAGCTGGGGCTCTGTGATGAACCACCTTCCCCCCCTCATGTCCCAAAATATCTGGGAGTCCCCTGCTACCGCTGCCACTGCTGCTCACCGACAACCAATGTGTTTTACTGTCACTTTATTTCCCCTTAGAGGTGGACACAAGTGGACAAAGTCAGGGGGTTGAAGGGGAGCTGAGCCTGTGTTATTGCATACAACAATTATTTTCATAGTTTAATTATTAATTCATCTGCAGATTAGTTTCATGCAGTATGAATCATTAATGGCCGGACAGTCATGGAAAAGGATGGCATCCTCAAATGTCTTCTTTTTTTTAAATTAGAAGTACAAACCTCCAAAATATTACTTATATTAATTATTATTTATGGTAATATAGGTGAATATTTGTCATGTCTGTGAAAACATTTTCTGATTCTTAAAATAGTTGTAGATTCATTTTATTGGAATAATTGACTTATCATTGCATTTACATCATTGCACCAATGATATGATGCCAATACGCTGATTTTGAATTAATAATAATAATTAATTAATTAATGATTCTAAACTGAGCAGCTTAAACAATAACACACATATTAACAATTGATTTATTACAAAATACACCTGAAAATCTCCTGGGAATCACTTGACCATTTGTCAAACACAAACACCAACAATAGCCTCTCAAATGTGAACATGCTTTACTTATTTGATAGAAAATGTATTGTCGACGAGTTTGGGGCTGTTGGTGGACTAAACAAGAATTTTGAAGATGTCAGTAATTGTGTAAATGTGTCTGACATTTCCCAGACTAATAGATTACTTCATCAAGAAATAATCAGCACACGAATAGAATAACAGTCTTTGTAGCAGTCCCAGAAACGTACTGCTTTAAAAAGGTGACTCTGTGTGCACCTCCCATGTAAACAAGCGTGATATCCTCTAAATGTACCTGCTCCCAGGATGCCGTTCTGCCTTTGGCTCTGCTTTTAACACGGCCATCGATTGTGCCGACCTGGCGTGAGATCATTAGCTCCTTCCTTCAGGGCCCTCCTCAGATAACAACGGCCACTGTGCCTCTCCAAATGAGGATAGATGTAGTTTTCGTTAATTGTCAAACTCTTCCCTCCCTCTCCCGTATCTAATTGTCTTTTCATCAGGTGCCAGTCATAGAATATCTATCCCGGGGGAAATCTACTAAGCAAACTGATTTCTCAGGATGAGCAAACAAAGACGAGGTTACCAATTGATAATCAGACCGTCTCAGTGCTATAGGTGGTACATCTCTCCTTTTACCCCCTTTTCAAGGTTGTTTTATTTTGAAAGGAGATCATGAAAGCGTCCAATCCAGGCGATAAGACGCTTAGAGCCGAGGCCAACTAGTGACGTTACATCATCACCCGCTAAGAGCACTTGTATTACTGGAACTCGTATGTAATCATATGAAAGTATTATTATAATCCAAAAAGGAGTATTATATGATATCTATAATAGCTTTATAAGTGCCAAAACACCTTACAACTTTTAATTCACCTTCAACAGACCTTCTTTTGTTTTGTTAAACTTCTGTATGTCAGTTTAAAGGCAAACTGTACAACCTTCCTTTTTGACTTTCAGTTGGTGAAAACTGGTAGATTTATATGATGGTTGACGTGAACTATTGCTGTGATTTTCCATGGTAAAAGAAAACATCATGAATCCTGACATCCTGTATTTGGTGTCCCTCTGAACCTTACTCTAAAGCCACCACAGGCAAAAAAAGGCCTCTTTGTGCAAAGGAATATCAGGAAATTACCATGAAATATGAATCAACACTTTCTTCCTCCCCAGGCATGAACAGGAGATATCTCATATCTTTGATAAATAGATTTTCCCTTTTAAAAACTGCTGCAGAATTTCAAAAGCTCAGTTAACTGTGCGAGCGTGGAGCCTAAATGTCTGTAAACCTCGGAACTTGCTCTTTTACTTGTGCACACAGATGCATTTAAAATACTTGTTGCTGTCTGTAAATCAGAATGAAACAACTCAAGGCAACACAAGATTCAGTTGCTTCTTATGGGTGATTTTCACATTTAATATATGTTTGACCCTTAAAAAGAAAAGAGAGAGATGTATTTACATGATTTCTCGGCTGTCTGTCTTCTAGGATGAAGTGGACGAGCTGCGGGCTGAGATGGAGGAGATGCGGGACAGCTACCTGGAGGAGGAGGTCTACCAGCTGCAGGACCTGCGGAGGGAACTGGACCGGTCCAACAAGAACTGCCGCATCCTCCAGTACCGCCTGCGGAAAGCCGAGCAGAAGAGCCTCCGCGTGGCCCAGACCGGCCACGTGGACGGGGACATGCTGCGGAGTCTGGAGCAGGACCTGAAGGTCTGGGACACTGGGTCAACATCTGTCTCTGACACACACTGCAATTAATGACTATTTATATTAATTATTAATTAATATTATATTTTTGAAAAGCTGCAGCCCTAGTCTGTGCTGGTGTGTACTTTATATATAAATAGTGTTCTGTGTGTGTCTGTGCCCCTGTGACCTCAGGTGGCCAAAGACGTGTCGGTGCGTCTGCACAACGAGCTGGAGAGCGTGGAGGACAAGCGCAGCAGAGCTGAGGATGAGAACGAGCTGCTCAGGCAAAAGATCATCGAGGTGGAGATTTCCAAGCAGGCGGTGCACAACGAGCTGGAGAGGACCAAAGAGGTAAACGAAACGCACATTGTTGTACGATGCATCAGCTTTCACGCGCGCAAAGCAGTGATTTTATCTCTATATGGTCTGGTGACAACATAGTAAGGGAAGTGACAGATTCCCAGCGAGGTGAACAACACTAAAAGCATCAGATATGTGCTGAGGAGAAATCTCAGTTATTGTGATGCCATTTAAAATCAATAGTGATCACTGGCTTAATCAGTAGGGTCACAGTACTGAATTAATTCCATCAATCACTTAGTGGCTCCTTCAACAGCCTTCTCAAAACAATTGCTTTGTGCAGCGATCGGAGATTCTCATAGCAACTTTCATTTACATGCATGTCATTTTAAAGTGCTTACTTGATGGAGGAGGGTCTTCCACTCCTTTATTTTCCTGGGAGCATAGTTGCATGTAAGCTGCTCAGTGTTAATGCTGTTCAGGTAGAGCTACAACCTGAAGTTGCTCTTCCCTCACAGCTATGTGTAATAAACCCCTCACTTGCGATCAATTCAACATATATAGAGCGATGTACCCCTCTCAGATGAATGTTAAAGTCCAGTGCCCTGGATCAAAAGGTGCACCTGGATAGAACGGTTTCCGACAAAAGCCATATACACAAAAACATGAATTGTGGAGTTGTTGCTTTGTTTGTACTCATGTTTATTCTCTTGTGACTTCATAGATATGTCTTGTGGCTCAACCTTCACTGCTGCAGAATAAATGCTAATCTAAGGGAGTCAGAATAATGACATCAAAAAAACATTGCATTTCAGTTTAATTTTGAACTATATTTAGTTTTTACGCAGCAGGTGCAGTTTCTCCTGCCCTACAAACAGTCATCCTCTGGGCCGGTTTAACAGGCCGATTCTGGCCCCCGGGCCGCATGTTTGACACCCCTGCACTGGGTCTTTTACCATCTTTCACGGGATAAATTTAGCAGCGAAAACAGCGATCTGGGTTTTCTTGAAAACTGAGTCAGCTTTTAAACCTCAAATGGATGTGGAATGGATCCACATTTCTGTTGCATCCGTGCTCCACACTCCCACTACCCTCTGGTCTACAGTCAGAATTCTGTCTGTTAAATAGTCGTGTCAGCGTTCCTCTGTTATTGCTCTGTGGAGAGTGATTTCTCTGACAGCAGTGAAGTAAGGCCTCCTTACAGGTGCTAAGATGAGCGGAGGGTATTTTCAGTGTTGCCGGTGTTCAGCTGCTTTGACTAATTTATCTTGACAACAGCAGGTGACATCCTGTCTGGCAACAAAGAGGAAGTAGGTTAATACCCAACCAGCCAGGATGGAGATGGGGCTTTCTCTTGGCAACTGGACTAGATAATACTTTCTTCTTTTATTGTTTTATTTTACTTTTTTTAACTGTGGTCACCACACGACTTCAATCTTTCTCCATTACATGTCTGTGGTCCCACTACTGGTTGGAAATCTATATTCCGGAGCAGTTTATGACCTTAAGTGTTGGCGATTGCAACACGGCTGTTTTTCGAAGGCAACTTATCAGCACCTGACCAGTCTGCACACGCTGAGACGGAGACAGAAAATCCATCTCTAGTCGGGATGTGCTTAATGCAGCAAACGCAGACTCGCAGTAGGTCGCTGTTGACACTGGTAACCTTTTGTATGAAAATGATCGTGAACAGCGCCACTGAAGTCAGAATAGTTTTTTTTTGTGCAGTACTTAAAACTCAAAGATTGTGTGTGTGTGTGTGTGTGTATGGCTACTATTCAACTATCTATATAAGACCACAGGCAGTTACTGTGGCTGAATACAGCTTGTACACAGAGAAAAAAAGGGGAGGGAGTCAGAGTAGGCTGCTCCAGCTGATTGCAGATTTTTTTTTTGTGCTCCCACGAGGTTTGCTCCACAAATACACAAGCCGCCCCCGAATCTGCACCTCTCTCTCTCCCCCTTACACACACCTCTCTGCAAGAGGCGTGTTTTTTTTTAATTATGTAGCACCCCAACACTTTCTAATTTAGGAAAACATATCAGATCGCAGGGCGACACGGTGGTGCGGTGGGTAGCACTGTTGCCTCACAGCAAGAAGGTCGCAGGTTCAAGACCGCCTTGGGCCTGGGTCTGGGGCCTTTCTGTGTGGAGTTTGCATGTTCTCCCCGTGTCTGCGTGGGTTTTCCCCGGGTACTCCGGTTTCCTCCCACAATACAAAAAACATGCTCAGGTTAATTGGTAAACTCTAAATTGCCCATAGGTGTGAGTGTGAGAGTGAATGGTGTGTGAATGGTGTGTGTGCCCCACGATTGGCTGGCGACCATCTGGGGTGTATCCCTGCCTCTCGCCTTAACGCGCTGGGATAGGCTCCAGCAGACCCCTGCGACCCCGAAAGGGAATAAGCGGGATAGACAATGGATGGATGGATGGATATCAGATCGCATTTGATGCATGAAATCCAGAGTTTTTTTCTCCAGGAGTTACTCATTTTTCCCTCACTTTTGAAGTGCCTGTGAAATCACAATTTACCAGTGGGTGACCTATTTCATCATTGTCTTTATTGTTGATCGCAGTGGGCTGATAAGAGTGCTAACAAATATGCCCATGACTAAGAATCTGCCCTCTGCTCCCAGTGTCATGGATAAATCTCACTAAGAAGAGAGGGGAGGAGCTTCACTGATAAGAATGTTGCTCAACTGGATTGATCGGTTGCTCCTTTCCCGTCATGGTTTAATTAGATCTTGTAAAATGTGATCCAGGTGTACTGGCCCTACGGAGCAGCTTCTTAGAATCAGATTAGTGTGTGTGTCAGATAGATTATCACTGAAACAGATTTCACATCAAAACACGCCATTGTTACCTTTCCTGTCGTACTTTCTCACCCCACCAATGGAAGGGTAACTCGACCTGAGTAATTTGAGCCCCTTGCCCCTGCCTGCGCTATCAGAGGCTTCACGTTAACTCTGGCCAGGAGATTGTCACCCCTGCATGGATTAATTCCAACAAGAAGGCCTGTTATAAAACAGCCTGCCATGTTTTCAGCACACTCTGATGGGAGGGGAGAGCAAGGAGGGGAAGACAAAGAGACAGAAAAAGAGAGAGAGAGGGAGATGGCTGTAATCAGATGGCTGTAGTCGCTGTGAGCCGGTGATAGCGCCACAGCTCCACAGCTCACAGACCTGATATTAAACAGTTTAGGAGGGCCGCTTGACAGGACCTTCTGTTCTTACAGTATTGGCTCGAGGGGGAAAAAAAATCGCAGCTGCCAGCCGGCGTTTCTGCTCCTTGTGTGGTCAGCGCGGAGCCAGGCTGCGACCGGTTCGAGACATTTTTTCATTCCTCTGACATTTGAAGGAAAGCCCACTGATACGTGTAATCAAATGGAACTAATGAAACATCAGCGAGCACAACACAAGCATCAGGATGTTTACGAGGCAGTGATGAGTTCATATGCTGTTAATGCAAAGTGATAATCCTTTGCGCTGTGCTCCTTCTCAGTGTTCTCCAAGTGAAGTCCTATCTGAAGGTTCTGCACGTTATCGGGAGCAACCTTTCTGGAAAGCAACATTGTAATAGAATTATTCGAATGACATTTTTTTGGTGCGTGCAAACCAAATGACATTTAATTCACCTCCGGTGTACTGCAGTGCCGGCATAAATTTCAAAGATAATGTCAAAGCCCGACCAAATTGATGACGATCGGCGTTCCCATTGGTTGAAAATGTGCCCTGCATCATGAAATTTATGTAAATGGTGGAATGTTTTAAGGCCAACATCCCCCTGCCCCCAGTGTGTGTGTGTGTGTGTGTGTGTGTGAATCTGTGTCAGCCAAAACCGAGCTGAGAGGATACGGTGCGGTTTGTCCTCTCGCTCTTTAACTCTCAGGCTGTCTGTTCCCGCAATCTTCAGCTGATAAAACCTTGTTTTGAAATGTAAAACCGTGGCGTTACGTTAAGTGGAGCTCCAGCGATGCTGTACGCAGTGGGTAACATTTTCTTCATTGGCTCTGGCTGAACTGACACTGGTTAACATTATACACGCTGCACCGCTGCAGAGAGATGTGCTGCTGTTGGCTCCTGCAGCCACAACTATCTTTGACGATAAAATAAGGCGAGTTAAACTCAGATATTTGAATAGTGAAGTGTGGGAGTGCGCTATTTCTGCACTAATTAGTGGGAAAATACTTGGTATTGTGTTGCAACTAGTGATTATTGTCATCGCCAATCTCCAGATCATCTTTTTTCCTCTTCCATCAATCACCTATAAAAGAGAAAATACAGAAAATTCTGCACGAACTGACCCTTTAAAGCATTTTTTTGCTGTAGTGTTTACAGAGCAAATACTTGCTTCTTCAACCGTAAAAAAATATGTAAATTTTTCCCATGAATCAGGTCACAGTCGTTTAATGAGATTCCAGTAGGAAGTCTAGCTACGCACATTGATACACTTTACTTCATTGAATATAACCCCATATAAGCTGCACTTACAGTACGAGGTTTTTCTTTACAGCTTCTCATTTGTTTCTTTTTGTTCATGTTGAGGTAGAAATTGAGGTTATCTCTTTGAGTTTTCCCAACCTTCAGTCTTTTGTCGCTATGTTTCACTAATACAAAGGTACGAGAGGGGAGTATCGACAATGCCTGAGCAAGAGTCACTGCAGACGCCGTTCGTTCTTCATGTCAGAGCGGCTGCTCCTCTCTCGCTCGTCTCCCGTAAGATCTCAGCAGAAGAAATGGCGGCTCTGAGGGGTTCTCCTGATCCCCCGCTCATATCTGCTTCTCGCCTCACCTCCGTAGCTACGCTTTCAGCCGCTGTGGTTCCCTGTTTGCAAAAAAAATGTGAAGGAATCTCATTGACCCAGTTAATGTCTGGTGTCTGACTCCACCAATCGGGAGGAGAGCAGGCGCGAAGAGAGGAGCCGCGTAGGGACCGAGTCAAAATCTGCTGCAGTGACACACATTCATAATAAAGCTCATCACGACACGCGGCTGTGCAGTTTGCAATATTTACCTAATGGAGAGATGCTGTCTACTCAAAATGTATAATTATAATTTTTTAGAGATCACAGAACTTTAATTCTTGAATGTCTTAACACAGTTTTGCTTTGGTGATAAAATGTAATTTTATTTGATGGAATTTTCCATTGGTCTCTTATTGAATTTGATAAAATTGCATCTTAACCTGAACTAGGAGGTTGCAAAGCATTTTAGAAGCAGTGTTTTTTCTTTTTTACCTTGCAGGCAAACTATCACTGACGCAAAAAAAAAATAGAGAAATCATCAATTCTGCATGAAACCCTGCAGTGATGTGTTACTTTGAAGTTTAACACCCTTGAAAAATAGAATCCCTTCTCCGATTTTTTCAGGTTCTCTGACATGTTCCTTTCACACATGCTTCACAGCTGCCACTTCCTAATCATAAGCATTTTTAAAATATTTTGTATTTTACGTTAATCTTAAATTCTTGTGTCTTCAGATACATTATTTAATTCTTGATTTGGATCTAAAGCATCAGTATTAAAAGCAGAAAATATCTACTTCAATTAGGCTGTTATACAAGTGAAATCTTCATAGTATACCTTTTTAATATTCATATTACAGGTTTTTAAAAATGCTTAAAAAAATGTTTAAAATTAAAAAATTAGAAAATTTACAATGGAGTGTGTTCATGTGTGGTGTTGTGCATATTTGGGCAATTAGAGAAGCTGATGTAAAATATAAATAAATAAAATATAAATAAAGTCATTCGAATTCATCCTAATCCTATATCATATTAATCCTTTATATATATATATATATATATATATATATATACACAACAAGTAGTTACAGGTATGCATTACTAGTACCATGATTGCTGCATGTTTAAAAATGCTGCTGTATTTTGAGGTCTCCCGGTAATAATGCTAATAACTCAACATCCAAAAAAACAAAAAACAATTGATGCACATTTAATCCACGGCAGAAGGATTAATCACATTGAAAAGTGAAAAGCCCCATTTGTTGCGCAGATGTCCATGAAAACATCATCCCATCATCCCGCAGAACGCTGCTCAGACTTACCTGAACACAGGCACCCTACCCACGGCTGCTTTCTTCGATGCTCCTTTTTTTCCACTGTAACAGACAGCATTGGCAGCTATATTTAGGATGGTTGGCAGCAGCTCGGCAGGCCGTAACTCACGCTGAGTCATTGTGTTTCTCACCTCTCCTCCAAACACAGGGAACAGACAGGCCATTGGGAAAACAGGACTTCATAGTATGCTGACGGCCATAACTTAAAGTAGAATATCAGCTTCCTCAGAAGCGTTCCTGGCCTCGCTAAGGGTTGCAGAGAGAGACACAGAAAGGGGGAATATCACGTTTGGTTATGCAGCAAAGCCATCAGGTTGTCTAACAGCAGGCAGAAACAAAGAATGATGTTTTTTTTTGTGTCCTAGCATGTTAGTTATAGAAACTTTTTAATGCAATCATACGTTAGGGTTATGTGGCATTTTCTTTCTCTTGTCTTTTTTCCCCCTTAGAAGCCAAAGAAAACACCAAAGGCTGATGAGAAGTGATATTGTAATCAACGCCTTATAATCTGAAAAGTGTGATGATGCAAACTCCTGTTCTCACCTGTAACATCTGTGAATAACTCAACCACTTTGTACTCACACACAGTCACAATATTGATTTTTAATCAACACCAAGTTGTTTTTCATAGCTAAACCTTCCCATTATTATCACTCCCTTGTTATATATTACCTACAACAAAACCCTATAAGTTCAACTCGTTTTGTTGCATTATCCTGTTAAGTGCTCTATTTTGGGTTATATATTAGTCTTGAAAGCTCCCCTGGGTAGTTCCTCCATTGAATCAGATGAAGCAGCATATATTTGAGCATTGGAAGCCTATACAGTAGTCGTTGCCTTGGTTTGAAGTGAAGTGCTTGTTACAGATGAGAAGAAGGACCCTCCCCGGCCTATTGGGTCGTATTTTACACACAAACAGCCATGATTAAATGATGACATTGGCAATATAGACACAGACCAGCCTACACAGCTTGTTTCGCTCCAAGGAAAGACTTCATCAGAAAATTTGACATCGTCCAGCCACCTCTACAGCTCTTCCCCTAAAAACGATAACACCCTCTCCTTGCCTCTTCTCCACTCAGTTTTGTGAAAAATCTCTTGTTCTAGTGCTTCTATCTTAAATGATTCATGTGTCAGAGGAATTCTCAGTGTATCTTTGTCCCTGGCTCTGCCTGAGTTCTGATTAACTGATTATGACACTACAGTGGGGAACATCATCTACATTTCAAAGATTAAAAACCCAAAAGTAAATGATGAATGGTGTTTAAACATTGATTTGTATGCAGATGGGGCCTACAAGCGGCTTCATATTCATATTTAATTTTTGTGGTTTTTCTTTTTTGCTGACGTGAGCTATGTCCTGATTCGTCATCATTAAATGCGTCATCAGACTCAGATTGATTCAAGTTTTCTGCTTTCTCTAATAGGATTTGTGTTATACCTATAATCCTTATAATTGATTAATAATGATTCAGAATTACTACAAGTGGATGTTAGAAGTTAATTGAAAGGTAGGGTGATTTTAAATGGCTTCAAATGCTGCCAGCATCTCCTAACCTCCCATAGATATATGCACATAACACGTGCTTTGTGGCAAAATCACATCAATCCATAAGAGCTGAAAGAGCCTCTGTGGAAGCTGATCATGATGAAGTGAGAAGCGCTGTTATTCTTTCATTTGGCCTTTCCGAAACCTCGTTAACCTTTTAAAGCAACAATTTAGAAAATTGCATCAGGAGAAAGCTTTTATCGAAATTGAGTGCAATCTTTACCTGCTGTGCATGGATGTCTGCGGGGGGGGGCGTTTATTACGGTGTCTGGTGTGTTGGTTCTGCATGGGCCTTGCCTCCAAAATTACAGACTGTTATCGAGGTGGAAAAACTCACGTGGATACGTCTTAGTCTTCATGGGACTGTTTGTGCCTCCCCCCGTTGGTTTTGTTTCAAATGTGCCCCATGTTGGACGAGCAGGTCCACAGAGAATCAAACCCACAACCTGGCGCTGATCCAGGACCTGCTGGCTCTGCGCCAGCAGCGGCTGGAGATCCAGCTCAGGGAGAAACAGCTTCCACGGTGACAGAAACGCCGCGAAATCTCATTTCTCCCGATAGCTGTGGCACCTACAGACACACACACACACACACACACACACACACACACACACACACACACACACACCCTGCCACGCACCCCATCTGGACTAACAAGGCCAGGTAACGAGCCTCTAGATTACTGTGGGCCTGCGCCGCCGCAGAGTTCGTTATCTTTTACAACGGTGTGCGGTGGCTCGGCGCTCTGTTGGGATTTGATAACAACACTCTATTTGAGGTCTCTCCTCCTTTATTGCCCCACCCCACCCCCCCCTCACCCCCCGCATCCCACTTTTGGAGCCACAAAGACAGCATGTGTGCTGAGGCTGGGGGGCCCTCCCTCTTATTACCAACTGATTGTGAACCATTTGACACACACAAGGGGACAGTGAAATACCGGGCGGTGGGGGTGCAGCACAAGCTCATTATCAACCAGCTGGACGACCCCCCCCTCCCTCCCTCTCACACCCCCTTTGCACCCCCCCCTCCACCCAGAATGCACCCTCCTCCCGTCCAAACCCCTGTTACAAATGACGCTCTGTTGTCTGGCTCCCATTAGTGATCAGAGGGACAGATCCAGGCCCCCCCCCCTCTTGTGGAGCCCCAGATAGACTGATAGGAATTCACGGTGGAATTATAAGGGACTTATAATTAATGGTCCCAGACACTTGAAAAACAACTTGGCTCGCGCTAATTATGGATAGTAGATGATCTCAGAAGTGGAATCCGCTCCCTGGATGAAGGATAATCATGGGCCGAAAGATAATAAGTTGCTGATAAAGGTTTTGATTAAATCCAGGCGGCCATCTTGGGGCTGTTTACAGAAACAGATCAGATTGATCTTGGAACAAATGGGCTTATTGTGTTTTTTCACTTTGACACTGGAGTAAGATTTGATCCAGTGAATTCATTTGTCTGATTTGTGTGAATCTACCATAGACATATATTTCTTTGTTTCTACATTATGATTGTTATCAAGGTACAGGCCTCTGATTCTAATATGAGATGTCCAATGTTGCACATTTTGTCTGTTGCTCATGATTTTATGCATTTAAAGGATTGACAGCACTGGCTATTCTCTAGGCTGTGATTTCATATTTACGTTCTATGCTGAGAGAAAATGTTTTAATTAGGGGGAGTATGTATAGAATAGAATATATACATTTCGTGGATGCCATCATAATCATATAAGATGCAAACAAACAAAAAAGTGTTTAAAAGCAGATTGTTCAAAAGTTCAACTTAACGAAGTAATTTAACTGGTCTCTATTGGTGCTGTGAGTGCAGCAGCTGCAGCTCAACTCTCACACACACACACACACACACACACACACACACACAGCCCCGCCCTCACTGGTTAATTTCTCTTTTTCACCATGCGTACGTGTGCGTACGGAGCTGCGGACTAGGTGAAAGTACTCAGGCTAACAGGTTTTGAGGAGTTATCCGTTTAGTGTTGTAAGACAGCAACTGTGAGTGGAAATATGCCGACGCATGTCAGATGACCCAGATGTGCCAATCACTGGAGCTCAACAGAAAAAGACAACAGGGGTGCAAAGTCTTAACTGACAATCATCAGCCCTCGGCCAAAGGAATCAAAACACTCCATTATATATTTTGTATTTCTATTACATAAAAATAAATGCTTTTAGTTCTGGATATTATTAAACTTGTATTTTGAGACATTGGCAACATTAACATGGCCTATGGCCGTCTATGCCTATGGTCAGAGTTTACATTGGACTGCATAATACAGTACAATAGGAGCAAGTGTACGTTCCTTATTTTCATACTAATGTTATTAAATACATTAACAAACTTGCATTGACTATCACTTCTTTGTACCTTTAATATTATTTCCCCCTAGTTATTATTATTGTTTTCAGTAGTTTCGGGACAATGTTGGATGTATATCCAGAAGTTCAAATCATTAGATTAGCTTTACTGAGTATTTACAGCAGCAGGACATTGTGAGATTGATTTAAAATAAAATGCAGTGCTGGTGCTCATGATAATAAAGGAACTTCTCACCAGGGCGGGACATTGATTTCTTTTTAATCGTTTTTGGGCAACAATTGAGCTCGTAAGTGCAGAGAAAAAAAAGCCACATCAGGTTTTTGACACAAAGACAGGACTTGTTTGTAGATCTGTTGTTAGTTTTCGTCTTTTCATGGGATTTGTTGACAAGAAAGAACAATACGGAATGACGCCAGCCTTATGTCGCGTTCATTTCATATTGGAGTTACTCTATTATCGATGTAGTCTACAACTTGTAAGCAGCGTTCACATCAACCTCTAAGTTTAACAGTAATTACAAATCTTTTTAAAGGTCTGATACATCTAATTTATTAATAAAAATGTACCTGAATATAGAACAATCATGGTTGCCTTAAGCCAGCCAAAGTCTGTCCTTAAATGTAGTAAAACCTAAAGTTAATTGACATAATGTAATTTTGCCAATGCACAGTTTTTTAAATTCTCATGTGACCAACTCTTATACAACCAGTCCTTATGACATGACCATGAATGCAGATTTATCCTTTAAGGTAACAGGTGATTTCAAATGTATAGCTATGGCAGTGCTACTGTCCATCCATCCATCCATTTTCTATCCTGCTTATTCCCTTTCGGGGTCGCAGGGGTCTGCTGGAGCCTATCCCAGCGCATTTTATGGCGAGAGGCAGGGGGATACACCCCAGATGGTCGCCAGCCAATCGTGGGGCACACACACCATTCACACACCATTCACACACACACTCACACCTATGGGCAATTTAGATTTGCCAATTAACCTGAGCATGTTTTGTATTGTGGGAGGAAGCCGGAGTACCCGGTGAAAACCCACGCAGACACGGGGAGAACATGCAAACTCCACACAGAAAGGTCCCAGACCCAGGCCCCAAGGCGGGTCTTGAACCTGCGACCTTCTTGCTGTGAGGCAACAGTGCTACCCACTGCTCCACCGTGTCGCCCCAGTGCTACTGTAACTTCTCTAATTTTGTCGAGTTCCTGTGTTAAATCCAAAAAGCTTCTTGATAACAAAGAGAAGAAAACGACATATGACAACTCCTCACCTGAAAGTCATGAATTTTAGGTTCTTTAACAATCATTTAAAAAGAAATGAGCACCGACTACTAGATTGTATTATTTAGCTCACAGCGACAAGGAGAGCTCCATCCTTCAGGCAATCGACAAGCGCATTCTCATCAATTGTTGAAATCATCAATTGTTAAAATTGATGGGAAAGCCAAAAATCAATCCTGTTTAATAGGTACTCCAGTGGATCAGGTAGGAGAACCGCATGTGGCTACGGAGAAGGTAAAAACTGTCAATCTGAGGCGAGGAAGCCTTTAAGAAGAAAAAAAAACACTCACAATTGTTTTATACTACTCAGATATAGATTTTTTCCCTCACATTTAAGCTGTAATATGAATTTCAAATGTCACGAAGGATTAATTCTTTATTGGTTTTGGACTTTTCTTGTGAGATTCATTTGTGTATGAATTTGGACAGAGGCATCTGCCAAAAGAATAAATGTAAAGATAAATAATTGCCAGCGTTATTCCAAGTCACCCATGAAAGATATAAATTCTTAATCTTGTCTGGAGCAACCGGTTGAAGACAAGTTACATAATAAAAAAGAAGCGGCCCCTTCTCTTCACATGTCGGAGCCGGTGATATTTGTTATGTCAGGAGCAGGATGGGAAACGTGGTATCTCTTTCCATCGGTGATTCGTCAGCATTATTTCTCCCGGGGGGCTGCGGCGGAGTGTAACTCCCATCAGGCCCGTCTCCTCCGTGCATCCCGATGAGCGCGGGGCTGCGCTCGGCCTCCCTGACCCTCCCACCCTCGAGCCTCGCTTCCCCCTCTCTCTGTCGCTGCACATTAGCCGCCGCATGGCGCGCCGCCAGCCTGCCTCTCCCAGAATACACGGCGGACCTGCTGAGGAGGTTTTGCAGGCAGACGACACGGCAGCTCTTCTTCCCTCCTCCTGGCCCGTCTGAGCCGCCGTGTCATTTATAGCTGTTAGAGCTGCTCCGACGGACAGCACAACTCTGGCGACACATTGCATATTTTTTTATAGCCTCCCTAGAGAGTGCAGGCTTTTTTGCGCAGGGTGTGCTTTACATGACCTCTAGACGCAAGGTTGCAGATATATTGATCTCTTTTTGTTACCTGTGCCTCCCTAGGGAAGAGAATCCTTTTTTTTTTTTTTGCTGAGGCTGCATGCTCATTTTAGTCTTATCTTCCTGCAGATCATTCATTCAGTTACACACATTTCCACCTGGGAGATGCCCCTGTACAGTGGCTTCAAGGGCTGGGTGATGGCTTGTGTTAAGGGAAAACGCCTCTGTTGGCCCTTTCAAAAGGTTTGACATTTCGGGACAGGGTTTATTTGCTTTCAAGGTGAAATCTAAAGGCCATGTAATACAGAAAAAACATCTTTTCAGTTTTAAACCTAAAATAGCTTCTTATCTCAGGACTGGAAATATTTTTAACTGCCACTTCTGCACTGATGTGGGTTTGTCCTGCTTGACCGTGACTTCACATCCCTTTTATAACAGAGGCATCAATCACCGCTTCTCCTCACATGGCCTCTGGCACTCGCACGCAGCAACAGTTCCACACTTGTCAACCGCCAACATCGGCGACGGGGCTAAATCAGGCCCCTCAGCGGGTTAAGTGTTCATCAGGGCCGCATCCCGGCTGCCGGTTTGTGCTTTAAAGCCGCAGCGTTTGATGAAAAATCAAAGCACACAGTGAAAGGATTTAACTCTGTAGGACGGTTGACAAATTATTCAAAAGCGTGAATACGCGGAGGTGAGGGACGACACGTATCGAGAGCATCAAATTCTATTTTCAGGCCAGGTTTTTTTCAATTTTACCATCTCAACTCATCTGTTACCATGGCAGCTAGTGATGGACAGCCCAGCCAGGCGGCTGTGAGGAGATTTGTTGGCTTTACTACGGTTCACAGGGCAACCAACCAGTGCCGCTCCTGTCTGTACGCCAGCAAACAGCTATACTGGTAATTGAGAAAAAAAATCTAATGATAAAAACACCACTTAATAATATATTGAGACACAATATAAGGGTGTCTGCTTCACAAAGTAGCATATTTTTGATTGCTTTTTCTTAATCTGTATTTTAAAAAACTGTACATACAACATATCTTCAGCCCTTTTGAAATAGAAAAAAAAGAAATAGTAATAATATATTTTTTAAAAACTCACTCTTTGATAGAAGAGCTAACGTCTTGTTCAGTCTGTGATGAGGCATCGCAAGTACATAATGCTTCAGTTTAAAGTAATGATAAACAAAATCATAATATTACAATTCCCAGCTGTGGCTCATAACAACAACTTGCATGTCCCACATTTCCTTTCCTTATTGGTTTATGCTCACTGCTACAGCCTTACACTTTAATAATAGGGTCCCTCATGCACTCCCTCTGTCTCTGTTTTACTACATTTAATCTCCTTTTTCTGCATACAATCATCCAGAAGTTTCAAAAATACTGAAACATAACTGCATTATTCATCACGGGGCGCTGATGCTGATACACTGTCTGAATTCACAGCTTTTTCTTTAGTTTCATACGCTGGAAGACATTGTGAGCTAAGCTTGGGCATAAGTAAAATCCTAGAATGACAGAAAGAAAAAGAATCTGGCCGGCCTGCGTGTCATGGGGGGACCTTGAGCTGGATCTGATTGTAATTACACATTTCAGAGATGCAGAAACCTGCTAATGGGAACACTCACTGAAGTGTAGCCACTCTCTCTCTCTCTCTCTTGTTCCTCTCCTACCGTGGGATCTGCTGATTCGGCACTACACGAGGCGAGAGGCGTTTCAGAACCAGTTTGCCAGCATGTTAATATATCATGCATGCACCACACACGCACACAATGACCAACGAGAAGGCAGATCTGTTAAATGTGGCTCACTGTGGAGGACAACACCGCTCTGCAGCTGCATGATTGCTTGTGCTTTGCTGAATTGTTTTCCCCTCATCCGCTGATTGAGAAGATTGGTAATTGTCATTAGCGGCTAAGTACCATATTGAGCTCTCCTATTTGAAATCAGCATGAAACAACAACACTGCTTCCATTCTGTTCAAGGGTTTATAGAAAAATCTCCCAAGGATTTCATCTCACTTTACAGCCTTCTTACATTTCTCCTACAACTTTCCTCCATTTGGTGCGTGCCAGTTGGCATCATGGGCAGCCTCAGGTTTTCCTGCACGCAGGCTGGCAGGCTGTTTGGTTGCTCTGGGAGATTTGTAAAGGCCGAGTAAAAGCGGAGTGACACGCCCCATAAAAGCTCCATTGTGCTTTTTAATGCATGTCGGGTCTCAGACTGAGGTCAGGGCTCAGCTTAGTGAGGAGAAACAGTATGGGAGCGACCCTCTGCTGCTCACACGCGACCCCCTGCAGAAACACACATACACACACGCATACACACATGCAGGAGCAGGCACATTGTGCACACGTTGCCGCACAGGATGATATACAACCTGTGCAGGTCAGGATAGGTCGCTATGGCTACCAGTGGTGATTCCTGAGAGTGTTTTCTCAATCTATAGGTTGCTATAGGGCCAACAAGTCTCTAGTGGGCAACTAAGAATAGCGGCTCTGTTGACACGTCATACAACACTCACAGTGCTAATTCACTTTTTTGCAAGGTCTATAGAGCAGTAACATAACTGGATGTGTAGTATACTAGAACACAAAAGGAGTTCCAATGTTATTTTATTAACATTAATATATTTATCATCAGTATTTCATGTTTCAAATAACCTACTATTGATAGGGATCAGGGATTTCCTGTGTTAGACAATATCAAATCAAATTTGAGCCCTAATTATTATGCTGAATTCATTGACTGGAAAAGAGGAACTGACAGCCTAGACTTCTTAAACCAGCTGCAAAGTGTTGTTTCGTCCCCAAGGGGTTTTCTTTAAGCAGAAAATGAATAAGGAATTGACGAATTGAGTTGTTTTGGCTGCGGCTTTTATACATTAAAAAGCATATTTGTGCTCCGCTGACATTGTTTTTGTTGATCTCGTAAAGCTGGGACACATCGAGTTTTCTAAATGTGCTCATCTTCCTGTAATGGTGTGTCATAAAACACAAACCACAGCAGCACTGTACTTTGCTGCTGAGAGATGATGATATCAACGCTACTTAGTATCACAGCATCTTTCACATTACATGCAACTTGTTCCATTGTTGAGAGAAAACATTAATTATAGCTGGTTCATATCATCATGTGTGTGATGACATGATATGAGGATTTTACATTCACCATAGAGTAGGAGCAGTCGCTCCACAGCTGCTAATATGTCTATGATGCAGGAGGCAATGAAGAAGCCAAAGTCTGTTTACAAGATGCTCACATCCGCCGGGGGAAGGCCTGACATTGGAGTGACCTCAGAGAGTGCTGCATCCAGCCTGTCTCACTGCCAAACATTTGCACCCACTGGCAGTAATAGATACACCCACATGCAGCAGAACCCCCCTTCCCACACACACACACACACACACGCACACAGAACATGCACCCACACTTTCAGCAGTACTGAAGACTGATGACTGCAGATGCACACACGTGTACACGCATGCATACACGCGCACGTCGCCTTAGCAGTGCACTTTGCTGGATTACTATAATTCATTTAGCTTTGATTGGTTTAGGTCTTTCCGAAATATCACTGTCCCGGCTTTTCACAGTAGTCTCGCTGTAGCCTGCAGCCTGCAGCCTGCAGCTTGCATTCTGTGCACCATTTTCAATGGCAAATTGAATTCCGATGGGTTCCAGGGTCCCATATTTAGCTGATGGAACATATCCAGATGCAGTATATTTAGACTGTGTAGGACTACTGCAGGTGCTGCAAGCCAGAGATTAATAGTCTGTGTGGAAATAACACGGCACTGTAAATTATGGTGGTGGCACAAGCTTCAAATGTAAGCACTGCTGTATCACTGGGCTGAAATAAATTCAATCAAATTATTAAGGGAGGGAATTTGATAAATATGAGTTCAGTGTGTGCTGTATTAATTAATTTATTGAAATGGATTACGGTCCAGATGAGCGCTCATTCATCCAGATCTCACTAATATAATCTGCCTCTGAACATTTTATAGCGCCTTATCTCCCTGAGCTCTGCCGCCGGGTGAGCGATATTTATTCTGTTGTGTTGGAGTCTTAGTCTCCTCTGTCAGGGCTGAGACGGGGTTTATCTGCAACCAGCGGCCGTCGCAGCTCCTTTTGTGCTCCACCCAATCCCAATCCCACCCCCCACCCCATCCCTCCATCCCGCCCCCTTTCGCTGGTCAACCACACTTCCTGTTAAATCCCATTACCAGAGCTGCCAGACGCCTCTCTCTGTCTCTCTCTGCACTCTGTTATGGTCTTTGAGCAAAATCATAAATAGGCCAAGCTGTTGAGTACAGATGCTGCTGAAAATGCGCTGTACTATGTTCCCATTCTTGCTCATCCTCCACCCACATTTTTCCCCCCACCCTGTATCGGAATGTTTGATGATGTCAATGCGTGAAGTCATTCAGCGATTGTTCCAAAAAAAATGCCTTGGAGTCTTATGCAAACAGGCGAGTACATACACATGATTCCCTTTTTTCCAACATGATTTGGTCAGATTGTAGATTCACTGTGCAGAGACTTATGCTCATCCACAATGAGTTTTTACTGAATATAATGTATTCCCCCTGAGACCCCTGGATGCCACACATACAGCGAAATAGTGACGATCGCATTTCAGTAATTGTTAAACTGTCGGTGGAAGTTGAACATAAACACACTGTCACACACGTTGTGCACTAATGTCATCCCAAATCTTGAGTTTCACCAAAGCCCAAAGTTTGTCAGGTGGCCTGAGGGTTTATGGCACTGACAATGTATATAATCAAAGTGACAGGTTCAACTCCAGCTGCATGTTAATCCGCTCTCGCTCTCGTTTCCCTTGTTTCCTATTAGCTGGCTACTGTTATATATTTAATGAAGGCATGAAATGCCAGCCAATCTAGTGCATGCACAGGATCATATTCCTGGAAATTACTCGCTAAGGCAGTTGCATCATTCTTCATCTTCTAAACGCTGCTGTGCAGAGGAGGTGTGAAATCCTGTCTCATACCATTACAAGCGGATTTGCTCAAACTGGACCTTCTGTAAAACTCTAACCTGAACTTCTACACTATGCATTTTAGCCACATTTTCTGTGGCTAAAATGACCTCGCTTTAATGGTGTAAAGCCTTCAGAATAGAAAAAAAAAGAAAAAAAAACTACACACCAGTGAGCACATGTACACACACACACTCACACACACTCGCTGCCTGTTATTTTTCAGATGCCCTTCATGTGAGGCCAGAAGATGTAAGGACAGAGAAGAAATGGAGATGGGAGGGAGGGAGGGAGGATGAACGATACAAAGGGAAGGGGGGGGGGGGGGTCCATGAGGGAGGTACAGGTGGAGGCCAATGAAAAACACACAGTCAGTCAGTCTGTCAGGGCCCACAGGGCCCGGTTCATTCAATCACAGCAGGGTGAGGGCTACGTAACTACAATCTGTTCATCCTGCAGGCTGGCAGGGGCCCAGGGGAGTAAAACCAGCCGCACCAGTCCTCCCCAGCTGGAGCAGCCTGCAGCCTGCAGGGCTGACTACCACTACACCATGCTAGCCACAGACCTGAGCGTGTGTGTGTTATTTTGGTGTGCATGAGTGCACTTGTGTGTTTAAGTGGAAGAAATGCAGTTACATCAGGAAGTTACAAAGCGAGTCTCGAGTCTGTGTGTTTTGTTAGAGCAGAGCAGCTCGCTTAAAATCATCAGGTGGAGAACAAGTTACAACAGCTTTTTTGGTTAATCAATTAATTGTTCGGCCCATAAAACGTAATTAGATATTTCCCAGAGCCTGAAATGACATGATTAGATGATATGTCTGATTCAAAACCTAAATATAGTGAATTGATATTAAAGGAGGAAAAAAAGACCAAAAGTTCTGCATTTTTTACTCAAAATCCTAAAATGACTGAAATGATTAATTGATTGCCAAAACTGTAATTATGGGTGTATGAATGATGCAGATGAGCAGAGTTCTACTGGCATTACTGATGGTTTCAACCTCTTCCCTTCAGCAAACTAATATCTGATAAGTATTCATGTTAGAATTAAATTGCTTGTATATATAGGGGTCATGTCAGTAGTTGGAGTAATAGTTTCTTTGAGTTATGAAATTTTTAAGAATATGAGCTATGTCGTAACTTTCAGAACATTTTGAATAACAAAGTCTCTGCTCCAATGTTAACACGAATTGACAGTGTTCTATAAAAATTACCAAACTGTGATTTTTCTCATGCTGTGAAATGTATTACATCATTTTATCTACCAGTAGAAACTTTTTTTTTAAAAGACTCCAAATATAAATTGGCAGTCTTTATAAAGGCTGATCGGTATTTAAAGGTCAGTTTACACAACCGTATTTGCTGGTGAACTGCATGGACAAACTATCTGATTAGGCACGGGGGGGATAAAAAAAAAAAAAACATGCTACGATAAGTGTTCTGATAAGACGGTCACGCGTCTGAGCCTCAAATTGACTTGTTTTGTTGTGTACAGTAAACCTTGATCCCTGCCAGTGACAGTCCTTGGTTCTGAGGAGCTCGGCACAAGATGCCGTCTAATCCACTGTCTCCCCAGAGAGATTAGCTGTGTCACCAGGCCTGGGAATTAAACCACCACTGGTGTTACTGGAGATACTGACGCAAACACAAAGCCGCGCCGGGGGAGGAATTCACGCTCCTGATGCAGCCGATAAATAAATAACTGGAGTAAAACCTTGAATTCCAGCCTGTCCTCACCGAATAAAAACAATTATAGCCCCGGAGAGGATTCCTTCAGCTGCAGTGGGTCCTATGAAGCTTTGTGGATGCAGCGATTATAGTCAGAGCTGAGCAGAGAGGCAGTTTGCCACGAGGCGAACAATAAAAGTGTGTTATCGCTCTGACAGGACACTTTTACTACATTAAAATTTGCGGATAAACAAATCAATATTTTGTTGCTTTCTCGACGAGACAACTGCAACATGTCATGTATCTGTTGCTTGAAACCGGTTGTTGGAAAAGAAAAATTAAATTGCTGGCATCAGAGCAGAAGGCTGGGTATTGTGAATCTGGAGGGGAAGGTCTTTTTGAGCGGCAGGAGGAAAGCTACTGAAAGTTCAGGATACAGCAGGGCTCAGTGTTCAGCTCACACAACGGTGGTACTGTGCAGAAACTGTCGTTGCATGCGTCTCCTTCCTGCACCGCCCGCCGTCCACGTTGTGGTTACGGCCGTGTGTTGCTGCCGTCTCTAAGCGGGCGCTGCCTTCCTGTCGCAGAGCCAGCCACTGAGTCAAGGTCCGTTTCTGCTCCGGGCACAAAAAGTGTCACCCTCACACTTTCCGTGTGTCTGGCCATGAATGATTCATGCTGTCCTACTGGTTTATTTTGGCCGGCGACAGAGGTCGTACAGTGAAGATTTAGCTTTTCATCCCAAAGAAATCAGAGCTGGGGTGAAAACACATAGTACTGTGTATTATTAGAGCTGCTGAGGAAGCCGTCCATTGAAAAACTGTGTAAACCTCCTAATGTTTATGGTCACTAACTGGCAGCAATTATCCAGAAAGTTACTGTAATTATTTTTTTACAGAATAAGTACTGTACTTTTGTTTTCAGGATTGTGTCTTTACTGTAAAACAAAAGTATTATATTATAATACAGTAACTCTTTGACATATATAAGGTATATTACAGTGACTTTACTCTGTTTAACACATTAAAAAAACTGTAGATTTCACAGCAAAGATTTACCTTGTAGATTCTGCAATAGTAATAATAATAATAATAATAATTGTGGTGAAACTATTAAAAAAATAATTTATTTATTAACAAAAAATTTAAAATGTTTTAAAGAAGTAATTTGACTCAAACATTGTTTCTTTGAATTTTATAGTGTAAAGAATGAATCTTCATCAGAAATGTTACCACCAAGTTATACCTCCTAGAAAGGACGTTGGCTGTAGCTGAACTTATCATCAGAATCTTTAAATAACCGGCTGAGCAGCAATCTGTTCCTGGAAAAAACGGCTTCACAGTTGACAGCGCTGCTTCCCTCCCTCGTTCTCCTTCTCTCAGGGCTCCTGTGTCTCGTCCTTGTGCTATGAAACTGATGCGGAAAGGAAGTGCAGGACTTGATTTAAATGCATGATTTTATTTGTCAGTAAGACTAAGCCGGCGTACAGAAAGCCCTGTTTTATCCAGGCTTTGCGTGCAATTCCTCGTATTAGCCGCAGGACAGATTTCCCCACTGGACAGGCAGATGCTTCCCCACAGAGCAGCGTGGCCGCGCCATGTGTCACTGAATCTGAGCCTGGATAAGACGTCTCTCACACTGAGCTCTGAATGGGATCTAATGCACCCTGGTGCATCCCATAATAAAATCATCATCCCCATCGTCTGTAATCTGAAGTTTCTGGGCTCAATACAGAATTGTCTGAAGCGATTATTTGCTTTACATGTGAATTATTTATTATTTATTGCTACACTCACTCATTTTGAGACTGACACGGTGGCCAGATGTTGGCTTCTGATACAGACTATTACCATTACTATGTGCATGAATCAGAGCTTAATTATGTCATGTGATCTGCAACCGGCATTAGAGTAAATTTGTCCTTATTAGACTTTAGCTTTGACTCTGTGATGGAAATTTTACATAAGATTTCCACATAGATTAATCTTATCCTGGCATTTTGCAGAGTCTGGTTCACATCAGGAGAGTCTGTAAATGGTAACTGAACATTTTGTTGTGTTGCTGCAGTGATGTTGTGCAGCCCTGTCACTATTTTGATTGGCAGCCGTCTGACATGTCTGTTTAAGCACTGGCATCAATATCAATAGCATCTTAAAACTGCAGAGAGGCTCACTATTAAATTCACAGAGCCTCATTTATTGCTTTCATCTGAGCGCTGTAATGTTGGTGTCTGTAACCCCTCTTCACTCATTCAAATGTTTTACATCCTTTGTTCTTTTGCAGACTGCACTGAGAAGGCGAGGGAGCAGGGAAACATTTAAGGACAAGAAATCAACAAGTCAGGTAAGAAAAAAAAAGGAGAGAGAGAGAAAGAGAGAAGTTTTGCTCTGTACTTTTTCAGAATTCAGTATCATGATTTATACATAACACGCCGACCTGAAAGAAAAGTCACAAGTCTTTTGATATTTCATATGTTTCTTGCTGTCAACAAATCCCATGAAACGGCCAAAGCCCAACAATGAACTGATCCTACTAAGAAGTACTTTCTCTGTATTTTCCTTTGTCAAAAACTATTAAAACACATCAGTGAGTCACACTCATCAGCTGGGTGACATTTTACCCTATTAAGTTGAGTATGAGCACTGTAATTTATTTTTGATCCAATCCCACATGCGCCATCCAACAGCTGTGCATGTCACTAGAGAAACAATAGTCTCTGAAAACCACTATTCTCTGGGTTTATGTGTAAGCTAGTAAGCTAGTACCTTAGCTTGGGTATAACTGGCCTCCCTTGCATACAAATTCACTAAGATTAGGTCTGGTGTTAGCCAGTCCCCATCTTTTTTTAATGAAACTACTTAACCTTTCCATCCTCCAGCTCCAGTCTAACACATGTTTAATTGTGACTGTCTCGGCCTACTAGGAGGATAGTGCAGACCTCAGGTGCCAGCTGCAGTTTGCAAAAGAGGAGTCCAGCCTGATGAGGAAAAAGATGGCGAAGCTGGGCCGGGAGAAGGACGAACTGGAACAGGAGCTGCAAAAGTACAAGTCGGTGTACGGGGATGTGGACAGTCCTCTGCCGCTGGCCGAGTGCTCTGGCGGGGGCCCTCACACCACGCGGGAGGCCGAGCTGCGGCTACGTCTCAAGCTGGTGGAGGAGGAGGCCAACATCCTGGGGAGGAAGATAGTGGAACTGGAGGTGGAGAACCGCAGCCTGCGTGCGGAAAATGACGACATCCGCTGTCAGTACGAGAGGGACTGTTTCGGACGCGAGCCCTTCTCCAGCATGCCCTCGTCGCCTTACGGCGGCGACGCGCTGGAGTCGGCCAGCGAGCTCCGCCGTCACCTCCAGTTTGTCGAGGAGGAGGCGGAGCTGTTGCGCCGCTCCATCTCGGAGATCGAGGACCACAACAGGCAGCTCACCTCGGAGCTCAACCGCTTCAAGTTCGGCCCGAGCAGCAGCTCCGTCGGCGAGGAAGGCGGCGAAGGAGGGTTGTTCAAACCCGGCAACGGGGGGAACGGCGGCGGCTTGATGATGGAGGAGCTTAAATCGGCCAGGATGCAAATCAACGAGCTGAGCGGAAAGGTGATGAAGCTGCAGTACGAGAATCGCGTCCTCATGTCCAATGTGCAGCGCTGCGACCTGGCCGCACACCTGGGCCTGCGCACCGGCAGCCCCCGGGACAGCGACGCAGAGAGTGACCCCGGCCGGCGGGAAGCGGCCGAAGAGGAGGAAGCGGGGCGGCTCCTGCTCCTCCACCCGAAGAGAGAGGGCCCTATCGGGGGAGAAAGTGACTCAGAAGACCTGTTTGAGAAGACGACAACCACCTCGGGGTTCGGGAGCATCAAACCCTCTGACGGCAGCGAGCTCAGCGCCACCGAACTGTCCAACCGCAGGAGGGAAGAGCGGGAGTCGTTCTCCAACGTGAAACGAGAGGCGGAAAGGCTCGGGAAGACGGTGGACCGCCTGATCACCGACACTGACAGTCTGATCTTTGAGGGAAGGCTACTGGTGACGACGGGAGAGACCCTGGAGGGGGGAGGATCCAAACCGGACACCCAGGTCTTGGACACCATCAACACACGGATGAAGGCTTTCCGTACCGAGCTGCACATCTTCATGGAGAAGCTGGACCACGTAGGGGAGGTGCTGAGAGAAAGGACAGATGATTTGTCCCCCATGCCGAACCTCACCGAATCCAGCAGCTTCCTGTCCACGGTCACCTCCATGTCCCGCGACTCCCCCATTGGCACCTTTGGAAGAGACCTCGTGACAGACTTCCAGGTAAGTTCAGTGGATAGACTTCCTGTGCCTTTTCTACTGTTTTTAAGGTGCCATCTTTTTGTTGCATTAAGTTATTCCCTTGTTGTAGCTACTTTGTTCTTTTGCAAAAATAAAAAAAAAAGTAAGAAAGCGCACTTTATAGTGGTCCTTATGGGCAAGAACATTGATTAGCATTCAAACTCAAAGTGTTTCACATGGTTATCCAGATGATCTCATGCTAGGAGAAGCTACTCTGAGATATACAGTCTATGCAAAGTCCAGATACAGTATACCTAATAAAAATTAGAAAACCCAATGGTGTATTTGAAAATGTTATAATTAGTTTAGGTTTGAATTTAATGGCTCCAAGTATGCAGTCATTAGTGGACCATTTTAAGGCCAAAATTAACTGTATGAGATCCCGTCAGCACAGTGTGTGAAAGAAATCAGAATTAATTAAAGTCAGTGGCAGAACCGTAGCTCTGTAGCAGAACACACACTATACATGGCCTTTCAGAGGATGTCTCATTAAGCAGCAAACATAGTTTAGAGGATAGGTAAAGGATAGGTTTGGATTTTTTCAAATTTGTCTTAATTCAATGTTACAACATACATTGTAAGAGAACTATGGGCCACTTGAATCAGTCCTTCCTCTGTCACGAGATTCTGCTGTAAGAAATGGGGCCAAAATGAGCTTTTATGTACAGTAATACTCATACAGATTCATGTTTTAACAAGATACTCACTGTTATTTATTGACTCTGGTGGAACTCAATGGCACATTTTCTCCATCACCCTAACAGTGACAAAAAATGACCAGGAACAGAACCTATCTGAACAGAATCACAGATTATTTTTTTTCCTAAGACACAACCTAAAATACATTGACTCAGGTGGGACTCAAACCCACAACCATTGAATTGCATCTTAAGCATTGACCTTCATAAGTAATCAACATTTGTCATTGAATAATCAATATCTGTGCCACATGCTTGTATAAAACAGGGTAGATTTGATTTCTGAAAATTCTCTGTGACCTTATCAGTGAGGTCAAGACTATCTGAAGAGAGCCAGACAAGTTTTTGTTTTTTGTCAAGAAACAACATATGATTCTGATGGGACTCAAACCCACAACCTTTGAATTGTACCATAAGCATTTGACTAGAAGTCCAATGCGCCACGGAACCAGTTGCCAGCATGTGTTGTCAATATTGGTCATTCCATAATCAATATGAATGTGAACTTAACTGTCAGGTCAAGAAAAAGTGGTCAGGCCATTGCCCCTAAATATCAACTCTGGTGGGACTCAAACCCACAACCTTTGTATTACATCTTTACAACTGTTTCACTAGAAGTCCAATGCACTATCCATTGCGCCACATAGCCTTCACAGTGAAGTTGTGATGTCATTACTATGCATTCACAGCCCACCCCATTCACTTTGAACCAGCCAAACAGAAGTGAGTTTCGTAAACATAATTGTGATGGATGTCATGGACTCAAAAGAGCTTGTGTTTATAGAGCTCCAGAGATAAGCTTGAGTGGTATAAATCTATTACAATGATTTTTGGTTTACAACCACAAATACACCTTAATAATGATATCAAAACTTCAAATAAAAATGCTACAAAGGTGTTCAATATGGGCCCTATAAAATCTATTGCACAGAAGGAACTGTTTCTTACAGTGGAGTCAGGCACTTGTCAAAATCTCATCTTGGTCTTAATTTTCAAGTCTGTGAAAGTAGGGCCTCACAATACAGGAAAAGTCCTGAGAGCGATTAGATAGACTTGAAAAACTCTGAACCTATCCTTGAATGCCTCAAGAGATCCATAGATGTTAAGGGACTCTATAGACCCCCCTGTTAGAGTGAACACAGGGTGACACAGCAGCCCCCCCCCCTCCACCAGCTCTACCACTATGGCACCTCCGCCACCCCCTCCCACTCTTCCCTGACCCAACGCCACCGCCATCGCTTCCCGATGCCGCTGCTGCCGCCACATTCACATCTACATCTCCATGCACATCCTCATAGCCAGCAGCCACGCCTGCCTCCTCCTCCCTGCACTCACTGTCTGCAGCCGCCTCGCCTCCCTTCAGCCAGGGCCAGGGGGAGGCTGCTTGGTATGAATGGAGTAAGTACCTCAGGAGTTATTGCAGCTTTTTTTTTCCATTTGGCTGGACACAAAGCTTTTGTAGATGTAGTGACATGTTGCATGATGGAGTTAAGTAAATATGTATTTTACAGCCTGCTACACCATACTCTCATTGTAGGACTCATTATGCCACGTAAAGGGTGTAGCTATGTTATGTTTGCACAACATATCATCACACACAGACAGATGTGGGATTGGTTACTCCATGGTGTTGCCAAGGAGACAAATCCCCCAAAAAACTGTCTGAAATGATCTCTGTTCATTAAAAAGTACTAGTAATAATAGAGAGTTGCATGGTGATGTGTGGAAGAACCTCGCTGGCTGGCTTCCTGCTTCCTGTCCTTGTTTTACTCAACATGCTGCTAAGTGTTGAGTCAACATGTCGACATGCTGTGTACTCTTCCAAATTAGGTTTATTATCTCTGTGCTGCATGATCAGGCAGACATCTTGGATGTTTTAATCAGACAGACTGTCGATATAAAACAGGTAGCTCCTCAAACATTTGTCACTTCAGGAACCCAATCTGCTTTGTGGAGATAATAGACTAAATATGCCTCCTTCTATCCAATGACTTGTTTCTGCTTTGCTCCTCTGCCTGTAGGACTCGCTGGTTAGTCTGGGTGAAGCTGGGTGGATTAGTCAAAGCTAACCACTGTACAGTACTAACAACTCACACTCGCTCAAAGCACTGAAGCCTCTGTCTGTCAAGAAAAGTTGAACACAGTCATCTACAGTGAAAGTGTCAGAGCAGAGAAGAGTAGGTTTATAGGGTTATATCTGTACAGTGGATGCACCAGACAGATGAGATGTGCATTGAAGCTTATACAGTAGTATTCACCAGAGAAAAAATAGAGATGTTTTACAGTATGCAGCATCTCAACAGTGTAACTTAAAGTTGTAAGATCGAGATTCTTGAGGAAATCAAAGAATATTGCATACCGTTGATCATTTGTACTTAGCTATAATTTTGGACTTTAAACATCAGCTAACTTTAAAATTAGGTATTTGCAGATAAAAGGTCTTGCACTTGCAAGATATGATCACTAAAAAAATAGATAATGATGAAATTATGGGACAGTTTTGCATAATTTTGAGATTGATAAATTGTCCTTAATGATATATCAACTAATCTTATCTCATGGATATTTCATGGAAGTCCATCATGGATATGGGACGATAATTGAAGAGACATTGCAGAGCAAAAATGTCAAAAATGTATGTGTATGTCAAAAAAAAATCAAATTTGGTATCACTATCTTCCCCATAAATTCTGTTCTGCTCCGGATTATCTCTTTTTCTGTGATGAATGCAACCTGCTTCTGTAAATAACACTTTGACACAATGACATAATAGTTCTTGCTGGCAAGGAAGAATCCTTCCTTACAGGGAAATGTGTTGCTGCTACTGTAGCACGGTTTGAAGCTCGACTGGCACCTCAAAGTGTCTTCAGTGTATTTTAAATGTCTGAAAACAATGTGCATTGTACAGGCTCAAGATGCAACTTTCCTCAGTTTACTGCTCACACACACACACACACACACACGGCTGTGCACGGGCATGTGCTGGAAGCCTCTAGCGTGCTAGCTCTCGCTCTGCAGTTTTTTGCCGTGGTATCTTTCAGCTGTTGGTTTGGACTCATGTATCCCTCATTGCATGCGCTTCATAACAAGTGTTTTGCATTCTTTTCCCCTCCGACTCCCTCTCTTTGTTCCTCTTTGTGTTCCCGCCAGATGTTTCAGCCCATGATTTTGTTCATCCTCATTCTCGTTCTCTTCTCATCTCTCTCATACGCCGTCATCTTTAAGTTGGTCTTTCTCTTTGCGCTTTTCTTCATACTTTAGTCCTGTGCAATCTATTAGTTCACTCCCCCCACCCCCGCTTATATTCTTTACCCATTTTCTGTTTTTTTTTTTCTTTGTTTTCCCTGCTCGCTTTCTTTCCTCGTCCCCTCACCCTGTTTGTTGTCTTCTGTCTGGTTTGTCCACGATCCACCTCACACAACTCCCCCCCCCCCAATACCACCACTCCCTGCACCCCTGTACCCTGCACCCGTCACCCATCCTCCTAACCCCCTCTACACCCACCGTCCACACTGCCTCCCCTCCCCCCCGTCCCACCCCTCCCTCCCCTCCCCTTCCCTTCCCCCGCCCCACGTCACTCACAGTCCGGTCAGAGGGATGAGCTGGAGTGGCGTCTAGGACAGGAGCGAGGCGTGGAGCCCCAGAGCCAGAGCCAGGGTGGGGGCCAGGCCCAGAGCAGGGGAGCCACGGGACTCACTAGGTACCACAGGCCCCTGGCTTTAAGAGCAGAGGTCAGTGCCTCCTCCCTCCTCCATCTCCCTTCCACCTGTGGGACTGAGTTGACACTGGCTCCACACACGAGCCTTCTGTCAATTTCAAAACATACCTCTTGACATTTTTACTCAAACACTATGATAGTGAGATTCTTAAAAACTAAATCTGCTGCAGGAGAAAACTTTGTTTTGCATCACAGGATGAAAAATCTGCGAAATGCAGCTCTAGACATTCCAAAAAACAACTCCAAAACTTTTCAGCCTACAGATGTGCAAGCACACACTGATAATTTGGATGCGCAGACCCAACTTTTTATATCACAGGACTTCAACTTCAGGCACATTACCAAGGTCCAATAGCAGAATTTTGTTTCCCAAATTTTTGTTTGATTCAACTGTGCATGGAATCCATTGTGATCACTTATATGACAGGTATGACAGTCAATTAATCACTTTACACATTTTCAAATTTTCTGATTCCAGGCTCTCAATGTGAACATTTTCTGGCTTCTTTAGTCTCCTATGACAGTTAACTGTTTAGACTCTTTGAACTTTGTGCTCTAGGATCAATATTTAATATGTCAAATAACTAATTGATTCATCGAGAAAATGATCAACAAATTAGTCTATAATAAAAATAAGCATGAGCAGCAAAATTGGTTTGGCCCACTGTGACTGAATGAATGTAACTCACAGAAGAAACCATGTTTAAACCTAAAATCAAAAAATCAAAAAAATTAAATTTTTATTCAGCTGGTAAGTTGTCTGGTTCTGAAAAAACCTGAAAAAGGTTTATTCTGTGCACTGAATGAGTGTTCTGGAGTTCATTTTTGGAATGTCTACTTACTAGAAAGTGAGAGTAAAATTGCTATACAATGAAGATCAGTTTCAGGTAAAAAGAGTGAACCTAATGTATCAGTTGTACATAGGTGTGTATATATACCTACATACACATACATTCTGTAAACTCTATAAAGTGTTTTAAGCACTCTGCATCATAAATGTTAAAGTTAGTGTTGCCGCTCAGTCCAGCGTGTTAAGACGCTCCAGCTACACTCACTTTTCAATGCCAAACACGATTTCACTTCATTCACTCACTCTACTCTCATGCTAAATATCCACTCCCACAGCCACTGATGTTTTTGTTTTTGTTCTTTTAAACATTTTCTATTGCTTTTCATATGCCCTTGGACATTTTGTTATTTATTCCCCCCTTCAGAATAAATTTGAAAGTTAAACAGTCGATTCAATCAGTGGTACTTCAAAAGAGGAAATGAGGGGTATTTTCACAAAGTCAGTGAGAAAATAATTGTGAGGTGCCAATGTTAATGCTGAAACAGGTTAGGTCAAGTCAATTTGATTTGTTATTTCACGAATTGCACAATTTCATCAAAGTGGCTTTTGCAATCTGTAATCAGAAAAACAGCATGCTGTTGGTTAGACCCAGGATTCAAATAAGGAAACCTCCACTGCCACGTTTACTTTAATCATTTTTTCTATTCTAATGTTAAATAAAATATCACTCCTTAATGTGCTTCCAAAATTCATATATTCTACAGGCTTTTAAACACATTTTTTTCACAGAATGAAGACTGCGGAGTTTGTTCACCATCTCTTTAAAAGTGCATTGGGAAGGAATATTTTAGCCAGTATAAACTAGAAGAAACACCTATTTCAATGTCCATATGGGCACCTGATTTGAACTATTGTAAAACCCGTCCCTTAACCTATCTGCAATCCGAGCTCAGTGGAGCCATTTATAGCACTAAATCGGTCTGTGGTGGAAGGAAATGAACCTGCAGCCGTACACAAATACGGCGCAGTGACAGGACTTGTTAGGCTTATGTATGCACTCAGTGTATCACAGCTGAGTCTGCACACTGTGGCCCCTGGCAGTGGTTCATCACTACAGGTCACTCTGTCATGACTTTGACTCAGCAAATGAAACCTACAGTATGTAAAAGTGCAGCTTACATGAAAATAAGCTGCACTTTTACACACACACACACACACACACACAGAAAAGAGTGCAATCAAAGAGGCGCGCGCTGACGTTGATGCAGCTCACATCAGCTCAGATCTGCTAAATCCTCCAGTGACTCGGCCGTTTAATGAACGGCGTAACCGCAGGACGTCGTGATCCACGATCAGACACACAAGCTGCTGTAATGCAACGCAGGATACAAGCAGAGGCCAGGTGACACGTTACAGTGACATCCATGCAGATTTCTCTCCGTCCGCTGCCCCCTCTGCTGCAGAGTCATCTGTGAGGAGGGGAATGGGTGTATGGTAAAGCAGCTGGGATGTGGCGGGATTAGTGCTGCACTGTAGGCCTGTGTGATTTGCATTTGACATTGGGCTGACAGGGAGGTGAACCTGGGTCAGCACACGCTGAGAAGCTCAACTTCCTGTCAGAGGGTACAGTAAAGAACAGAACAGGAATCACATCATAAACCGCTGCGGTTTCCAAAAATTACTACTTTGCTCTTTGGTGTTTATTTGTTTAATTTTTTTGCAGAGGTGCAGGGATGTCTCATAACTAGTTTGAACAATTGATGCTGAAAAAGAATCATTATATTCAAAGCCATTATGTTACATATATTCACCATTATATTCTAAACATGAGCATCTTCATTCCCCTATGTGCATTTTTCACCTGTAGCAGCAGGTCTCATCTTCCTGATAGAAACAATTTTTCAGGTGCAGCAAAGGTTTTGAGCCACATGGTGAGTGTGTCACATGTTAGGCAGCTCCAGTTGAATACAATCTAGGGTACAAATGTATAATTTTCCCTTTATAGTTCTCTATTGGATAATTCTCTGCAGAGTAGAGGTAGAGGTAGCTGATGAGTTCAGATTTATATGTGTGTGTAAGTTTTGATCTAAAGGCTTTGATGTGGGTATATATAAAAATATACTTCCTCCAGCTTGAATTGTGCATCATCAAATTCAAATCACTTCCTTGGATGTTGCAGATGAATTTCAAACAGAATCACATAGAAATCCTGTCACTTACATGTTTTAAATAGAGTGAAAGTGAGACGTCAGTTTGTGATGGAACAGACCCAAATAGCTGGTGAATTAACTGCTGTGCTGTTGTGGGTTCAGCTCCGGGACACGTCTGCTCCTGACATCCAGTTTCGCCTGGATCACGAGCGGAGGCTGCGGGTGGCGACGGAGGAGCGGGAGGCTGTCGTTTCATTGCCTCAGGTACGGTAAAGTGATCAGCCATGTTGGAGGTAGGAGCCCACCAGTGAACACACTTCACTAGCTCCGCTGTCTCTGCTGAAACATTATTTTAATTAAATGTAACCAGTGGAGAGGCAAAGAAAATGACGGATCACAGGGTTTAAACATCCATACCTCTATTTAATTTATACATTGCAATGTCTCCTTCCTTTTTGTACTCATAGAAGTTCAATCTTCATCATTAATGCAAACATGACTTTCAAAATATGATCTACACGACTCATTTAATATGATTCTTATAATGTAAGTGAAAACAGCAATAACATTTGAAGGATATATCTATGTTTAAGGGCCGAATTCTGGGCCGTATACATGTTAGTGGGCTCCTATCAAAGCATGTGAGCAAAAAAAATATTTAAAAATGAACGAGCAAAATGGGGCTTTAAACTGCGATCAGATCAGATTATATTGATAAATGGTTGTTTCATTGACCACCTGAATTGATGCATTTGGCCTCTATTCAATCTGGGCTCATTGACTTTGCACCAGCTGCTGTCTGTGGGTGGACTAAACCATTTTTTTCTCCAAGAGGGGCCCCCAGAACATCCAATATGTCAGTTTTTTTGTCATTTTAAGCAAAAAAAATGTGTAGTTAATCATTTAAAATTGACTAGTTGATCAACAGAAGATTATTCAGCAAGTACAAACAATTTTATGGACTTATGAAATGAAATTGTAACAACCCTCGTAATAATGAATGCATTTTGAAATAATCTTAAATGCTAGGTACCTTCTCTCTGCTGTCTGCAGCAGGAAGACGAGCGGCTGCGTCTGGAGGCCCAGCGTGGAGGTCTGGAGCTGCAGGGACTCCAGAGCCACGAGGTCCCCTGGACCCAGGAGAAGGCCCTGCTGCAGCAGGAGGTCCGGCTCTTCCGACGCAACACCATCATCTTCTACATGAAGCTTCGCTGGATCCTCATGCACTGGAGGCTCGGACGCAAGGTCGACGCCGGGGACGAGGCGCCGCATCCAGAGGTGAGTCAGGAGCTTGAAGTGTTTTATTGGATTGCCTGCTGAAGAGGTTTTTGCTTAATTAGCCTTTATATGCTCTCATTGAGCTCATGATTGTCTATATATTATGTGCAATATCACAGTCCAGTTACACACAAAGCAGTCGTCATGCTAATTAAACCATTCACACGTATTATTATACATACCATTGAGAGTAATAAGTGTGGCATGAGGAATTTTTAAAGGGAACTTATTCTGTAATCTGGAGTCATAAAGTTAAGGGAGAGATAGGAGAGGATAAAACTGAGCTGAGTGGTACAGAAAATTAATTTCTATGTTACATATTAAAGGCTAGATAGCACAGGGTTAGTTCAGGTGGCAGCAACTGAATAAGTCACCTTGTCATTTTTCTGAACTTATAGACTGTTCTTATCTGGATGAAATGAAGATTGCCTCTACCGCTATCTGTATATTAGATTTTAACTTTTCTTTTTTTGTAGTAATATATTAATGACACCAATGGCTGTGTCAAAACCACATTAGAAGAATGCAACATATGAACTGTCTGACAAAGCGATTGTGCCTGAAATTGTCTTTTATTTCCTTTTTTTGTGTTTGACATGAGCTGAATATAAGTGATGTAAGCTGACTGTGGATGATGGAGAGTTGCCAGTGGCATTTTGGGAAATGTCACCTCTTCAAGCGTCAAATAGACAGACGACTCCACATCAATCTAAATGGCTCTTTTGTGCAGGAACTAATGTTGGAATAACACAGAGCTTCTGAATAAATATTTAGTTGCCAAGTGTCAAATTACATTTGAACCCAGATTCATTTATCCTTAAAGAAAAACTATGTAGGGTGTAATATAGACTAAGTGGGACACATAGAACACATTTCTAAATTTCTTTTTCATAGTAATGCTTTTTTATTCCCAAAGGTCTGTATTTTTCCATATAAGGATGCTTAGTATATGTCACTTTAAGGCTTAATGAGTTAAATTCAGACATAAAGCTATATAAGGAAGAGTCTAGGGCATCTTAAGTTTTTGTTACACAGGTGTCTCTGTGGGTCTTTGTGGGTTAAAATGGGTATAACTCCTGTACAGTTCTTTCAATATTAGTGTACATCTATTTAAATTAAAGCTGAGGCTTGCCACTATAACATTACATTCATTACTTGATTCCGATTTGAATCTGCTGAGGCACAGAGCCGGAAGAACAAAACATGCACCTGTCCAAACACTTACTGGTGTAGCTCTTGAATTTCACGTCGCGTCGAGTTGGGCCATTGAGCATTCAGTGGATGAAAATATCACCACGTTAGTGACCCATCCTGAATCACTTTCAGGTGCTGCTACGGGTGTGATTGATAGCCGGGCCGGTTAATTGGTTGCCCGGCTGATTTAGCGACTCTATTTGTTGTTGCGCCTGTTGATTCGGCGGTCGATGCGCTGCTCTTTCTTGTTAGCTTCAACGGGGTTCTGGTTGATTAAACTCAGAATTTGAGAAATTCATCTTTAGTTGTTTTGTTTTTTTGTCTGTGTTGATTCAATGTCTCGGATGATCATTGTGAGGTTGGGCCAGAACTGTGAAGACCTTTTTTCTTACATTCTATAAAAGAATGATTTATCCTTTTCTACTGATTTTCATTGTTCTCTATGAATATCCAGTGAAAGTCCTACAGGTGTAAAGGTCTTTGTGTATAAGCCCTGTGATGAATCATCAACAGACAGTTTTAATCCAGTTCCTCCTGCCTGTTGCATGCCGGAATCAGCGGCTGCGAGCCTGAAAACCACATGTGTCAACGCACGGAACGAAACACTAAACGCTTTCACGTCCGCATCTTCTGCTCTAGTTTGAGAAGCTTGAGGGCGTCCCGGAGTTAGGGCTGCTAATGGAAGCAACGGAGGCCGAGCCAGAAAGAGACGACAGGCTGGATGTCCCTGACCCCGCGCCCTTCATCCCTCTGCTGTCGCCTGAACGCCACCTGCAGCATCAGAGACAGGTACTCACACACTCAATATGAATTTAATATCAGATCAAAAATGATACGTCTAATAAATAAGTTTGGGCATGTATCCATTTATTGTCTTCATGCACAAACACATTTTTGTCAGCAGTTTATTGGAGCTGTTTGGCACATCATGCAAATGATGACTTTGACCCAGATAACTAGCTGGAGGTGCTAATTATTTTGATTACACACAATTTTATGCTCACTGCTCAAACAAAAAAAGAGGATTCTTCGTAACACGCAGGGGAAACAAAGGAGCTGTGTTCGGCTTTTGAGAACATATAACCATTTTAGGGGCGGATGCATTATTGAGCAGCTTGAAATGGTTTGCTTTGTCTCGTGTTGATTCTTCACACAAAACACACACACACACACACTGATCTGACATGTTATTTTACTTCGAGCACTTTTCCAGTCTGCTGGAGACTTTATTAAGCTCCGAGCACGAGAGCAGAAACGCAGACTTGCTTCGGTAAGCGTTTGCACACACGGCTCCGGCAGCAGAACAAGGCACGGGCGCTAATTCCTGCAGCCTGAGTGAGATAATAATATGTTCAGCTGGAACGAGGCCATTAAAACTTTGGAGTGAGAATTTGTAAATTATACAGAGTCAGATTGGAAACTTCGTACCTGTGGCACTGCAATATCTGAAGCTGCAAATATCTGAAGCTGCAAATATCTGATGCCGCTGAGGTTCTTGAGTATACAGTATGTATATTCTTCCTATTCGCAGGTGTGATGTTTTTTTTTCCCACCATGGCTCTAAACATATACAGTGAAGAAAACAAGTATTTGAACATGCAAGGTGATATCTTGCATGGGGCTCCACTCCGATTGAGATTGACCGTCATGTTTAGCTTCTTCCATTTTCTAATGATTGCTCCAACAGTGGACCTTTTTTCACCAAGCTGCTTGGCAATTGCTCCGTAGCCCTTTCCAGCCTTGTGGAGGTGTACAATTTTCTCTCTTGTGTCGTTGGACAGCTCTTTGGTCTTCGCCATGTTACAAGTTAAAGTCTTGCTGATTGTATGGGGTGGACAGGTGTCTTTATGCAGCTAACCACTTCAAACAGGTGCATCTGATTAAGGATGATACATGGAGTGCAGGTGGACTTCTAATGGGCGGACTAACAGGTCCTTCAGGGTCAGAATTCTAGATGACACACAGGTGTTCAAATACTTATTTGCCGCTATATCACACAAATAAATCATTAAAAAATCATGCATTGTGATTTCTGGAATTTTCTTTTTAGTTTATCTCTCTCACAGTGGACATGCACCTACGATGAAAATTTCAGACCCCTCCATGATTTCAAAGTGGGAGAAATAGCAAAATAGCAGGGTGTTCAAATACTTGTTTTCTTCACTGTATAGGTGTGGAATATTACACCTGCCATTTTTGATGTGGCCTTGCAACTTTTTGGTCTCCTCTAGAATGTATAATAATGTTGGGTGGATGATCAAGTTTGGTTTATAATAATTAAATCTCACAAAAACCTTGTCACAACTGTTAGTTAAAGGAGTTAAATTTAGGGTGTTTCTTTAATACAAAATAATTTTCAGCATCAAATTAGTAACCTGAAAAAAGCCTCATCACTCAATGCTTATATGCTGTGTTTCTACCATAGGAATACAATATTAGAAACCATGACTAAGGTCTATTACATTTCCTGGATATTACTAAACTGAATCAACGTGCTCTCTTTGCACTCGAGCTTGCCGTCGTGTTCTCAGCCGTGGCGGGTGGAGTCCTAGTGATTCCTCCAGGCTATGTTTTACGCTCCGTTTCCTTTGTGCTTCGCTGCTTTCTGCCAAGACTGAAGACTCTTCACGGCACCTCGAGAGGCGAACAACTCTCCACACATCCTCTCTTCAGGAGCAACACGCTCCAGGAAACACATGATGTTCTCTTCCCTGTGACCAGCTGGATGTCACCGCTCATTCGGCCTGAAGCTTTCAGATGTAATCGTGTAAACTTTCCACAAGCCCACTGCTTTATTGGAGCTAATTGGACTTGAATAAATCTGCGTTGCAGTTGTCTAACAGGTTTCTGCTGCAGCTGTAGTTACTGCATTGCGTTACCTACAAAAGAGGTCGTATGACCCAAAGAGCTTGGGACAGAACTTTCTGCATGTGTGCGTCTGGTTGTGTTGTAGGTGTGTTATATCTGCGTGTCCTTCCCACAGTTCGGGGAGAACAGGCGGGTGCTGCAGGCCCTGCGGACGCTGCTGGAGGAGTTTCGAGAGGAGCTCCGGGAGGAGGACACCGGCCGATGCCAACTGCAGCAGTCCTACGCCAACGACAAGGCCGCCTGGGAGGTCAAGTGGGCAGAGATGAAGTGCCAGGTTGCCCAGGTACAGATGGCCTCTCAGCATCCACCGCGAAGGCACAGCACACAATCTGGTGTAGAAAGCCACTCACGCATTCAGGCGGCAGCAAGACGACAGTAAACATGTTGCCTTTTTTTCCCAAGGATGAAAACCCCGTGCAGGGCAATAACAAGTGACAAACAACAAATGCTTTTATTTTTTGACCTCTAACTCCGGCTCCTTTAGGCTAATCGCTGTCATTTTGAAAGTGCTGTAACGAGACAAATAAAAGCCGTTATAATCCCTAGCACATGTGACGAACAAACGGACAGAATCCATAATCGCCCCATGGCAATTAAATTAAAAGAGGAAGGACAGCTTCCAATTAGAGGAAATTGATGACTCACTCGCTTGGCACAATACATAGTGTTTATTCTGTCACTGCTATCTAATTAATTCAGCATTGTGCTTAATTGTTGGATGTGCCGCTGGGCTTTTCTTACTGATCTGAAGGCAGCTGTTAAAGTCCTCATGGGGATGTAAATACTTGTAGATTACCAACAACTTTAATGATATGACAATGTGGAAGCTGATATAAATAAATATAATAAATATAATAAATATAATATATATATAATAAAATTTTATGTCATTATCAGACATATTTAAACTTGCCTTTACCGTAAAGGCCTCCAATTAGTGAAGAAGGGTTTGTCCCAGTCTTTTACAGAAATGTAATAACTGATGACCTCTCGCATAGCGACGATATCAGGTCAATTTTAAACATTTCCACATGATACAAAATTCTTATAGTCCCAGAATGAAAAATACAACCTGACCTCGTTAAATGGCAGAAATAAATGAGTTTCATTGCAGCTTTCTTTCAGTTAATTGTAGTCAGGAAATAGACAGCATTATTTATGACTAAAATACATCTAGAAATAAAGATCAGTACCAACTTTTCACATTTGGAGAAAACATAAGATGACACCTAATCAATAATAAATCAAATAATCAAATTACTGTATTAATCTGACTATAGACAGATTTTTGCATGTATGTATACACCTTAGTTGAAATGAGTTGGATTTCTCATAGTCAAACTAACACACCTACATAATGCAATTGGAATTGGATTTTCTCCAACACGTGGACCTGTTAGTCCGCCTGAAGCTGGACGACGCATCAGCACATTCTCCACAACTATAGAGACAGGACAAAGTGGAGCAGAGAAGACGCCAGAAACCAGCTGAATGAAGAGATGAAAAAAAAAAAGAGTTAGCGCCAATTTAATGTATTTTCACACAGTGTGACCATCGACAAAGGTAACCTGCGTCCTAGTTTGAATAGCAATAGCCCAGGCCGGCATCACCTTATTGGGTTGTTTATATTAAGTTTTTTACAAGGTGACAGTAAAGTGTACAGATATGCCTGTGTATATACCTATTGCCGTATTAACCTGCTGAAACAACAGGCGGTGCTGCATGAGTGGAAGGACCCTGCCGTTATTAGATTTTCTAGGACAGGAGCCCCGACTAGATGCAAAAAATTGAATTTTGTGAGTGTTTTTCAGGGAGGGATCAGGACGCTGAACCATCTTGTTAGTTGGAGCTTCTTCATTAAAAGCCGACCATCTCTCCACTGTGTCCGGTACAATCTGGCTGTATCTGACATTTAACACTGAACACTGAACACTTCAAACTGTCCAGTCCAGTCTCACACTTTTCAGAGCAACTTCATCTCTTAGCTGTAACTCATCAAACAAAACTGCAGTAGAGGTTACAGAGGGCTCCTTTACTCAGTTTCCTATTACTGAGTGTGTTGTTTTATTCATTATTATTATACAGCTCAGTAGAGCAGATCAGAATTGGAAAGAGCGCTCACCTGTGAATGTATATATGGATATAAGCAGTGATTATTTTGAAGTCTCTATTATGAGATCCTTGCTCCGGCTGCTGGCGTCTACTCTGCTCAGTGTGAATCCGGCTCAAATGTCTGTATTTATAACGTCTTACATCTTCAGCAGCTATTGCTGTGCACCTCATCCTCGCCGACGTTTAATCAAAGATTTTAAAACCAAAAGTCTGAAGGACAAATGTTTGTGAACAGGGAGCGATGCGAGCCCACATCTGACGGCAGCGTCGACTCGCTCTTCACACACACACACACACACACAGCAAACTTGGGTTTTTGTACGATTATGTTTCGCGGGATCAGAGCCCGTCTGAAGATTACAAAAGTGGAAAAGAGAAGCTTCCCCCTGCTGCTCTGCAGCTTTGAAGATTCAGGAGTTTGAGTTATCACATTGTATAGTACAACTACCCAATTTTAGGTGTCACACTTCAACATAGAACAGCAGATGTTTATGATAGATGATGCACTGTATAACTGCTGTATTTTATCCACCCCAATAAGAAACTGCAGGAAAGGGGGGGATAATATGAATAATGTTATTAACCCTGACCTCAATAAGAGAAGAAGTGTAATTATGTACATTTATTGAAGTATTTTGAATCTTTTCACATCTAACTTCTCTCTCGTTTTCCTCAGAGCGACAATGTGCAGGTTCTGTAAACAGAGTTACTGTAGCCGGAGCATGAGACTCCGTTGATTTCTCCCGGGAGGTCTGGGAGTAATGAAGCTTTTTGATTGCAGGTGTAGGGGGTTTGCGAGCCTTTTAATAAGCCATGGCAACATCTTCCTTGGCTAATGCTCAGCGTGAGCCTCTGAGCAGAAGTGCACCCGTGTATCACATCCCGTACCTTGGCCTCCTCTGGTTGGTTAGAAGTGTCAGACTCGATTAAAAACCTGCAGAAGAAATCTGACATCCTTAGGATGAAGTTATGTGGGAACAGAATAAATTTGCCATGACTGCTCCCCCACTAGACAACTTAAATATGTAAGATAAGTAAAAAAGTTTGTAATTTGTAATTATTATCCCCTACAACGAAAACCTGCTCTGTATAAATCTCCTTTTGTAATAGTTTTTATTGCCACTTTGTCCTGATCATCATTATTTGAGATTCAGACCCTGCTGGCGTAGTTTTTGAATAATCCATTTTACCGCTAACTTCCAGTATTTAAAAAATGACACTGATCAGCACCAGTGAACCATTTGATTGTTTGCCCGTTCATACATTTTTGCTCCTTTGTAGCGTAGGAAAGCTACAGTTTTATTCTACACCTTTTCTCTTATTCGTTTCTGTATGAGCACTTGAATTGACTTCTTCTTTCATTGTATCTCTTTTTTTTGCACATTGAACTCAAAGACCCACATATAGAATCAAAGATCAAGTAAGTTAAGACATGTTCTTTGTGAAATGATGAATTGCACTTGCTCGGGTCTGGACCTTTGAATCCAGCCACGCTGACATGTCCAGATGACAAATTCAGGTTCACAAATCGGGGTCAAAACAAGATGCTTTATTTTTCGCCTGCAAAGTTTGTAGGGGTCACCTTGTGTTTCTCTCCTTTATATTTTCTTTTTTGCCTTCAATTCAAAAAACAGGGGTTCACCAAAAGTACAAGAAAAGCCACTTGCAACTTCACAAATATTGCATGAAAAATTCAACATCTCTTAACAGAATAATGTCAAAATTTCAATTCCCTTGGTAAAACGTAAATTGTGTGTACCAATCCTTTATTTGTATCCATTTCACACATACAGTACTACTCCAGACTATATATTTATTTGGGTTTTTTCCTCAGAACACTGCTTATAATTGAATCCTTATCTCTTTGTGTTATGTTGTCTTATGCTTAATATTAACCCTGTGTTTTTCCAGCTCAAAGAGGAGGCCAAGGTGCGAGGGGAGACTCAGGGAGGGGAAGGGGGGTCAGCCGGGGACCCGGAGCGGGCCTTCAAGCAAGAGCGCGAGGAGCACCAGCGTCTGCTGGCCGAGAGCCACAACGCGTCGCTGGACCTGCGCTGGAAGCTGCAGCACGGGGAGAAGAGGTGGAGCCACGAGAAGACCGAGCTGCTGGACCACTTCGAGCGGGAAAGACAGGAGTGGGACGGCAGCATGAGGGAGCTGCACCGCAAGATAGAGAGGGTGAGAGGAGGGGGCACGGCCACGTACAGGAACTGGGCTTCATTAAAAGAAGAGGGAGACCAAAAGGATCAAATGGCTCACATACATTCAGTGGAATTGCTGCAACAATTCATCAGTTTCTTTTCTTTCTGCGTCCAGTAGCTGTTCAGAAACTTTCCATTGCTTTAAAGTTTAAGCATGAAACTTGAGTCTAAACTTTTAGGCCAACATGCATGCCTGTGCCTAATTTTTAGTATTTTTATTATCTATTTATATAATATAATATAATATAATATAATATAATATAATATGGGCGACACGGTGGAGCAGTGGGTAGCACTGTTGCCTCACAGCAAGAAGGTCGCAGGTTCAAGACCGCCTTGGGCCTGGGTCTGGGGCCTTTCTGTGTGGAGTTTGCATGTTCTCCCCGTGTCTGCGTGGGTTTTCACCGGGTACTCCGGTTTCCTCCCACAATACAAAAAACATGCTCAGGTTAATTGGTAAACTCTAAATTGCCCATAGGTGTGAGTGTGAGAGTGAATGGTGTGTGAATGGTGTGTGTGCCCCACGATTGGCTGGCGACCATCTGGGGTGTATCCCTGCCTCTCGCCTTAACGCGCTGGGATAGGCTCCAGCAGACCCCTGCGACCCCGAAAGGGAATAAGCGGGATAGACAATGGATGGATGGATAATATAATATAATATAATATAATATAATATAATATAATATAATATAATATAATATAATATAATATAATATAATATAATATAATATAATATAATATAATATAATATAATATAATATAATATAATATAATATAAATACAAAATGTTAAAGATAAATAATTTGTTTTGTTATCAACTGATGAGTAATGAAAATACAAAGAAAAAGCTGGGGTGACCTGATAGTCAAGTGATTAAGTGGCTGGACTGTTTCTCCAGGTCATCGCCCCTTTCCTGTCTATGTACTGTCCTATATAAATAAAGACAAAAATGCCAAAAAGAATCTCAAAAAGACAAACTTAAATCAAAAAGATTTAACACAAACAATATAGAGTGATCTAGCAAAATATATCACAGTTTAAAGATGAAAAGGTGAAGCCTTTTTATTGCTAAGCTGAGTGCGTTCAAATCAATGCAAGAGAGAAAGAGTAAGGAAGCACCAAAGGTGATTATCTTCACGGTTTTTGATGACTAGAGACAATAAAGACTGAGGATTCCTGAATAATTGATAACCCCTGGAATTAGTAGAGCGGCATTGTTTCCCCCCCGCATCTGTGTGGCGTTCAGGGCAGGGTGTTGGTGCACTAGATACGTGAGGTGAGTGTGAGAGTATTGACGTGTGACTGAGGGACAGGAATATTAACAACGAGGCCGCTCTCGGAACGCAGCTCACGCACGTTTACGAGCGGAAATAAAAAAAAAATAAAAGCGCTGCTGCAGCCGCTGAACGGAGGCAGAGCAGGATGCAGAGATGCATTATTCAGCAACGTTGCAGCAAACTATAAAGTACGCTCAGTCTGGCAGAGGAAAGAGAATGAGTAATGTGGATGTTCTTTTTTAACCTCCAGCCCGGACCGAGGCACTCTATCTGTACACGTTAACCCCCGGTGCTGCAAGTAGGTTCCTGCTGAGTAATGCAGTGTGCACACCCATGATGAACCCATGCAGGTGATTCAGGTGATTTAATGACGCCTTTATTCAGAGCTGCACCTTTACTACTAATCGATTAGTCATTTATAATATAGTAGAAAATAGTGAAAAATGTTTTTTCAAAGCTCAAGATGAAGTTCTCAATATTACACGCTTTCAGCTCTGAGAAATTTATGAACGGAAAATAATAAATTATCTAAAGAAAAGTGATGCAAATGAGCCCTATATTGCAGTGGTTTCATTCTTTGAGAGAAAACATTTATTTCCCGACTGTGTTTCAGATGCAGAGAGAGCTGAACAGCCGGCGAGGGGAGGGCCTGGACGTCAAGGACAACAACTCGAGCCACAGGGGCGCGTTTTCCTCGCACGAGAGCCCCTGCGGCGCGCCGCGCTCGCCCCGCTCCCCGCGCACGCCCACCCCCGTCCTGGCCCCGCCCACGCGCTCCCACTCCGACTCCGAGGCCATGCTGGAGGAGCAGGGGGCTGCCGTGAGGCTCAAAGGCCCCATGGAGAACCTGTTCCTGGACGCGCTGTCCCTGGACCCCCTCAGTGGCCTGGAGGTCCCCCCGCCCTCCAGACTGGAGAGCGAGAAGAGGTTCCCCTGCATGAAGGAGGTGATGACACGTAGTACTAATGTCAGGACAATTCTCTTTTTAATGTAGCTATTTGCAGTAAAGTGCTTTATGGACTGAGCATTTTACACAACAGGAAATAAAAAAGACAAAGATCAAGAACTACGAGAATAGCTGTAAACTTGTGTTAAATCCAAAATGTGAAACAATAATTGATTCCAATTTCTTGAATAGTAAGATTTTAATGCTTTCCTTTATCATATATGAAGATGGATTTTGGACGGTTGAGCAGATTATAAAAGAGCAATTCACTTTGGGCTCCGGGGAGTTACGTAACGGCCCATTATTCAATGGGGGTAATAGAAAATCACTCGTCACTGTTTTGATTAATGGGCTGATTTGTTGATAATGATTATTTCATGTTGCAGCCATAGTTTAAACCACTTAACTAAATGATGTAACAAATCAATCAAACGTTGTTTGCATGGCACCTTCCGTAAGAGGCAAATCAGTGAAAAGTGCTTTCCCTGATGACTGAAATGTTGATAATGGGACAGAACAAATGTTAATGGATTATTATTTCTCAAAAAAAAGGCTTAACCAGGCTTTTCTTTTCTAAATGTCCCCCAGTGGGACACTCAATATGCAACGCTCAGGTTCAGATTCTTCGTCTTAATGAAAATGTATTCAAATTTAATCACTTTACAGCAGATCGCATTTTAATTTAAGCGGAGAAAAGTACCTTCATTGTTATATCAGTCTCTTAGACCTGTTTCGCCCAAATTAATTAAAGTGATTTGCAATAATGAGTCATTGCATTAAAGACAACTGTTGAAATTGTCAAATCTTCGTATGCTATAGTCATTCCAACAAAGAAGAATGTAAATTAGTTTTAAAAATACCATAAAGCTTTTTTTCCATTTCTTCCCATAGTTATATTGCAGAATTTCTTTACTTTGAAGCTTTTTCTCCTTGATGATGTAATTATTATTCTTATATCCGCTGTGTTCCAGGCCCTGAATGAGATTTCAGAGCGAGAAGATGCTCCTGTGTACCCAGAAGATGAGATGGGTGGTGGCAGCCTGCTCAGGTAATGTTGTGGGGGGGGGGGAAGCTTCATATCAAACTGCCTTCAAAGTCTTTCTTAAGGGGAAAAAAACTCTTCTGCAAAAGCTGCTGCATTTTTTTGTTGCTGCTCATACAAAAACATCAGCCCCTTAAGAGATGTTCTGTTGATTCTTTCAACTGTTCATTGAAGTGACAGTGAGTTGCCCCCTGGTGACTCTTCTGTGGAACTGTTTTGCCTGAAGTTGATCCAGTTAAATAATTCAGTTTAAACAACATTGAAATGCATGAAGTCGCTTTTCAAACAGCCACATGTGAACATTAAGGATTTTGTTTTTCTGCCGGGAGAATATAAAGGAGATGAGATGATGACTGACGTGTGCGATGACAGCTGAAGTAAATGTCGCCACGTGTGTGTGTGTGTGTGCGTGTGCGTGTTTCGTATCCAGGGCCAAGTCTGTCTGCTCTATGAGCGACTTCCAGCGGTTAATGGACAGCTCGCCGTTCCTCCCCGACAAGACCCGCCACGGGGACCAGGGCCAGGACGACGTCACGCCGCCGCTGTCTCCCGACGACCTCAAGTACATCGAAGAGTTCAACAACAAAGGCTGGGACTTCCCATCATCCACCTCTGGCCCGGGTCCTACCCGCGAGGCGTGGGCGGAAAAACCCTCCGAGGTCCGGGGGGGGGAGTCCGGTCCCGATCCGTACCAGCCGGCCTCCTGGTTCCTGACCACCAGCGCCACCCTGACCACCAGCACTCTGAGCAGCCCCGAGCACTGCCACAAGTCCCCGCTCAGGGGCAACGGGGCGGGGGCCGCAGCCTTGGGGGTGGAGCAATACGGCGTGCACATCCTCCACAGCCCCACCAGGACCGGGGCGGCCGAGCGCCCTACTGCCCAAGACGCGGACTTCCTGTACACAAAGGGGACCAAAGCCAGGAGTGGAGGGGAGGCGGGGGCGGGAGGCGGCGGCCCGGAGGAGGTGTTCGGTAACGGGAGGTGGGCGTGCGGCCTCCTGGAGGGCGGAGGGCTGATGGCGTCCCCCAACCAGTCTCCTATCTGCCCCACGGTGGGCTTCGCCTCCTCCCTGGAGCTGCAGCTCTCCAGAAACCTGAGCGACGACATGAAGGAGGTGGCCATCTCCGTGAGGAACGCCATTCGCTCGCCGCCGGGCCCCGCTGTCCGCGACACTGCCTGCCAGACCAATGGGTTCACCACACGGGGCACGCAGACCACCCAGACCATCAGTGTGGGCCTGCAGACGGACCTGCTGAGGAACCTGACCAGCAGCCCCCACCGCTGCCTCACCCCGAAGGGCGGCGGCACGCCCATCTCATCGCCGTCGCGCAGCCTGAGGAAGGTCCAGTACTCCCCGGTGGTCCAGAGCAAGTTCGAGCGTCCCTGCTGCTCCCCCAAGTACGGCTCCCCCAAGCTGCAGCGCAAGCTGTCCACGTCCAACAAGGCGGAGCTGCCCGGCGCCAACCGTGCCCCCACCCCCACCACGCCGCAGAAGGGCAACAGCGAGTCGGCGTGGGCCCGCTCCACCACCACGCGTGACAGCCCCGTCCACACCACCATCAACGACGGCCTCTCCAGCCTCTTCAACATCATCGACCACACGCCCGTGGTCTTCGACTGCATACAGAAGTTCAACAAGTCCCCCAGCCGCTCGCGGCCCACGCCGCCCCCCACCGCCGAGCCCAGCCCCGCCCACGGGGCCCTGGCCTCCGACCCCAGGGTCACGCAGGAGTGCTCGCGAACGGCCCGCGGGCGCTCGCCCAGCCCCGTGCAGCTGATAGTGGAGACGCAGGGGGACAAGAACCCGGAGGTGGTGAGCATACGGCAGGACCTGTCGGCGCCTCCGGGCTACACGCTGGCCGAGAACACGGCGCGCATCCTCAACAAGAAGCTGCAGGAACAGAGTCTCAGAGAGGAGAAGAGGCTGCAGGCGGCGGGGCAGGGCGGCCACGGCGGCAGGCAGGCCGACGCCGACAGACAGACGCCATGTATGGAGGTAAATACACACACGCCTCAGCAGTCATCTGATCTGGGTGATACTTATGACTTAAACTTGAAGAGATCTGAACTATCAGATGTAATATGCACAACCACTAAAATGTTAATGCTTTTTTCTCAGATGGAAAGCACTGACTGATGCAATGGTAATGTTAAAATATTTAACACTTCTTCTCAGAAATGCTACAACTTTCCTTCCAGTTGTATGTAGAGACTCTCCAAGATTTCCTTTTTCTGCTTCTGTACCTTCTTCTTCTCTGTAGCAACTTATAGTTTGTATTTAATTTTCTGTGCTTTAATTCTTGCTGAGGCCCGATCTGAAATGTGATGTATGCGTCTGATGTGCAGAGAGGTGAAACTAATGATCTCACGATGATGATTTGAAGCGGGATCGTTTATCATTAGCCGGCCACGGTTTCTATCTGGAATTTAATTTGGGCAACACGTCCATGTCATTATTAATGCAAAAAAACTGTTTAAAAAAACATCCATTCAGCTGACCTGTGGGAAAAATAAATGGCGGAAAAAAACACCTTGGGAACAGTTGCTGATCATGTTTAAATGGAAAGAATTATACATTCAGCTTACTGTACTGTATGAACTCACCCTCCCCGCTCACATTAAATAGGATGTGTGTCTTAAAACCCTAACAAACCGTATATTTAAAACCACAAAATGAACAGTAAGCAACATAATCCCACATACGCTGACTGATATGTCCACTAACATCAGAGCTTCACCAGCTGCTGTTCACTGATCTGCAGAAGATCAGATTAGGCTGTGATATGTGATTTTATGGATGACAGTAGTGTGTGTGTTTGCTGCACTCACTCATTAAAGTGATGCTGTGACTCGTGTAAATGATGCTACGGTACTTAGGCGCACAGTATGTGATTTGAATTGACAGAAAACCACAGATGTGGGGAAAAAGGGGGATTTCATCACCAAAAATACCTGTTTACTGTAAAATTGTCATGGGTTCGACTACTTATATATACAATTATAATAGCAGAGGCATAAATCTATTAGAAATACCAAACTATTACTAGATAAAATATTTAATTAGTGTCGTATCTAATGATTAAAGTAAACTGATGCATGTTTATTGTATTAAAAATATAAATTTCTACAAATTCAGTTGAGCAACAATTTAGAAAATATGCTATCATATCAATCATTATATTATCCAAGTAATTCAGGGCTACAAATAATGATTATTAAGTCGTCGCTAGTCTATAAAATGTGAGAAAACACTGAAAATGGAGCAGCAACATTTTTCCAGAGCCCAAAGTGACATTTAAATAGCAAGAGATCAATAAACAGGACTCGGTGTTTACAGCATATCATCATATCTAGGTTATTCTTAGCCAGCAGTATGTGGCTGGTCAGTGTGTATCAGCTTCCCATCAGAGCTCCCCTTGTGTTTCTCCCAGGTCTAAAGAGAATGGGTGTGTGTGTGTGTGTGTGTGTGTGTGTGTGTGTGTGTGTGTGGTCTTCGGCCTGAGATCAGTCACCTTATTCCTCCTGGCCGACCTCTCTCACGTTGATATGCCAGACTTATCATGTTTCGCCTCTTCCTCTTTACCGATTAACATTTCCCGCTCTATCTTTCCTCCTCCCCTCTCCCTCTCTCCTCCTTTCTGGGCTTTATCTCTCCCTCCTCTTCCTCCTCCTTTTCCTCCTCCTCTTCCTCCTCTTCCTCTTCCTCTATCCGCTGTGCTCTGATCCAGAACCACACTGTCATACTAACAACTCCTTGGGGACTCTAACTCTGCTTGTCTCCGCGATGTAAGTTCCTCTTCCTCCTCCTCCTCCTCTTCCTCTGCGACCTTTGGCGGGGGGTTCACCAGCCACACGGACTTCTCACCTCACCCCCTGCAAACCTCCCTCCCCCCCTCCTCACCCTCTTCATCAGTGCATGCTTCACAGGGCGGCAGAATGACAGTGTGTGAAGCCATCGGCGTGGTGTCAAAAGTTGTGCGGCGGCCATGCATCCGTTTCCTCGTGTTGATGCGTGCATGCTCAGTTCTGTTCTTGTTTTTTTAAGGACCATACTGCTGTTTTTGCATATTTTATCCCATATCTCATAAATCGCACACCATCCGTATTTAGGTTTTATTTCAATAACATTCCTGCCAGTATGGTATGAAAATCAGATTAGAGAGATTTGCATGGAAGAGGAAATCTATCACAGATTTAATAAGATCTACAGTATGTATATACTATAGGAGTATTTCATTCTGACCATTAAACCTTTATGGACAGATCTCAGCCTCGAGATTAAAAAAGTATTTTTCCACAAACTTTATAAGCAATTGAGCTAGCTTGGTTTTCTTAAAAATAAATCCATTGAATTGAAAATGATTCAATATGTGGGTGTTGTTTGTATAAAAGTGAGTGACACATCATTCAAACAGGCCATGAAAAGGTTTAATTTATCACTTTTGTTGATTTAATCAGAACTGTCATAGTAGGAATAAAGTTTGGAAACATTCCAAAACAATCTGAAAATTATTCAATTATTTAAAAAAAATACATTCCTTTGGCCTCTATGAAGACTGGGTGAATCCTCAATAGGCTAAGGACAAATTTTCACTAGATTACAGATTATTATGTCAGATTCTGATATCAGCATTACGTTGATGAAAAAAAATACTAAAACAAGAACTGTATTTGCATCTAAGGCAGGTTTCAAGTTATATAAAGGTGATTGTCATACCATACAGAAAAGACACGACAGTATAAGGAATTTGTCATTAATGGGATAAATGTTGCGAAACAGCTGTTCTGGTCGTTTAAAGCTCACAAACTCCACTCATGTGACTCAAACAGTCATCATATTGTGTCTCGGTTACTGTCCATGTCGCATTTTGGTATATATTCATGCCAAAATATGCAGCAGTAAACATGACACAGAAAAAGGCGACTCTTTTGCACATGTTTCACTCTTGTAGCTTCACATTCCTCAGCGCAGGTTCTTGTTGTCCTCCTGGTTTCTGGGACGTTCTAACACTGTGTTTCTAACCAGGTCCTGTTTGTGTCTCCATGTGTGCAACTGGCTGATGTTTCCTTTGTGATGTTTTTACTTCTTTTTATTCACATATTTATCCATGCAGTGCTCTGTTTCCTCTTACAGTTCCCCCTCGCCATCCTCCTCACACTAACAAGACCTGCCGCAGGTCGACTGACGGCGGCGGCTGCTAACACGCATCACTGCTCCCTCACCTCCCACCCTTTTGTCTGGTGGACGTTTACTGGATATCTGCATGCTTAACGGAAAAATCCGCCTCTCTGAGTCTCCTTGTAGTACGATCCAGGAGTTAAAAGGAGGTGCTAAAGTTTTTATGGTGGTCACATTCACCAAATTAATCACAGTGAGTCATTTACTAAATTTCCCAGAATGCATTTTGGCAAATCAATTGGCATTAAGTTGTGGACTAACTCATTGGTGGTAACAGCAGGTCTGTTCTAATAACAATTTGCATAGAAAAAAAACTATTATAATAATATGACACTTTCCACATTTGGCTGAATCCAGATTATAAACCCCTAACGGGTTTTTTCAAACTGTTGGCGGATTTTTCCTTTAAGGTGGAAGGAAGCATCCGCTGAGAATCAGGGCTGATGTGGAGTTCACGTTGCTGTTTTTCAGTCACTTCCTGTTTCTATCGCATGTGATCTGTGGCGATCTGATGTACTAGCATCACGCAGGAAACGTGTTAACCCGCAAGCCGCAAGTTAGAACGACTTGTCTGGATTTCCGGCGTGTACACTATCCATCAGTGGTATCCGGCAAACAGATGATTTATTGATGGAGTTTATATATTCATCAGGACATGCTGCAGGTTGTGTAAGCCATCACTCACTGTCGAGCCATCCTCTCCACCCGTCTGATTTATTTCTCCTCAGTTCATCCTCCCTGCGCCACCACAGCCCGTCTGCCGTGTATTTTTAGCAGAACTAGATTGTGGCATTGCAGGCCTGATGTCGCCCATCCTTCAGCCGAAATCTAACGCCTGGAGATGAGCTATTTATAAATCAGGCCGGTGGTGTGATTGTTCACCCAATCACACTCTGACATCATTAGAGGGAGGAAAACTCTCCCGATGCCACGTTTTTCTTTTCTTTTCCTCACTTTTCAAATCCAGGGGACAGATGTATAAAACACTAGAGCAGGATGCCTCTCTGATGTGAACAGTTTTGTTCTTTCGTCTGACGCCAGCAGCTCTAAAGCAGCTCCGGTGTTATCCTGTAGCTGTGTGTGTGTGTTGTGAGACTAACAGCATTATGACAGAAGACTTATACAGTTTGTCATTTACTGGTTGGTCATTTTTGAGGCTGGAGTTTCTGATGTTTTAGTGTGAAAAGGCTGCCTCCACAGGGAATCTGAGGATTCTTAATGTTTGCTTTGCCTTTGTTTTATTAACACATGAGTTTGAACTTTGGAAACGCAGAAGAATATCAGTGGGGCGGACGCACAGAGCAGCTTAAGATAAAAGAAAAAGGAAAAGAAAAGACAGGAAAACTAAATTGATCAGGGGAGGGGAAGAAATAGAGCTACTGAGAATACAATAAAAGAAGACACATAAAAAGTCAATTTGATCTGCAACAGTGAATGTGGGAGAAAATGGCTTCTCAGGACGTGTTCATATTCTTCATTTAACTCCATAAACTCACAATGTGGTTAACACAGAGTCAGGGGGACCTTAGGTTTGGGTTGCTGAGGTACATTCATAAGAATTCCTTCAGTAGAAGACCAAGATGAGGAGAGAACCTTACATATTTCTGGGTCAATGTTGTTGAGGAAACTTTAACTCAGACTTGAGGAAAAATCATAACTATTCCCATAGTTTGAAGGTCAATGATAAATAGGATGTTTAGGATCCATATGACACAATGATGTTGAATTATACACATTTAATTGGTGTAGAAATTCTGTCATGTATCAAAGAATTACAAGCAGAGGCAGGAACAAGATAAAGAACTGAAACTTTACTGGGCTTTCCCACCGAAAAAGAGCACAGTCAGCTGAGAGGTCAAAACTCAAAGAGATCAGGCAGAAATAAAACTCCAGTAAAACAGGCACAGGTCATAAAGCCAGAAGACAATACATGGGAAACAAGCAGGATCCAAGGCCCACATGAGCCCTAAGAACGATCTGGCAAATGACAGGTGTAAATACTGAGGGGGATGCGCAGGTGAGATACTGAGGTGGTCTGCGACAAGTTCTAATAAGCACGTAACAAAAACCTTTATTGCTTCAATAAAAATACTGTAGTGGGTTAATCTAGATGGGTTCTTCTTTGTCTTGGAAACAACTGGCAGAACAATCAGGACTCCAGTGATCTGTTTTTTCTAAATCAGACAACATTTCCAGAGTTTCTCCTCCTCATGGAACTCTTGTTTTTATACATCAGACCCCTGATCACTCTCCTCTCACTCTCATCCATGTTTCTCTGAATCTCTCTACTTCCTGCCTCCTTTCAGCGCTGACCAATCACAGAGTAGCTCTCTCTCCCCCCCTCTCTAAACCGCTGCTTGTCATTGGCAGGACCTGCCTCGCTCCCCGGTGGCCCCGCCCCTGGACTCCTGCTTCCTGAGACCGGCGCGGCCGGCCAACCGGAGGCCCCCGTCGCGCTGGGCCGCCCGCTCCCCCTCCTCCTCGCCCAGGTGGAGCGAGCCCTCCGACCGGACGTTCACCTTCCCTCCCCCGGGGCCCTGGAAGCCCGTCCTGGAGGGCGAGGAGCCGGCGTGAGGCGGGCGGGGGCCCGCTACCTCTGCCCCACCCCCCCCTCCACCTCAGCCTGGTACCTCAGAAACACCCCCTGCAGCCAGATCTAGAGACTCCAGGAGACACAGAGCCTGAAGGGAGGGGGAGGGGGTCGGGTTCCACACAGTAGCACCAGCTGAACATCAAGAAACTCAACCAGAACTTCTTCTGGAACGTACTGTAAGACCATCAATGAAAAAAAGAACACACAAAGACACTGCATTTCCATGAAAGGTGCCTGTACACACTTGAGTTACTCATCACCCCACATGTGTGTGTATATATGTATTTAATACATTTATATATTTTAATCACAATCTTGAAACTTTTTTCAGGTGAATACTGTAAGTCAGCTGTTGCATTTAAATGAAGTTTACACCATTTTTTTTCTTTTTCTGTTTACAGATTTTACGTAAATGTCTTTTTCTTTTGTCCTGCATCGATACACGCTCAAACTATTTTTTTTTCTCCCCTATGAATGCAAATATCTTATTCTTCGTTGCCAGCCTTTGAAGCTTGAATTCAGTTTTCAAGGAGAGGAGAGACAATACGAGCAAACTAACAAACAACCTCTGCTTCTCTGGGTCTGAAGCGGAGACACATGATGTCATTTCTGATGCTAACGTTCTTTTTTGGGTTTTTTTTTTTGGACAAATGTTTGGATCCGTGAAACATGTAGAAGATGGGTGACAACACAGTGAATAACCTTATGCATATTTGGAAGGCAGTTGTACAAATATCGGAATATTTGCATGCCTTTTGAACACTAGCACTTTAGTGCATGTACATATAAGCTCTAGTCATTCGTGATCACTCGGCTCCGCTGTGGGGAAAAAAACAAAAAGAAAAAAAGATGTTGTGATGGGACGATTTTTTCTGTTGTCACATGATTTGCATCGATTAAAATACAAACCGTTTTTAAGTAAATTATTGTACCTACCAGGCTGTCTTTGTACAGTTGTTACTATTGGATATGAATTACTTTTTCTTTTGACAAGAAAAAGGGATTGTGGAAAAAAAATATGAATGTTTTAAATGAAAAAGTCTATGTCAAAAAAGTCTAATGATCTATAGTCTTATGTAAATATTAAATGGTAATAAACATGAATGTGTATTTACAAGATGGTGTGTCGCATCGCTCATGTTTTACATGCGTCTCTTCCTGATAAAGTTTAGATTCGGCTCATGTTAGATTACATGCTCCGTGGTGTGTGTGTGTGTGTGTGTGTGTGTGTGTGTGTGTGTGTGTGTGTGGATTACAGTGCAGACCACAGGATTACAGCGGGTCAGGGGGGACCCATGCAGAGAAAAACGTGAATTAGAAGATCGTGTCCTCTCATACGTCAAATCCTCTTGCATCACGGTCATACATGTGCCACCTTACCCATGTTCCCCGGCTTGTCACGCAAGACACAACCCAGCAATATAACCTGAGACTGGTGCATTTGGTTCGGTTATTGCTCTTAGTCGTGTCTAATAGTTCCATTTCAAATAAACTCAGAAGTCACTTTGACTTGTAGCGCTAGAGCATTCATGACGGCTTCGTTCTGTTCAAGTGTTCCAGTAAGTGAGTGTTTGACCCCCACACTGGAGTTTTGTTTTGAATCAAATTTCGGCCACTAAGAAATGTTTTGTGAACACTCATAATTTTTGACATATAATGACTTTTGATCTCATTAAGTCTTAATCTATTCTCCTAATGATAGTGAACATTTGAATATACAGATAGTTTTCATAAAGGAGTAGATCTTTAGTAAAAATATTTTCTTTGAAATCTGTCCATCATGGTGTACATGGATTTTCCTGACGTCATAAATCTTGTTCTGAGCACCAAAAACACACATTTACATGCATCTAAATCACAGTGTCACAGTGTCGTTTTTGTGATTTATACAGACTGATCGATTAAAAGAGATTTTTAACACAGGCATGTTGGAGGTGCAGCAGTCTGGGTTGATGTTGATGCCAGATAACCTTTCAGAGAGATTGAACCATTCATTATTAAACACGGAGGCTGCACACTGGGGGCGGCTGATGGCAGCGAGCAGGTCAGCGGAGGGAAGGAGGAGATACTTTTACTGGACTCCCATCCACTCCAGGAGGAGCCCGGGCTGCTGAATAATTTACTCCAGCCTTAAAGTCCTCGCTAGCACACACACACACACACACACACACACACACACACACACACACACACACACACAGCTAGCTCTAACTGTGTTAGAGTCATTCAGCTGCAGCAGGAAGGGTGTGACCTCTAGGATGTTCGGTTTTCCATGTTTTTCTGTGGGTTCATCACCCACAATAAATGCGACCTAAAAGTGATCTGATTCATTGTGGATAGAAATATCTCATTTAGTCACCCTATTAAAAACAGCCTGAATAATTAAAAAAAAGAAGAAAAAAAAAACTCAAACACAGATAATATTATATTTATTAATCATTTCCATCCAAAAGTGGGTGACTGTGTATGTAATGTAGTAACATGTTGTTGCACATGGAATAATGTTATGTAAAATTATGTCCTTAATGATAATAAATCTGATCACTCAGTAGTAGAAATAGAGTCAAGAGTAATGTTTAGAGCTTCGAAATGTAATTTCTTGCTTCTTGAAGCAGCCGGCCATCATGAAAGCTTGTTTAATTTCCCAAGTGAAGCATTTGATCATAAAAGAATAAAAACCTTAGAATATAAGTCACCCTGTTCATTTAGGCCTATAGGGCAGAAAGAGGCTGATCCTTTCAACTAAGGATTCATTTGACCAGGCGTGGCCGGCATCATCATCTAGAGATTAATTAGAGGTTTTCATTTTTTGTCCAAATATATTATAATATTTGCACCATTTACAACAAATCCCATGAAAATATCAAAACCAACAACATCTCTCAGTCATTTTCACACTTCTCCAGATGGTCTATATATATATATATATATATATATATATATATATATATATATATATATATATATATATATATATTCTCCGGCAGAGACTAGAACCAGGGTCGGACGCTTAAGAGCAAAGCTCCACGTGGAAAGTGACCTCCACAGTGTTCCTAACTTACTTGTTCTGTTGGACAGTATGTGGTTAATTTCAATGTTGTGGAAGTTTTTTTGCAGCTGTATTTCACATCTCCGTGTCCTAAACTCTACCGGCAAGATGTCTAAACCCAGAATATATAGGGGTGTGATATTTAAATAACAGCCATTCATCAATGCCCGAGCGTTCTTTGAATGTGACTGGCCGTGAGGCAGGTTTCATAAATCACAGGTGAACCCTGTCATGCGGAGATTCCTCCCCAGGACCAGTGGGCTGCTCATTACCTGCTCCTCACGTCCCCGCCCTGTCCCGCAATAATCCTCAGCATGCTGAGGTGCTCATCACTCATCAGGTGCTCATCACCTGATTTTCACACTCACCTGCACACCTGCAGTCATATTACTGGCAAATATCTGTTGTGATCTTTTCCTGGCCCTTGCACTCAGTTTATTGTGACTCCTTCCTGTTAATATAACTGTTAATATAACTTAAGCATTATGCACAAGCAGATTTGCACATTGCACCAGCCAACCTTAAAAAAAAAATGTTGCACAAATCAAGTTGGTTTGATTGTAAATTCATTAAGCCATCATTTCCTTTAATGCCATCACCTCATCTTCATAATATATTATTATCAGGCATACAGTGGATTATGTTGAGATTTGACTCTGACATCACATAAAAAAGTTCAGTCCATCTCTGAGATTACACACGACCACTTCACAAAGTCACTTGTAACAGATCCAATTAACTGATAGGAAAAACAAACAAGGTCACCGGGTGTTTGTCGGGATGGCGACAACAGCACAGCTGGTAAGGACGTCATCTAAAGAGATGGAGGTCACATTCAGACCTGTACTCATGTTCCGATGGGAAACGCAGGAAATAGGCTGGCTTCTGCTGCAAGAATCAAAAATAAATTAGTTGAGGTGCGATTTTAATGTATATGGTCTCTAACTTCCCTCAGTATTAAACCAGATCTATAAATTGAAGCTCTTTGGGATTATTTGCCTCAGACATTTGAATATGAATGAAAAAATGGAGTCATGTCTCTACTTTCCAGCTGTGATAAATAATGCAGCAGCGTCTGTCTGGGCGTCGCTTTCCCCTCATGTTTCCAAATCTGCGCGTGTTAGACTAAACAGACGAGATGAGCCGCCCATTCTCTCTTGTGCCTTGTGTTGGGAAGATTTGCAGCTGCTGTCTGAGAACTCAGCCGACAGCTCATTTTAAACATCCAAACACCAGGGAGACCAAGCTAGGGTCTCTGTTAGGGCAGACAGATGTGTTGCTTATGCAGATGTGATTCACAAATGTCCCCGAAGACATGTCTGTTTATCCCGCCACACCAGTGTGAAACGTCTTCAGGGCAGTTTTACATATTGTTTTAGCACCTCGTTGTTTTGGTTTTCAAATAAAACTGCACAGCAGAGCAACAAAAAAATCATCACTTCCATACCAAAAGATTCCTTGGGGTTCAAAAGGTGATGGAGGGGAAATGAGACTATCCAAAATTACCCAATAAATCTATCAGAAGTATAGAGAGAAAGGGAATAAGGACCTAGAAACAAAAGAGTTGGGAGTCAGTAATCACACACACATGTGTGTGTGTGTGTGTCGAAATCTAAATTAATATAAACAATGAGTAAGATACATGCATTTATTAACCTGAATAAGTTTTATTTATAAAACATATATTTATATATATATATATATATATATTTTTTTTTTTTAAGGTAAATGAAGCTTTATTGATGACAGTTATAAAACATTAAATATATATAAAATACAGTAAATTTTACATAAAATTATGTTTTTGAACAATATACAACATGTAGTGTATTTCTGTAATGTTCTTTTAGAGAGGTTGTTTCAGGGGGACTTTATGTAAAATTATAGCTAAAAACTATACATTGTTTTAGATGTTTTTTTATATTATTTCATAGTTTCATTAGTTTATTGACCTTTGATCCTTTGTTACTTTTACCTGGAATATTTTTTGTTAAGCAGCATTTTTTAAAGATTTTTTTTCTCTTTATTATGTTCCCTTGTTTGCACCGATCGTCGTAAATACCCGCCCTGCTGTCTAAAAGGCTGCATGTACAGTTTGACACAGACAAAGTCACATTTGATCAGTTTTAAACTGAGCCCTGCTCTCCATGCGTTCCGCTGACAGAATTAACCTTTCTGAAGGCTCCACGCTGCCTTGTTTTAGCGCTCAATCTGTCAAAAAAAAAAAAAAAAGACATCTCACATGCCTGCAGCTGTGTGTGAAGGACTCAAACTAACAATAAATGACACAATGGGCTTGGCTGTAAGCCATTAGCTTAGGGGTTGTCATGCCAACAGTACAAAAAGCCCTACGCCAGGGCACAAGGTTTGGCCCCGAGGAGAATTCATATTGAGCGAGAGCTTTGCCTGGAGGCCCTTCACTTCTCTCCACTTTCTGTTGCATCATTATTCATGTGAGAAAAAAAAAAAGCTCTGGTCCTAAACTGCTGTCGAGGCCCGGAGACCAGAGCGATGGAAACTACGGGCGTGTTCAAGCTGCGGAAACAGCAGGGCATAGGCTGGGTGTTGAGTTTTTTGGGATGTCAGCTCAACAAGAAATGCACTGTTGTATGAGTGAACAGGCAGTCCATTTGTGTGGAAGATTGTGACTATTTAAGCCCTGAACTGAAGCAGCAGGGCCGTCGCTCAGGCTGGAAACACAAATATGTCCAGCAAAGAAAACATTTGAAGCGCTGCTTAACAATAAATATTCAACCCTTTACTCATGTAAAAGTCCACATAGAAAAAAGATTTTAAAAAGACCTACATTTAAAAGTATAATGAGCAAAATGCAAATGTATGTAAAATCACTTGCAAACAAATGCCCTGTGAGAGGGGCAGCACTTAAACATCTTTTATTATTATTATTTGGGGGCATTTTTGCCTTTTACTATTTCTTAGGACAGTCGACACACAGAAAGGATGCAGAAACAGTGCGGCCAGATGGCAGGTGAACTCAGGACATGTGTGCCCATATGGAAATGTGCTTTAACCACTCAGCTATCATGGCAGCCTGCTTAAGGGCTTTTTTTTAAAGGGATCAAAAAGTGTGGTGGTTAATGGAAGTCTATGGATATAAAAATGTGTTAGGTTAAACCAACCACATTATAGACCTATTATAATAGCTGGTGGAAAAATTTAACATAAAAAAATACCCAAAGAAAACCTTGCCAAGCATTTGGCCATATGTATGAAATACACTTGTATTGTGTGAGGCCAATACAAGTGTTAATATCAGCATCAATAAAACATAGACAAATGAACAAAGACTGAACTCAAAACCTGATTTCAATACACATAGAAACTAGTCAGAGTAAACAGACAGTGTCTTAAAGTGATGCATTAATGCATCAGCAGCATTTCACTATTGTCACTGAGGAGGAGTTTGAACCACTTGATACACCGTTAGGATTAGTCAGTGGTTTCCAAAATTAAGTGTCGGGCCCCTCCAAAGAATCATAAAATACATTTTTAGACTATGCAGCATGTACATTCATCACATGTCACGCCGTGCGAGATGCTGTGATAACATCTTGGATAAATTTGTGAGAATCAACCATCAATCAATGTGAGGCAGGTCAGACCATGGCCATGAACCTTTGCATTATACTGCAAATAGAAAAGGAAATGACCACAGAAACACATCTTCAGCTCTGATGTTTAAAAAGGAACAAAGTAGTCCTAGTCCTAGTGGGATCATCACAAAAACTTTGCATTTATTAAAGGGTTACATTTAAAATGTATATATTAATTGATACTATGCAGTAAAGATTTAACTTAGTGTTTTGTCTGAACTTTGGCTCTTGGTTGACCTCCACCAGGTTATCTTGAAGCCTCCTTCTGGGCATTTTTAGTTTTAGTAGTCAACAGTCTTGGCGTTCAGTTAGGCCATCTGTCTGTCTTTTGAAGAGTAAAAATAAAAAGCTGCCATTCATTTGGTGCCTCCTTGATTCCTCTTTTTTCTGTGTAATTTGCTTTGGACGTGGCCAGTCTCCTCCATGGCGCTGACGGAGCGTCACATCTTTGTGCTGTTTACAGTGGGCCTCTGCCTTCACACAGTCTGGGACGTGTAGTGCCGCAACATGTGAGTCTCTCTTTCTGCCAGTGATACCACATCACAAACAATGACAGATCATTTTAAGGCTGTAATCCTCCGGCGGCTCGGGGTCATGGAGAGTTGCAGAGGAGTCACAGTCCTTCACACATTAACACTCTGCTTCTGAATCCACATCAGGTTATTAAAAGTTGGTTTTAAAGACAGACAGACAGACAGACAGACAGACAGACAGACAGACAGACAGACAGACAGACAGACAGACAGACAGACAGACAGAGACAGAGAGACAGAGAGACAGAGATTGATTTTTGGGCAACAAAGTCAAGTTCACCCACAGCCGATTCAGATATCTGAGACTTTACAAGTAGATCAGGAAAGTCTTTGCCTGGTCAACGCTGCAGGTGATGAAACATCTGCAGACTGATGTTGTCTGGGTGGAGGGGGTTAAAGAGAGCTGGAGAGGTTGTCATGGTTACCACTCATCTGATGCTGGGGGGTGATGATGTAACATTGCTGTGTTTCTGGGCTCCTCTTCCGCTTGTCCTCCACACACACACACACACACACACACACACACACACACACACACACACACACACAGTGGGGTAGAGGAGGCTGACAGACAGAAACAAAGAAAGTCCACTACTGTACATTAAAATGCTAAGATGAGAGAGCAGTCCCTTAAATTACTCCAAAACAACCTGATTCTACCTGAATCAGTCTCTTCAAAAACTGATCATTGCTCCTTTTTTCTTCTTTCCAAAGCTGCTCATGCTTGTTATTCCCAAAGAATCCAGAGCACTTAGGATAAAACAGCCTGCTCTTGCTTCTCCCCTCCGTCCCACCATCATAATCGCTGCTCCCTGCTGCACCGATCACATCACAGCATCATTAGAAGCTCTGCTGCAGGACAGTAAAAAGGCTTCTACAGGCTCCAGATAACACCTGCAGAGGGGGGGTTCTACCACAGGGGGGCGTCCATCAGCCGTGCACTCAAAGGTAAAAGGACAAAAGTAAGACATGTGTTCAGTTCAATTAAGCAAATGATCTCACCCTGAAGAAGGATATATAAGTTGATATATATAAGATATAAGTTTTACAGTTTCTTGACTCATGAGTGATATCTGTCTCGATGAGCACCTGATCCGTTTTTTTTTTTGTTATATTTTACTTTCTTTCCTGACCCAGATTGTAGCACATCCCACGGCTTTGTTTGTCACTTTCAGTATTTAGGCAATTTTGATCATCACACAGTAAAAAATCAGGACCAGAATCTGGTAATAAATATAGATATCTTTAATTGCATTTCATTAGTTCAAGAATGCCACAAGTTATAAATACCATAAATCTGCTTTAAACATGCCAAAACTTCCAAAGACTTAGAACAGGTTTTATACCAAGTGGAGTCTTCCATCTTAAATGATATACATTTCAAATAAAAGCATTTTTTAAATGTATCTTTAAACACTGAGTAGTATAAGGCTTGGGTATTAAAACAAAGACCACAGGGTTAGTGCCAAATGCTGGAACTCAGAGGGGACACATGAAAAGGTTTCATTCTGGGAGATAAAAGAAAATCATGTTTTCTCATTTTTGCAACTTGCTATTCCAAAGCCCATATATATATATGATAAAATTAAATTAAAAAAATTAAAAAACATAACTTGATTGCAGAGTTCTTCTGGTCTGCTGGCTGCAAGCATTATTGCGAGATGTGCATTGATGTCAGTGATGGGTTTTGTTTAGTATGAAATTTCTCAAACATAATGTGCCAGTTTTAAATCCACAGAAGCTTTAACATAAAACATCAACAAAAAAAATAATCAGATTAACCGACGAGTCATTTCGAGTAATTTCAATTCAGGTCCTTTGAACAGGGCTCGTCCATCTTCACCCTCATACTTGGGCTTTTCCTTTATATACATGTAAAAATAAATCAGACACTCAGTGCTACATTGCTAAGATTGAAATGAGTTCACAAGACAGAAGAATAAATGATCATTAATGTCTATGAACACAGGAGGGCTTAACATGCATAGCCTAGTATTTTGTTTAATGTGCAAGTACTGGTCCATAACAAACTGCCAAACCATGAATTCAAAACTGCTACTGTAACCTCCTATAAAACCCTTGGACTTCAACCGTAAAAGTTTTTTTTTTTTTTTTTTACACTTTATAATTTTTTTATGAAATTCTAAGCAAATCAAATCTGCACTAAAAGCTTGACAAAATGAGCAGAAATGAGCCAATTCAATTTCCTGAGTCATTCAAATACTAAACAAATCCTCCTGCACTTCTCTCCCCTCCTTAAAAAAAACAGGAGACTCACACATTCGCCTCTAAGCATTTATCTGAATTCAGAGGAAAAACAACGAAACACTTGCATTATTAGTAGGAAAAGCAAAACAAGGGCTAAACCCATGTGTGTGTGTGTGTGTGTGTACTAGTTCCACACATGGAGAACGCCCCCCCTGTGAAAACACCAAACCCCTCAAAGACTACATTACCCATCTCTCCTTGCCTTTCCATTCAACAGGGTGTGGAAGAAATCAGAGCGGCCAGTACAGAGGCAACATAGATCTTTATTAGTGCTAAACTACAAGTCATGTACTTTCTTGTCCTGCTGCCTCCCTCTACGTTTCAGCATGTCAGCTTCACTAGGTACGATGTATTGTAGTGCAAAACATTACAAGCTTTTCTTTTTTTTCACAAAGTTGAAATGAGCCGTTCCAGCCACTTAATACTTTTAAGGCAAAAAAAAGGAATACAAACGGATATGATCTCCACCCCACAACCACCATCTGCTGGCCACAAAAAATCTGCACCATGTCCAGTCATTACAGCAACACGCCACCGACCACGTATCACCACATTTACATGATATCAAGAAGAAAAAAAAAATAATCATGTGCTTTTGTTTACCTCAAGTCCACTTATCACTTGGTAACATTACCTATTAATAAGAATATAAAACTACTGTACCAGGACCCAGAATTTCATCTAAGCTGAGATGTGAGAAAGTGTTATCCCTTCGGAGATAAGTGTTGGGGCAACTCTGACAACATTTAACAGTAGGTGGGATGACTAGTGTTAAAAGAGGAGAACAAGCTCTAAGGCTCTCTGTGGTTTCTCCCCTTCACATGTGCAACAGCTACCGGAGGGCTCTCTACCTCGGAAAGGCACCCGCGGGGTACAGCTAGCCTGACGGTCCGAGGAATGAGGTAGTCTGGGTCGAGTAAAGACAGACGGGTGGTAGGAAGTTGGTGATTCAACGGGCCTAAAGTGTTAGTACATATCATAGTGTACAGTTACAGAACAGGGGAGGGGGAACAGGGCTGGAAGTAATAATACTGCTTGTTAGGAGAGTCTGTGCATCTTCCAGCAGCATTCAACAATTCCCAAAGTGCTGCTGTGTGCCGCCCCCTGGTGGCCAGATCGCTACTTTGCATGTGTGAGCTAACAGAGCGAGTCTGTGTGTGTGTGTGTGTGTGTGTGTGTGTGTGTGTGTGTGTGTGTGTGTGTGTGTGTATGTGTGTGTGGCTGAGGAGGGGGCATCTCTCTGACTCTCAGCAGCAGCGCATGCGGGGAGGGGGCAACTCCGGAGGCACTTCCGGTTCAGGCTGCAGAGACAGGACACTGTTGGAAAGCTCTTTGTTGGGCATTTCCAGAGGCATCTGTTGTTTAAGGAGGAACAGAGGACAAAGTCAGGAACACATTAACACACATTTAGTTTTAGAACTAGTAAGCACAGCATTGGAATGAGCTTCTGCACGAGAATCACAGCAGTGTGCTTAATTTTTTAAGTAAATAAGAAACATAACAGTCCTACTAAAAAGTAGTACTGGATGGGTTCTACTGATGAAACACCAACCTTGCTAAGGATGTCGTCTACAAGCTTCAGGAAGATCTCATCCACATTAAAGTTATCCTTGGCACTGGCTTCGCAGAAGCGCATACCACTGACTCGAGAGGCAAACTGGAACAAACAGAAGGGTGTAAAAGTAGCATTAGTGTCAGAGAGCGAAGCAGAGTGATGCAACAGCTGGAAACTGTGTGGATGTCTTCTCTCTAGAATCACTACGATCAAACATGCAACTCTCCAACCCTACAGGGACAATCTGAAAACAAAGACATTATGGTTTTTACTTTTTTTGTGTCAAAATTATACAGAATCATTGTTCTGAACGTGTAAGGTGCTCTGGTCATACTCCTAAATATTATATCTACTAAGACATGTGAAATCAGTACAATCTATTTTTGTACGGCAGCATCTTCTTTTAGATCTGTGCGACTGACAGACAGGAGAATGTGGGTCAAACAGCTGTGCGTGAACTCACCCTCTCTCCCTGCTGTCTGGAGATGATGCGATCAGTCTCGCAGTCCAGCTTGTTCCCGACCAGGAGGAGCTCCGCTTCCTCTGAGGCGTACTGACAAAACAGAAAGCAGCGAGGAGGCAGGTCAGGAAATCACCAGCCCAACTCATACAAGTCAGACTACGTTACTGTCACTATCATGCAGTCGCTGGAGGGAAAATACACAAGAGGACATTTTCCTACAAGAATTTTCACATCAGTTTTATGCAATAGAAGTTGGCACCATTACAACTCAGCTTGCTTGTGAATGTGGAACTTGTATTGAAATATTAAATATTATAGGAGGCTTAGGGAACATTTCTCTAAGAACCAGGAATAAGTTTTATGTAGACATCCGTTCCAGACGATGAAACAACCAATCTATTGTTTTTTTTTCCATTCTGCAAGGGAAAAGGCTTAAAGGAGTTGGCCTTTAACGGAAGGAAGCGGCTTATTCACTTTGTCGATCATTTTCATCCATTTGGGAAGGTCGTCGAAGGTCTCCTGCTTCGTGAGATCGTACACCAGCACGATTCCCTTGGCGCCTCTGTAGTAGGCTGACGTGATGCTGTTGAAGCGCTCCTGGCCGGCAGTGTCCCTGTAGGAGGGATTCAAACCCATATGATTAAATGACAGAAGGAGACAAGGAGGAACACAAACACTTGGAACACCAAACAGCTAAATCTAAAGATTTCATCAAAAAAATGTCATTCATTAAAGATGTCTAGAAGTCTCATGTCTATTTCATATGGTTTATCTTCATGTTGCCAACATTTTATTGCTATTTATGTTTTGTTTTAATTCAGAAATGTGAAGCACTTTGAGTTTTTTTTTTCAATGTGCTTGATTTCAAGTGTTAAAAACAACACACAATAGTTAAAAAAACAAAATGGCATTAGAAGAGTTTGACTCCGACATGAAATATCTACAATTTGAGAAAAGATGGATTCATCATGTGCACTTATGAAATGATCATTAACCCTAGAGATGTAAGTTGTTTAATCAATTACCTGATCAACAGAAAATTAATCTACAACTATTTTTGTAATCAAATGTCTTACTTCTTTTTGTAGCTTCTCCAATGTGTGGAAAATAATCAAAAAATTAATCAAACGTTGAAAACGAGCACTAGCTGCAGCCCTAGATATCTCAAAACCAAAATTACTTTTTCAAGCAATGCTGGCTGTAATAGTGTTGAATAAAGTAAAAGTAGTCACTGTTTGAAATGAGATCTACAATCGTCATTTTGAAGATTAACTCTTCATTTTAAATACCTGTGGTTGTAAAGCGATTTTCAAGCGCATGCTGGGATTCGTTTGAGGTTTTGTTGTGCTATGATTCATCTGATCATCAGTTAGCAGCATGACAAGCAGTGGAAGCTCCACTCACGGTGCCGTGTTACTGTACCTTAGGCCAGCCAGAGGCTCCCTGTCCCCCTGTGAGTCACAGTCAGGCTCATGAGCAGGAGAGCGGACAGAGATAGCATCACAGTGGCAGGGTTAGAGTGCGGTAAATGACACGGAGCCTGATGTGTGCGCGTCAACACTGACAGACAAGACACACTGAGAGAGACGCCGTCCTGATCAGGGCGTTCCAGGAGGTGGTGGGGTGAGGGGACAGGGTGGGAGATGAGATGTAGTGGTGGGAGGGTGGATGTGACAGGACAGAAGCAAGTGAAACAAACAAACAAGCAATAGATTCCCACACTTAAGCCCAGCAGCCTGACACACAATCAGTATCACGCACTCAGTTAAACGCTTTAACCACTTGTTCAACTGTTAAACTATTATCACATTTTGAAGCATAAACCTGGTTTTACAAATTATAGAAAGTCAGAAATATAAAATAAGGGGAATACTAAAAGTAACAACAACCTGCTGTAACCAAAAATCAATCTAGAATGATCACTGACATGTTTCAACAGCAACACGGTATGATCATTATGTCTCCAGAGGTAGAGGTTTCAAGTTGCACTCATACTCTGTGTGGGAAATGCTGTTTTGGATAATAATACAGTGACCCTGGTCTGCTCAAATAAAAGCGAATATGATTAACATGAAACAAAACACACAAAACTCACTGTATTTTTATCACGACCCTGTGTAACCAGGGTCATGCAGGTTAAACTGCATGTCAATAGCAGATGAAAATAAACAATAAATACATTTTTTTTAAATCACTCTCAACCAAAAGGCTATGTGGGAGCTTTGGGGAAAATTGACAAACCAAACTCACACATATTAGGCATTTATATTTTATTTTAATAGTCAAATACAACCCCTTTCCCCCTGTACTTGTATTTCAGAAAATAGAAGAACTATAAAGAACATGTCAGTTTGGGATTATAAACATGTTTTGGCATTGCCTTATTGTACTTTGTATGTAATCATCCTTAATATTTAAGAAATCCTAATCCTTTATCTGCTCTACAAACACACAGACAGAGAGCCAGCAGAGGTTTTAGTTAGAACAGCCTGCAGGTGACAGAACAGATGGAACGCTGAACGGAAATGAAGACATGTAATGGAATCTAAGGACTTTTGTCCAGTTTGCTCACCATATCTGTAGTCTGATCTTCCTCCCTCTCAGCTCCACTGTCTTGATTTTGAAGTCGACTCCTGTGGGAGGAATCAGACAAACATGAAGGCAAGTACCAGCATTTCCTGTTGTTTTGGGTGTATTTGGGTTTTAGCAGTAGATACATAAAAAAAATCATTTCCAGAAAAAAACTGAATTCACATTTATGCATTTGAGGCTTATGGTGTTATAAAGCAGTTTATATAATCTGTATAGATTAACCAGTTAGTTGCCAGATGTAAATTAATCGCTGACTACTTTGATAATTATTTGTTTGGAGTTACTCAACTTCCAAATTTCTGATTCCAGCTTCAAATGTGAATATGTTGTGGACTCATTAGGCCTCTATGACAGTAGACTGCATATTTTTGGGTTGTGGACAAAACAAAACCTCACCTTGTGTTTAGTAAACAATACGTGACATTTTATTTAACCTTTTTCTGACATGTTCTAAACCAAACAAATCAGTTAATCAAGAAAACTATCCTCAGATTAATGGTCCGTTCCCCCCTCCTAAATAAAAAATATTATTTAATTTTTATATTTTGGTTGGCATTGTTTGATAGCCAGAAATCACAGTCTAGGGGGGTTCTGAGGGGTCCAGCTGGACTTTGGTGGTTCCTTTGTGTTGTCCGTCATCAGCAGATCACAACACTAATGACAGAAAGCTGTGTCACAGCAATGACAGAACACAAAATGGAGCTCTGCCCCAGCAGCTGCCCGTGTGGAACTATTTTAGGATGGGACACTACGGCTGAGACACACAGACACACACACACACTCACACACACACACACACACAAAGTTGTTTACTCATCAACATAAAAGCGGGTCTTGTATATTTTTAGCTGGCGGCATTTGTAACCACAGAAAAACAATTTGTTACAACACTGTCAATAAATTACAATTCATGACATAAATAATGTCTCGGTTAAGCTGAATATGTGGAAGACTGAAACCTGGCTGCAATATCAACTGTTTTTGTCCACTGTTTGTCCACTAGTGAAAGTTTAAATTTTGTGTCATTTTATCATTGTGTATTTAACTGGTTATTGAAGCAAATGGGATTTTGGTGAAAACATCAACCTGCTATGAGCGGGACCATGATATTAAACAATAGTTTGGAATCCAATTCTGGTTCAATGTTCAGTTTACTCAAGTGTGATGTGGAAACCAGATGCTTGAGACGCCAATGAGAGTAAGTTTCATAATTTTCAAAGTTGTTGTTTCACTAACAGCTTTGGCTTTTTCCTTTTATTTTAAACACATAGGTAGAGTTAATATCCGATACTTTAGGACTTTTACTCAAGTAGTATCCTGGTAGATGACTTTAAATTCCTCAAAGTCATATCCCGTTAAGACTTCTGTACTTTTACTCGTGAGGCGTTCAGGTACTTCACGCACCGCTGCTTATGTGTTCTTTTCATTATAGAAATGTGGAAGAATGTCAATTTCGCTACGGTGTGCAGGATGGGGCATGACTAACGTTATACTCTCAATTATAATTAAATAAAGACGTAGTAACGTTAAAATTATTACTACATTGCTACAGAGAGCTGATAGAACGTTACAGGTAAGAATTTACTCTTCCCTAGATGTATCAGTAGCGTTAGATAACCAGAAACCCTGTGATTACAAGACAGGCTCCAGATGTGAGTGAACGGGGTCACAGCAGCAGTTTTATTAGCACACCTAGACCAGTGTTATCCTTACAGCTAGCTTCACTTAGCTGCAGCTACTGCGAGGACTGGAACTTATATTCAGTCACAGTTCTCTGTCAAACACGAGACCACATGTTTCACAACGTCCAGCCTATTATGAGATGCATATCTTTCCCCCAGCAACTAGACGGAGCCCTGCGACAGCCAGCGTAAAAGTTAACAAAAACACGTCCTCAAGCGCCTCCTGTGCTCACCTACGGTCGACTTGCAAGCTTCGCAGAAAGTGTCGTCGGTATATCTTTCCATGAGGCTGGTTTTACCGACACCGCGGGAGCCGATAATGATAATTTGAAGTTTAAAATCAGCGGGTCTGGGTGGCATTTTCCTGCGGCGCGACTGAGCCCCCATAGCGGGGGACGAGGTCGCAGAACCCCCGCCGACGCCGCCGGCCCTCCGCGGGATGTCATATCTCGGATCCATCAGTAATTCCACATCTGTGATTAAACGGAGAAAAGACGAGCCGAAATAAAGCGGTGCGATTTGCGGCCGAAACGAGTCAGTAATTCCAACTTTCTGTTGTCTCCGCGTAAGTTTGGAAAAGTTTGTCGCTCGCTGCCAGTTGTTGTTGTTCAGCCATTAGAGACCGGTCCAACTCTGCTGCTGTGGCTTCTTCGTGGGATCGAACGGGACTGACGACTGTGAGTGAAGCTCGTTGGCGCCCTCTGCTGTACCGTGTGGTGAACTTCAGTACAACGCCATCCACCGCTTTCAAATAGCCCTATTAAAATAATGGTCTAGATCAATTTTATTACGTAAAGGGAGTTCAAATCACCTCTTGATGATGCCTAATCCTGAGATGAAATAATCATACTCTTCAGGCCCTATAGGGCAATGGCCTATTTTTTTTACTTTTATTAGGATGAAATTCTTTGACTGTTTAACAAGCTTTCATGATACTTCAAGAGGCAGGAATCAATAGTGCAGAAGAAATTCTTAACATGATAGTTGAATCAATTTCTACTGGTGAGTGATAAGGTTTATTATCATAAAGAACATAATGTTACATAAGCGACACAGAATGTTCTATGTGTGCCCACAGTCCTCTACTGTCAAGATCTTTTTTCGCTACATGAATAAAATACTACATGAATAAATGTAGTATTCTCTGCATTTTTTGTGTTTTTTAGATATGCTTTATTGAGCCAAAGGAGATTATACATACACTATGCTGTATCAGTGCTCATGATATAGTTACATAAACATAATACTGCTCATGTACAAATATAAAGTGATTGATATGTGAATATGTGAACTTGTTTTTACTTCATTTGAGTAAAGGTCAATAAAAAAGTAAATTTAAAATGTTATTTGAGTAAAAGTACAGACGTATTATATACAACATGTATTTAAAATGTCTACATTAAAAGTCATTCTGTATACCTCCATATTATTTATTATTTGAGCAACAATTTAAAAGAATATAGGTAACATAACATTTAGTTATGAGTATATTAATTTTATGTAATTATTATTAGAATTTTCAACAGAAAAGTTAATAAAACCGTATTAGTTAAATGTATTTAAGTAGAATACAATATAATGCAAAATATCCCTCTGAAATTGAATAAAAATGTATTTATGTACAGTTTTTAGTGAATGGAAATAACCCATCCGTTGGGAAAGATAATTCGCTAAATATATGAAAACACCAGGCACTGTTTTAATTATTGTAAGTGGCTGATGTTTTTATCAGTAAAATAGTAACTCACAATATTTTTTTTCCGCAGGGTTTTGGCCTTCGGCGGCACCCGTAGTCTGCGACAGAAGGTGACGTCACAGCCGAGGAGGCGTTCCTGTTAATCCAAAGCATCGACGGAACCTCATCCAGAGCAATTTATCGATAGGTTCGTGATATAACATCACGTAGCAGCGATTTGAACAACACCATGGCTGCTCAGAAAATAAACGAAGCCCATGAGCACATGGCGAAAGCTGAAAAATGGTGAGTCACAGTTTAAATTACGTGTTACTTCCGGCCAGCTAACAGCAGCTTGTTTTATTGCTGTTAGCCACGTTAGCTTTAAGGCCAGTTTCACCAGAGGAACCGTGGCGCACAGTGACAGCTGCTTGTTTATTATGGCTGCATCATTATTACGTTGTAAACAAAATTTGAAAAGCATTGTATGTTTAATAAATTGATAAATGTGTTGTGTTGTTCTGCAGTTAACCATTACACGGGTAGTGTCACACATTCTGCTCATCATCTTTTTGTAGCTTGAAAACAAGTCTGACAAAGTGGAAGCCAGATTTTGACAGTGCTGCATCCGAATACGCAAAAGCAGGTAATCTATAATCAATATATTGTGTTTTTCCCTTCTTATGACCAAGCCATAATGTGCTGATCCCTAAATGCTTCTAAAAGGTGTGGAACATTTAACCCTTAACATCACAGATTTACCAAAAAAACCTTTTCTGAATGTTGAAGGCAAATGACAATATGGTGTTTCAGTGAGATGAAATAAACATCCATCACAGTCTGTTATCACCATAACTATTATAAAGCACTTTCTTTTCAGCATGTTGCAACATGCTGCAAAATGCTGCAAAATGCAGCCCCAGCATCCTCTCTGGTTGTGTCTGTGCCAAAAAATAAACAAGTCAAACACCAGGATGTTTAGAGCCAAGCCCGACTGGCCATTCCACAACTTTAATGATTATGCATTATTTATAACTGGTTAAATGTTTTACACATTCTGATGAGTCAGCAGGTCTGCAGCTCTAATTTATCACAGGTCTCAAGTGGTTTTACATTTGATGAGATCTACAGTTATATTTTATGATATTAATGAGATAAAGTTCGCAGTTCTTAGTGTAAACAATCGATTTTCTTTTTTCATTGTCTGATGTTCTGTGGTGAAATTCCAGCTTTGTTATGGGCTGTGAGTGATTGTTGGCAGGTAACACTTATAGTACAATATGATAACCTGTTCTCAAAAGATTATAAGTAGGGGACTATCCTAATGCTTTGTAACTAGAAATCACACTTCACTGTTTATTAAATGTCTGTGTTGTGTTTTTAGCTGTGTGCTTCAAGAATGCAAAGCAGTATGAGCAAGCAAAGGATGCCTACCTGAAGGAGGCTGAATATCACACAGAAAACAAGACGTATCCTCACTAATCCTCCCAGACTTGCGTGATGTGATGTTGCTGTTGTTGCTGCTTCACCTTGTTTTATATTTTCCTTAACTTGTCCTGCAGACTTTTCCATGCTGCAAAGTAAGTGGAATGTTCTAAGACTGGACTGTTTACTCTGTGTTAAATACAAGGGCCACGTTTATTGATTCTGGTTCTCTCCCTCAGGGCTATTGAACAGGCAGGTATGATGATGAAGGTGAGTGTAATCGCTGAACTCATTATCAGGCAGATGGCGATAAAGCATCTGGAACTATAATTTTCTTGTGTCCCGACTATGACAGGAGCAAAAGAAGATGCCAGAGGCCATCCAGTACATAGAGAAAGCCTGCATGATGTACATGGAGAATGGGACTCCAGACACTGCTGCCATGGCTCTCGACAGGGCTGGAAAGTAAGCATATCACCTTATTTTCTACACTGAAGAAATAAAAATCTTCTACATTCAATGTGAATGCCTCAGCTTTTGACATTGAAAACAACCAACTGTTCAATAGGACAAATGTTTATTAAGGTTATTATGACATAGTGGAAAATGCAGGATTATTTTTTTAGAATAATCATAGAATTATTGCACTACTACTTATACTTCTATTTATTCATGTGTTTGTTAATGAGCAGACTTTCCCTTAATCTAAAACATTTTCTTTTCTTCAGACTGATAGAGCCTATAAATCTGGAGAAAGCTGTAGACTTGTATCAGAAGGCGGCCGGGGTCTTTGAGGTAAGGACGAGCGTCCAACAACGATATCTGAATCAATTCAATTAGTTCACAATTGTTTATTTGATACGTTCTTGTTTTCTGTGTGTAGAATGAGGACCGTCTGCGGCAGGCTGTCGAGCTGCTGGGAAAAGCCTCCAGACTCCTGGTCAGGTTAAAAAGGTAAATGAAATAAAAAGAAGATAGATGGGGAAAGTAGCGTTAATCACCAGCCTGACTCTCACGCTGTCTCTTTCTTTCTAGGCTGGATGAAGCAGCAGTTGCTCTGCAGAAAGAGAAGAACATGTATAAAGAGATTGAGAACTTCCCCATGTGCTTCAAGGTATGTTTCGTTGTCTTTGTGTCTTTGAATTCTCTTAAAAAACAAGTCAATCCGTTTACACATCTAGTTGGAAATTAATTTCTACTGAAGGTAATGCATTTTTCAATTTCAGCTAGAAGTTGTAATGAAATGATTATCAACAGTTGAAATATGTTGCTCAATAGATTCTGAACAATACTGAATATTGTCGGATGTAACAAGCTGTCACACAGACAATATAAGGTTGTAAGGATCAACCCATAAATGCACTGATTGGTGATAAAAAAACAAAAGATTTACTATTTAAATATAACAAGAGTTTGTTTATTGAACAGAGACTGACTGACGATTGTTAGCTAGAGAAAATGGGACTAATTGTAAATATTTATTTATTGATTTTTTTTTTTTTTTTTTTTTTTTTAAGAAAACAACCGCTCAAGTGCTGATTCATCTACACAGAGGCGACTACGTAGCAGCTGATAAATGCGTCAGAGAAGCTTACAGGTATGATATTTGAGTCGATTTCATTGCAGCCTGGAGTTGAAAATAACTAATTAAATAAAATGGAAGGCTTTTGTTTACTCATTGGCATTAATGCAAGTTCATTGCATAACACTGGCGCACTTAAACTAAGGGCCCTTACATGAAGTGCTGCTTCATCTCCCACCAGTCTACCTGGCTACAGTGGGAGTGAGGATTGCGTTGCCATGGAAACGCTACTGCAGGGCTACGATGAGCAGGACGAGGACCAGGTGTATCGCGTGTGCAACTCTCCTTTACTGAAGTACATGGACAACGATGTGAGTACTGCTCACACTTATCCACGAACAAACGTCAAGTGTGTGTCAGTCTGACAATTGGATATTTGACACATGAAAACTAATACTATGAAATACTATCATATCATACTATAAACTAGTATTCATTACTACTAAATAATGTAATTATTTGCCATTTCTATTATCTTTTGATTTGAACCACTATTATTTCCTGTAATTTAAAACACTTTATTTCTCTGAATGGCAAAATTAACAATAATGTATTTAAATATTTTGTATTTTAACGGATGGACACAAGCTGTCACCATCAAAGTACTTTTATCAGGGTTTGTGCGTTGGGAGCCTATGAGTTTCCACATCATGCTTTTTTAAGTTGCATACTGGACTAGGACTGTGTTACTAGTTGTGATGTCAAAATCCTGCATGTAGGTGTGTGAGCTTTGACAATTAACATCACCTTTTGATATAAAAGTTAAATTAATAACACACCTTATTCTCTTGATGTGTCACAGTACGCCAAGCTGGCCATTTCCCTGAGGGTGCCCGGAGGAGGAGGAAAGAAGAAGAAGGCTGCAGCCGCTCCACAGGGTGGCACTAGTGGGGATCCAGCTGCTGCAGAGGAAGAGGACGATTATGAAGGAGGGCTGTGTTAGCCGTCAGTTTCCTGTGTGCCCTCTACCCATCTGCTGCTCCACTATTACAACCCGCGTGCAAGTTTAAAAACCTTGACAAACCCTTCCAGATGTGGAGTACAGATGGGGTGTGCAAAAAAAAAGAGTAAAACCCAACACTTACAATAAATGTTGGAAAAAAAAAAAAAGTCAAGCCGGGTTTAAACAGCCTTTTAAATTAGTGTTTTTTGAGGTTGATCCTCAGTGAAATGAAAAAGAATTCTTCAATGTTCAATAATGTATGAAAGTCTCCTATCGTACGTAAAAGTTCTATTATTTCTTGTCCTTGTGAAACTGTAAATGTTGCCGTTGTTTCGGGGTAGAGTCTAAAAACGCATATATATATATATATTCAAATCAGATTAAGTTTAATGGGATGATCAGTGTATAGGTGTTCATTTGTACAGAGTTAATTTATTCAGTATTCATGGCTGCAGTCTGCTGAAAATGTCACTGCGACAATATGCAATCAGTTTGTTAATGCATGCATTTGGTAATAATAAGATGTCCAATAAAAGCTTTGACTTGTGAATATAATTGCTTCCAAAGGATTGACACTCTTCTCAGCATCAGTGCTTACTCAGAGAAAATGGAAAAAACTTGTACAGCTCCTGATGACGCAGCTTGTAGCCAGTTGTAGACTGTTTTATTTTTGTCTACCTCGAGGTGTGTATGTGTTATCTTGCACATTAAAAACAGTATAGTCATGGCTGTATCCTGTATACAATCTTTAAATTATAGCCACCAAGGTGTAAAACTGGGACCATGCAGTGATTATTTTTTTCAGTGCACCCCCTTATGAAATTCTGGGATTGTATTTGTGATTTATCTTTTTACTCATTCTGTAAACGTGAGAAACCCCAACACGCCAATTAAAAGTACTCGGAACATAACTTACAGTAATAAAAGGATTGTTTACATATTTTTTTTTAAATTATTCGTGCTGTTGCCCACTTCTTGTATATTCCTCAAAAGCAGCATATCTCTAAACTTTGCACATCAATAAACATTTCCGTTGTGTGGCATTTTATGATCTCTGTGCATTCTCTTAAACGAGTTAAAGGACACATTTCCACATCTGAGCCCAAATGGCCCCTGACAGACATGTAATGACTGTGACGCTTCCTAAAAGACTAATTTATCTTTGACGAGGCTAATGCTCTCTGCCTGTAAAGCGGCATTTATAATTTAGAATGCATGCCTATTCATGCTAATTTTACTACGCTCATCTGTTACTGGAAGCTGAATAGTATTAAAAAAAAAGGCTGAGGTTTCCTGCAGGTGGAATTGAACCTGCAACCTCATGTTTGTAAGACATGCACTAGGCTAATGTGACCCTACAGAAATGTATTAGGGCCAGGCATTTAAAAAAAATGTATTAATTAAAAAGTTTCTTCTTTATTTAATTAAAGTATGTCAAAACATTTCGACATTATTCTTTAAATGCAAAAGTGACAAAACATTTTTTTATGGCTGGCACTAATACTTTGTAATCTGACATCACTTGACATGTAAAAATTAAGGTTATAGCGCTGATGCTCTAAAAATTTTAAAATACACTATAGTCATACTAAATGATGGTACAAAAAGGCCCAAAGAGTACGCTTGTTCATATAAGGATGTGATCTAACAGGGAAAGTGGACCAGGTAGAGGGCTCCTCCATAGAGCCAGCGGAGAGGCCGACGCATGGAGCACTTGTATATTGCTGGCAGCAGTCAAATTATCACAAACCAGCTGACACCATGAATACAGGAGCTTTGTGACTCCTGAGGCTCTGACATCGTCCCAGTGCCAGCCTGTTGTTCAGTTTGAATTAAAATCACGTCCACACAGGATCTCACACAAGCCGAAAGCAAAAACTCGACACCTTTTCCATCCGTTTTATTTGCAGATCTCCATACCTCTGTCATACCACATGGCCTTAACACTTGGGTACAATTTCACATTTCATTCCACCTGCCCTGCCCCCCTTAAACGTGTATGTACATGTAATGAAAATTAGTCATGGCAATAATGAAGTTTGTCTTTCATGCTACAATGTCCTTTAATGCATAGTTTGGACAAAAGAGCTTCGTGTTTCAGCCCTTTGTGTGAGGAATCTTCTCGTTTCTTCCTTGATGACTGAATGCACGGCTGTGGGCGACACAGTTTGGAGTTCAGAGTTTGAATGTTAAAAACAGCGAGAGGTTCACAAGTGCACCGAAGAGTCTACTAATGAATGCACGTTACCCTGATTCACAAACAGCCCTCTGCTGGTCTTGACCCGAGCCAACCTGTAGATGATTCAGAACATGGATGATTGGCAATTAATCTCATTCTCTGTGAGGAAATGGTCCACAGGGAAGTGTTTATGTTCATGTATCTTTACCCTCTTCATATACTAGGTATACTCTACAGTCCATCTTACCAGATTTCTGAAAAATATCCACATTATATTTCATGCCATTTAAATAGTACTTTCTAGAGTCTCATATTCTTTAGGATCCATCGAAGCCTACATAATTGTAACATATAACTCATACAATGAATATCTGTGAAAACAGCTCTTCCTGAGAAAGATATGTAGTTGTTAAGGGTTTCAGTTTGTGTCATACGAACAAAATAAGGCAAGTAAAGATTGTCTGATAATGTTTTCTTCATTGTGTCTCCCATATGGACTCTGACATTAAAAAAGAAAAAAAAGAAGGTGGTTTTTATGTTAATGTGTCTCTGTCAGATCTGTTCACAACGGTTCCATCCCCATCTTTCAAAAACTGGAGGAACATAAGAGCTCCATATTGCACAGTCCCACAGTCCAAGCATTCCAGTTGGAGAAAATATAACATTGTGCTCATGTGGTTTATATCTGCATGTGGAAAGCCCTTATAGATCAGTGTTGCAGCCTGTTGCAGCTTCTCTCTGCCTACCGTGCGTTTTTTAAAAAGAAAAAAAGAGCAAACTAGTGGAGTGAAGAGCAGAGGAATTAAGCAGTTCTTTAAAAAAAAAAATCTATCCTTATATTTGAACATTTAAACCTTTTATTAAAATTGTCCTAAAATGGCCCCGTCTCTACCCGCTGCTCATTTCATCCACTGGAGGACAAACGGAGCCAGTTTTTGCGAGATAAATACAGCACCGGCAAAGTTGTGCTCAAATGTTATTAATATGACGTTCTTGTTTTAATCACTGAGTAAAAAATACCAGTTTTTAACTCAGAAGAGTGTTTGTGTGGAGCTGATACTGTCACTGCCCTCAGAGCGCTGCTCTTTGCTCCCCCAGCATGCCGAGGGGCTGTAATAGCTGCTCACATCAGCAGAGCCTCCTCCCAGTGTCTCCGAATGAAAAAGCTCCTATTTGCCTCTAACTGGAGTATCACTGAGTTTTCTCCCGGGTCCACTTGATCATAGTCTCTGGCGACCGGTAGAGGAAGATGAGCTTGGCGTACATGTCCTCCTCCAGGTCCAGTTCGCCCGTCTCTCGCACCAGGAAGATGTCCGTGCACAGCTTGAGGATGCGGTCCACGTTGGGCAGCTCCTCGAACATGATCGTGTGGGAAATGCCGCTGAAGAACTCGCGCACAAACTTGCCGATGACCAGAACCACTGAGGCGTACAAGCCCATGATCCTAGACAGGAAACGCAGGAAGGAAATTAGACAATGTTCTGTTTCTGGATTCCCTGAATGTTATCTTTGCAGAGAGTAGATACAGATGATGTAATGGAGTGGAACAACTGACAAACACTTGGTATCTCTCAGTGAATCTAACAGCTACTGTTAGTAAAACTTAAAGGAAACATTTAATGTCTGGCACTGATGGGTTGTCAGCACTTCCAAGTTCATAAAATCTATTTTTTTCCCTCCTTTTCCCTCCTTTCCTCAATCTTTCCAGTTTTTGCTCCAACAGAAGAAAAACAACACTAGGACTACAACAAACACTTTCATTATTGGTTAATCTGTTGACTGTTTTTATTGGATCAATTTCTTGTTCAGTATAACGTGAACAAAAAATTTGTATAATTCTAGAGGTTGAATTCCACATCAGTCACTACGTACCCGTATCCAGCCAGAAAGCCCAGACTGGGCGGGCTGACCCGGTCGCTGAACACGTAAACCTCCAGGCCCGCTTCATACTTGTATTTTTGACTCCTCTTCTCAATCAGGCCCAGTTCTGTCTGGTTGACAATCCACCACTCCTGGGTCTGATTGGAGTCACTTTGAGCCCGCATAAAGGTCAAATTTATGTCGAACATCTTTTCATCTACAGTGATGAAGAGTGAAATCATGTAAATCAGCATTCAAATAAAAAAAAAATAAATAAACAAAATGAATACTGGATATTTAATATGAATAAAGCGATATTAGTTAGCCAGCAATGGTGTAGTACAGGGGTGGGCAACCCTGGTCCTAGAGAGCCGCAGTGGGTGCAGGTTTTTGTTCCAACCATGCAGTAACACACCTGATTCTACTTAATGAAAGTCCTCAGCAAGAGCTCTAATGGTTGATCAGTAGAAACAGGAGTGTTACTACATGGTTGGAACAAAAACCTGCACACACTGTGGCTCTCTAGGACCAGGGTTGCCCACCCCTGGTGTAGTAAATTCTGCATTTCACTGCTATGTGGATGACACCCAGCTTTATTTGTATGCCTACTTTCTATGCTTTACAGGGTAATTCACTTCAGTCAGACTAATCCATAATGTGATAAAAACTGAAAAGTTCACCTTTGTAAAGAGGCTCCACAGGCTTTGCATCCGAGTCACTGGGGGCTCGAATATAACGAGGGAAGATATCTGTCAGGGTTCTGCAGAGAAAGAGAGGCTGTTACTGCAGGAAAGTCAATAACTGTGTATCAAACTGAAAAACCAGTCAGTATGTTTGTTAACAACAGGCTCGTGGTTTCATATTCATTCAGTGTTCATATTCAATAAATACTCCAATAGAGATTTACAAACACAGCTTTTACTTTTCTGGCAGCATCTAGTGGCGAGGTTGCAACCAAGTGAATACACACATGTAGGTCCTACAAAAATCTAGCTCCTGATTATCAAACAGAGTATGCAGCTCGTAAACTCACACTTGTGAATTACTTCCTGTCCCATTTAGGAGCTTTATGAGCTCCCGCTTAGTTTTTTGGTCCAGAGGCGTCACTCGTTTTCCTGACGCTGTTTCAGCCTTGGCGCCGAGACTGAGGTTCCTGTAATAACAGGAGTAGAAGGAAAAACATACTGAAAACCATAGCTGTAAGCATATTATTTTTCCATTGGCAACTGATTATCTCAGGTTTATGGCACTTGACAGAACAATGTAAAATCAATAAGAGCATTTTTATCAAACATCAGACCATAAAATGTTGTTTGAAACGTTACACAATAACTTGTTAATTGGATGGATGGATGACATACATACATAATAATTATGAATAAAGGTCTGAACATCTGGTTGCGTACCTTTGCACAGACCAGGACACAGTGATGGGGAAATCCTCCTCCGAGTCCAACATATCTATCAGGTTGGTTCTGCTGGGTGGACTGATGGTCCACAGAGAGTTGGAGCTGCCTTTTAGTTCCGCAATGACCAGGTCCTCTGCCAGGTAGCCCTCCAACCACTGCAAGGCTTCCTAACACCACAGGGCAGACGGTCATAAAGTAGCCATCAAATTAAACAGATTCATTTGATATTTGACATTATTTTCACATTTCTCTGAACTACTTTTGGTAATTCTTGAGATGTTCATGAAGTATCCTAAATGCTTTGGTGATCTCATGACTTCTCATCTAGTGCCACGTGCAGGTTAAGTTTGCTCAACTTCTGAATATTTAGAGTACCTGTACTTACATCGTCTGCAAATTTTCTGATGAATTTTGCGAATTCGTTTGCCGTCACATTCTGCAGTTGTTTCTGCTGCGCACTCATGGTGAAGATGGGCTGTGAGCAGGGAAAAAATAAATATACATATATATCAATATTTAAGCATTTAGTATTTGTAAAGGCTAAACACGAATCGAATACTTTTGTGTAAGATATATGTTTCTTTTAAAGACAAAAATGTGCTACTAAAATAACAATATGGTAGTCCAATAAATCAAAATACTTGACATTTCATTCAGTTTCATAGCTGTAGAATATAATCTATATATTTGCATTTCTGCAGAACCAGGAGCAGTGATTGTACTGAACATTTATTTACTCTATAAAGATCTACTTGAGCTCAAAGGAGACAGGATTTTTTTCTCTCAATTTCCACACCTGAAAGCCCGCCAGGGTAATTTCAAATGAGACATCCAGCGGAGGGTTTACAACTCCAGCTACAGACTTTACGAGGGACATGAAGAGCAAGGGGAACCAGACGATACAGATCAGCAGCACCACGATCATCCCTCCCATCCCGTACTTCACCACTTTCTTCTTCTTCTGGCCTCGCGGCTGGGGATACCTCTGCGAAAACATATGATAAAAGAGAGGGAGTTGATGTTGATGTCAGACATTTTAAAACCTTACAATAACTCTACATAACATCCCTTCAGAAGTCCCCTGTTTAAAATCTTTTTTTTCAGCCAGAATTCCAACATGATGGTTGTTTCACATTGATTCTTCACACTAGACAAGGGGTAGGCAATCCTGGTCCTGGAGAGCCACTGTGGGCCCTTAACAAGGGCTATAATATATAATAATATATATAAAACACCTTCTCAGACTCTCTCCAGCACTTGAGGATGAAGATGTGAGCGTAAATGTCCTCCACACAGATCCAGCTGGACAGAGACAATGAGGTGTCGGTCCAAACCCAGTCCATCACAGCCCGCAGCTCCGTCAGGAAGGGCACCAGACGAAAACTGGAAAGACACACCTGGATTAGGTATACTGGCATAAAAATATTAATAACATTAGCATCAGGGTTTATTATTAATTAAGTCACGGTCATGAATTATGTGAGCTTGTCTTGGAAATGATGGTTGTAACAAACTGTGGTTTTCTGCCTGCACAGCGCTGCTACTGAAGATTTATTCTGTGCAGTTGATGTTAAGATGTGTCTCTGACTGGAACTCTGAGAAGAATTAATGTTGGCTGTAATCTGAGGCTGGTAAGTCTAATGAACTTCTATGCAGCAGAGTCTTCTTTAACTGCACCTGTCATCTCTCTCAATGTAACAATGGACTGTGGTTTCTCTTGAAACAACAGACTAACTGTTCTTTACAACACATTTCTCATGACTACTCATTAAAAGAATTAAAAAATTGTGCAAAACTATCTTTGAGGAATCTAAAAAATTAAACACATTTTTCAAAATGCATATTTTTTACTGTATAATTGCATGTGTTATTTACAATTTGATTAAATTCCTTAAATAATGTAGAACAATACTTAAAACTAAAAACTTTAAGTGTCCAAATGTTTGACTGTTACTATTGTTGTGTCGGCACTTTCATATATTTCTGATTGTCTTTGAATGATAATCATTTTTTTATGGTAATTTGTTGAACTCAAAGATAAACATTCTATAAAAAGAATTAAATACACAGTCTACTGTGAATCAGTGCATGAAAAAATGAAATAAGGAGCCTTTAAAATGTAAATAAAACATGGATACTTAATGCTTATCAATCATCAAAATTGTTACATAATTTTCTGTTGATTAATTTGTTTAGTAAAATATTTTCAGAACCAGGTGCGACATGACACTGATCTTAATATTTAAATATATAAATTAAGATTCCCATAGTAATGACTGTAAATGATGTGAATACTGTATATTGCTGATAGACATTTTTGAAACACTAACTCCAAGTATCTTGTCTCTTTCCATTCTTTCAGAACCAGGATGACGGCAGCCTTGGATCTGTTTGCCCAGCTGGAAGAAATGATATTCTCCCAGTGTAACTCACCCTTGGAACAGGAAGAGGTTGACATAATTGTAGCTCTTGGTGAGGAAGTTTCCCAGCACGCGGGTGGGATAGCCGCAGCGGATCTGATAGGCCGACAGCCCAAAGTAGATACACTTGACAAAATACCACATCTGAGCGACTGTGTTCTCGCTGAAACGTCTACGAAGAGAGAGATGAGACACAGATCGTGAAGTTAATGGGTAAAAGAGGTAATAGAATTCCTCCCCTCCCAAAAAAAAACTACTTAACCGACAATCAAAGTAGAACAAAACAAGTATAACAATAAAGGGACTTTAAAGGAAGGAGAACTTTCAGCAAAAATTCATTTTCAGACTTACTTATTAGTTTAGTTACCAGACAGACTTGGGAGATGAAGCCACCTCAAAAATACTCAAGTTGAAATAGATGAATCAGGATGATTCCAGATTTTTGATTAAATACTGAATATATCTAGTGAGTTCAACTGGGTGCTTACTTCTCTGTGACTCCTGGCAGGATAAAGAACATCCAGAAGTGGATGCCGAAAACAAGGATGACCTGAAAGATAACCTTGCCCATAACAGTCTTTCTGAGGTAGAGGGCCCGGTCCACAACCATGGTCCCAAACTGGATGAGGACCATGACCAGAAAGGGTCCCGGGACCTGATCCTCCGACAGAGAGGAAGTGATGTCTGCTGCTGAGTGTTTCTAAAGAAGAAAAACGACGGTTTAATGGATGTGCATTTATGAAAAAAATACAGATTTTATCAGGGTTGCATTATATTTGACACCTACGCCAAACGCCCAGAATCCAAACACGATGATGATGAAGTCAACTGTGTCGGCGAGGAACATCAGCACATAGACATCTGTCACTGCACTGTACTCTGGATGAATCAAGTTATAGAAGAACTGACGCATGGGTAGATAGATCTCCATGAACCTGCAAAGAAAACGAGTCGATTAAATGCAACAAATTTGAGTTAAGGATTTAGTGGAAATGGTACTGTGGGGTCTTGGTGCTGTTATTAATTCCTACAGGAGTAATTGTATTTGTAACATTTTGCATTTTATACTGTGTCAAGATCCAAGTTCTTTATTATACTTCTGTTGTCTTATGTATGTTATGTCTGTATTGTTTATGGATGAAATAAGTGACATAACGCAAAAAAACCCCTGTAGATTATAGGCTAAAGAAGATGGTCTTGGTCTAGACATAATATTTCAGACACCAGAAACCATTGTTCCATTGTGAATAAATTTAGATCAATAACGTGTTTTGATCCTCTGTTGCAGCACTTACAACAATTACATTGACCAGCCTGAAGGGAATGCTGTAATTAAAGATCTAAATTTAGGGAGGTTTTAGGTCGTTTATAGTTACCATATGAGAGTATTTCCATAATACTTGCTGAGCACTTCTTATCATCGATATTTATTCATAAAGCAACTTTGTAGCATAATTATAGTCACGACTGAGAGTCAGTAAGCAGCTGTGGGTGGAGTTTACGACCGGCTGCCTTAAGTTTTATGAACCAAATATTGCACATCATACCGCTTTAGGAGGAAAGCCTTTCCTTTGAAGAGCTGCTCTCTCAGCTTCTCCATGATCATCTGCTTGCGCGTCTTCTGATGGACACTGGCCTCGCTGCCATCTTTGCGGCTGCTGTTGCGGGAAGCGGTACTTCCTGAGGAAATAATTCACATTTCCAGTTGTGAATGGACCATGGCAAAGAATTGACTCACTGATATGGACTAGGATCCTCAGAGAAAGACAATATCCAAGTGTTATCTATAAGAGGAACAGGAAACAGGAAATTGTGTTTTTTTCTTGAGAAAAACATTCTCAAGGAACAGCACAACACACATTATTTTATTGCTTTGTTCAAGGAAAGTGTCAAATGTTTCCCCCCTCCATTTAGTCTGGTCTTTTGAACCAGTTTCTTTCATCAGCATAATGTATTTACTATCACGATGCAATTAAGCAAAATCCTCACAAATGAGAAACTGTGGGAAGCCAATTGTTTGGATTTTCGATGAAAGAATTATCTCATTGTCAAAGCAGAGGGTCAATCATTCTGTCTATCCATTAATCAACCAATTATTTCACTTTAAATAAACTATAATTTGAAAGATCCCATAACCAGGAAACAGCAGTTAACAAAAGTCCTTCACCTCTCTTAGTACGAGCAGAGGAATGCAGCGATCGGGGGGAAATATGTGAGTCCCCACTGGAGCTCTTGCGACGCTGGTAGGTCTGTTGTTGTGGGAAGTGCACCTGCACCTGCCCTGAGTCTATGGACGTCCCGAAGTTTATGGATCTCAATGACTGGGTGGAGCCTCTGTCGTTGTTCAGTGAGGAGGCGGGTTCAGACTCCTTCTCACTCCCCTCCTTGTCTCTAACTTCACTCTCAGACTCACTCGGACGAGGCTCTTTCTTCTTTTCTTCTTTGGGGTCGTCCTCATCCCACAGACCATGACACTGGAAGTGGAAGGAGGAGAAAAATTAGAACAAATTTACATCTTATTGAATTACTAATTTGATAAAGTATAGTATAGAATTACTACTTTATATTTACTAATTCTATACTAAATATATTATATTCCATTTCTGCTAAGTCAGTTTGCTAGCTTTTAATAATGCTCATAATAATAATAACGATTACGATTTATAACATTAAAGACAGTAAATATCAGCACCTACTACATTATCAGTTGTATATTATGTGATAGTTATTTTAATATAATGTGACTTTGCAGCACCTTCAGGATGGACCTGTGGAAGAACAGAGCCAGTAACTGAACCAGGTCGTAGTGGACGTAACCATCCTTCTTCTCTACACCGATGATGTTTGGAGGGTGATACGGCTTATTCTTATCTATCTTGTTTTGGTTGAAGGGGAAGAAACCAAACTGGAAGAAGTATTTGATGACGATGGTGACCTGGAGGGAAACCAACACGACAAGAGATGATCAAGATGACGATTTAGAATGAAACGTATTATAGACGGTTGAAAAATAAATATCGTCATTTACTTTGACCTGCTGCTTTACATTGTTAATGTTTTATAAAAGTTTTAAAAACAACATCCTTGCATCTGTACCTCAGTATAAATGATGGCAGTCATCCAGTAGCGCTTGCTTGGCCGCGGCACAGACAGCATCGCCCACAGGAAGATGGTGATGGGAAGAACCAGCGTGGCGCAGGAGGCCGACACCATGTGGTTGATGATGATGACCAGGAAACACACCATCTCTGAGTGGGCCACCAGCATGTTGTAGAGGGCGTAGCAGAGCTGGAGGATCAGAGGCTGGCTTTGGTAGAATTTGTCTGAGTGCTCCAGCTCCTCGTCATAAAACATCCTGGACAGTCAGAGAGGGAAATTTTGTTTATAGTTTTAACACTATAAGATGAGCGTGAGTGTTTTATTACATTCTGGGTCTGCAAGATGAATCAATGAATCAAGGAGCAATTGCAATTTGTTAATAGCGGTTATTATTTTTTTATATACCTTATACAAAGCTATAAACATGCTTTGCGATGAAATAGTTTTTGAGCATTATTAAAGAATACCCAAACTCCTCAGTGTTTCCTTCATACAATACTGTTACCAATCCTTTGAGGTGAAATATCAAAGTTATGTCTGATCTATTGATAAGTTTTTTGGTTTTTTAGTAGCCGTATCATTATTTTTCTTAGTTACAATATTATTTTATTACTATATTATTTATCTTAATATTTATACCTTTAAAAAAGTCATCATCTATGTCTTCTGGAAAATCTAAAAAAAATGTAATATAATATATAATATGTAATGAAATAATAAGGAAAGTTGACAAGATCGACACACAGACTTGTGGACACAGCACGTTGACCTTCCAACTTCAAGAAGGAAATGTGTGTCGACTTTTAAATCAGGATAATTCTGCTGTTCATGTTGAACAGGCTTTCATTTGTTTCAGACTCACTTGTTGAGCAGCAGTTCGCTGGCGGTCAGCTCTGTGGTCATTGAGGGCAGCATGATGTCGGACCTGCTGTCCGAGCGGCTGTCAGAGGTCATGATCATACACCTCTTCCTGTCCATGTCACTCTCATCGTCGCTGATTTCCAGACGGTCAAAGCTGACTGCTTTGCTGTAGCTGGGAGGCACGTCGGCGTCAGATGTTTTGGATGCGTCCGTATCAGGAGTGTAGAGCAGCCCCGCTCGCCCTTCAGCAGGTATGAAGTCCTGCTGTCCTCCTCCGTCTTCACTTTCAGTAGTGAAGTCCTTTTCCTGAGCAGAATCCACCTCCTCCGCTCTGAGGGACGGCCCCTCATCTGGGCCAAAGGACTCCCAGTGAACCTCTTCTCTCACCTCTCTCTCCTGCTCCTCTGGTCTTCCCTCCTCACCTTCCTTCTCCTCCTCCAACTCTCGTGTCTCCCTCTCTTCTCCCTCGCTCCAGGGGCCGCCCTCGGCCCCCTGACCTGCATCCAGCTGTTGGGATTCCCGGCCAAGCTGCTGGTTGTCCTCCCCTTGGTCCTGCTCATCCTCCACTTCTTCTATGGTGTCTGTGGTGCCCTGTCTGGAGTAGAGCGTGACGCACTGGGTAGCTTCACTGCAGGAAATAACAAAGCAGAGTTTGGATCAATCAGCATTCAGACCAGGCAAACGGATGTTCTCACAAATAGAAAAAAACTTGGAAGTTTGCCAGAAAAAAATAATTCTCATATGCACAGAATAAACTTTTCCTGAAGCTTTTATTTTGAACACTGAATTTTTTTTCGAAATTTTATACCAACCCTGAATAGAAAGACAACTTTGGAGGAGGAACTGACCGCGCAGTGTAAAATCACAGCTAATATCACTGTTTTGGGGTGAGAGACTCAACATAAGGAGGAGGCCATGCATTTTTCTGGTTATATTTGGTTTTTTGAAAGGATGTTATAAACAAAATGGTTAGAGTAGTCATGCAATGCTTCAACCGAAATAAAAAAATAAACAGAAAAACGTAGATGGAAGATTTTCACCCAATGGTAATCCTCCGATGAAAAAAGAACTGAAAATGCAACGACATGGTGCATGTCGGTGTCATTGCAGAGGTGATGCAGTGGCCGGGCACCTGGACATGAAGCTGCTGCCGCTGTCCATTGATGAAGTGGACACGTCCAGGCTGTACATCTTACGCAGTTTGGGCCTGGCTCGCTCACTGGTTTTGGGAATGCACTCGGGCATTCCATCGAGGTCTTCCAGGGTGGATTGACGAGAAAACAGCGTGGTGGCCTCAGTGAAGGCACTGAGAGTTGGTGAGAGTGACAGGTGGAATGTGTTAGGGGGGATGATATGGGATGTATGTTAGTTCAGACAGAGACAACATTTAATCCAAATTAAACATGAAAACGGAGCCGGAAAATGAACTGGCTGATCATCACATGACTGTACACAACATGAGATGCAGCAAAGGATGAGGATGAAATGGTTCTATGTGATATAACATCAGACTATGATGTTGACTGTCAGTGGCCGCTACAAACGCCTCAAAGTGGTGGTTTAATCGAATGAGGCAAAAACTAAAAAATTCACTCACTCACTGTACCTCAAAGAGTTTCTACTTGAGCTGCAATGATTATTCATTTTATCGAAAACATGAAATAAATCAGCAATTATTTGGAACCAAATAAGTTTAAATTTACACGCCAAAACAGACTGTGGTTTACGACTTACTGTACATTACTCTGAGTCTAATATTTGTCTTGTACTAACTGGTTGGGCATAATAACCTTGGACATCAGGATGTTGTGGATTTTCACCATTTTCTGATGTTTTAATGACAATTAATTTAGAAACGAGTCAATAGATTAACCCAGGAGATCCCAAAGTAGGGATTGGAAATCCTCCCAGGGGTTTATTACCATGAATCAAATTAAATTTAGAAACAATTAGAAACATTCTATTTTAGCCATAATTCTTAGAAAAAAGAGACTGATGTGTGTGAGAATTTATATATAGCCTTTATTAAAAAAGTTAGGTTAATCTTAAAAAAAAATCGGATTCCCCATGTTGCATTCAAAGCTATGTACCTAGACATGCTGTCTCTGGAGGCTGTGGAGTCCTGGCTCTCCATGCGGTAGCCTCCTCTCCTTCTTCGGACCCGGCTGGAGCCAGAGACGGACTCATCCTCGCTGAGATTATCCATACTGGCCTGCCTGGACATGTTGAGCCTCATGGCCTTCTGGTAGTAGATGTGGATGCTCTCTCTGGATGGGATGTTGCCCTGGGAGGATGAGAGGGTTAAACAAGAGGGTAACTCTTCTATGCATCAAAAGTCAGTGCGTAGGATGATGTACCTTTTTGACCTCTCTGGTCAGCATGCAGCGCTCTATACGCAGCACAGTGGAGATGTCGATGTATTCCCTGCACATGTCATTCATCCACTGAGTGAAGCTGTCCACAGTCGTCTGGAAGAGCACCCAGGTGAACTTTATGATGTTGAACACTCTCTTGATGATGTTATCTGAGAAAGGGACACAACACAGAAGTCGTTAGTAGTTTATTGAATTTCAGAGCCTCAACCACAAAAAGGTTATGACAATTTTAAGGACTAATGCACAGTGATTAGCAGTGATTAGCAAATTTCACAGCCAACAAATAATTATCTTTAAGAAGGTTAAAATATTTATTCTCTTCAAGTGCAGTTTTCTGCCACATTTCTAAAATCATCACTCTCCCACTTGATGACACAAGGAGACAATAAAAATAAAACAGACATGATCTATACAATATGCGTTTCTTTTGTGCTCATATTTCGGATGTATTGTTTCTACTCCAAAGTTGCATGTAAAGCAGTAAAGCATGTTTTACATGCAAGTCAATCTTCATTTATAAGATCTCATAAAACAAATTTCTTAAAGGGAAACCCACCTGGACCACTAGACTTCTTGTTCTCCTCTCCTTTTTCTTGCCCATCTGACAGCTCGCCGACCTCTATGGCTACATGACCTGCTGAAGTTCAGTAGAAAAACCTCACTGTAGCTGAGAGGAGATGGAATTCACCCTCTCCTCCATCTCTGTAACTAATTTGTTTGTGGTTTTTATTATCCCTTCAACTTTGCTTACCGTCTTTTTTGCTTTTCCTGTGTCTAACTCCCTTGGTATATTTTTTCCAGAATTTGCGTTTCTCTTTGCCCCGTGCCCTCAAGGCAGCTTTTGGGTCAGTGATCCAGGCATGGTAGAGGAACTAGAAAACAGAGTGCAGCGGTTTTGTTACCATGACAGGATGTGAAGAAGTTTCACCAAGGAAGATAATGCAAGAGAAACAAGACAAATGGGAAAGGTTGCACACAGTAAAGGTGGTTCTGCATGTTTTTGTGCATTAACTGTAGCTCATTTATACAGAACATTACTACAAACCTTAGGAAGACCTTTGCTTAGACTTTTTAGAGATAATTCATACCTTTCTCACCTATGTGGTAACAAATGGCTCCGGTTTATACCATCCAGAATGAAAATCCCCTTGCACAGGTTTGAAAATTCACATAAATAAATCATCACAATAAAGATGTGTTTTTCTTTTATTTAGTTATTTATTGATTTATTGATTTTCAATTTTTCATGCCTAAATTTGTTTTCAATCTTTTTCTGAAAACAGCGGGTGACATTGTGAATGCATGATTTTATGTTAATGCACTGAAAGATGCTTGACCACCAGTATTTTAAATACAAAACAAGGAAAAGGAAAAAAACACACAATTTTTGCTGATGCTTCATTGAGAATAACTTACAATTTCTCTGAGCATTTCTGAATCAAGCTTTGAATTCATGCAAACTATTTCAGCGACATTAGTCAGACAACAATATGCAAACAGTAAAGGTAAATGCAGTTCCATTCCAGGTCATATTTTATTCCGTATTAAAATGATTGTATATCAGATTTAATGTGTGGTTATACGGATCCATCTATTGCTGCATTTTATTTAATATATTGTCATTTCATGCCACAGTGGAACACCCATCATGACCTGGAAAGGCAACATAATTATTGTGTTAGTTGTTATTTAAACTCACAGAAGTTCATGCAGATAGCAAGCTGTTTTAGTGCTGAGGGTAAGTACCTTTCCTGCCTTGACTACATACTGCACTATAGTTTTAGGCAGCTTTATGATAGACTTGGGCAAAGCCAGAACAGCAGAGACAAACTTTCCAATAGCTCGCTAAAAGGAAAGGAAAGAGTAATTGAAGAGAAAGAGAATTAGTTAAAACAAATCATTTTATATTATAATAAACAATGAAGGTTATTTGTGTTAGCAGACAAATGACACACGTGATGTAGGTTAATAAGCAACTCATTTCATTCCACTGAATGTTAGTCTTTTTTAAAGGGAGCAACACCACAAAGGAAAAATATGCCATTCAAGGAAATCACAGTAGTATTAGTAGTAAAGTTCACAGAAAAAAGTGTATTCTAATATATTAGCTGTAATTTATTCCAGCATTACATTTTATCACCATTATGTTTATATAAAACACATTTTTGTGTATTAACTATATTAGGTATAGTAAATGACCAGCAGTGTAGCAAAAAGTATTACAATAGTTACATTATTTTGTAAAATGTTTTGTCTGATACGGTAAAAGTAAAAGGAATTATGTTACCGAGCAAAGCATCAGTACTTTATAAAACTGTACTGCACTTTGTTGTTTTTCAGTCTCCATGATGAAATCACTGAAACGGAGACAGATTCAAAAATTCCTTTCACCCTGGAATTGATGGAAAAATATGCGCCACAATTTGAAGGTCACCTGAAATGCTGACTTCTTTGGCGGTTCCTCTTCTTTTTTCTCTTCCTCCTCATCTTCTTCCTCACTGTCAGTTTCAAACAAGTAATATTCTCCACTTCTAACCACTGAGAAGTGGAGAAAAAAATTGTTGTGACATTCAGTCAAACAGATGGCGAAGGTACAGCCTTGTTTGAAAGGAAGGTGCAGGAAAACACTTTTTAATTCAGAACCACTTCTTATTAAATTTGATTTATTTAACTGTCTATTATTATTTAACTTAATCAAGACACCATCAGGAGCATGAGAAGATGAAACACAGTAAATATACATTTTATAACAGTACAAATGACATGTACTGTCATATGTTAATAAATCTGAGAATAAACCCAAGAGAATATCAGCGTAATAAAGATTCCAGTAGTGCAGTTGCCTTAAAGCTCCTTGGCAGAGCAAGTGACTTCAGTCTTCAGCAGTTTAGTATTAGAAACAATAAGATAGACAAGGCTGACTTATGTCCTTGAACAGAACCACAGTGGGTGTAAGGTCAGGGAGGATGCTGGGATATGGAGATAAAACATCAACTGACAAAGAGATAAAATGGATAAATGATTTGAAAATGTCATGTGGGGGTGGATTATGATAAGAGGCATGACTTTAAACCAAACAGGCAATCACTGTATTGACTCAAGAGAAATATTTACTACTAATAGACTGTAAATGTCTTAATTTTGCATGTCCAATCACTGTTTTATTTTCTTCTGCCTGTTCGATGATCATGTCTACAGGCAAAGAATGAACAAACTCTACATCTTTTATTCCAGTACTGAGAATAAAAGCGAGTTGGCTTCATTTCTTTGCATGAATATGTTTTACGTCAGAGTGATTCTCTACTGTGGGCTCTTTAGGTGAGACCGATGATGAAGTTTAAACAATGTCAAGTACAAAATCCAGACATTAGTCATTTTCTCTTTCTTCACCATCTCAATGTGTCTATTTAAGGCAACCTCGCTCTACGACAACAGCTTTATAGATCATCTTTAAAGTCGAGTGCTTCTTCACAGTTAGAGAGCTATAGGTAAAACATGGGCCCTTAAACAGAGACAGAAAAAGTCTAAAGTCTGGATGGTTGCTGCCTTCAGAGCCCTGGTCCAGTATGGGAATTCTCATCATTCTGGTCAAGGACACAAGTGCTAGCCGCTCAGAGTGGAGGAAGAGATAAAAAGCGGTTTGGGGGTCAACCTACTGGACGCATGGTCAACCCACGGCCTCCACCACTGCTTTTTTTTGGTCTTGGCTTTCTTTCGATGTACTCCTAAAATTTCACAAATACATCAATGAAACATTTAATAAAAAAATCAATTCTTGCTGTAAATTTCAGGGAACATCTTCATACTATGAGGCTGCTCCTTTAGATTCTATACTAATAAAAGTACATCACTATACAAAAAATGAATTGTTGATAATGAATTAATGTACATTAATACACTATTACCCACCTTCTTTGAGCATTACTATTGCTATTGCATATTACTTCTACAGCACTTTTAAACATTTATTTCACAGTGAGAGGCTGTGTCAGCCTTTATCATACCATCATCCTCCTCTGCTTCCTCCTTGGGCTGGATGAGGGTCTGTCCATCTCCAGACTCCTGTGCCATGCTCATCATCTTCTCCTTGCCCCTCTTAAACTTCTGCTGCCTCACCTTAATACGCTCCATCCTGATTAGATCAGAGACGGTGAAGAGACACAGAGTATTGACACGGGAGAACATTGCCGACGGCTGTTACCATCTCCAAGCTTCATATGGAAATTAGTGTACGTTATGTAAGCGGAGTGCTCATTAAGAGCAGATGAGTGGATATTATCAGCGCTTAAGAGTAACTCCTGAGGTAATTGTAAGTGGTGGAAGTACATTGACTTCATGTAGTGTGATATACTTAGGGCTGACTTCCTGGAACTGGATTTAATCCACAACAGGTTTTAATGGCTTTCCGAGTCATGTCTATCTACTTTATTAATAAATTAGGCTTATATATATTAAAAACTCTGAATGCGTATACTATATGATTTTTTTATCATGACTGAGAGTTTCATTTATTCTTTGTTTGTCTTACTGTCTATAAATCACCATGAAAAGACCACAGCCAACAATAAGATGACCCTACTAAAAATCATTGTCTGTGTAGCCAAATGCTGATTATGCCATAAAACTCTAATCCAACGTATTTATCCTCTCTGAAACCAGTCCCCAGCAAATGTTCTATTTGCTCCTGTTTGGGTAGCAATTTCTTTTACGACAGTAAATAAGTTAGTGAGCCTTTTTTTTTTATTTTACAACACTATATAAGGTTTGTGACGCATCTTTAAAGATTTACGTCTTCAGTTAAAACAAATGGGCTTAGGGCTGGGTGCCACAGACAGGCAGGGAAGTTGGAAAGTATTGCGAGACGTACTGACGCATTGTTGCTGCTGGTGTTTTCATGGGATTTGTTTACAATGCCAACCTTGCCCTTTAAATGGGAGAAAACCAACCATGGATAGAGTTTTTTAAGGTTTAGAGGAATGAAATGTGCATTCACAATTTGTTTGTGGAAAATATATATTACTTTTAAACTGATTGATGAATACTTACCATTAAGGCATCTTTTAGTCATATTGGTCATCAGGCACAACTCTTGCATAATGATTAATCCTGAAGCTTTTCTAAATATCCTTGCTGCATTACCTCTGACTTGACTAAAGTAAATTCAAGTATTGGACAAATTCCAAATCTTCACTCCAGGGTTGTACATGAAAACCACCGCCACAGCGTTATACAACATGGATAAAGTTAAAGTTGGAGAGTCTCACTGTCTCTTCAGCTGCTCCACAGATTTATGCTCCTCCTCCAATCGGGCCCTCACAGCCTTCACGATGGTGGCCTGGAAAAGCTCTGCCCCTCTGAAATGTAAAAAAATATCAGTAACTCATTGTGTAGGTTTTAGCTGACAAACACTACTTAATGAACATAAAGAACATTACTAAACCTTTCTATGGCTGGTAGTTTACTGTTACCCAATGAATCCTCAACTCTTTTCGTCAAACCCCCCGTTGGAAGCCAAAAACAATAATTTCTATGCCCACATGAGTAGTTTAATTACATTTTTATCAAACTCAACCAACTATTACTAAGAATACTATCTCTGTAAACTAGCAACAGAAGTAGGTTTATTTTTCATTATATGTTTTTCCAAGTTTGTTTCATGTTAATTTCTATTTTGCATTTGAAAAACTATATCTTCTTACAATATTGCTTTAATTCAATGCACTATTTGACATGGTTATTTGTTAAACCTGTGTATCACAGGTCAAAAGGTTGTATATACAGTGAAAATATGTCAAAAGTGGTGTGAATATGGGTGCAGCAACCCTGGATAAGATCTTGAAAGGTCCGTATCAAACCTGTGACCTTACTGGTTTACAGTGTCTCTGTAGCCAGCTCAGTTCTGTACCTGGATGCTAGGATCTGTGATGCTCTGATATCCGCCACCACGTGGAGGAAGTAGTAGCTCATAAAGACGCGTCTTTGCAGCAATAGGAAGGCGAAGCAGATACTGTCCCAGATGATGCCAGCCTCATTGCTGGGAAGCTCACAGCGCTTATCAGCAGCTGGTCAGACAATGTGTAACACAGCAAAATTACTTGGCATCACTTCAAGGATCAAGATAAAGATTGAAATGAACTAAATTAAAATAAACAAGGGTGTGAGTTTAATTTCAAGTAGGAAGACTGGGGCAAATCCTGCTGGCATCCAACAGCTACAGAAGTAGTAGCAGTATGCAAGCTTCAAAATAAAGAGAATATCCCACCCTCTCATACCCAATTTATTTAGATTTATTTTGAATAGATAAATAAACTTATGAGATGCATAAAATGGTAAGCTAACTTACGCAGGTGTTCCTGGTTGGTGTCAATGTTGTATTCCTTGATGGTGCAGGCCAGACTCAACAACTGGATTAACCAGCACTGGTTCTCTATCAGAGAGTTGATGTAGCCACAAGCCAGGATCTACCAAAAAACAACTTCATTGTATGCATACATAACATATTGAGTTGTATAATGCATTATTAAAATGAATGCAACTATGACTTTTCCAAATGTAGGTAACCACAGGCATGGAGCTGCACTCAATCAGAATACTACCTTTAATGCTGGAATAACTATGTACTATTACTTACTTAGATAAGAATCAAACAAAGCAGTTTGCTTCAGTTTGACACAGAAAGACATCATGAGGAACAGGACGAAGAGAATTAACATTCAGCTTTCTCTCTCTCAGTCCAGACACCCACTCCTGCACCAGCTTCTCCACAACACGTGCCAAGTAGTAAGTGAATAAGTATGTATGAAACCTGCTGCTGCTTGCTTGCTTTCCTTTGGTGACAAGGTATTAATATTGCTGCCAGCCCACACTTTTCCATTGCTGTAGAAGATGCAGAACCTAAAGTGTTTGTACAGCAGCTGAAGAAAAAAGTCACAGTAGCCAGGACTATGCCATCACTTGTTGAGCTGCACAAAGCAGCAGTGACATATTTCCCAAAATAAACAGTCTCCAGTGCTATGGTACCTTACGTTACCTATAACAAGCTGTACTGTTATCATCTGTCAGTCAGATAAAAACTGTTTTGTTGATGACTGAATTTGTTGTCCTCTCTCCTTTGAAAGAGAACTGACTAAATTGTTGGACTATAATGAAATCATTTCTATTCAACGACACCAAGAATTGTTGCTTACCACTGTAATTATCAATAGTAAGCTAATCTATAAGGATGGACTGTAATACCTCATATTTCAATATCATTGTTTATTGTTGCATGTGTAACTGGATTTTATGCTCATGTTGCTACTTCTGCCATCTGTGTGTGTGTGTGTGTGTGTGTGTGTGTGTGTGTCTGTGTTTGTGGGTGTGTGTGTGTGTGCGTGTGTGATTTATGTGGCATTAATGTGGCTGCCGTGCAAGGTAATTGTGTAAGTGTAATTTTTATTGTTGCTGAGCTTGTTGATGCCAGGGTACCTCTATTTAATATATGATTAATGATGCTGTTGCATCTGTCAGCTGTCTGTGTGTGTGTGTGTGCGTGTGTGTGTGTGTGTGTATGTGGTCACTGTGCCAGGCTATGTGATGCTGCTAATGTTCATCTTGGAAACATTTGCTCTGATGATGTATAAGGCTTGTCTGATTAAACTGTGGTGCATTCAGGCGAGTAGAGTAACGGCCTATTTTGGTTAACACATGCATATCGAACCAATTACGCCCACCTGATTTTCTCTGTGCCTACCCACACTGTCACTTCTGCCTATGGTAGTAATTAACCATCATCTTGATGTGTAATTTGTGATGGATTACTCACAGACAAAATGTTCTTCATGGTGATCACAAAGATGTTGTAGGCGATCAGGAAGTCCCAGTAGTGGAGGATCTTTTTGATCGGTTTGAGCAACAGCTCACCACCAAAGAGTAGAAAGTAGAAGCAGGCCACCAGATAACCCATGCAGAAGACACTGATTCGTGTTGTTCCCGTGATGAAGATGATGGTGAGGACAAACCAGAACAGGTAGCTGAACATGATGACCTTCAGCATGTCCAGGTAGGACCTAGATGACAGAGGTAAAGAAAGTGTGAATACAAACTAGTGACATTTATCTGAGAATATTCTCAATCATCCAGGTCTTTATGCTCTCTGTCAAAATAAATCATAAATCACACATTTTGCTGTTGCACATATTTTTAGGGGTCCATTTATACATTTTATCCATACAGGAGCTGTGCTGGGTATGAAGAGTGTCTGTTCTAAAGAAGTTGCGCTGATTATTAGAGTATTACATTATGATGAATTTAATTTACATGAAATCCAGCAACGGTAAAATTTTTGTTGACACCATTTTGGTCCTTTTATCCCATAAACCACAAAAGTCCAAAACTCCATATATCCTGCCTTACAAAAAACTATTTTCTCCATCAGCTGCCTTTATACACAGTCTACATGACAAATATATGCATATATCATGTGATCTGTTTGAAAGATGTTTCCTATTCTGCTTTCCTATTTTTTAATTGTTTCTTCTTGTGTAACTAGCACCAAAATTAATTTCAAATCCACATCCTTTCTTGCCTCAAACTAAAATGGGACAAAGTTCACGACACTAAAGTGTATAAGTGTAAGGCACATGGACTGGTGCCAGAGAACAAAGATCTAACATTTTCAACATTCTGTTCATTTTGTTGCTGCGTGCTTAATCCAGCCACACTTAGTGTTTCACTTAGCGTCCGATCCCTGGTAAGAGTATGATCAATGAAGAGGAAACCTGATTCCTGTCATTCAGCAACGGTAGGCTGTTGCATGTGTGTGTCTTGTGCATGGCTAACATGCTAAAAGCATGTGTATAGATCCTGTGTTGTCATGTGAGACACCAGTAATACGATGGATATAGTAAAAACATAGGAAGCATGTGCGTTTATTTGATGGACCTTCGGGAAAATATGGGACCACAACAATGGTAACACAGTTTAGGAAGGAGCCCTGATGAAGTGGGTTTGGATCAGACGATGCGTTGATGGGCCGGAATAGCTGAGTGAGTGTCCTTCTTCATCAGGAGAAAATACCTTTTCCATACTTGAAAGCTATTTATTGAGTTAGAGTACAGGGCAAAAGCGTCTGAGTCGCGGAGTGACGGACAGAGTGTTTTTGTGGATTATGGATTTCTCCCCCACCCTGTATCCGTAATTCGATCCTGGAGGGAAACGATGGAATAAGTGCAGAGCCGCTGCGGCGTGGACAGACGGGGTGTGCAGCTCTCCTTTTTTTTTCCTCTACTCGGGCTTGTTGATGGACACAGAGTGCGTTAATAAAAGACTTGTCCACTTTGCGCATCAAAACAGTGGAATGTGAAGCACACATAATCAATGACTGTGGACAGGTCAGGATGCTTATTGCTGTATTCTTTCTGACTGGGCCTCTATTTCCCTGCCTCCCAAAACCTTTTGTTCACTCTTTATGTGCAAAGTCAGTATGTAGCTCTAGACGCACATGTCGGACCTCGGCCATAATTCTGAATTATGTATACAGCAGGTATTCAATAATATCTCTGAACAAGCTACTGACATGAGCTACTGTCATCTGTCAGTTCTTTTCTTACCTTTATTTATCCAGGATAAGAGATTTGCTGAGCGTGTATGTTCTTATTCAGCACCACCCCACTCAAGATTTCTACAGTTACACACACAGCCGCCAAGTACAACAACTCTTTTCTACCACGTTGGCTTCTGAGCGACTCGACTGGAGGAACTGGGCTGTACAAAAAGAGTCTCAGTCAGTGGTTGGTGCTGAAAGGGGGAGACATTTTGATCTATTCGACTTTTCTAAACCAAAATTCTCCCAACCAGTCAGAGTGCTTTACCCTATAGGCATATCTTTAATTTGTGAGCACTCATTCACATAGTGACTGTACACAGTACTACAGAGTACTACAAACCCCTAGCCACAAGTATGGGGTTTCTTTTGATAAGTTAAAGGTGTGTTGAATTAACAGTGCCTACAGTCCATAGGCTACACAAAAATATTTTTGTAAAACTGAAAACTGAAAAAACCTTGGCATAATGTTCAGTTGCCAGTCAGCATTTAACCATGAGAACCTCCCAATAATTTAGAATATCATCAGCCTAATCCTTTTAATGTAAAGTCACAACAAGTCTTCACATTTTTTTTTCAAATCACTCTCATGGTTTGGTTGACTATTCACATTGCAGTTTGTGACCTACATGTTGCACGGTACAAATACAAACAGTGTTTTAGTTGCTCTACTTGTTTTGAACAAATGTCATATTCTACTCAATTGTCAGCCTCTTACATCGTTATGCAACAATTAGGGCTATTTCACTTCCTCTCTGTTGCTGAGTGTTGTTGCTGTATTAATGCCAGCTCAGTCCAGCTCAAGTGGCAGCCAAATTACAACATTTGTTTAATGGCAATTAAATTCAAAATCGACAACTTTAGGATCTAATTGCACCCAGTACATTTTTTATTTTCATACATGTGACACATTATGCTGCAATATCAATGTAGTGTAAAGTTGGTGTCAGATGCTGCACCTGCAGTGGAGGAAGTCAGGGACAGGGTTGTGGACACTGAAAGAGGCTGCGTCCAGGTCTCTGCAGATCTCTACATTGTCTCCAGCCATAATGCGAACCGCTGCCTTGTTCTCATCATCAAAAACCTGCCTCTGCATGGAGGCACACAGCAGCAACATGAAGTCATCTAAAAGAGGAGAGGAGATCCATTTATTTGAGTCATTTAAAAATAATTGCCACCATTTATCATTGTACAGTAATCACCACATATCTTATGCCTCAAACTCAATAATAGTGGTAGTATAATAACAAATGATACATACAGATGAGGAATGATGGATTGGGCCTGGTGCGGAAATCTGGAATAAAGAGCCACTTGATCACATTGGAGTCTGTAGTAGAGCTTGGAAACCTCCAGGGATAATCTGAAATAAAAACGTTTAAAAAACAACTTTAGAATCTCAGATTTGCAAAAGATTTTAGAAAGGACAGAATGTGTGATTATAAACATTATTTTGAGGTCATTTGTAGTATTATTAAAATAATGGTAAAATAATTAATTAGTGTTAGCATTGGGTTCTCTAATGAAGATGTGTTTTGTTTTCTGACATTTTTAAAAATTTCTAACTTTTAAAATCAATATTGAAAAAAAAAACAATCTAGACTAGATTCTGCCTGGAATAATAGGTAAATCTGGTCCCGTCCACCACACAAACCTTTACAGGCTGCAGGTGGGATCCCAATGCAGACAAAGTACTGGAAGGTCAGCATGCAGGCCAGGAAGAAGCAGTACTTTGGCCAGATCTCAGCGATGGCTTTCCTCCTTCGTCTATACATGACTGCTATCAAAGCAAAGGCATGAAGCATGGCATAGAAGTCCATACGCTGGCCAATTACATTGACCCCCAACAGCAGGCACGTCTGTGAGTGGTATACCACAGAAAGGACTTTAAGGGATGCATGATTTATATCACTATAACAGTATCTTGAACATCTTAAAGATGGAAATACACATAAAGGACTAATAATTTTATTTCCAACCCTCTCTTTACCTCAAGTCCAAACTTGTAAAAGAAGTAGTTGATGAAGTATTTGATGAAGCTGACGATGCCAATGTCCAGATGCTGCCGTGTGGTACCATGGAAGATAATCCGTGCAGCTGGAGCTTGCAGTTTGTTTCTCAGTCTGAAGTATTCTTGATGGCGGTAGATGGTCACCTCGAATGCTAACAGAGCCAACATCAAGAGGTTGTTCTGCACAGATGGTGATAGAGAGTCAATGATTTGTTCATCACCTACACAATCTTACCACTTGACTTTAGTCAATAACAAAATCATTTCAAATACATGAAGAGTTGATTATTTTAGCCACTGGAAAAAACTTTGAATGTACCATTCACTTGACCATTAAAGATTTGTATTATAGTCTGTCATATTTTGGTTACATCTTAAATTTCGTAACTTTCAGCTGACGAATGTTGCAGTGCTCACCCGAAGGTAGCCCAGCAGATCATCAGACTTCCTCAGGCCCACCCAATTGGATGGATCCACGGGTGCTTTATACAGCAGAGACTGCTCCATATCCAGTTTCTGGTCCTTTGAGTAGCTATCTGGCTGTGAATAGAAAATATATAAGTGTTGTCGGGTCTGAACAAATGCAAACTTTTAAGTATTTATTTAATCTACTGTGAAATAAAATTACCCAAATCTTGCTGCAGTCAGCAGTTTAATATAGAATGTATGTGTATTTGTTTGTGTAATATAATAAATACATATGTATGTGAGATATGAATTGTTTAATTATCTATGACGATTAGAGATAATTATTAAAAATACTGTATGTAGAGTATACAAATTGGGTGACAAAGCCTTTTCTGATTATATTTACCATAGAACAGTTCTTGGAGAAGGATGGAGGGTTTATAGACTTCAGCTGGTACAACATTTTACACACGACGATGACACACGTCCAGACAGTGCAAACACTGGAGGCAAGGGGCCGGTACTGGCTATAGGGCAGCGCAAAGGCCCAGGATGCCAGGAACACATAGTTGAACAAAGACACCTGCACAGCACACAATAAGAGCGATGAAGACTAATCAATCATTTTTCCACTGTCATTCTCAATTTCCTCCTTCCTAAATCTAAATCTCTCTAAAAAGATGTAATGCCAAGTAAACTGAGAACAGTTCTGTTTTCTGTCTGTTACAGCTGTTACAGATTGCTTAAAATCCCCAAATATTTCTGTAGCTAGTCTGTGGTGTAGAACACCATTCTGGTTTCTTTCAAATGAATCCGAGGAGGCTCAATGTTGTTATAGATCAACTTTATTGAGCGTCTGAGCATTGAAATTACACACAATTTGGATAACTGTAACGTTGAGGTATTAATCCTAACATACTGTTTGTATTCGGTCACTGAAATTTGTGAACCACAAATTGATTTATAAATAACTAAGAATTCATCAATGAATTAAACATTGATTGTTAATTGTTAATAAGGTGGTCAATGTTTTAAAATAATAAAATAATAATAATAAAAAGTAATTGTTTTAGGGCCCTAGCTGTAAAATATCTTTGAAATTTTCTTGGATTTTTAATCAGCCTATTCATATGGGGCATTTTTTTTTCAATTCCTATAATTCCAATTCTTTTCCTATTTGTTTTATTGTTAATATATTACATGTTAATGTCATAATGCCTATTTTGATGATTTTTTTCTATTAATGATGCTTCATGTAAAAGAAATGTATTAAAAAAAGGAGGGAATTGGATGGATGGATTGGATTTTGGAATTGGGACAGCCCCCGTCTTCCTTTATTAAAACAATTTGTGCTTCAGAGTTCCTTCACGTTTTTGAATCGGTTCTGTACAAGCTCAAGATTCAAGGACAAGAAAATTGCGAAGAATTGCAGAAACATCTGACAGCTATTTTTTTACATACCTCCTGGGATTGTGAGCTACTGTAAAGATGACAATACAAGTCAAATTAAATCAAGCTCAGATAGGACGATTTGCATTGTTGCAGATAGAGTCGCCTCACAGTGTTAGAGAAATACCTCCTTGACAGAGACCAAGACGATGTAGCAGGAAACAATCTTGATGATGTGGATCTCCAGCAACCACCAGATGAACAGCTGCAGTTTGTGGAAATATTCCAGGAACTTTAGGAAGAGCACAGTCAGCCGGTCGACCACTAGGTGCCATTTGTTCTTCAGATCTGAAGAAAGATGAAAAACAGAATTATGTAAAAAAACAAGACTGAGGAGCGAAAATGGAAAACAGTTCCAGCTTTCACTACTAAATTACAGCAGTATGTCCTCAACATAGCCACGGGAAGAAAGGCTGCTGCAGCCTGACAGAGCCACTTATTGTGGACGTTACGCTCCACCTCTACCAGCCCCTGTAGGTTATATGCCTTTATAATTATGTCGAGCCGGTGATTTCTTCATTGGGTGTTGTAATGATGCATGAGTGTTTACTTTAGCGACAGGAGAGGCTGCTTTCTGTAAAAACTTGACTGTAGTTATAAATCTGACAGGACAGAGGAAACTCTCCAGGGGTAACAGAATTCAACTTCAAGCTTCTGAAATACTTTTTTTAACAAATATTCTGCACCTCCAAATGAACAGGTACATACATAGAAAGGTCCCAGCTAAAGGACTTGAACCTGCAACCATCTTGTTGTGAAGCAAGAAACGCTACTCACTGCACCACCGTGTCACCCCCACTGTAGATCAATCAATTAAAAATATAAACTAATACAATGAGTGATTATATCAAAGTACATTATGCTGCTCCCATTAATGACGAGATTAATATAAACCTATGTAAATAAAATGCATCCAAAACATAAAAATCACAATAAACAGGCATCATGTCCTTATGTGAGCAATTGCTGCTGTTCAGGTCATGTACTGGATGTTTAGATTATGTCCCACTAGGATTTGTAGTGTTGGTCAAAAAAAATTTGGGAAAAACATTTTAGACCTCATTAATAATTAAAAAATCTCTAAATTATTTTGATATAAATTATTGATAGTTGTTTCCCCTACAAATAATCTCCAAGTAATAGGATGTTGGTGTGTTAAATTAAAACCAATTCACAAATATGCTAATCAGGGAAGAAATAATGTCTTTAATGAGTAAAGAATTTCATGTATGTAAATAAGGTCAATATAATAGCTAACAATGATGGGTGGAAACATGCTTTAAACTGTTGCTATAATTACTTGAGAATCAACTCTTAATATTCTCACAAAGAATACAAAAAACACAGCCACAGTTAGATGGTGTATGTTCAGATAAGATAAGATAAGATAAGATAACTTTATTGATCCCACAATGGGGAAATTTGTCTGTTACTGCAGCGTTACAGAATAAAGAAAATAAAATAAAAGCTGAAGAAGATAAAAACTATAAAAAAAATAAAAAATAAAACTACACAACACTATGTACAAATTCGTAGAGTTTGTTGATCCGCATACACAGTATGCATTATGGACATAGAATGGAGAAAAAATACTAATAAATAGTAAGAAAAGAGTGTGCATAAGCAAAGCATATATACATACATACATGCACGTACATACCTACATACATACACATACACATACACACACATACAGACATATTTGCATATATATATATGGACATACATATCCATGCACATACCCACATGTACACATACATAGCCAATGCTACACTTAAGGTGCAGGGAGTGTGTGAAGAGAAAAAGTGACCAGTGGGGGAAAAGTGACTACAGTGAGTTATAAAGTCTTATTGCTGTCGGGATGTTATTGCACAAATCAAGTTTAATGTAGGGCTCGTTGTTTGGATAAGAAACTGAGAAAACATATTGCTCACATCACGTGCAGCTCCTTATAATCGGAGAGGCCCTGCATGGTTGTGTTTTATCACCAGTTTTATTTTCACTGTCTATAGACAACATTTCAATTTAAGACTAGTGTGTCTGTCTGTGTAAATATACTAATGGCACAGCTTTAGTTGGCCTTAGGAAGATGTAATGGGTGAAAGTGAGGAGAGCTGCACACTGTGTCAGAACTAAACACTGTATAAATAGGGTCAGAATAGAAAACGCAAGCGAAATCTTGTGGAGACCAAAAAAATCTACTGTACATGTTTTCTTACAACTTTGCTTGCAATGATTAATGGGCGGGTGGTAAGAAACAGCAGACTGAGCTTACCTAATAGGATCTTTGGCCTGTAAAAACTGTGTGCAATAATGTCTTTAAAACAGACTGAAGAGCTTAAAGGATGAGCGAGATATGAGTGAAAAAACGTGACTGAGGTTGCATCGTCCCTTTACACAACAGCACACGAGTCTGAGCTATAAACACACAGTTCAGGAGGGGTAAACATGCAGTCATGTTACAACCTCACAGATGGGCTTTACTTGGGAGTGAAACAATTTCCCTGAATATCCATAACAAACCCTCGCATGCTGAAATACTTATGTGCTTCAATAAAACTGCCTCCAGATATAATAAGCAGAGGGACAATAACTTATTTATTTATGATGATATTTATGAACTTGTTGAGAATTTTTTTAATTTCTGAGGCACTTTAGTTTTATATGACAGAGTAATACAGCCAGGCATGAAATCATCAAATACCAAAAAAAAAAAAAAATGAGAGCGAAGTTGTTTTTTTTCTATTTTGCATTTTGAGAAAAAGTTGTAAGGTTGATAATAGTATTGAACTACAATTTTAATTTTAATTCTCTAACATGAAAGCATGTGTGCTTGACAATACAGCACACATGCTTTTAGAAACATCCATCTCTTCGCAATGTTTTTTTATGGAAAGCAAACTGGGATAAAGTTTGGAAACCCTGAGGCAGCAATATGAGTCATGTGTGTCATGTATCAAGGATAAATGTCAAATATTAGCTGGGTCCTCAAGCATGAGGATTTGCTGCTTTTCTCAGCTTATGTGCTGCTATATGTAAACTGGATACGGTTTTAGGGTTTTGGATTGATGGTTGAACAAATCAACATAATAGGAGACATCATGTTGGTGTTTTGGAAAATGGGCACTTGGCATTTTTATGTGATGTTCTGTCATTTCATTACAGACTAAATGATTCATAATCAAGAGAAAAACAGTCACATGATGACTCAGCGCTGTGTCGCAGCTGCTCAGTACCTGAGCTCTGCTCCGTGCTCGGCTCTGGCTCCGTCCCCACGCTGCAGTGGTGGCTCTCGTCCGTGCTAGACTGCCGCGGGTCGGAGAAGCTCCTGGGCTTGGTGCCAGACACGTTAGTCTCATCCATCACCACCACCAGAGCCTGGTCCTTCTCTTTCTCCGCCCCGCACTGGCCCTGCTCCTCCTCCTGTTTCTCCTGCGGCTCCTTGTCCGCTCTGGTACCCACTGAGCTGGCGCTGAGCATCGTGAGGTCTGCCAGGCTGCCATCCGGGTGCACCAGTCTGGCGACATGGGACAAGTTCTTAAACATTCAGACAAAAACTATATGCACACATAAGCATGTACAGCTGTATTAATATACTTATGAGGACCTTCAATGACTTGGAAGTTGTGAGAAAAATATGACTTCATATCTATTGCAAAAAATAACAGTAGATTATTCTCTGATTGGCATCATCTGCTTCATTCATGCTTTACTGATGATGCCTTATTCATTACCCATTCATGGTTGTTGACTAATGTCTGTATGTGCTTGTTGAGGTGGATTCATTCTCTCTACAGATTTTCATTTTCAACCAATTTTTGCTTGTCTGTCTACTGATGCAATATTGCATATTGATTTCCTTTGTCTCCAGGCACTAAATAATCCTCAATTCTGCTTTATTTTATGTAAATACTTGTTTTCCATCAAAAATCCCACAAATTACATTTATTTTTTTCTCATTACAAATTCTAGAACCTACAAATATGTAAATATTCTTTATCTCAACTGTTGAAGAACTTTAATGTCCATTCACTATGTTCGGGCACTAGAGGATTCAGGTTTCTACATCTCACTTAAGTTGATGCTGTATATGTATAAGTTGTATATCACTATGTGATACAGATCGTACTTGTAGGCCCGCACAATGAAACTGATTTTCAAAGTGCTCAGGGAAGTGTCAAACTCTTCACATACATCAGTCTGCAGAGTGAGGCAAAAACAGCAAACTGGAGGAACAAGACAAGCATATTTTTGGTAGAGAAGGTGTTTACTATAGGTGCCTACAACCACCTGACCATCCCCTAATTTTTACTTAATAAATAGGACATTATCCTTTCTTATTTTAACCTAAAACACATTTTAAATCATCATCACAGTGTGTTAGCTGGTAATTACAGTAACTCCAATAAATAACCATATCCACTTCACCTGTAACAGAAAATAACAAATTCAAGATATGGAGGCAGCCAAACATTCCTCCTAATGAAGGCATTCTGTCCCCATATGTATAAAAATAAAACACACACAAACACACGTTCAGCTGATTCTCTGATGCAAATCTCAGGGTGGGAATCATCATGGGCTCCGTGTACACTGACTGAACAGCAGAGCAGCATTCTGTCAGCCATTGTAACCGAAAAGCAGCAGTGCACATTCCGTCTGCATTCTTTAAAACAATCTATGTTTTTTTTTCTTTCGGTGTGTAAGGGATTTTTCTTCTTGCAGTGGATAGTATGGTAGTAGCTGAAAAATAGCATCAACCCTTCAAAGGTCTCTCAGGCAATGGAATGAGGTCAAAGGCTGAGTTTAGCTTGCATGAATCGGTCGCATATCAAAGCAGGCATTTCGTTACTCAATGGTCACACTTACTTGCTCTGTTGGGTGGACATTTTTTGCTTGATGCTGCTCAGAACAATAAAGTTACACAGAAGTCAAGAGGAAACAATGAGGACAGGAACTGAACGACAAGCTGAAACTAGCACATGAAATCACTTATATCCATGTAGTTCCATTAAAATGCAAGAAAACTGGCCAAAAAGGCAAGTGCGGTTTTCGGGAAGGGGGTAATTTTCTGGTGCTCAGTGCAGTAAAGGGAGTATGGATACTGGAAAGGAAGAACTGTTGTTTTAGATTCATACATGCTTGAGAAAGAGGTTATCTGTCACAAATATCGGCCAGTTTGTTAAACTATTACAGAGAATTAAAAGGTTGGGGCTGGGTTTACAGGGGTTGAAACATCAACAGAAAACCCAAAAACAGAAGGCTACAGGCAAAATAATAATAATTAAAAAAAAAAACCCTGAAAAGAAACATTGTTCATGTCAGTAAAATACCCAAACCCCAGGAGTAAGACATTTCAGATGATCATCAATGAAGCATCACTGGCAAACAGGGTAACAGGAACATGTCAGTGAAGTGGGGAAGGACGTATGGAAAGAGGAGGAGAAAGTTCAGACGTGAAGTGGGGGTTGGTGACGGATGCCACAGAAAGCGAGCACATACCCACCTATTCATGATCAGATAGACACGCTCATTGACTTTAACGTGGCTGTGAGAGAAGAGGAAGAGGAGGGTGGCAGAGGAGAGATGGCAGCAATGTCACAGAGAGAAGCAGCGATGGGCTAGTGTCCGCCAAATAATGGAGAATCCACCACACAACAATAAAGTTCTAGACACACCATGCCACACACTGAAAATTCGAAGGCTGTAGAACACAACGAAGAACTCAAAGACAGACTTGTGAGAGAAGAATGGTTATAATGGGTGTGATTGTCCAGCTTAGTGTGATGAAAAAAGATGAATGTTGAATGAATGATCTCAACGATCTAAATCCTTTTCAGTTTCAGTTTCAAATATCTGTTTTGTTGTTTTTCTTTAAATTAATTATTCTCCTATTAAAAAAAATCCTAGACAGAGTTGATGATGTTATGAAGCAGAGTTAAATTATGGAAAAGGCTACTCAGCTTGTTTTTTTAAAAACGTAAGATCCAGACATACAGTAGGTTTTACTGGAAGCCGAATTATCTGCACATCTTCTCACTTGACTACAGTGGTTTCATGTATAAAATGTCTATTAACTAACATCTGCTCAGTTTTTTTATGACAATTTAAGATCTAGACATTATCTGAAAAAAAGTCATCATCAAATCATAAAAATGTAGGTTAAAGCTTTGGTTGACATCCCCAACACTGATGCATGCACACAGGGGACACTGTACCATCATTTGTATAGATTAAAATTAATATTAAAATTAGGGAATTTCACTAGGCTTAAAAAATGAACATTTGGAATAATGACAGTACACCACTCATTTAGTCAAGGCTGTGACTCCAGCCACTTGTGCCCCCGTCTCTGTTTCCACTCTGGGTTTCAGACCACGAACTGTGACAGGTTTCCTCAATTTAATCCAGAAAAGTACATATTGAGGCTCTTAATTGCAAAATATATTGTTAGTTACATTTGTCAAGTAAAATCAAAATTGCTGGTTGTCCCAAGTGCTGAAAATTTGTTTCAGTCCTCAAACAGTGGTACAAGCAGGGCTAGAAATAATATATCATTACCTTTCAGTGGAATTATATTATCGTAAAGGTTTTGCCTTAGATGCTTAACCATGAAGATAAAAACATCCTGAACTGCATCATGGAAAAAAGACTTAACCTCTCTCCCAAGTTGCAACCTTTTTTCCACCTCAGTTTTTCAGAGATCAGCTGGCATTAATCTTTCAGAAAAACAGATGCTTGACGCTGCGATTCGAATGTCATCAACACACAAAAGGCACAAACTGATGAATTGATCATAGCAGGCATAAAAGCAGCATCTTTTGTTATATTTCCTGATGCAGTACATAGGTTAAACACTGACCAAGCATGATTTGACCAAAGTAAACAAACAGGGAGAGTGATTTAACCGAAGTCTCACCTGTAGATAGTGCTCTGCTCTTTGGCCACGACAGCCTGGAGGTCAGTGAGCTGGAGGAAGTGGTCGTGGAAGTAGTGCAGATGGAGAATACACACAAGCAGGAAGGAAGTGGGAATGAAAATCCTGGTGAACAGCTTGGAGACCGTAAACTGCTCAAGGCCGAGGTCTTTCAAACTGAAAAGAGAAAAATAAATAAGAGGAAACAGACATGCGCTTAAATCCTCTCTGAGGTCACCACAAGTGCGGAAGCTCTCAGGTCTGAACATATGAAACTGTTTTAGAGCAAAAAGTGTATAAGTGTAATGCGCTTTCAATGCTAAAACAGAGATTACTACACTGTTTTTTTTTGCAAAACGTTCAACATGTAGACATAAAACAATTTACTTTGCCTGGTATTAAGACATTAAGTCCATGAAAAAAAATTAAACTTTAAAAAATTAAATACAACCAGAAAAAGAACTTTACTCTTTTTTAATGTGTATTTGATGTTGTGTAAAATTATCTCTCATGTTTTTGTACTTTGTATTGATTTAACAGTAACCATATTTAGCGGTACCGTATAACCGTATTCTCTTCTTAAAACACAATAAAAATGCCAGTGTTTAAAACTCTTTATCACTTTGCTAGGATAAATGTGAAATTAAGAGCATAAAAGAAGCTTGAAACATCAGTAAACTGCATGTGTTGGAACAAGAACAGTATCAGCATTTGAGTGTTTTTTAATCTAGAGAAGGTTTACAAGTTAAATAAAGAAAATAAATAGATGGGTTAACAACATGCTGTGGCAAATCTTACAATCTAATGTTTATTTGTGCCTGTCTGAGAATTGAGACCGGCAGTGAGTCAGTAAACCTTTGGTATTTCATTGTCGCTCACCCCTCAGCGTCCATGCCCAACATGTTGATCCAGATGGTCAACGACTTCTTAAACTGGAAGGTGTAGACAAGGGTGAGGACCAGCATGGTGTACATCACCACGGACATCCAGAAGTACTTCAGGATTCTCCGCCACCATTCATAATGCACCTACAGGAGAATGTTTGTGATGATTGTGCGTCAGGGGTTATGAATTCTCCATCATTAACAGCTGTACCATGTTAAATTAAACAGGGTGCACACAAAGGACATCTGCATTTAGGATGACTGCTCTGTTTTACTGTGGTTGGGGTTATAAAACCAACTAGAATACACTGTAGATTATGAGCCTGCAGTACACAAACTTTATGAGGCTACTAAAATTGTAAGCACCTTCTGTCTTTGGGAAATTGAATTTGAGAATTTTACGGCTCCCTAACCTTATGCTAAGTTTGGACAGCACGCTGACACTCAGTAAAGAGCATTCTTTTACCTGTTGAAAAAACTTCTGTATGGGTGTGTTTTTATTAACGTTACCTGGTAGACCGCCACACAGGAGAGGAACATCATCATGTAGATGATCTTGTACATGACGATGGTTCCCTCGAAGCTGACGAAGAAGAACATGCCGCCACAGATGTAGATCCAGTATTTGACCAGCATCGCCATCACCATGCCGCCAAGAACCTGCATGATGTCCTGCTCGTCTCCCTCCTCTGAATCTTCTTCCTCTATAAAACACAACAGGATATCAGGAAACTCTGCAATAACGCAAATAGTACTGGCTTATAGACAATATATATTCCTGAGCTAACAACTGACATTTATTTATTCATATATTTAAAAAATGTGATATATAATCAAAATTCATTTCTCAAATATTATATTTATAAGGATGTTCACATATACGGAGTACAATTCGTAAAAGAAGCTATCACATAAACATTTTTAAACTCTTCAACATTCTTCCCTGATTGTGGAACTAAACTAAAGAATATTATATATCCAAGAGAAATAAACACAAATGCAAAACATCAGCAGTCCTATTTTTTCTAAATTCAGAAAACTGTTAAAGATACCTTTCCAGGAGAGTTGATGAATTCACAAACCGCAAATTAATTTTTCACAGTGCTAGTTGTGGTGGCAGCTGGTGGTCATTTCCAAATGTACTCATACTGTAATTTGAGTATATTACAGGAGCTCAGGATTTACCCTTCTTCTTTTGATCCTCCACATGAACGTCTGAGAGACCAGCGCTGTCCTCCTTCTGCTTCTCCCGTCTCTCTGTGAGCGTCTGTCTCAGTAGCAGCCAGAAGCTCAGCAGACACAGGACCTACACAGAAAAAATACCATGTTCAGATAAACATATGACTTACAAGAAAAGCCCAATGCAGACCATTAAATCTTTTCATTTACTTTAACCTGCTGCAAGAAGCGTGCATGATGTTTTAACAAGTGGAGAATTTATATAAATCAGAAATGACCTTCTAAAGCTGAATTGGATTGTCTAAACTTCCCTGTCTGTGTTGCATTCATGTGGCAATTAAAATAAACATTGAGAATAATAATTAGTAGAACATTTTAACATGGAGGTGAAATAGAACTTTCACTTTTTGAAGTTATGAATGAACGCGGTGTTAATTAAAACAATAGTGTGGGTGATTTAAAAAAAGACATTGGTGACCTACTGATGCATAAAATCTCATTCTAGACACAATTAGGTCAGGCTCTGTAGCTGCCATGAAAGGATTTTAGCTATTCCATAACATGTCAAAAGCTTAAAATCCTGACCTTCTCCTTTAGGATTGCATTGTGTGACTCTTATTGAATTAATAGACTATTGGAGAGAGGTAGTTTTAGTCAATTGTTAAGTTTCTATCTGAAAAATGTCATTTTAGCTGCATACAGAGTCCATAAGTTATAAATTGAAGTAAACATAAATTTGTAGGAGGTAAAAAGAAGTATCAACGTCAAAATCAGGACAACACTCCCAAACCTTGGATGAAAGTGAGTGGAATGGATTGTTCTTCTTGAGAAAGAATCCGGAAACTTCCTCCATGTTTTCGAAGCTATAAATGTACTGCAGAACTATTAGCAGGTTCCCGTATGCCACCATGAAGGGGGAGGACAGCATGGCGTACCGCCTCCGGTCCCTCACCATCCACAGCATGCACGACCAGATGAGGAAGACAAACGTCAGCCAGCTGACGTATGTGATGCTCCAGGCCTGAAGAAAACACATTATAAAAACATTATTTGATTGCTACAGTCCGTTGTTGGTCGATGACGTATACAGGCCAAATAATCAATGTGGACTGATTAGTTTACATTGAAGTAAAACTTTATTAACACATTCACTTTCACTCCCATTGTTTATAGGTCTGAGCCACTGCTTGACCTCATAGGGTATATAGATTGATACTGCTTTTTGATAATTTTTTTGTATATTTTACCTTCATTTGTCTTTTGGGTGTAGTTCTACACGAGCCATTACAAGTCTCTACCTACCATCACATCTCATGTGTTTTAGTTTTGTTTTTTGGTTTTTTAATTTTATAGCCGAAAATATTTCACATAGTTTAAATGTGTTAAATTTATTAGACTTATTGTACTTAAATTCAAAAACAAAGCTCAATTCAATCCTTTTGGGATGGCATATTGTGAGTTTTGGCCTAACTTAGCAAGTGTGTATGCTGCATATTTTCAAGAATTTTCAACATTAAAAAATCATGCTTCATTATTAAGGTTATGGATGATCCAGCAGTATGTGTATGACAATCTGTGTGGTCGGATTTGGCCTCTTGGGGGAGAAATGTATTGACGTGACATGAAGCAACATTTAATTGCTGAGGACAAATATAGTCAAACTTAGAACTGTATTGCCCAAAGAAACTGTTGTCTGATGCGTCTAAAAGTACATTTTGTTAAAGTTACAAACCAAAACAATGAGCTGAAAGATGTTAAAATGCTTCATGGAATTGAGGGAAACTTTAGACCTCTTTCATATTACACACATTTAACCAATTACTCATATAACAATTTGGTGGTGGTTTGTGCTGGTTTAAAGCAAAATATGTCAATTAGATGCTAAATTAGTCTTTTTCTGCATACTTTTTACAAATGTAAAGACTGTAACTTACTGTATTACTCAAGTACTTAATAGGCTATAAGTATCTCATTATGTCGTCTTCTCGCTGCCAATACAAAGTCATACTGCATAACCGTTACCTAAATTAATTTTGATTTATCCAGGAATGTTCAACTGAGAACAGATGCTCTTTAGTAATACCCTGCCACACACGGGCCCATCGACGCTGCCCTGTATAACCACAGTTTCCTCCTGTTGGTCAGCCAGCAGTTCCACTGTAAGCAGAGAGGGGTTTAATGCTTTGCTGAAGAGCATCTTCATCAAAGCAATCAAGGAAGTGTGGAGGGTAAGGCATTTTATAAACCACAGCAAAATTCTTCCAGCAGGTCTGTGGGTTTGAACTTGTTACTTTCTGGTTAATGTGCAGCGTTTGTCTCGTGTCGAATTGACATGTTAATCCAAACCACGAGCTGGAAAACAACGGTCATCAATGCTAACATTTAAATAGGAAAATCAACTCCTTTTACAGGAAGTTTTTTTTCTGTTCAACAATTTGTTTAAATTCACAAACAAAAGTAATTTTAGATGTTTACCTTTCCAGCATCCAAATACAGGACACACACACACACACACACACACAACATAAGCCTGCTTCTGTGACTCTTAGGTTACATCACCTGTGGCTGTGTTACTGACCATCATGGCAATGAGAGCACAGATGTAGCTCTGTTTCATGACGAAGTTGAAGACCTTGACCATTGCACCGACTCCTCTTTTCTTCATCCCATCCTCTCTTTCCTCAGATTTCTCCTCTCCTCCCTCTGATGCTCGGTCCTCCGGGGGCAAACACACTTCATACACACACTCGTCCTTCTCTAGTTGGACACAGATACACAATTCATTGTTAAAACAGTTTATAATCATCAGATTTAGTGTGGAGTTGGGGATAACTATAAAGAACAAGTTCAGCAAAACAGTCAAATTCTGTGCAGCACACGCCAAGATACACTGACCTTAAAATCTAAAAACACGGGATATTATTACACTTCCACAATTCAACCCAACAGCATTCATTAAAACATTCCTGCCTGATAAACATCTTTCAAACTCCAAGTAAAACAGATTTATGTTGAAATTGTGTTTTCTCCAACTCCAGAGTAATTTCTCAGACTTTACAATCCCCCCCGAGAGACCAAGAAGACATTATACAGCTGTATTCACAGGCTGCTGGGTACTCCCCGTGGCTAGTAAATGGACTTTGAAGTGTAGAAGTGCTCCTTTAAGACAATTCTGGGAATTCAGTGGCAACAAAGTACAAAGTACAAAGAACTATGTAAAAGAGTCAAAAAAGTAAGTCTTGTACAATGCCACAATAAAAAAACAAAAATATCAATTATTTACATCAAATTTAGGCAATTTAATGTCAGCTTTCCAGGAGCTAATATATTTATATTATACTCCACTATATATATTTATATAAAATATATTTAGTTATAACATGTGAGTTTTAACATGAGTTTTAATTTAAGGTTGTGATTTCTAAATTTATAATATTTAGTCTTTATATTCTTGGTTTAAGGCACTAAAAATCATCCTAATACAGTTTTGCATCTCCTAGTGACCTTACAGCAGTGACATCAGAACATCAAAGTCAGGACAGTGTGTTTAAGTTCTGAATATGGGCTGTGTGCATTTTCTGTGGATTTTAAAAGGAATACAAAATTTCAAGAGGTTTTCTAAACCTATAAACAGGCCATATAATACTTCCATAATGAAAAATTTAATATTTAGAATACTGAAAACAAGGTACTCACATGGCACGGCGGTTATATACTGTAAATATAAAACAATATTAACTAGCCCTTTGATTTTTTTTTTCTATCTATACTAATTAAGTTAAGTATTCTCAGTACAGACATTCCAATCAACTTTCTTTTTTGTTCATTCTTTTTCACAATAATGATCCTTTTCAAGGAAATTTGTAAACTGCAGAGGGTAAATAGCTCACCTTTATCACAACTTGGCTGGTCTATTTTATACTGGGGGGTGGAGTACAAGTCCAGACAAACGGGTCCATTCTCAGTGACAAAGTCAAGGGACGTCCCGTTTGAGGTCGGCACAGCCTGTAGAAAAAAAAAAACGTTTGAAATTAAGGCATGTATTTTGTACAGTTTCTCACTACTGCTGTACAGCAATCAGCCCCACAAAGACAACACAAAAATTGCTTTGGTTTGACTGAATGATCTAACAACTGTGTATTCAGTTTTCACCACATAAATAGATCAAGAAACAGTACCACCTCAGTTACTATAATTTGTTTCTGTGGGGCTGCATACTGTAAAACTGGCATTTTATACTTTTCTACACTGCACATTTGATTAAACCGAGTAAAAACTGCCTTACAACTCAGGGAACTTTGATATTTATTCTGCCTTCCTGTGTTTTGGAAGTACAAGAAATATGATCAACATGTTTTTTTTTTGTGAAGTTGTAGTAACACCTACAACATATAACTGTGTCTTTTTTGCTGATCTCTGTACTTGGCAGAATGACATTTAACATCTTGCATTTTTAACTCAGAATCATTTGACCAACTTACATGAGCAGATAAAGGCAGTTTACCAGCAGGTTTAGCTCATTTGGAGCAGGATTAGCCTCAAATGCTGTGATGTTAACTACAGATTCAGTTTCATCTTTGGTAAACTATAAACTTTTTCAGGCACAGGTTGAGGATAACCCTGGTCCATAAGCGTGCAGTGTGAAAAGCACTGTGCAATGATTCCTTTTGTTGCAGCAAGACTGAGGGATTAAGGGGAAAAAGATTTAAGACACATCCATAGCAGCCCCCACCTCAGTTGTACTGATGCCATCTTGGGTGGAGAGGAGCTACAGTAGGAGAAGAAAAGAGCAAGGTGTGTTATCGATGAGCTGCTAAAGTCAAAGGGCTCCTTGTTCTTTATAGGCGGCGTGCAGCACTACACTGTAAATCGAGCCCATCACTCATCTGTGTCTGCACACCCTAAAAGCTTTTAAACCTCAGGAGGTGGCTGGTGGAGACAGACCTTGATATGGGAACAAGGTCAGAATGTATGTGTGTGTATGTGAGTGTGTGTGTATGCATTTTCAGCTGAAACCTTTCCACGGAAGAGGACTGGGAAAATCATTCAGGCCGGGAAATATAGTTCGCAACATAAGCTCAGTCAGACCACTTTTCAAGAGGAAGGTCTGGGAGCCCCACAAGAGAAACATTTTAGTGAACTTTATTTCCTTCACTGTGCAGGTGAATCACAAACTAATGAACCTACAACTGTTTAGAACAATGTCCTTTTGAATAAATAAAAAGTAAAAAAGTACTGTACATCATTAGGAGGGAGACACAAGGACAAACGTTTAAGCAATATTTGTTAAATAATTAAATAAAATAATAACCTGTTTGGATTAGAAAATTTGTTGTGGGCATCAGCTCATCTGTGAACGCAAGGTGTTCACCAAAGTGTATGGCTGTGTAACGCATTATGTAGGATTTCAAAGTCGTACTGGTTATGGATGATGTTGTATGGATGAGTCTTTTACATTGCGAAAACTCTGAAAATTCAGCCAAAGAGTTTGTTTCCCATTATTTTTGATCTAGTATTGCAGTAAATTTCCATTTAATTGAATCCAATTGTCACAACATTATTTATCAGTTGCAAGAATGCAACCAAAAAAATGTATGATCACACTTCAGTGGTAGAAGAAAGATTGTAAATAGATTTTTCATGATACTTTCAAATTGCATTACATTTTCCACATTTGTGTCCTAAAAAAGATAATTCTCTGGCATTCATGTCCTCTTGTGACCATAGAAACCATAAACATTGTTTTGACAATGGGATACATAGCCAACAAAAGCATGACGGCTTCACAAATCTCCCAATAATCAATATTGTGTTAGTCATGTATTAACCCTGACATACGTTTTTCTCATCTGTGCCCTGGCGTGATTCCCACCACATCTGTCTCTTCCTGTTGGCTGAGTTACTTGTTCCGTTTCCGACCTGTTCCTCCTCCTCACAGATATCGTCATCCTTGTTGTCCTGAAATAACAGAGATAGTCATTTTAGATGACATATGTCTTCCCGCACTGGACTCCACTGCTTACTCCTCTATTGTTCAACAAAGATGATACTCTGAGGAATCACACTTCACTTTATCAACTTCCACTGTACATTGTTCTGCAGTGTCGAGTACAGCATCTAAGGAGGACCTTTTAAAAAGTGAATTCAACACTTTAACATTTTTAACCTTTTTTACATTTTTTAACACTTTTACATTTTTAACCATATTGCAACAAAATAGTAGATAAATAAAAGTATTAACAATTATACTAATTAAAGTTCAATTTTGTGTTGACCTTTTCCAGTCATAGATGCATATATGTGGACACTGCATTGGGCTCCAGTGTTAAAACCATCTTAAATAACAAAATCACTAAACAATTTCCAAGTGATTTAGTTTGCCACAAAGGCCAGATATATATTTATGACAAGATACTAGGTTATCTATTAAATTCAACATGTTCTTACAAACAACCTCTCATCTGTAAAATTTTATTTACTGTTTGTTTATTTGGGTGTTTGTTTTCTTTGGAACATATATACACATACATATAAACGCTACTATTATTTATCATTTCTAGGGCTGCTGTGAAAAAGGCGTTTTGGGTCACAGGTTGTTTCAGGTCTATATTTCTAATGCTGGTTGCAATCCTGAATACAAAAAAGTGTCAATTACACATTATGTGTCAATTACACATTATGTCACAATGATTTGTGTGTTACTATATAGTTTCTAAAATAATAAAATAGTATGCAATGTTTTAATTTATGTCAATATGTTCCATTTCCAGGATTTTCTCAACTCTCATCCCTTTGATCATTTTGATTGAATCAAACAATTGAATTAATTGAGAAATTTTGAGAGTTTGTCAGGATTTGTCATATCGTCTTGATGAACCAGGTTCATCATATCGCAACTTTACTATCAAGTAAACCTGCTGATTTATGTTATAATTATTTATTTTTATTATTATTATCATCATCTTTTAAGTGTAGAAGTAGCATAAAAACACACACACTCCCCTGTGGAGGAATCAATAATGCATACAGCCCCACAGGTTTAGAGGGAACTATTGACCCCTCTATAAAAACACTAATCTATAACTCCATTACAGGACAGAGGAGCTAGGCCCTGAGTCCTTAGGAAAAAGAAGATGTGTTGACTTCAGGAGTCAGGGTCTCTTGGAATGTGACCACTGAGTCCACAGCTTGCTTGTTACTGAGAAGAGCAGCAGTTCCACTTACACAGTCACAGCCATTAAGAGTAAGACACCACTTGGCCAATAAGGCCATAGAGAGTGTTTTGATTTTATTGGCAAAATTTGGAGATATGATTGTCAGATTTCTGCTCCCAACCTAATCCATTGGGGATCAATGGCATTTCATTGTCGTGCTTAGTGTTGGAAAACTACATTTGAAAAATACAACAATAAATTGTCGTTATAGAGTCATTGGGCCTCATTCAAGAACAAATTTGATTTATTATCAGAAAATTCAGCCTTTTTTATGAGGGTTGCTCATATGACTCTTCCAAAAAGCTGATAACTGCTTGAACTTGTTATAATTCGTTCAATTCGGCCTGATGAATTCCACCTGTTCAAGAATAGCTATGTGTTTGTGAGGTTTGATCATTAATCTAAAATAAAACAAACAGCACATAAGGCTCTATTTATGGACAGGTTCGCCAACAATGTGTCATCAAAGCCGCACCGTATCGTGATAGAAATAAAGAGAGAACTGTTTGATATTCAGATGCTAAAAACATCTTTGAAAACCAAAATGGGGTCATAACATCTAAAAAAGAAAACAACCTCTAGGTAAATTGATGATTCATATTGGTGATAATTACAATTACATTAGGTTTGTTTTATTTATGTATGTTTAAATATCACTTTCAAAATGTAAAATTCATTCAGATAAAGATATCATAATTATAAATCAAACAAGTGTATCAGAAATTGTAAAGGACATGCATGTATCACAATATGTTCTATTGTCAAATTTGAATAGGTCACAAACCGCAAACTGCAAACAGTTTTTATGGGTTCTAATTTCTAATAAAGAATGACATTTTTGACATTACAGTGTTATTTACCCAACATGGTTACATGTTAGAGTTACATGTTTTTACCTCTACAGATACCTGTAACATACTGTGAACATACTGTAGTGACAAAATATGTCGCCTCTACATGCTTTGTCAAAGGTATACCAACAGTGTCTCAGGTATCACCTGAGCTACGGCAGACAGGTCCAGCCAGCGATCAATAGTCCTGGAATCTTCCATCAATACTGTTTCTCTGATCACGAGGCCACCTGGCTGCTCATTTAATTCAATTGGGATCTATTTCAGTTCAGTGTCTGGAATTTACTGTGGAGTGTCATGGAGGGGTTGTGTGCCGATTTCAACTAAACATCTTTGACACCCGCTAATACTCACATGTTTGTGGAAACAGAAGCTCAAGCTCAAGTCAGGTTCAACAGCATGCTCACCATTATTCACTTACTCTATGTATGAGTCTTTTCTGCTGCAGTTTAGCGATTTTGAGTTGTATATTACTCATTTGTCTTTTCCTGTCTCGGCTTTATGCAATTATTTCCCAAATCTTAATTCCTAAATTGCATACTTTGTTTTACATACCTCCACTATAAAATATTTTTCTCTGTGTCTCATGTTGTCTTCCTTTGGGCAGTCAATACAATGCATTTTTACTACATTTTCTGAATTGCCATTAAGACCATTTACATTTTATAATGTAACTGAATAAATGAAACCATGCTGTTCTGTTTTGGTAAAATTTCAACCTACCTCAAGTAAATACTGTTTGCTTTTCAGTCAATAAACCCATATAACTAAATTATTGACATACTCCACAGTAAATGTCACACCCCTGTAGGCTAAAAAAGCTATTTGCTCATGTGCCACTGCTACGCTTCCGTCTCTGTCCTCACCGTCATCTGGTCGATGGGTTCCTGCAGCCAGAGGCGGATGAGCGTGGCCAGGGTGTAGTAGAGAATCAGCAGCATGATGGGATTCACAAAGTGGTTCCACTTACGCTCCGGGTGCACCATGAGCTTCCACGTGTACGAGCAGTTACTCTGAACAATTGGGGAGATTCCAAATACACTGCAGAGAAAACACAAGACAGGTATGTATATATATATATGAGTATATAAACATAGTGTAGAATCAGGTGCTTTTAGTATTACATAGATGAGACAACATTGATAGTGACCACAAGTAATGCTTAAAATGTTAGTGTAATTTGGTGTAACAAATCATTCTGTCACACTCTATGTTGTGGAAGTGGATCCAAGTCCAGGGAGAGAGAAAGAAAGAGCGAGCAATGCAGGCAAGTCAAATGCAATTGATTTGATGAAAAACAAAACTGCGGACCAACCAAAAGACAGCAGGGTAATGTCCTAGATTTGCACAGTGATTACACATGTGACAATGCAGATGAGCGGACAGAGACTGACCTCAAAACAGTACTAATCTGCATAAAGAACTAATCATTAACTGGTGGGACACATGCAAAACACATCAGGCAATAAACCAAGGATGTAAAAGGGGGTAAGATGCATAAGGACAAACTATAAAAAAAACAAAAACAGGATCTGGATACAGGATGAAACAGTAAAACAACTAAAAGGCTAAAAACACAGGAACTCCAGACAGGAAAGTGACAGATACTGACACATTCAACCTGTCTCTTTGAATCTGTTTAGTCTCAGCTCCAAAAAGCTGTTTCAAATTCTATGTAGAACAGGCTTAAACATAGAATTGTTCTTTTCTGAATTCTGACCTAAAAAACAAGTTCACAAATTAAACTTGGCTTCTCTTTAAATCTGTTGTAGTCGAAACAGTTTATTTTGGTTGTGTTGTGTTGGTTGTGCTACCCTTCTACAGCCATGGCAGGAAAATACTAGTGGTTAAATCTTTTGTGAACTAGCTCAAAGTCATCAATCAGTGAACTCGACTGTTGTGATTGAGATAAGTGTATTGTTCAATTCATTACACCCAATCCAGAGTTGGAGGCTTTGGGCTCTTCATCTCTGACACCAATTATTGATTCCAGAAACAGTCCCTTGATGGATGAAGGCATGTAGGCCCAACGTCACAAAAGCTTGTAGGATATGCTGAGTCTTGCTGTCTGTGCTGCGTTTTTTTTCCCTCCAGTTCGTTTCTCTTGTAAAATACTGGATCCGCTTACCCCCAAATCTAAGTGGTACAACTCACTCTTTGGTTAACTGCCCGTGTCCACACAGAGGTCAGAACCAGTGGTCGGGTCATAAATAAATTAAAATTGCTTAAATTTTAGGGGGCCGTGAGCCAAACAGGTTAAAACCTGCTCTACTATATACTGTATCACAGTCAAGCAGGTTTCTATAAATAATTAGCGTTGATAGTTTTAAGACATCAAAACCAATAAAATTCAGTCTTGGCTTCTCTGTGAATCTTTCCATTCTTATTCAGTTTTTGTTGTCAACTGTGCTCAAGTTGGATTTTTTATCCATTTTAGCCATTTCTATTATTTTGACCCTATTACAGATCGCTACAACTTTGTAAACTGCCTGCTATAGATTAGTATTATTTTGCATTTCATCATAGATCGGAGTATTTATTTAACATGCCAACTGCTACTGGAGCTATGAATCTGTGTTGTATATAGTATCAGCATAGATTTATCATCAATTTTGATCACTGGAGAGCTGGATTCATTGCGTAGTACACCAGAATATGCTTCACATATGCTTCACATTCATTTCTAAGTGGAGCAGACGAGACACAAATATATAATAACAATAATAATTTAATAATAATATGCAATATCACTTGTGGTGCTGTTGTTAGCCCACTACCCATCTAACTCCCACAATTTGTGCATAGAACACTATCCACATGCCATTTCCTGCCCCCCCCCCCGCGTTTCTGGCTACAACATGTGAGTAAATTTCTTCTAACCTATTTTGGTTCGACTGTTTTAAAGCTATGTCTACACTTAACTGTAAGTAGGAATAAGTGCTGTAAAGGTCCTGTATTCTACACTTTCCCGGGTCTTATTTGAAGTCTTGATATCCCTAGTAAGATATATTTTTAGGTTTAGGTACCAAAAAGCATAAAAAAAAATTGGTTCTATGGCTCTGTTGTCTGTCTCATTAATAGTAGTGAGTCTTTCTTCTGTTTTGGCTGAGTTGATTGGTTATGAATTGAAGAATGTATGATGCCTCTATAGTTGTGACATCACAACTTCAAGGTCCTGATTACTTATTTTAAGGCACAATTTTTTACATGCTCTGTGTGCGTTTCTCTCTGGATAGAACATTTTTAAACATGGGCCACTATTATATCAGAAGAGCAAAAAGATATCTCTGGAATATCTTATACTCACTTTACAATATGGGAGTTTTAATAGGTGTTTTAATTAATACATTTTACTCCTATGCTGCCTCTTCAAAGTATTCTCTGATGAATTACTTACCTATTCAGAAATATGTATTGAATATATGACTATATAACCACAGTATGCATGTATTCAAATTTCTTTTCTAGGAGATAACAGACAATATATCTGTCTCTCTTCAAAGAATAACCTTGAAATCTGCAGTTGCAGTGAGTCTTTGTTTCACAAAAGGATGTCATATTTTTCGGTCCTTTTCCTTTAGAGCAGAACAAAGGTCATTTACTCAACAGGAATTGCACTGACGTATAGCAGTGACAGCCACGCAGATTTAACAGCCTCCTGAGTCTTTTCTTTCTTTCTATGCCATGTGGAAGCGTGGACACCCCCGCTTCTGACCCCAGCCCATTTCCTGATCCTGAAGGGTTTCATCTTGCAGATGGGGGAGGCCTGCTGGTCACATGACTGGGGACTTCCATTGTAGGCGTGGAGGCAGGAAACTGAGTGGAAGCCAGGCCTCTCAACAGCCTCACTCAGCACTGGCCCCACAGCAGCAAGGCCAAGTCACTGTCAACAAGCACAATTAGGGCAGGTACTGGGGTGGCCTATTGTCCAATAGGGGCTGCACATGTTTAAGAGCTTTCCTTCTGATGACCTAAAAGTAGGCCAAGGGAGCAGAGGTGAATGTGGTACCTATCATCACATTTGGCCTTAGTTTTCACACAGCAGGAGACAGAAATACCTCAGGCTGGGGTAAGTCAACATGAACACATGGAATGATGAAATAGTCTGCCTGTTCTTCGAAAAAGCAATCAAAGAGAATCAGAGACATGGTAAACTTTCCAAATGTATACCTGCAGTGCAGATACACAAATAAAATACTTCTTTCCAAAATGTGACCAAAATGATGCCCACTGTCCCATACTGACCAACTGTAAACTAAATCATGCAAATTTTCAAGTTTGGAGTTCTTTTAGTGATCATATTCCAACTTTTGGGATAATATTTAACTTGCCTGGTGGTGCATTTAGTGTACATTTATATGGCAACAAATGTAAACTAAACCTGTTACTTGGTTGTTGGTAAGTTGGTGTGTGACCCCTTAAAATTAAGCAGTATTTAGTGTGCCCTCCAATCCCAAGTTTTGTCTTTACTATTCTGTGCTTTCATCCTAAGTTCAACAATTTTTTAGAGTACTGCAAGTAATCAGGTATTTCCCTTATTTAAAACATACAAGTGTGACTGGGAAAAAAATGCTGAAACCTTGATGTATCTTTATCAGTTTGAAAGCCATTCACTTACATAACATGCACAGATTAGACAGACTATTACCGATGGTGTGAAAAGGGACCATACATTCTAATAAGTTTGTTTTCTATTATCACACCTTATCAACCATCTGAGAAGAATGGGAGGACACAAGGTTCGTCCAAAGCAGCTTCAGCTATACTTAGCTGTAAATAGCCTCGGTCCTGACACACAGCTGCAGAGCTTTCAAATGAGCAACCATGAGATCAATAAAAGCCAGCAACACCAAGGGCACACTGACAGCATTTCTTCTGGTGGGGTTTAAAAACACACTTTGGTTTATACAGTCTCCTTAATGCAGATGAGGTGTTTCAAGTTCCTGACAATAAACAGAAACATTGTTTTGAATGAGATTGCGATTGTTTTAACAGTCATTTACATCTCATAGAATCTTCATTCTTCTTGTTATTACAGTACCACTTTTTGTACATTTTCCTTTTCTGCATTCATATAGCACTACTAAATGTGTCTTTTTGCAAATTGTTAACCGGTTTCTCTTAAAATGCAAAACATGTACCATTTTGTATATTTTTTGTAGATCCAAAACCAGCTGCAGATTTTAAAATATTGTAATATGTGTTATTATTAAAAATAATGATTTCATTTTATATTGATTTCTTTTTTGTGAATTGTTTTGAGCTGTGGCTAAAACAATTTAAAAAAACAACAACTTTGGATTGACAAGGACATGTCATGTTTTATTGACACTGGGCATTTGTATTGTGTATAGAATTGTATTTTTTTGTGTAGTGTTTGTAGTTGTAATCATTTTTATTGGTTTGTAACATAAAATTGCATAATTTGTTTGTATTCATTCATCATATAAGCACATGATGATTAGTTGAAAAAGGGGTAGGATTGAATAAGCATATACTTCTACGTATTCCTTTTCCAACATGTAGAATTCATTTTTTTTGTTAGAATTGTTCTATGTCTAAATTCCCATTCACTCATAATGCACTAACTGAAAGAACTGTTTTAACTTTGATGACATATTGTCTCAGTTGGGTTTGTAATGGTAGAATAAGAGTTAGAAAATATACATTACTATAGCGTATAATTTTCAATTATAATTTTAATTTGATCATAGCACCTCCTTTCTTATTGTCATCTTTCTTGCTGAAGCAGAAAATCACTTTTTTCTTTTTTCCTCCCAAATATACAGGGTGGTAGCCTTGATTTGTGACTTTTCTGATTTCTAAATAAACAGCATTCTTTGCATTCTGGGTTGTCTATCAAACACAATGTGCTTAGTGACCTGAGGTAGCCACAGCTACAAAGTTTGCTGTCATTACCACTGCGACTAATGTATGTTGGCAGGGTGTTGGCTTCACTCCAACGACAGCCCTTCACTGCCACAGCCACAGACAGCTGATTGTCTCCTTTCTCATGCATAATAAAGCAACACAGGTTGTAGTGAAGAGCCTAAGAGCTCTGCTTCTGATATTGATGTGCTCTGAATAGGAGTTTGATTTATCTACCCTCCATCTGGGTTTGCCTTTTCCTTTGCCTTCTTGTTTGTAATCTTAGTAAATATTTATTATAGTTTTAACAAGCGTGTCTGGGGTCCAATAAATATTATAGAGTCAAAGAAGCTCTAACCGCTGAGCACTATCGTGTATTTTCACATTATTAGGAAGGCCAGACAGTATTAGAACAGACTTGTGCTGTTTAACTTTAACAAATTCCATCAAAGTAAAATGAAAGATGTGTGCAATTTGTTCTTAGGAGTGTTATTAATTTCTTCCTGACAACCATGGCAACAAATGTTTAATTTGGAAACATCTAATTCATTGCAATAAAAAGAGATGCTGTAAATTACATTTATTTGTGTAATAAATTGTCCAAAATTTGAACCTTCCTACTCAAAGTGCCAAACATAGTAAATATTGTGCTTTTTTTTAATAGTTCTAGTCATTCTGATGATAAAGTCTTAGTGTCTGACCTGATGTAGCTGTCGCCTGGTGGGATGGACTCCTGGAAGAACTGGAACTGGTAGAGGTAGAGAACAATGAGATGTCCAGCGCTGAAGATGGCCATCAGGACGCACATGCAGCTGAAGATGAGTGTGTCAAAGGTCCGGCAAAGGGACCACCAGGTACACAAAAACAGGAAGATGAAGAAGTAGACCGATGAGGTCAGTGAAGGCAACATGATGCCTGCAAACAAAAAAAAACAGAAGATACAAGGTCAGTGGACTGTGAAGAATTATCAGAATTATCAGCCTTTATTTAACTCACAAGGAAGGATGTCTGGTTAAATTGTAAAAGTGAAAGAAAAAAACATTATCATAATTTTCTAAACTCTATGGCATTTGTTTTATTGAATGTGGTACATCTTACAATATTACTAGCAAGCAACTTGCAGGCAATCTCTAAAGGCAATCTCTAAAGCCAGTGTTTGGTTTGCAGCCGGACCTGCTCCCAATGCAAAAATGTCTCAATCTATGGTAAAAAAAAAGCTCAAAATTCTCATTTTGCTAATGCTAATTAATACATACACTAATATTATATTCTGTCAATTCTGTTTAACTAGATGCTGCTAAATGCTACTAAATGCTACACATTGTACATTAGTTTGATACTCGTTGATGCACATTTGTTCTTTATTATGTCAAATCAATACAATTTCAAGAATCCAGATGTGGATTTTAGGTAAAAAGTCAGTGATACAGGTTACCAATGAAATGGCTCTGTTGTCAAACTGCTGTCAGCCGGAAATTGAGTAAATTAACATCCACTTTTGAGGAACTTCTTCAGAAGCAATGTGATCCATAAACTAATTTTATCCAGCATCCTCAAAAATTGAAACTGACACTGTTTAATAATGTATTTCTGCACAAAGCAATGTAGTGTCTTGGAGTAAGACGCTGCATTTTGCATGTAGAGTGTTTGTCTCCTAAGAAAGAAGAAAAGACAGCAGCACTTGTGAACTTTTCTTACAAAATTTCCTGTTCTGCTATTGGCTACGGCCACTGTAGCCTATGTTAACGTGAGGAATAAAGCAGCAGCTAAACCAGCACATCTTAGCAGGTGTTTTTGAGTGAGCTGCATTACACTACTATGTATGCTGAGATGCAGAATTTTTTTTTTCTTTTTTTCAGGGGAATGTAGGCGAGGCAGAGGGCATTCGCTGTAGAGAAGAGTCTTCTGATGCAGAATGTGGAACCACTCACCTGTCATGCCCAACAAGATGGTCACCACCACCTTCCCCGCCGTGGTGATCAAGTTACCGATGACTTCCTTCACTTTGGATGCAACCTCTGCCACAAGCCGCAGAATCTTATCCTTCATACTCTCCTTCACTTCCTCCTCCTCCGCTTCCTCCTCCTCCTCATATTCCTCTTCGTCCTCCTCGAGCTCCTCATCCTCCTCAGCTTCGTACCCTGCTTCAAAGTCTTCTCCTAGTAGGATGTTGTCGTCCAGGCTCAGCTTCTCCTCTTCTTCCTTTTCAGGTCGCATGTGAGTGACAAAACACATCTCAGTATTGGATGATGAATGGAGCAGTTTTGGGGGAGGTCAGAGCTCTCCATGGTGCTGAAAACATTTTCCTAACAGGTAGCACGATAACAGTCCCTCGACTGTTATACAGTACCCATCATGTCTGTCTAGTGAGTAAATGTTTCTGCCTTGGCTTTTAGCTGTGATTAGCATCATTAGCATTTATGATGTCTGTGGGAGGTTTTGAGAAACTATTAGTGAAAAGCAGCTCATGTTTTCCTCTGAAACCACATGTTGGCTTGATATATAATCAAACTTTATTGACCGCTGCAACTTCCCAACTACAGTATGTGGTTTCCATTTTTCCTACAGTCGCAGTAAAACTGAAACATAACAACAAGTGGCTATTCACCTATTTATATACAATACATAAGGTAAAGAGAGTAGCAGGTAGTACAGATCCTTTTTTGAATAAAAGAACAATTCCAGCTGAGGTAATTCACTGATGGAAATAGAAACCTAAACACAACGCAGGCTCTAGATGAATTTCTGGTGTTTCTCAGTAACGGGGAAGCGATGCCATCAGTGCCAGCCTAAGCAGCACAGTTGAAGTGAAAGTGAATGTGGATTTAATTAACACTAAGCCATAAAGTGAAAGCAGGACATGCCAGGGGATGGGGGCTGTATTCCAAGTCTTCAAGCCTCACAGGGAACTCTCTATTCAAACTCCCGCCCTCCTCTTCCCAACTTATGGAGCTCAATGTGGACAATATGATGCAGAGCAGGAGAAGAGTCTACTGGCCACTTTAACAAGTTCTGACTTTTATTTACCAATGGAGCAGAAACATTCGATCTACTACTGTCTGGAAAATTTAACAAACTTCTAGTCTGGAAGCAAATGCATCTGTCCAGAAATCTGAAATCAGTTTGTGAGAAGATGTTTGCATTGGTGTTTGGTTACCACAATCAAAGAAATTTCTTCTTCATAATAATAACAATATTATTGGGATATAGAAGTTTTATAGATTTTTATAGTTTTTAGAGTATAAATGCTTGCTTGTAATTTACTTCTAAATTTAAAATATATGGCATTTTAGAATAAAACTGATGATTAATTTTTTTTGATTAATTGTTAAAAATTGTCAATTGATTGTGATGCTTTTTTAAACTGAAATTAATTATCATGATTTCTACAAATAGTGTTCACTGCCTTGCTGTTTTATATTTTTTATATGTTCTATATCATTCTGAAGATAAATAAGGGGTAAGCAGGATTGAAATTAAAAGCAGACACCGTCAAGACACGTGCATGTCACCACATATTAAACCCACTTGTTCCTCAGCTTCGAAGTCTGTGTTGTACTGGGCCATGTCCTCAGGCGGCCTCTTCTGGACCAGGCTGCGACACAGCAGCCAGATGGCCAAGCCAGCCATGAACATGCCGATGTCAGGGATGAACACGCGGATGCCGTTCCCTGCATCTGCACCAATCACGCTTGAAACAAACAGACAACAAAGAATTGATGATGACAGAAAACAGACGCTCATTTCCTGAATGCATCATGTCTACAGATGAATCCCAATGTCTCCCAAGATTGTGATTTGGAACAATCTTGCAGGCGAGTATCACAACCAAATGATGGAAAGTTGGAGAGAGTACAACAAACTTAACTGTCGATGGACGATCATTTCTATTGTCAAGCTGTTTTTCTTAGAAATCCAGGTCAGTTGTTTAGTTCAGTTGGAGGACGCCCACCAATAATTCAGATTTCCTTGGATCTTTTTCATATATCACCTCCAAATCTTTCATGGGTTGTGTGACTACTAAAGGGTGTGTGACTACTATTTTACTGATATTTAACTAATATTGTTACATACACTTAAAAATATTGGAAGTAAGGGTTTTATTCCCTTTTAATGGTATGGAAAGTCTTTGTTGTATAAATATTGGTTAATGTCTTAAAATTCTATAGAGAAATACACATAGTTCATATTCAGAAACTGTGCTTTAAAATGATCCATATGTATTTGTGACGAGTTATGATGTCACAACTATTTGCCCACCGCTCACCCCCCATTAACAGCCATTTATATTAATCACACAGATGCAGCTTCAGATAAAAGATTGAGAGACTAGATAAAACTACATTTAAATCATTTTTGGTACCTTGTCTATGTCCGTTATTACCTATCTTGTTAGGGATATCACAATTTGAAATAAAACCTATGAAAAATAGACCTACATTTTAGTAATAAGAAAATGAGGAGTTATTGCAGAGTTTTTATTTTTCAGCAAACACTACCTATTCATTTGCCTGCATGGGAATCAGGATTTTCCCATTTAAAAGAACCCAATTGTTCTTTTAATACGTATTGCGTTGACCACTTTAGCTTTTTTATGGATTACCACCCACTTCACATTCGGGCTTGCCGTTTTTTAAGTATTGCTGTTAACGAGCGAGTAAAATTCCATTCAAACAAAAAAGGCCATGAGAGCGTGTGATTTGTTTCTCTTAACTGAATTAAGAAAACATGTTTTCTCCCCTGACAATAAGGCATTTTTCTTAATTAGCCCTGTTTTTTTCCTCACAGAGCTGTGTATAATAAAGTATTGTAACAGATTGAAACCGATTTAGATTGCTTAGATTAAATGTGTTGAATAAGGTATAATGAAGGCTTTTGACAACATACTATCTGATTTTTCTAATCACACCACCGATACAATTCATACACGACTAATATTTATCCAACTCTAATCTGCGTGTGTGTGTATTTTTCAGGATTGTGTGCTTTTAATTAATATTTCATTATTATGTTGTTTGAAGTCTTGTCATTTCATCACTGGGCAAAGAAAAGCTTTTGTAACATTTGCTATTTGATTTGTCTGCTCAGCCCTAACTAAATACCAAAATGTTTGTTCAAACTGAAAGTTGAACAGCGGCGTTCCTCTGTTGCCATTACAGCTCCAGTAGCACGAGGCTTTATATGAATCAGTGTGATGTATTAGTGCTGCCTGAGAACATGTTTTATGAGGTTAAGACTGCATGCACAATTAAAGCAAATAAACATTATTAACAGATTAAAAAAAAAAAAGAAAAAAGAAAAAAACAACAACTTTACAACTGCCTGTTATCAGCCAAACCTATTTCTATTACAGTTTTATAGCACTCACATGGCATCTTGCGTTTGGCCACCAAAGTGTTTTCTTTACATTTTATGCTGAGCTCCAAGTGTAATTAAAATAGTTTACAATAAACACAACGTACCGGCTGCAGAGAGAAAGCTGATCAAATTTTTAGTTTGAGCTTTGAAACTAGTGGTCATTTTAATAAGACATAATTCTCATTATTGTCTTTAATGGATATAAAATTTGTTAAATTTAGCAATTTGAAAACAGACAGAAAATGTACCCTCAGATAAACAGTTGGGCCTTCAGCTGCTGTTGGCAAGTAGAATCTAATCAAGGACGTCCGTTTCCATGTGTTTTACTGTTGTCAAGCTTTGTGCATCCTCACATGGACGAAAGAGATGGAAAGTATCAGTCCCAAACAAGGCTGAGCCAGCAACTTTAATGACTCCTACTTTCCTTTGCTTATCATGTGAGAGAATTAAAATAACATTAGCAATGCTAGGAAAACCTGTCTGCCCTGCCTCAGGATGCAATGGCAATTTCACCCATGAAGCCTCAGAGAAAAACTACACATACAAAGACCCCACATTGTCTTCTAAACCATGTAAATATTTGGCATTTATTGAGATCATGCTTGAAAAGATGAACAACAGCTGTGAATTGTCATTACTCTGCTATGCATTTGACTGGAGACAGTATCCGCCTATAAGGCAAATTCTACTGTAAATATTGTATCGTATATGATCCTCAACACGAACACAAACAGGTAAATGCAGGCGGGATGAAATGTTTACAGCTCTGCTTCCGCCACTTAACAGTATACTATCCACCGAGGGCTGATGAGTACTGGAAAAAGGACGCGGCTGAGCTTGGGCATTCCCGTACTCAGGAAACCACATTTAATACAATCATGGGGGGTGAGAAGACAGAGCTTTGAAAAATAGGCCTGTCAACTCATTGTCAGGTGTAACTGGGTTTATGTTCATCAACAATCCTCACAGGGAGTATATTATAAATCATGTTAAACGATGAGCCAGTCTTGACTAATTGCAAAAGTGGGGTTTAATGTTATTGTGGGGTTACTGCTATATTATGGGCACTTTGCAAAAACAAAAGCATTACATCTCTCTAGAGCTGAAGGACAGGTTGCTTTGTGTCTATTGTGCTCATAATAATGAAACTCTCGACTTATCATATTTGAATGGCTCGTTCTAAGGCAGTTTCTGAGTTTCTGTGCATTTCTCTGTAAACTCAGCATCTTTAAAATATGGGACAGTATTTATATAACACCTAGACATTCTTATAAGCAAAAAGCAATTCAAATTTCATTTTATAAGATATGGGGCCCATAAATTTTAGCTTTATAATATTTTCTGGTTCAATTTCCAATAAATTAAACATTTTTAAAAGTAGAATTAAAAGCACATTTACACTTCTTTTATGTCCTTTAAAAATCATCATATTGCTGTCCCTCCTTTTTTATAAGCCTACAGTCACTGAGCTGAAGCGTGTCACTTCCTGAAAAACTGCAAGGATTCCCCGACTGAGAGAGGGAGTCACGCTCTGTTAGACAAAAAGCGCACTTGCACATTTTACGCTACATGATCGTCGAGAGATATGATTCAGAAACAAATTTTGACACCCACACAAAGGAAGGATTTGTGTTCTGGATCTCATCAAGTTTGCTGTACTGTAGGGGTCATTAAATGAATAAATGTATACTGTCAAAATGTGTCACAATATCATCATTTTGGTTTAATGAAAACATTACTGTTGAAATACTGGCATTATCTTACCTCTCAAAACCAATTTGTCTGATAGATTTCTCCCATGTTGAACCTGAAAAAACATAGTACAGTGAATACCAATATTTTTTAGCAAATAAATACACATTATTACAATAATAACACTTTATGTGAAAAAAGAGAAGATTTCCACTACAATCTCTAGTGTGTATAGAGACAATATTATAAAATAGAGAATGCAGATCTAGTATGTAAAAGAACTTTCAATATGGGACCTTAAAAAAATATGTGTATTTTTTTCCTTATAACATTTATTAATTTAAAAATATGCATTCCTAAATTTCAACAAGATAACACAACTTCACGTGAGTTATGTTCAAGTGTTCCTGAACGTCACATGAGAGCTAACAAATATTTCCAGGTATTCAACTCGCACACTGACACGACCCGCTGAAGGTTGACAGGCTTTTGTCTGCCAAAGAAAACACAACATCAGTTCGTGACTCGAGGATCCTGACTCAATGACATATCGATGTATCTGGCTGTTTTGTTCCAACTAATTAGGTACTGAACTGCTTTCTGGTTTATGGAGCACAGCAAGGAAAGTGAAAACATGAACACTTCAGCGACAGCACTCAGACAAGCAAAACACAACACAAACAGCAGAATCGCCAGACTCACTTTCACTGCTGTGGGACTACAGCTACTTTCTAAAGAATGTTAAATTAAAAATGAAGAGACTCTGTTAACATAATGTGAAGAATATTCATAAATGTTAGTTTAGGAGAAGTACAAATGTATATACAGACGTTATCCTGTCAAAAGATAAGGTAAATATCATCCTAAAGACTTCCTCATATAAGTAACACTCACACCAAATGTCCAGTAAAGGAATGAGTCACGCTGTTAGCCACATAAACAGGAAACAGACTCCCCTCAAGGTGGGTAAAGCGTTAGTGGGCTGTCAGTAAAAACCCTGTTGTTGTTTTACTGCTCATCAGTCACACAAACAGCTGCAAGAACAGCTTCGCAATCACAAATGTTTTATGTCCCAAATTGCTCACAGCCAACAGTTAAATTTCTCAACCTGAGATCAACGGATTATCACAAACATGATATTCTGTTTGTGGGTTAGTGTGCAGGAGGAGACTGTTTAGGTCTGTGATCACAGAAAAGGTTCAGAAGACATCTGTGATGGGAGGAGGCCACATGACGAACCCACCCTGACATAACCTCTGACACAAAACATGCCACCCACAGTCCCCCTCCGACTGAAATGTTAAAACACTCAAAGAATCCTTCCACCTCCACACTTCTCCTCCCGTTTTCAACTGCTCGGTGATGAAGGACAGACAGGGCTCTGAAGGATGGCCAAAAAGAACACGGCTCTTTCCTGTAAAAGCTTTTTTTCTATGTCCGTTATTACCTTATTACATATTGACAATAGCTACTGTGAGTTGAATTGCATGATATACTGAAAGATTGTATTACTGATCTATTTAAATTAGGTTGTGTAAGATCTTGTTATTGAACAACGTAAACATTGCAATGGCAAATGTTTTGGCCAAACCCACATACAAATATTAGGTGCAATGTGGAGTTCGGTGTCTTGCTCACGAACATTTCAACACATGGATATAAAAGGCAAGGAAAGGCCTGAGATATTACAACTCATCATTATCCGATGAGTGAAAAGAGTTCCTAACTTGTCCTTTTGGAAAACATTCTCTGACTGCCAATAAATGAAAGCTCTATTATGAGAAATTTATTCAAGATCAAGATTAAAATTTTATCAATGAGTCATATATAAAATATTTTATACACTATATATCCGATAAAGTGTTGTTCAAAATGCAAACTATACAGAGAACTACCAACCTACTCTGCTATTCTATACAGCATTTACCAGCTTCCAGCATCTTTTACACAGTTGTTTTGGTTTTACAGCTAGTAAACAAGTCCTATTTAAATAATTGAAAACTATTTCCAGCAAAGAAGATACAGTTGTTGGTGTAGTAAGTTAGACATTGAGGCTGTGTTCACAATTACATTCTAATGTCCTGCCTACTACATACATACTCAGTACTGCCTAATAAATGAACAATTAAGTGTGCCATTAGGAGCAGACTGTTTATAATGATCTACACAGTCAAGACAGTCATGTAACTGCATCACATTACTTATTGTAAAACATTACCTCTTCCACTCAATGTAGAAAGCTATGGAGACATTAGAGCCAGTAAATTACCAAAGGGCTGCACATATTGGTTCATGGGATCATGTCTTTCCTGAAAGGTGACACGTTGACCAGCCGATCATTTCAGGAGTCAGGCTGCTAGCAGCTGAGGTCTCCTCACATCTCAGAGAACGCTGCAGCAAACTTACAAAAAGGTATTTAGATGAACTGAGCACAGATTGAGATTCAAAATGGATAAAAAAAAAAAGTCCAACTTAATAAAGTGATAAATAGTCCAACTTTTAATCTGGCTCAAAATACAATGACTTTTGAAGCAATTAAGTATGTCTAATAAGATCACACGACATATTTACTAAATTAGTATGCAGATCTGGTGATTTCTTGTGTACACAAATTCAAAATACTATGCAGTTGGAACACACTATAGGCTCAATTTTAAGTCCTACCTAGAATTGTAGCCTACACTAAGATATGATTCTAAACGCAGCCTTTGTAAGAGAGCTAACCACTATTTTCAATGGTGGAGACCAAACTGGAGCTAAAAAGGGATTCTTTTGTTGCTATGTGTTGCAACTGTTGCTAATAAACTAGCTATAATAATTAAATATTAATTGTGCCCACTTGTTGAAAAAAAGCTAGGAACAGGAAAATACACACTATCATGATTTAATTTTGTTGGGTTGGTTAAATTCTAGGGCGACACGGTGGTGCGGTGGGTAGCACTGTTGCCTCACAGCAAGAAGGTCGCAGGTTCAAGACCGCCTTGGGCCTGGGTCTGGGGCCTTTCTGTGTGGAGTTTGCATGTTCTCCCCGTGTCTGCGTGGGTTTTCACCGGGTACTCCGGTTTCCTCCCACAATACAAAAAACATGCTCAGGTTAATTGGTAAACTCTAAATTGCCCGTGAGTGTGAGAGTGAATGGTGTGTGAATGGTGTGTGTGCCCCACGATTGGCTGGCGACCATCTGGGGTGTATCCCTGCCTCTCGCCTTAACGCGCTGGGATAGGCTCCAGCAGACCCCTGCGACCCCGAAAGGGAATAAGCGGGATAGACAATGGATGGATGGATGGATGGATGGTTAAATTCTTAGCATAAGAATCAGTAAATATTTGTGTTAAAATATGTGATTTCTTCTACCTCTATCTTTATACAGTTTGAGGGGCTCTGATTACTACTTCAGTTTTTGTGTCATTTACAAGCCAAAGTAGCTCATGTGAACAGAATGAGGGGTACTGCCAGAAAGCTGAACAGGAGGAGAAGATAAGGTCCACTGGTGTTGTTATAATCCCTAATAATAATAATTACTGTAATGCCCTGTCTAAATCCTCAAATAAAAACTCTTCAGCTGGTAACATCAGCCCTTTAACCACAGGCTAATCATAGTCCCTTTCAGTAATTCCTATGTCTGCCAACATCTGCAACATCTAAGTTGACCCAGCCCAAACTGAGCCGACAAAGAACCCTGTGATGCTTATCTCTCACTTGGAATGGCAGAGGTGAAGTCAGGCCAGCCTGATCCATAGGATGAGGAGAAACCTTTGAGGAGTGGAGAGCGTTACTTGGAGAAAGTGGAGGAGAGTGTGAGCATTTCTGACTGGTGAGGCGAAGCTGCTTCTGCACCCCAGCTGGGCACCAAAAATACCTGTCCTCAGATTTTATGTGAACATCATAAAACACCCTTTGTACTTGCTGGGCCGTTAACCTCGCACAGCATTTCTTTGCGCACTCTCTTTTCTATCTCTGGGGCCTCGGTTGCCCTTTTCCGCAGAGACTGGCGATATGCAATGTCAACATTTTAGCACGTCATAACTATTATCAGACGATCTGTGTGCTGGGGGAGAAACCGGGTGAGCGTCTTACAATCGGTGGACAGTGGACAGGATGTGCGTGCATACGGAGGGCGGCAAAGGTCAGCACTGGACTTAATGAAGACTAGCCCTGAGGAACTGTCACAAAACAGCCATTCAGCAGGCAGTTATGAGCTGGTGAAATGTTCACTGTCGTCAGATACGGGGCAAATCACACTTGCAGATGAGTTTTTATGATTTCTTTTAACCTCACCAGATGGGTGGAGGTGGCTAATAAGGCCAAAAAGTTTAGACAATTACAGGGAAGTAGTTTCAAAGTCGGCGTAGTGTATTTTTATTCTGTCACTATCTGACTGTTTAGTTGACATTACCCGAAAACACTCCTCTGCAACAAGCACCACCCATCTGGCTTTTTTTTGACTGTTAATACACAAACTTATGTTTGTAAATGCTGTTTCCACTTTGGCGAGTCAGCACGGTGAAATGACGGATGACAGCTGCAGCTCATCTGGTGACCAGTCGCTGACCTGTTGTAGCAGCTGGAGGTGTTAGCTTTTTTGGACAAGTTCTCTCATTCATGCTCTACTCAGTTTACTTCTCTAATGGTGAAGTTGGCTTCGGCGAATAAAGGAAATTACATAAAGTTATCTCGAGGCAGGATAACCGCCTCACTGTGAAGGAGGACTCTTTGTTTAGAATTGGCGGCCAAAAGGAAAAGGGTGTCAAGGGGCTCAATGCCAGATATAGAAACCTGAGATAAGGCGGATCAAGGGGGAAGAAGAGTTATGTCTGACTTCCTGTTACAAACATAGCTCAAAAATAAAAAGAGGAATAGGATGGAATTAACTTCAGGAAGTAGAAGTCCTAACAATACTTGAGTTTTTTTTGTTGTTGTTTGTTTTTTCTTCTTTTTTTTAATCATGCAGGATTCTGATCTGAATATTATGAATAAAATGTGCTATGGAGTTATTACTTTTACTTTTTACTGACATTTTTTAAGGTTTTCATCATGAGATTGGTGTTACTTCTCTCAAGCATGTGCCTCATTAATTGTCAAAAGAGAGCCAGGATTGACCAGCTGTTCATTATGAAGCAATTCTGAGCAGCTAGCTGTTAAATGACTAAAAAATGTTTTGCCTTCATGTGCCAATGCAGGTTTATTATATGAAGTCTGAACCAAACATAGATTACTGATATAGTTATCTGTACTTTTTATAGTACCTTAGCTTGGAGTAAATGATGTGAGAGAAACCCTTTTTGAAGTGGTTTTATAGCCTTACATTGTCAAGAAGCCAGGCAGCTCATTGTTGAAGCATAGTTTGTTATTACTATTTAATAACTAACTGGTATTTATTGAGATTTGTTTGGGATTTCTTACCAGGATTTGTTTCTTATTGTGCTCAATATTTGTTTTTTATGCTATATAATGTAGTATGGAGGCACCATGGTGGTGTAGTGGGTGGCGCGATTGTCTCATAGCAAGAATATCACAGGTTTAAGTCCTTGGTCTAATTCTTTTTTATCTTCTCACCCATAAAGCTAAGTAATGGCAATATCGGTCATTCAGTCTGCCCACCGAATTGATCAAGACTTAATATCTCCATACTAAGCAACTATAGCATAGATTGTTGTAAAAATCTAGACATTTCCCGGACTTTTATTCTAGTGTTACCAGCAGATTCAAATATTGTGTGTTTTTCAAAATATTTCAACAATTATTGCATAAATAGTACCGGTAATGACATTTGGCACAGATATCCTTGGTACCTCTTAAATTCCCTGCAGAGCAACCAGCATGCCAAAGGTAATTTGTTCAATCATTTTTTTATGACTAAATACCTACAAAACTACAAAAGACTTTCCCCTTAGCCTCATCTGTTGCTAATGATAATTATTATATGTTGGCAAGGTAACATGGTAAACAATATAACATCTGCATCTTCATATTATTGTTATACTAGCTTGTTGATATTATCATTTAGCTCAACACACTACTTTGCTATGTACAGCCTGACAGAGCTGCTAGTGTGGTTGTAGAGATCCCCCTCTAGTCAAAAATGTGTTTTTCTTCTTGTTATTTCACTTGGATGTTTGAGCTTCACTATGCAGAATGATGTATGTTCAGAGCTTGACAGTAGATGGCTGTTTTCACATTCATCTGCTGAAAGAGGAAAGTTTTTCTGCACTCATCCTGAATCTGAGTTTATGACGTGTACCTATGAGCATGATTTGTGACAGCACAACTAGTTCGAAGCCAATCATGGTCCAATGTGCAACTTATGTGTGATGTGGAAACCAAAAGATTTCAGTGCATAGCTATATACTGAGGATGGATTTTATAAGTACAGTTATTTCGAGTACTGTAGAAATTCTGTGTCTAGCAGTTAAACTTTTTGAAACTACAAATACTTGCATAACACTACAGTTGATTCGGGATTTTCCGATGAGGGAGACAGAATATAATTTTAAAGAATTTTAACATGATACCAGATACAAATTACTATTCCAAGATGATTATTTCCATGTGTCTATGAAATGTGTGTAGAGGACTTGAAGAAATAGACAGATTGATAGACAGATAGAATACTTATACAGATAGATACAGTAGATGACTAATATTTTTGGTCTGATCACGGTAGGAATTGATATGCCAAACCAAAGCTCTTGAGACCACAGCAACAATGATTTCCTTGAGTGAATATTTAGTCTACCCTCTCTGAACAGCTCAGTGTGTTTTTGCCTGAGGCGATAAGGTCCGTTCTGCCTTTTGAGCAGAGTTGGCTGTACTTGGAAAAGAAAGTTACTTTCATTCGAAAGAACAAGTCACTAGATTGCAGGGTCAAGGTCTGTCCTGTCTAGACACATTCAAATTTTGCAGTTTGATACAGAGTTTCATGAGAAGCCCAAGGCCGACTATAAACACCTTTACAACAGCTCACAGTGTTTGCTTAACTGGCAGCAAGAATCTGTTTTTCTATGTCGACATATGGCAAAGGAAGCTAATTACATGAGGAATGTGTTTAATGCATAAATCTTCATGATATAACAAAATGCAGTAGGAGTTAGAAAATTGCAAGAGATAGTGAATCATTATTAGAGGATATGTGACCTACTCCAAAAAATGCAAACTTACTTTTTTGGATAGAGACTTTTCTTCGAGCTGTGAAAAAGATACAGCTTTTCTGGTGATATTAAACCCTTTAATGCCACATCAGCAGTGCAGGTTAGAGTTTAATCAAAAATCTGCCCGTGTGATGGATGTGACACATGTGCACACAATCTGTTGTAAACATGCGGCTCCAACAAGCAGACATTTTATCATTTTTGTCTCTGACTAGGTGAATTATTGAGTCTTTCAGAAAGTCACTGTAGCTGTCAAAGTTACTGGGTTTGGTAAGGCTGCATGTACTCAGTATACACTGGCTTCATGTCCCTAGAAGCGCTAATGTAACTATTATCAGTGGCCTCTGATTCAAAATGGCTTATGTAGCCAGCTACCATCTATTATTCCTTTTGTATTTGAAATAATATCACCAACCTCTAACTTAGGTTTATTAAAAGTATTAAGAGTTATGGATTTCTAGAAGCAACATATGGTAAGTTGTACTTTTGAATCACAATGTTCCCCTAACCTTAACCTCTATAATTTAGTAGGTTAAAGAAATCACTCATGGAACTCAGGAGCCAAATCTATTTTTGGGAGTCCTGCCCTATCTCTGCCAGTGTCCCCATGTGCTGTATGTATGTTGGCAGTGAATATAATCCAAGCACAATGATGTTTCTGCCATAGCACAAATTTTAAATTAGTTTAAAGGGTTGATTGTGGCTTTATTAAAACATACTGTAAGGCTTTGAATAGTTTTGCAATTCCCCCACCAAAAAACAACTCAGGAGTCTAAATCAATTAATCAACTCCATTCTACACCTCCTCCATGGATTCCCGACCTTTGATTTGTATATACACAACAAACCCCACTACTATCTGGGCCTCGACTATAAAGGGTGCAGTGTACTTACAGTTTAGGTCAGAAGCAGTGATGGATTTCCCGGCCAGGAGGCTGTTGACGGTAATCTGATAGATGATGTGGAGCAGCAGGAAGGACATACTGGTGAAGCAAAGGGACTGCAGCAGGCGCCCTGTGTGGCCTGGAGGAGGAGAACAGCTACAGTGAGTTCATCACCACAACCACTCACTTTAAGGATTTCCACATGTTACTTCTGCTGTTCATACACACAGAAAGAGTCTTGTGTTTGTTTTCCTGCACACAGAGGATTAAATGTTGTGCCTTTATTATGATAGTTTTTAGTTTCCCAACACAAAAAAACTAACTGGTATTTCTGATTTTTATCTCTTACAACAAAGACACAGTCACTTTGTGATCTGCCATGGAGTGTGGCGGAACTGTTTTCAGTAAATTGGTAAAGAAAGAAGGTGACGTTGGCCGGGAGAGCACCCAAGGGGATTTTCTGTGGATTACTAATGCAGATCTTGGTTGAGAACTGGCAACACTACCGCAGAACAAAGCTTATTTCTGTAGAAAAGTCAAATAAACATCCTGGTGGACCACAAGGCCTGGAATCCTCCCTAAAGTAAAGAAGCAGAACCGACCGTTATACCTAATTATCTCACAGGTTTGGTTCTTTTATGTCTTGATAGTGTTGACTGTTTGTGTTGCACATAAAATGACTCAGCCGTCTGACAGCATAAGAGCAACAGAAAGCTGTTGACGGACTCGTTGAATTCTCTCAATGTAGGTAAAGACATTACTGATCCTGGAAGGGAAGGATGAGAGCAGCTGCCACAGCTGTGCAACACATGGTCATTTTATAGTGCACCTACAGGTATTTTGGATAATTCCAAGAGTTGTTATGGTGATAATTCTCTACTACAGTAGGATTTACCGTCACCACAATGCAACTTGTTCCTCCCAGGGGAAGAAAGGCTTGAGGGGAGTCTTATTGTCTGATAATGAAATGAAAGTAATGTTTGTTTGCTGCAATGTCAACCGAGAAAGATTAAATTCGCCGTCACCTGTCTGTCATTCAAATTCTTTCTGTACAGTGGTGTTAAATTTACTACATCCCATGCGCAACACAAAACAGTTTTACTAGAGTATGACACAACATCCTGGCTTAAGTGAAGGGCTACTACCGAGCCTCTGGCAAATAGGGGCTAATCTCACCAAATCTACGCAACAACAGACCACAACAGGCTTATTAAATGTTGAGGTGCAAACAATTTGTGCTAATTTCCCATTGCAGTTCCCCTGGCTTCCAAAGAGGAAAAGAATGCTTGTAATATGAGGTATGAGGTCTGTGAACTAGCTTCTGCGTCCAGATTGGTCCTAAGGCTCCGGACAGAGCAACTGCTTTGGCTCCATCCTGTTTTTCCTATTTGTAATCAAGCATAGTTATTGTCAGTTGACCATCTGTCTTAACATTCATCTTGAATTAATGATGTGCTTTCCTTCATTATTTAGTTACTTTTTAAACGAAAGCACTCTTGGCCCTAGGCACACCTGGTAATAGCATGTGTTCCAAACACAAATGGACAACTCTTTATGTGTCTCATAACACGTCTCCAACTTTTGATCGGGTGTCACTCTACATCATTTCCGTTTTCAACTGAGGCTCAAGCTTCTATTGCATTTACAGTGATGTCACTTACAGACTTACAGTCACTCTCTGTCCCTACACTGCTCCTTGTGTGTGTGTGTGTGTGGTGTGTGTGTGTGTGTGTGTGTGTGTGTGTGTGTGTGTGTGTGTGTGTGTGTTTGTTCGTGTATGCGTGTGTGTGTGTGTGTGTGTGTGTGTGTGTGTGTGTGTGTGTGTTTCGACCTCACTGAAACACACAGCATCTTAGCTCAGTGAGTCTCTCCATTTGACTGTAATTTCTGGTCGCGCAGACTGATAACTTACTGACAACTTCATTCATTTCTTGTCATTATTTATCCTGTTACCAAACAAGTTGAACACAGCTATGGATGGAGCATATACAGATGATTCAATGTGTCCCAGGACGCATTGCATGCACACTGCAATGTGGTCCCATGCGTCCCAACTCATCGTGTCTCGGGTGCGTACACCTTGTATTAGAGCTGTCAACTTCTGATTGGATCCCCCAGATCGGATGTTAATACCAGGTGTGTCAAGAACTGTTGTCATTCTATCTTTGCCTATGTTGATAACTGTTCATCCGATCAACTTCACACATATTGCTGGGGACCCAAGAAGGTATGCTGTGGATCTCAGATCTGTGACAGCTTAGCTTGTTGAAGGTTACGTTTTTCAGGGCATCGTTCTCATCTACATCAGTGTGTTTTTGTTTCAGGCATGTTTTGGTGAACAGGCAGTGCACTGGTTAATATTAATGAAACAGACACAAAACAACCTGTTCTTTCGATCTATAATGACATGACTTTTGGTACTGGAAAAATAAACAATCTATCTGGCTAGGGATATCAAAACTTCAAAATAAACCCCGGAGAAAACACCATCTGTTTGAAGTCAAGATAAAACCTGATACATCATCCGCAACATCAAAACATGGCATCAAATATTCATACAAATTCATGCAACTGTTTTAAAAGACTCCCCTAAGGAAAATTATTATGTCAGTGCCCATTCAACAAGGCATATAGCAACTACTCTACAGGCTCTTCCCACCCGGAGAACTCAAGTTTAGATTTTGTTCACCTCCAATGAGAATTGAATGCCTCCAAGTGGATGTGGAGCAAAATGCTGTGATTACGACATTAGAGAGTAAATCACAAACAACAACAAGTTGCATAAGATATTCTTTGTCTCCAGTTAGGACTGGAGTTTTGCATACTGACGTATCCTTGGGCATGCCACACAGCTGTGGTTTTTCAAACCAAATTATAGCTAATGAATTATTCATGTGTAACATTTGGTTTAAATTAACTTTAACCGATTTAACTGATTTAAGATTTAACAGACAAAATGAAACAGACCATCAAGACAAAGCACTAAATTTAGTTCAAGCCCTCTCATAATTCCCCGCCTCTCTTTTCTGCACAGTAGGATGTTTATTTTCTAAGTTTGTACTGTCAGTGTGTATTATTAATGCCAATAGTTTTGAACACAGGCCATAAGCCATAGCCACAAGTGAGGAAATAACTGTCAAACTGTAACTGCAGATTATGATTATCTGCTCAAAATTATAATCATTAAGATACTTCCCTCTGACAATGCCAAAATGTATAATTACTTGCAAATTACCTTGCATCCTAAATGTAAACATTCTGAAAGTTAAATGGATAATTGACGATTTACATTTTCGTTACACAATTCATTTTGGCAACTGTACCATCTTCAACCATAACCAGCTGTTGTTTAAATGTTTATTTAATTATACGCAGCGACTTTTGTGCCAAAGTTAAATGTTTTTTTCCGTCAATAATCTAACAAATATGTGCCTAAAAAAACTTGTTTATACAATGATTATAATTTCCAAACATTTCATGATCATTCACATATAATCCTTTTAGGTGCACTCGTCCAAGACCCTTCTTGCTGAGACTTCCTCGTACTGTCACTTGTCCAGCCTGCACTTCGCCTCAGTGATGATGATGAATACGTACTAGCCAGACAGATTGCATACACTATATTTCCTGGCAGGTGTTATGCCAGAAATCTATCCTATACAAGCTGGCTCCTATGGCAATTTACATATGTATTCACATCTTTTACCTTTTCGTCATGTGAATATAACCCTGGCAAAAGCAACTTGGAAAATGTCACAGGTGAGAATATTTTATTTTTGTTTGTTTCAGTGGGGCTCTTGCTGAATAACAGTTAAAACATATAGTACTGTGTTGTCTGGAATGTGCAAGTATCAAATGTGCATGCTACAATCATCATGGCCAAAATATCATAATAATTGATAGTCAGTATCATTAACGTTACATAAAAAAACACTAAAAACACCACAGAAACAAATCGATTGATTGTTTGAAGGGCCCCAAATAATAGATAAATAAAGTGCTTTTTGATTTTTTTTAATTATAAGAAGTTCTAGGTGTTAAAGTTCTTGTGTTAAAACAGTCAATCCACAGAGAAATGCACACCAAACCACAGCTAATGAGAGAAGCTTATTAATATTAATGAGACTGACACAAAAGGACCTTTCTAGAGCTCTAGAGAAAATCTAGAGAGAGAGGAGGTCTAAAACTATACAGAGAGAGAGAGAGAGAGATGACTTTTGGTACATAAAAACACAAATATATCTTGTTAGGGATATCAAAGAGTCAAATAAAAAACAGGAAAAGTGTACAATATAGGAGATTTAAAGTTTAAGGCCAGTGCCTGGCAATTACTTTATTATCTAATATCTGGAGGTAACTGTCTCAGATTATATGCATGATCAGTTTCATGTCAGTAGGTTAACCACCTGATGAAAGCATGCATATAGTGAGAGCCTGATAGGAGCCGTTGTCTTCTGGTTCCTCAAAATAAAACTGCTAATGAAGTTTTGCGGTACACTTTTAAAATGAGAATGGTTGATGGCATTATTGAAAGCATGTGTCACAACAGTTTATATGGTATTTAATAAATATGCATGATATATATGTGTATTAAACAGAGAGGGCTCTGGATTTTCACATTTTTATCTAGAGAAAAAAATCAAATTATCTGACAATGAATCATTGTCCAATTTTTATTTTTTGCATTCTTTTGTCATGCTATGTTTTCTTTGTTCTCCTTGTTATGTCTGTATCATCATGTGTGTCAAATTCCTTGTAAGTTAAATATTGTTAGAATTTCAAATTTAAAAGGCATCAGTATGTTGTACATAAAAAAAAAAATTCTCCTTAACCCCGAACAACCTAATCCCCTGCTTGCATCCAAGGGCCTCTTCCACAAGTAAATAGACAAGAATATCAATATATTATAATAATAGTAAAACAATTAACTATCTCTGAAAAAGGGTCTGGTTGACAGAGAGCCCAAAGGCCCAAAGCACACCTCTATTGAGAATTAGCTCTGGCATTGATCAAAATAGCTGATCAATGTTTGCCAATGAGAATATAATCTCTCAGAGAAACCTCTTATAATAAAAAATTGATTTTTTCCACTTTTAAGAAGGACATGATATTGCGTATCCAGAATTTAGATGATAGGTATAGAACCAGGACGGGAAATCCTGGTCCTGGAGAGCCTGTTTGGATGCGGGTTTGTTAATGAAGGTCCTTAGCAAGTGGTTGATTAGTAGAATCAGATGTGTTACTGCTTGGTTGGAACAAAAACCTGCACCCCACACTGGCCCTCCAGGAAATATAGAATAGAACATATCCACAACAGGAAAATTTGTCTGAGATAAAGGAAATACCATTAGTTTGGATATATATTTTTAATGTTATCTTCTGTTGATCTTGAAAAGATGTAAGAAGGTACCATTTGGATCTGTATTGTTTAAAAACCTACGCCGAAGCACATAGAGGTAAGAGTCATGAATATATGATCCATGCCAATGGTAGGTGGGATTTGAGGAAATAGCCTGTAAATGCAAGTATCTGAAATGGTCTGAGTTGTTTAATGGCACAGGCCTCAAAGGATTTAGAATCAATTCTAACTGGTGAGTAAAGGTGCTTATTGTAAAAAGAAGGTGATCTAGGGAGGATGAACAACTTCAAACCTCATTTTATTTGTGCTCATATCATTAAGCTGGCAATAACAATGGGGTAAGTTGTGTATTATGAAAAGAAGAGGGGGGTCCACATGCCGGAGCCTGGGGTGAAGACGAGCTGTATGAGTTAGTCTTATGCTGGCACCAGCTGCTGGTATTGATATCATAATATTAACTGGGATATTCTGGTATTATAAAATATATATTTGAATAATATTTGCAATAAAAATCCACATCGGATATAAAATAATTAAAGTGATGTTTCAATCATGTGGGCCACAGTGATAACAAAACTTTTCATCACAATTTTCTCATTATCATGATTACCACATTACTTTCTCTGAAAAGTTCCATAAAGACAGTATTAAATTAAAGCCCTAAAGGTGTCAAATATATAATTTACTGCAAATTGGGCAAAGCTACATGGTTTAATGGACCTGGAGCCATTGACCGAAGCCGGTTTATTTTTTTTGGCTCATAAACAGCTACAGTAAATGTAAAAATAAATAAATCACATGTTGAACCATGTTTGTTGTCAACAGCTACAGTATCAGAGACGTTCAGCTTTACTAGAAGACATCTCTTTAACTATTGATGAGAGCATAAGTGGTCCACTTTCCCTGCTCACTGCTGTTCTCTCCTCACCCTCTCTCACTGCTTTACTTCCTGATTGTTATTTCAGCTGGAGATGAGCAGTGATAGCTCTCCGACTGGATGTTGTTCCCTCCGCCGATATGCGTTTATGTATTATTAAACACTGCATGTGGTCTCCTAAAGGAGACCGTATTATGAGAGGTCTGGGAGGTGTCCTGTTTAGTATTTTGCGGTGAGGGAAGTGCATAAAGGTGCGCCCAAACTTGGCGGCCACAATCCCACATTCAGCGGCTGTGAGGAGATCGCCTCAGTTACTTCTCATAAACCTCAGAGCTCCATTGTGATTTATGCTTGCTAGTGAATGAGCGACAGCTGCACAGTTGTCAGAGGACAATGTGGATGCCTGTTCACCAGTCCTGATGGTGGCTATTACTGACTGGATTCTTTTCTAAACCAAAATACCAAAATGTTGAATACTGAGCTCCGCTTCAATGTTCACATTGCCTGAATAACGTAATAACACTTGTCAAAAGCATGCTGATTGTGTTATTATTCAATCAAAAGCCATCTAAATCACTAATAGAGCCTTGAGGGCAACTTCTATACCCCCCTTTGATAAGTAAAGAGCTTAGCCATTATCAAAAACAGCCCTTCTCCCAATATTACTGTTTTTCTTTGAAGGATATTTTACAGGCTCTTTTGGAGTTCTTTTCTTAACTGTGTGAGCTTGTGTGCTCAGTTTTTAGTCGCAAATGTTAAGTTTCATCAAGACACTAGAATCAGCTCCGTCGGATCTTAACCTTCCATCTCAGATCTGACTTGAGTTGCCATGGATCGTTTTTATTATTACAGATGGACCTGTGCCAACACTAACCAATATTACCTTTCATGGACTGGACTATGTGCCAAATCCATCCTCATTCTCAAGGAAATTCAAGTTCTCTGAAGAAGGACTGTATTACAAGAAACAATATTGCAAACTGGAGGCTTTTTTGGGGGGAAACAGTCAAGCTTGTCCAGGCGTTAGACAAAGCCTTCAAACGAGTGAGAATGCAGAGAATTATACGTGTGTATATCTTACCCTGCATTGTTGTGCTTGTGGGCTCTGCGAAGAGTGGAATAAGCAGAAGATAGATGAGGTAGACGAAGGACAGGGCATTGTACCTGAACAGGCAGGCTGCAGAGACAAACAGAAAAACATTCACAAAGTTAGGTCGCAAACACACCTTTTGAATCGTAATTAACAACAAAACTACATTTGAGTATCATTAATGCGACATCTCTTGCTTGCATGATGTCATGTTACATAGCTTAAAACAGGAAATAGTGGAGGAGTGGTGAAGCTGGCAGTGATAACAAGCTGCTCGGTCAGGAGTCGACACTGAGATCAGCTCAAACACAGATTGGAGAGAAACATGTGTTGAAAGTCATTAAATTGTTCCTGTGGTTCAAAAAAGGCTGCATACTATAACAGAACATTCCTCTAACTAAACTTTACACTCAGAAGCCTCATTATCTGTGCGTTTGGACCGTGTAACAAACCAGGCTTAACCTCAGTCATTCAAAAATCATCCTAGGGTGTAAAGAGAGACAATTAGCTGACTGAGCACAGGTTTACCATCGCATACGATGATTTCATTTAGTAAGAATCTAATAGTATTTCATGGACTTAGAGCTTTATTGAAACACGATCAATTTTTTTTTTTTTTACAATGCAGGTTTTGCAACAGAGCGGCGTCACGCACCAGAGGCCCCTAAAATGCATGATGTACCTCAGGGATTTGGAAACAGGAATGTAACTTTCGGTTGCCAAAAGTTAAAATGAAACACAGATACATGGAGCGTGAAGAAGAGTGAGAAATGTCATAACCAGTGTCTGTGTGAGAGAGCTGCGATTTAAGACTTTCTGGTATAAAATATATATAATAATATTGACTTAATTTTTTAAATACTTTTTATAATAGTTTTTAACATCTAATAATCAAAAGCTATTAAAGTCACACTTTCTACATTATTGGACCTTTAAGCCAACATTAGCATTTATTTTGAACATGAACATAGAGCAATTTGGAAAATCTTGAATTGCATCTGCGCTTAATTCAACCAAGTTTGTTTCAGTTTTTAAGATGTGTCACTCCACATGATACTGGATTATGTAACTCCACACACATGCTTCTACAACACACTCGCCCTTTCCCGCACACACCCTCCCTCCACACACACACACGCACGCACACATGTCTGTCTATCCAAGCATATGAAGGAAATCTTTTGAGCTCATGATAAAAGTTCTAACGCTTAAGTGCAAAGACACCCCTTAAAAAGACATTAATTGATGTATTGATCCTTTAACATACCTCATTTCCCCAAGTCGGTCTGACCCTCTGCCCTTATTGGTGGGCTTTTACCAGTTAAACAGCTCACGTCACCTGCTGACTAAACATCGATTAACGCTTCCAAAAAAAGGCATATTTAAGTGACCACATACACACATCACCACTGAAGCACATTCTTGGTGTTTTTAACAATCCAAGTTCTTTATCAGCTATAGCTAAATTAATGGGCCACATGGCACTTAGAACTACACAAGTTTACATTAATTACCCACAAAATGTACCGCCTCCCTCCTCTCCTTCTTACTTTTAGTCCGGAGGTAGTGCAGCAGGGGGGGGGGGAATAAAAGAAGTGAATACATAATCTGACCTACAAAATTTCTCTTTGGGGTTACATCAACATGCATGGTGTTTACGACCTGGTCGTGAGTTACCGTCTAAGTCGCAGAGATCAGCTCGTCTGGGGCAGCTACTGGTCTTGAACTGCTAAAAAAAATTATACTTAACTGCTGAAAATGTTGCTTTTATTTATCTTTGCACACTCAATGGAGCTATTCATTGACATTTTCACTTGGCTCTAACTTCTCCCTTGCTGGAGCCCTTACGGTGACAGAACCGCCTGGTTTATTCTGCGCTCGGGTATGGACCAATGAAAACTGACAAAAGTTCCTGAATGTTACGAGGGCTGTCATGTTTAGGCAAATCACCAGCATCTGTGCCTAAGTGTTAAGTAGGAACAAATGCTTTATATGCCGTCCACCATTATAAAATCATTAAAAAAGTAATTGATCAATATTGTTTATCATTTTTCTTTGAAAGACTTTTCAACAAGAAGCCAAGGGTACCACCCAGCTGAATGAGGAGGGAATGACTCACAATCTTTAATTTTTGGTCTCAGTTACTGCACCAATTCCTATCCCCACCCACTTCTATTTTATCTTTGTTAAATGTGGCATTAAATAAGCTCTAAACCAGCCCAAGTGCCACGCTGGTGTCTGCTTACTCATCTGTTCAGCTCAGAGTTTTTCATCTAAATCGGCCCTTTTGTATCAAAAGGCTGGGTGAAAATACAGACAATCTATCTGTATCAGCCCGCTCCCACTGCTTTTCCTGCAGACACTTGACCACAGTCTTCCTGACCCGTTTGCCTTCACTGTGTGACTCACCATCCGAGGATTTTTTACCGGGAATGAAAATAAACTGCTGTTGTTTTCAAGACATCGGATTACTGAAGAAAAAAAAATTCCCATTCATCAGCTGAATCGGACTTTTGTCTCTCACAGTAAAAGCTATTATTACAGCCGCACAGAGCCCAAATATAAGAGGAGCAGATCACTCGTAAAATTCAAAATCACGGCCTGAATTGACTGTGGAGTGCGAGCCCAAAAGCATAAATGTCTTGATAGAAGATTAGGTGGATCAGTGTCTGCTCAGTCCAAGCACCAGGAGATAACAGAGGAATTTAAACCATTCTGCAGAAAATAGTAAAGAACATAGCACATCAAGGCTATACCACGGCTGTGCATCAGAGCACAACACTTGAAACTAATTTCAGTGAATTATGAATGTCGAAATTGGACAAATACCAGTTTTAACTATTAGATTTAATATATGTGCAACTAGAAGGTCATAAAGTCTGACCTCTGAACTCTGAAATGAGCAAAGGTCTTTTTTAATTGCTAGTTCTACATTTTTTGTAAAAAAAAAAATGTGTTATGTATTGTTTTAAAAGTGACACAGTCTCAGTTTAATGTCAGCTGCATTGCGACTGTAGCTTACTATTTTTAGCTCATCAACTACAGCCCAAAAGTAAATATGTTTACTTTACTCTAATAAAGATACAGAATGTAATTTTAGTATTTTAGAAAAAAAAGTGAAGACAAGACTGTTTGTGTCACAAACTAAATTCTCAAATATATCTACCTAATTATAGCATTTACTTTGCTTACAACAGTTACTTTAACACCAGTTCTCCACTGAACACCACCTTTTCTTCGCCTTTTCTTGCCCTTGAAAAGGGTTTTACCCTTTACATAAGATACAGTTTTTGTTTATTTGCTCAGAATATGCTGCTTATCTATTTCTTGTGCTCAACTCTGTTTCCGATATATTTTGTTTAATCAGTTGAGCACATCTGGCAGCTATTTTTCTAATACTATGCCCACAAGGTTAGAAGAGGCTTTTTTTAAATGACCTTTAATTTTAAACAAAGCACGAACATTTTCAGAGATAAATTCTACTTCTGCTTGGTTTAAACATTTCAGTGTATTTTTGGTTGAACTGCTCCTGTTAATATGTGTTTAAATATTAGAATAAGCTGTTATTACGAGTGACAACTGCAGTCTTTGTGGGTTAAATGTATAACTTTTCCCACCAACTGTGGCTGCTTGGGGATTTGTGACTCAACTGTATAGCATCTTTCCAACAATAAGTAAAAAATGCAGAAATTGAATTTGTCTTTTATCACAAACTAAAACAAGCCTCATGGTTACCTCTATCTGTATTGGTCTTTACTCAGCTGACCAGCAGCTCCATCTGTACATTCACGCCACAGCATGTATCATATCAGATACAATATATAGTAAAGCATATGAACACAATCGTGTTCACACTCCAAACAGACTAAAATACATAAACAGCAGCCTGGTTGATAAGTAAAACTGTAGCTGTGTGCAAATGTATGTGTGTGTCTGTGTGTGGTTGTAGGGGAGACTGTGTACACATTGGCCCAGCAGTTCTGTGCTTTTCAATAGAGGTGCTGTCAGATGGCCAACAACAAACTGAGACTATGTAACATCAGCAGACGGGTCTTTCACTAGGACACAAGAACGGCGAGGCGCGGAAACATATATTACTAAACTGGATGTATACAGTAAGAGGGGTGTTTGGAGTCAGATAGCATCTGCCGTGTGGAAGTGTTTTCCTTGTGTTTATCAAGCACTGAGAGGCCAAAACATAAACTTTTAAATATATTAAACCCCTAAAAGCATTAGATATGAATGCTAAATAAGTCAGACTTCTCACCAAAACCAACCACCAAAAGATTAACTAAAAGTAAAATAAAACAACAATTACAATAGTGTGTGAGCTGATGGGTGATTTAAATCAAAACTGTTCCATCCTAATTGAAAAATTGAGGAAGAATCAGACACTGATCAGGTGACGCTGATGGCAGACATCATCATCACTGTCATCCCAAACGCTGTCTGTTCCTGCATACATTCCCTGCTTTCCACTTTACATTTCCTCCATCCTGTCAGTTACTGTGTACAGCTGTGCTGAATGACAAGTTCTCATTTGCACTTTGAAAAAACATCAAATATTAAAGGTATGTTTACGATAAAAGGGAAAGCAATCCTTCTCTCCCTCACAACCACATTATTAATTCATGCGGTTAAAACGACTTTCCACGAATTAATGGAGACAATGCAAGGCCTCACAATTGCTTTTGGAAATAAAGGGTCCGGCTGTCAAGTGATGCATTATGGTGGTCCTGAGTGCGTCTTATCTATAGAAAGCATGCTGTTAGCCTTAAAACTACCCCAGCCACAATCATTACTCTTACACTGACACCACAGTGGAACCTCAACGGCAGTTAGACACTAATCTTTTTCACTTGTGGCCTACCACAGAATCACAGCTTCACAAACACAAAGTAATCTCCATTTAATAGAGACTGTATCTGTGCTGTGATCATACCTCAACCATCGGTTCCACAATCTACGTCAGTGTCAAAGTGTATGACCTTTTCTTCATGAAACTACTGATGAGGCTTACTTAAAAGTCCCTTCCAAATAAAAATAGGCCGCCACGTGAATCATCTCCCAAACCTGCATAGCAAAAGAATGATTCAAGCAAAACATTCACTAACACATCAACTCATCTGTTCTTTATACAAAGTTACAAATGCTGTAATCAAAACAAAATGCACCACTGACTGAAACTCAAAAGATAGAGAAACAACACAAGGCATGTCGCTGTAACAGTTTTGAATCCATAAATGCAATATAATATTAATAATAACACATAATATTGTACTTAATGCCCTACAATCAATAACAACACGGGTGATGATTCATTAATAACCAATAAGCAAAACCCACAAACCACACTGGACACAAGAGAAATGAATTTATGATAATTAAATGTTTACAGTTTGAGTTATGAGGCATCAGAGCAACATATGCAACCTATTAGTAAGAAATATTTTTTTTATGATATGAGTAGATGGTGGTGTATTCTTCATGAATCCTATAAAAGGTGGCAGGTGGTTTACATCTGCTCTGCTTTGTCATTTATATGTAATAGCTGGCGTTTGACTCATGTCCAATCTATTGTGGTGACAGATGAACTGTGACCTCAACAAATGAGGTCAATTACAAATCACAAAAAAAATCTATTTTCATTTCACACAACATCAATTTCTGCATTTAACATCTGCATACTCAGTTATTTTAGGTTTAAATTTTGGATTAATGTCCCACATCAGTAAGATTTTACATAGGTGTTAAAAAAAAAAACTTTAAACTTGCATTTTATTATTATTATTGGACTTATGGGATAATAACACTGGATTCACTTGAAGAGTATTGTATTAACTATGAATGTATCAATTACCCAAGCCCACATGGCGCACTTGACACAGCACTTCAGGCCAATTCCCATTCAGATGCGTAAAAAGTGCGGACTCAAAATTAAAACTCACCGGCTGCAAGACACAGAGGCAGCAGTAACCTGAAGATCAGCCCGCACACCACCTCCGAGGCCATGGCTCTGGTTCAGCCCGTGTTGAATCCAGGTAGAAGAAGCCGGGGATTGTCTTCCTAGGGTCTCTCTTGCATCCCAAACTCCTGCGCTCTGTCAAATCCCCGCTGGCATCAGACTGGTGCGCTCCTCCAAACGGCCACATCAGCTCTCCCTAAAGACACCTGGCCGCCGGGTATTCCATAGTGAGAGGTGGCGCATTTACCGAGATTCACCACAGCAGGCGTGTCACCGGTAAATAGTATTACCATCATAGTTTAGTTGCCCAACTGCGTTGAAGACATGTTGACGCTGCGGCGGACTCAGGTGCGCGAACAGCGCGTAAAAGGGAAAGGAGCCAACAAGTCCTCCAAGTCCAATTAACCCCTCTTTTGTTTTTTGTTTTACTTCAAAACCCTCCTTTAACCAGCAGTAGTCGAAACATAATAAAGTCTTATTACACGTGTTTTCTATGGAGCGTTTAAAGAACACTCACCGGATAAACGTACCCTTCCCGGTTCGTCTCCTTGGTGAAATTTTTGACTTTCTGACTTCTGGTGTGGACTGCATTCGCCAGCAGGAGCCTACAGGACGAGCGCCGTGATTGACACCTGAACCCAGCCAATCACAAGTCTTCCTTTGGGTGACCGAGCCAGCCCCCTGCGATAATTAGAAGCAAGAGGTGGGACGCGGAGATGGATGTAAAATACCTCAAGTATTACAGATAACGTGCCACAAATTCAAAATATGTATTTCTGGTTACAGAGGCTATTATCTCGTTGTTTAGCTCTTAATCATCTTTAAATCTATAGACATTAGATCAGCACATGACCACTCCCATGAACATTTTGTAGAATTCAGGAGGATTTCACTGATCATTGTGTCCCCTCAAATCTGACATCCCGCTGTTTATTGGAGAGAAACAGCGACGCTTACTGGATTGTTTCACACCTGCACAAAGCAGCACATCCACCAGAATGTAACCCGTGTTACGACAAAACAGGCCTGTCACAGTTCTCCTTGGAGGGAGGAAAATAATTTTACCAAAATGTTCTTGAAATAATTACGAGCATTGTAGCAAAACATCTTCCCTGATTATGTTAATCCAGTTGTCTGCGGGGTAAACAGCGATGCATCATGACTCAAACCTCGATCTCTGATCTGTGGCGCTGAAGGGTCCATGATGAAGACACTACAAAATAATTAATAATCAGAATATAACAATCAAACTTTAAAGAATAATTTTCAAGTTATTTAAGAAAAACATCCATTTTTATAACTTTGACCATATTAATTCAACTATAATGCCTGTATTAAAGAAGCTGCAATCATAATTTTATAACAGTGGATCACATAATCACTAGTCACTAAATGTATCCTCAAATAATTGCAGTGGAATCTTGTGTGTCTTTAGCACAGACTATAAGACTGAAATGTCATCTGGTTGTTGCTATTTCAGCTTGTTGGAGCCAAAAGGGTCTGTAGGTCAGTGGTGGAAGGCAGAGGTACAGATCCTTCACTTAGTAAAAATACCAATACAGCAATGTACAATACATGTCTTGCATAAAAACATCATGCTCAAGTAAAAGTAGAAAAGCATTTGCATAATACATATACATAATAATTCAAAGTAATTAAAGTATTAAATGGATTTTCTGTTATATATTGTATCATTTGAACATTTCATGAAATTAAACCATTATATAAACCATATAAATCAATATTTGTTGGAACTGCTAACACCTCATAGACACATTACTATTGCATTACTATAACATTATCAATTATGTAATTTTTCACCTGAAAAGTAACTAAAACTGTGGCATAAATATAGTGGAGAGGAAATATAAAGTATCATCAAATGTAAATATTATTAAAGTACCTAAAAACGTATACTTAAGCACAGAACTTGAGTGACCGACATGTAAAGTTACTTAGTTATACTTAGTTTATGGTAAATTGTGCTAATGCTAATGCTGATTATGGCTAGCAAAAACTAAGTCTAACAAAAGATACTTACCGGAAAAAAAATGTAAAACCGACATCTTAGAGAGTCTTTTAGCACAACCAAACGTTGAACAATGCTTTTCAGGCGACTAGGATGTTTTATTTATCTTTTATTGACTGAAAAAACTCAATGAAAATCGGAAAGTTTTATACTCCTAATCTGGTGACGTGATTTACGGTAGAAGCAACTTGTCAATCACGACGTGGCCACGCCCTAAAACATTCACGCTTTACCGTGTTTTTTACTAAAGGGGGCCATAATTTACCAAATGAACATCGTGTCGTATTGAACAACTCTTTAAATTATCGTTTGTGACCATAAACACTTTGTTAAAGTGTTTAGTGAGGTGATAAATAAAGTGAGAAGTTAAAAGAGTAAGTGGGTAGTTTTTTTCTTAGACTTCTATACAATCAGACTGTGTTTTTGGAGTCGCCCCTGCTACTTACAGGTTATTTATCACAACTATTAAAGAAACTCCATTAAAGTCAAAGTCATAGAGAATGACCTCATGTTTATTCATTGTGGATACAATGAAGAGGAGCAGCCAAGTCTGTAGCGCAGCATATTATATATATAAATATATATAGATGAATAAAACCAGTCAATCATGCATGCTATAATATGTTTAATGACTGTATTGACAAGGAAATGATCCATGCTGTTATTTCCTCCAAAGTGCATTAGTCAGGAGGAAAGCGAGGTATGGTGGAAGCTGTCAGGACAGCGCCAAATGACCCTGCTGTACCCCCACGTGGAAACTCAGGGCACTTAGAACAGCAAAGGTGCAGTTCATGATGTGATGAATCATCGTTTGGCCTAATCACCAAAAATGGATACAGTTTTAAAAAAATAAGAAAAAATAAACCGCTGAGGGAAAAGCTGACGTTGAGAGATCATCAACATGTTTGCTGCCAACCTCTGCCTGCCCCGAAGCCTGATTTTTGGCTGGAAATGCAGACAGGCGGGGCACGCTGGTCCAGCGGTCATGTGGGAGCAGTCAGAGAGTCACCATGAGGCCCTGTACTGTAGCCAGCGATAATCGATAACCACCCTCAAAACATCAGTCGTCAGGCCCTGATTTGTTACCGCTGTTTGAAGTCCAGACCTGCTGATGTAATCCCTCAGATGGATGTGAATCTTAAGTAGCATTTGTCTTTGATCCATTATTCATCCAATTCTTGAGAGGGAGTTATTGATAAGCTCACCAGGCCAAATGGACTCAACAGTTTTACACAGTTCACAGTGAAGGTTCAGGTCAGTTCCTCCTGACTCACACTATATTTGGAATTTTGAGCAATTTTTCTAATGTGGTGTTTCTGTGGTTAATTTGTAGATTTCTGCATAACTAGACACCGATGTTCACATTTCTTATTTGAGCAAAGTTACAATTAAAGCAAATTTTTACGCCACAGCTTAAAATTATAGGTTTTGGTTTGGAAGAACTTGACTGGCCTACACAGCGTCCTGACCTCAGCCCCACCCAACATCTTTGGGTTAAACTGGAACACCAACTGTGGGCTCAGCCTTATGATGCTCTTGTGGCTGAGTGGGGGCAAATCTCTGCAGCAGGGTTCTGACATCTGGCGGAAAAGCCTGAAACCAGAAGTGTGGGGGGTTTTATAGCAGCAGAGTAATGTCCATAGTGTTTGAATAAGATGTTCATCAATCACACATGGGTCTAATGGTTTGCAAAAGAGCGCATGTATTTGAAGTTAATGTTAATAACAGAAAAGGCGCAGGCCTCATGAATAGAATTACTACCAAATACCACCATGTTAGATTTCAGGTGCTTTCATCGGACATATTTATAGAGGGCAGACTCTACTACTTTTACATTATTTTTTGTCCAGCACCTAGTTGCTATTTTGGACGTGCTTGGTTTTGTTAACTGATTTTGATTACATTCCAAAATGAAATGTTTGAAATATAAGTTACTAGCTCTCACAGACATATTGGTAACACATACATTCTGAGCCTAATTTTATGGGAGTTAATGTGTGTTATTTTCTTAAGGTATAATTTGCAAAATTCCTGTGGCCTTCTGAAAGGATAATTGACCCAACATGTATGGATCTGTTGGTGATGCTCATGAGGCTGGTTTAGATCAAAACCTCATAAATAAAAATACAAGCTGTAAGCAAGAATGTGCAGGAGTTTTTTCACTTATGTTCAAGTGATCACATGTACTGAAATTTGGAATGAGTTTTGTATGACCTTGAAAGAGCCAGCAAAGCATCTCCACAGCTCAACCATGTCAAACTGTATTCTCCAGCAGAGATTTTTTAAAATTCATTTTTATTTATTTATTTTTTTTTTTTTTTGCAGAAGGCCATTCCATCTTCCAGAAAGACACTTAAAAGAATTAAATATTTTGTGGTTATTTTGGGTAATAATTATCTCTCTAAAGCAGAAGCCCTGCCTGCCTAAAATATTCACATGAACAGAGGAATATATGCTGAGTATGAGCTGATTATTCTGATTTTACTGGAGATCCCCCACTACCGGTCTGCAGCAGCATTTGCCAAGAAGAAAAGTGAAAATGAAATTATCATCCATGATTGCTTCACTATTGATCTGTGAGTGAAATCCACACTGTGAGGGCTCAATATTTACATGGATGCACTTTCCATGCACTCTGAAGGTGCTTCTATTTCAATGGGCTTTTTAGTGTCTTACTGTGGTGTCTGTGGGTAATTTGTCTCTTTTGGAATTTAGACAGACAGATAAAACTGATGAAAACTTTAACCTCACAATTCATGTTCATTTTTACTGCACATTTTAAAATGCCAAACTCTCTAACATGGCTTTTAGACAGAGATCGTGGTATTTTGGAGATTTCTTTCCTGTCTGGCATGAAACTAAAAAAGGCTAATGGGAAGGTCATTTTTTCTGCTGGTAGTTGGTTATAAACCGAGTATTGCTCAAATAAAAAATTAGATGATATTAGAAAATCAAGGGGTCATCCATGCTATTAGAATTTTACATTTTGTGCCACGCCGTGAAGTAGATGCCAAGGTATTTTACTGAAAAGTGAAAAGTTGAACCTTGTGGTGTTGGGAGAAAAATAATTACTAGTAAAGTACCAGTAGGTATATCTCAAAAAAGCTTTCAGGTATTATGTGATTAATAAAATCTACTTCTTCCTTCACATTCTGAATACATACTTTTCTGTACTTATACAACAGAATACTTGATGCTAAACATGTATCTATACTCAAAGCAATAGTGCAGACTGTCAATATAAAGACAATTAGATGACTAATAATCAGGTTTTTTTCGTGTGCTGTTGTGCAATGTTGTTTTGAACTTTTCCCTCTCTGATTTGACTTTCATTTATTTATTTTTAGTTATTATGATTTAAGTAAATAAGCTTAAGCTTATAAGCTTAAATATGTGCCATTTTGTTAAATACAACCTTTATTTCCACAGTTCTTTTACACTCTTTTACACAAGTTAATAAATTGAACACCTAAAAAGTGATTCATGCTGGAGTATACATTAATCACAAAAATACTTAATATATGTATAATTTTAAGGGTCAAGAATGTTAATCAAATTAATCCTCCTCAAAGAAATTCAATATTTGTAGCAAGTTTAAAAAATGAAACTGGTGATGACCAAGGTCACATTAATTGAATGAGAACAATACATGTTTGTTCAAAATGTAATTATATTTCATCAAAGAGTTGCAAAGATATTTTAGTCTGGAGCTAAATGGATCAGCTACAGATACACTGATCACCCAACTTTCAGAAAGGCCAGTCAATCGGACAGAGCTCTATTTATTTAATCATACCAATTGCATGATGATCTTCACATCCTTTTGGACATACCATTATTGAGCTTTTTTATTATTGCAAATGGATGCATGACAATAACATTTATTAACTGTTGACTTGGAGGCCTGTTAATGGTGTCTTCAAAGTGCATATCGTTTTAGCATTAGCAGGCAGGAAGATGCTCACGTTAATGCACATATCCAGGATGTCGTCCTTATTTTGAAGCATTGATATGTTGAAGGAGGCCTTGGTTGTTTGTAACCTTACATTGCATCCTGAGGGATTCACAGCACTCTGATTGAAGGGCTACCATGCATTATTGAGGAGTGCTTGTGCTTCTGAAGACACGCCGGCGCAGAGGAGAGTTTAGCTCTTAACACAGCAGCAATGACCTAAGAGGTCAAAGGTCATCAGCACTTCATTCCTCAGGTCCCTCAGCAGACAATAGTCTCTGTGTTCCGCAACACAAAGGACTTCTTCGAAGGAGGAGGCGGCATCTGCTCTCAGAAAACACACACATTGTAAGTGGCACGATGAGGAGGAACGCTGAGTTTCTGTGATTGGGATGAAAATGCAGCAGAGAAAAACTTAATAAAATTCGTCCCACACTTTATAGCTGTTTACTCTATTATTATAAGTTCCCATTTAGCGATGACGACTGTTTGATAGATTTTTCAAACGCTTCCAATCCAGACGGATAATTTATTTGAGGTTAGCGGCTCCTTCTGGGAACACTCAACCTCCCTGACCTCACTGTCATATAGATCATCATTTTTATGATTAAGTACTTGCCCTGTGATGAAGTGCTGTTTACAGTTTCACAGTACCAACATTACCTCTTTAGCATCTCTAGAAAACAAACATTTACTACAGTCAGTTATTTCCTACATTTCCCAGTTTGACTTCACACAATAATATGTTTTCAGGTGTCGGTTAAATGTGAAGGTGATATGTGAAGATAGTGTTTGCATGCAAGAAAGTGTCTCTGATTCTGATGGATTTACCCTTTTTCTATAAAAACAACTTTTCGAATCTGAATGAGTGACACCAAAACACATAGTTGACTTTTTTTTTTTTTCCTCTTATCAAGCTTCTGGACAATTGGAAACCTTTTACCTTTAACATGATAAATCAACACAAAATGAATAAAGAGAAGAACAATTAGCCAGAAATAATGAGATTGAAAGTACACTTCTGACCTTTTTACCTTTTTTGGGTCTTTAGTTAGACAATCAGTTCTGGGTAAAATCGACAAAATGATATATCATATTGGGCATATATCCATATATTTGACCATTACGTTTGACCAATTACCAGTAACTGAGAAGGGGTCAAGTCTATTGATCAGGGATCATCCTCTGCCTGGAAAAATCTAACTGAATAATACTGGTAGCTTAGTGTAGTGCGTAACTTGCTCAGAATCAACATCATCAGGAGAAACACCACAAACTGAAGATAAATTTCACAGTGAACAATAACTGGTGAGTGATCTATCTAGTGCTCCTGTTGAGGGTTCATTAGGCGCCTAATGCACATCTAATCTGATTGTACTTTAAATCATTAAAAGCACAAACATTAGTGCTTCCCCCTCACAAAAATAGACCTTAATTGAAATTGAGCCTCATCCTGTTATCTAGGTGCTGTGTATTATCTTATTAAATCAAACCAATCATCAGGCCCTGCATTAGTAGTAATGTGATTGTAAGTTATAACCTAAAAGTTTCCTGCTGTGCCTGTCAAATCTGCACCTATTTCTGTTTGTAGGATTTTTCTATACAAGAGTATAAAAACGCACATTTTTATACGTTATATTTGTATTTAATTTCTTGTCATCATTGTCCCCTCAAAAATATTAATCTATATAAATATATGTGAAAATATATTATATGTATAGAAAACCAAGGCTCGGGAGAATTTTTCAAATTTGATCCTGAATTATGTCAAATCTGTAGTGCATATCCAAAGTAAAAGAATTCACTGTAAAGAATGAACTTGTGTATAGTATTAAGCTGATGCATTAACTTACAGTTCAGGCCTAGTAAGCTGTATTTTAATGTGGGAGCTGAGCCAGGGGGCAGTAATTTATATACTCATGGGGAGCTGAAACTGCAGAGGTACAGAGATACTGCAAAGTTAGTAATGGCTGTCAGATTGATAAAGTGAAGTGCCATCTTGGCTCGGTCTCCTTTGTAAAAGAAATAATGTCTCAAGAGGCTTCCTAGTATACGAGTGAGATAAAACTTGACTATTTAATACAATTCCTCATGAAACATTGTAAGTTTTTAATATGATGCTTGAAAGCCTGGTGTGACGGCAGTGTGGAGGTTTATCTTAATTTCTTCATGCCCAGGGTACACAATATGGAAATGCAGGCTCTGTAGATATTGCTAGAAACATAAGTAACCTGTAAAGTTTACTAGTGATGACCTTAAAAATGAGAAGCATTGGAACTGTCTTGAACTGTATTTTTATTGAGAAGTATGTACTTTTTTAAATCAATTATAATTTCATTTGAATTAAAATACTTGAACTGTACATGTAACTTGCGTGTTAATATTTTCAAGCTAAATATAATGTTAATTGATAATGTACTCGAATAAAAGGAAATAATGTATATTTTTTCAACTGATTATGTGTTTTCCATGAAAAAAAGAGAGAAGAGAGAAGTATCCTTAAGTTGTCATACCGGATTCTCATAATTGTTCAACAAAGTAAAACAGCTTGCTGCCCCGTATATTCTGACAGAGCTCATATATAATCACAGTAACTGCATGGCTTTGAGACGCATCATGTGCCGTTAAGCGACTCGCTGTCGTGGCACGTGCTGACCAGCAGGGGGCGGGGCCGCGCGCATCACGTGAAGGAGGAAACATGGCGTCGTCGGCATTTGTTCCGCTGCTGGTTTGTTTATCGTCCTTTCTCTTTCACTATGGCTCTCCTGTAGTCTTTTCTGAACCTTGTTATAAACCCATCACAGACGGCAGACCAGACTCTGTCAGGTGAGTAGATTTCTTTTTTTTTTTTACAAAGTACAAAAGTACAAAGGTTGTCAGTGACACAGGTTAATGATTAAAAGGAAAACTGACTACTGTTGTGATTTAGGATGTCTAAAAAAGAAGTTAATTTATTCCTGTGCTCTCATTCGTTGTCAGAATGGATTATTACAATAATTAATAGAGGAGGTAAATTATTAACAAAGTATTTGAATCTACTTTTATAAATCCAGTGATTTAAAAATGTACTAATGGTTAGTGAGGGTGTTAGTACATTTACAAACACCCATTGATGCTGTAATTCATGATACATTTTTAATAACCTAATTAAGTGAGAACTATCTGTGCTTTACTAAGCAGTTTGGCAGAAAAAGCAAAAATATGGGTTAATTAACATATCAGTGAACCTACAGGGCTTTTTGTTATGATTTACAGTGGTAAAAGAAGTACAGAAGAGGATTAGGGCCTTTATAGGAGGGGTAGAGATAAAATAAAATAAAACCACGAGTATTTCCTTATTGTTTAATCCAATTTTCAAAGTATGATCTCATTAGATCACTCATGCATTTTATGGGGTGAGCAGAAGCTTCTGTGGTGTGATTGGGTTGATCCAGTCTTACTAATTGAAGCAATGTGGTTCCTTTGAGTTATTTTTACCGATTTGAGTAAAAATATCAACACCGCAATGTTAATACAGTGTTTCCCACACATGGACCAATCTGTAGTGCAGCGCCACAGAATGAAAACCAAGTGCCACAAATTGGTTCTGCCACATTTTTCTTTCTTTCATTTCATCCCTACTTTTTTTTTTTTTTTTTTTTTTAGATTTTTTGTGAGTGTCGCGACCAGGCTGTAACAATACACCTCTGATCACCCCTGGTTGGTTGGTTCGGGCAAGACAGGCTTTTTAATGGAGAAACAGAAGACTCCTACACCAAAGTAAAATTCACTTCTGCAGAGTGACAAATTAGCACACAACAGGCTCCGCAGCCTGTTCTTTCCATGGCTAACTGAGTGCTGCTCACTGTGTGGCAGGGGTTGAGTTTTTATTGAGTTTCACAAGATAAGGTGATACATAGTTACTTCAATACATTCACATATTCCTCTCCTTGATATATTCCGGTTTCAACCGGGTGTATCTCTTCACTGACACATGAGAGTGCGTCCTCTCTGTTTCTTGTTTCTCACCCTCATGGCCAGGAAGCGATAACTTTGTGATTACAACTGCATGTTGCTGTCAGGCGATACACTCTGTTCTAGAAAGGCATGTTGTCTTAGGTTTAGTAAGATCACTGAAGATACTTTGAAGCAAATCTATTCCTTCAATTGGAGTCAGTTGGTTGAAAGCAAACCTCTATATGGTAAGCACGCTGCATCGACACCACCACCATCTTTCATTCTCACTCACATGCACAGAGTGTGAGAGAGCGGGGACACATACAACTCAGACCTTCCCCCCACAGATGTTGGGAAACGCTGATTTCAACAAACCCAAGCACAACTCTGACCTCAAGGTAGGTCGCCCCCCTGGCAGATGGCCCCTAGCACTGCACAATGCTACTTGGTCTGTGGGAAACACTGAAGTATGCTTCATGACAAGTAAAAGTTTAGCATTTAAAGTCCTACTGAAGTGAAATTATAGATGTATAACCAGCTAAATTGACTAAGTACTAAGTAAATAATGTAGGATGAGGTGGAGCCAGATTGAACCACTTTGCACTTGTCCACCCCCTCATAAATCTGGGGGGGTGGAGACCGAGGTCTGATTTCTCCAGATATTCTTGAAGGCCCTGCAGACTCCACCCGGGTGTTTTCACTTACTCTTACCTCATTTTAGAACGCAGCCTAGGCCCCATGAGTATGTGAAGGTGTCAGATCTCCCTCCATCCTGGGACTGGAGGAACATCAAGGGGAAGAATTATGTGAGCGTGACAAGGAATCAACACATCCCCCAGTACTGTGGATCCTGCTGGGCTATGGGAGCCACCAGTGCGCTAGCTGGTAACCATGGTGATGGATGGAGGGAGGGAGGGAGGAAGGGAGGGACAGATACATGGATAAATACCATGTTCACTTCTTAAACTGTTCCTCTTTTGTCCAAGACCGTATCAACATCAAGCGTGGAGGAGCCTGGCCGTCGGCCTACCTGTCCGTCCAGAACGTGATAGACTGCGCCAAGGCGGGCTCTTGTTACGGAGGCGACCACCTGAGAGTCTACGCCTATGCACACAAGAGCGGCATTCCTGATGAAACCTGTAACAACTACCAAGCTAAAAACCAGAGTAAAAACACACCATATATATTATTTTAGTTATGTCTTGCATTGATTGTGATCACAGTGGCCCTTTACTTCCAATGAGGGGAAAACTAATGCTATAGTTAACAATGACTTAACTCCTATTTCAACATGAGGATTCCTGCACACACAAAGATCCATAAAGAAATGTTTTGTTCTTCAAATTTGGTGTTGAGGAACTTGAATGGTATGCATGTCAACACTGTCCAACATCTGTGGGACATCTGTGGTTGCTCACTAATGCTCCTGTGGCTGAAAGGGATCAAATCCCTGCAGCCACGCTTCGAAAACTTATGGAGAGCCTAAAAACCAGATGAGTGGAGGCTGCCAGATTATTTCCCTCAGGAGTTGTTAGAGAGCAAAAACAGAACTAAAAAGGAGTGAATATTGGATGAGCATTCACCAGGTGGACAGAAACAGGACTCCAAATGATTTATTATGTTTCTTTGTAACTGCTGCATGTGTAAATAAGCATCTCTCTGCTGGATCAACTTCAATTTAAAGTGGTATGCCAGTGTTAAGGGGACATCTTGTCTTGTAATGTTATGTCTGTTATTATCTTCATCACTGTCCCGTGTTAATGTTTGTCTTCTTGTGCTACTCTGATGCAAATCAAACTGATGGCAAAGAAATAATATATAGTTTAAGCCCTAGACTGTTGAACCTAGGTTGAAATACCTAATATCATTATAAATTGTTATTTTTGTATTCATCAGGTTTTCCTCATTGAGATTAGGAATATCTTTTTCAAGAGGGACTTGGAAAAGGTGTGCCATTTTGGGCAATAGCTAAAAAAGGAAAATGCAACAAAAGTGGCAGAAATTGTGTAAAGAGACTGGTCTCTCTTAGGTGTGGAATTCAGTTGTTCATTCAGTTGTATAAATTACAGGTCATCCCTGTAATTTATATATCTGAAAGGACAATCTTTTCTCTTTTTGTTTTCATGGTCCACAGAGTGTGAACTGTTTAATCAGTGTGGCACATGCTCCATGGAATCGTGTACCATTGTGCAGAACTATACTTTGTGGAAAGTGGGAGACTATGGAGAGATTAATGGAATAGACCGGATGAAAGCTGAAATTTACACCAATGGGCCCATCAGGTAGGGGGAAAAGTCCCTTCTCTTCATTCATCCATCCACCCACATCCCCTGTGTGAAGGGAGAGATCCAGTCTAAAATATTCAGAGTCTTAATCACAGTGAAGGTTTTATTAGCAGAATTAAATATTTAAATGATTCTTCAAACATGTACAGCACTGGATGAATTTAATATATATCAAACTAAATGAAATTATATCGTCTTAAAGCTTTTTGGCATTGTAAATGTAAAAGAAAGACACTTGAGTCTTTTTTTTTTGAGGACTGCTGTGATTGTGCTGCATGCAAATGTCTCCACATAAATAAACACAATGGAGCGACGCACAACAGGAGTAGAAGTTAATAATATGAAAGTAGCATCATTATATGAGTGAGATTCAGCAAAAACCGATTCAGGGCAGAGAATCTGAAATGTTTCCACACCGTGTGAGACGAAAGCTTTAAATACAAATGTTTACAGCCAAACGCGGAGACAAAAGAATCTCAATTTTGACACTTATTAGAGCCTCTGCACATGGTTTCTCAGAACATTTTACTCATAAAAGAAAAGTGCAAATAACAACAAAAGGAAAACTGGATGCCTTGTGTTTGTCTTTCAGTTGTGCCCTGATGGCCACCAAGGCACTGGTGGCATACTCCGGAGGGGTTTTTTCTGAGTTTCACACTCTCTCTTTATCGAACCACATCGTGTCTGTGGCCGGGTGGGGCGTCACAGTGAACGGGACTGAATACTGGATCGTCAGAAACTCCTGGGGAGAGTTTTGGGTTGGTTTCCCTTTTTTTTTCCCCTCTCTGTCTCTCTCTAGAGGTTGGATATTATAAATTGTCCGTAGGTATGAGTGTGTGAGTGAATGGTGTGTGTGCCCCATGGTGGATTGGTGACCTGTCTGGGGTGTATGCTTGATACTTGCATTTTTTTTTCTTTTCAGGGAGAACATGGATGGGCGAGAATAGTCACCAGCTCCTTTAAGGAAGGAAGGGGCAACTGGTTCAACCTGGGTATTGAGAAGCACTGTGTATATGCAGATCCTGTTGTAACATAGAGAATGAAATAAAGAAATACAAAAAGCTGCATTTGTTAGGTCTGGATTTATTGAAAACATAAAAATGATCAGAATTTGTTGAATTAACTGAGAACATGAAGGGTCATAGCAATGTGTTAATTTTTCATCATTCCTAAAAAGCATACATATTAAATTTTGGTACTATAGATTCGGAAGCTTTTTTAGATTGTCTTTTGTCTTAGTAGAGTTCGAAGCTCTCCAGACGAACTTTGCAAACGTCAACCACATTTAGATAATGATTTTCAATTTATATTCTAACGCAGAAATTGTCAATTCTCTGCAAAGATCAAAAATGAAATCTAGACAGATGACCTTGCTTGAAATAACGATCTCCCTAAAATAAAAAAAAAAACAAAGTCTGCAAAAAACCGCAGGTTCTTCACTTCAGATCCTTTATCATACATTTCTAGGCAAACTATCCTTCAAATGACAGGCGAGCTGACTCACCACATTTACATTTACCTATGGGGAAACCGCGTTGGCAGGTCTGAGGGAGAGGCGAGCTTACAGTACACTGTAACATCTGCAAAAAATAGTTTGTAATGAGCATCTGGAGGCGTACCACTCATTTAACAGGAATCAAATCAGGTTGGACAGTGTCAAAGAGCATCAGCGGCCTCTGCAGCACCAGCAGGGTGTGATTCACCTGGAAAAGTCTCTCACGTTGCCTTATTTGTCTGGTTATAGATGGCATGAATCTGTGTTTTACAGCGGATTAAGAGGAGGGGGCAGGGATCAGAGGTTCGTGTGTTCTGTCATTTGAGCGTTAAGCTGGCGTTCATGTTAGAATTCTAATACATTTCAGAAATATTTGTACCTATAAAATGTCTGGAACTTTTGCAAACAGAAAGTTAAATAAGCATCTCATACTCTTACCTTAGAATGATGAGACAGGCAATATGTTTAGTTACTTTATTTGAAAGCTCTAATGGCAGAAAAACAAAGTCATTTTTGGGAATGGCCTTAATATTTTTTCTTGCTCTGTGTTTAATCACAAGATTGCTGCCACTTTCATTTCTGGTGTGTGTTAAGGATGGAGGAAGAGCCAGTTTGGCAAGATGAGCTTAACCTAATGGAGGCAGGAAGATTTTATCCAAAGTTCACCACCGCACTAACTCAAACATTGTATGTCATTGTTTATTCTGTACACTTTGGACTCAAGTCCTAAATATTTCTAATCACTGTATCTCTGAAAGAAGATCAATATTAAAGGCTTTTTGAGAACATTTAAGGTAGTTACTCTAGGGCTTTAGTCATAAATTTAGAAATGGTAACAACACCTTATTTGAGCAGAATGAATCTGTTGGTTTTTCTCACAGAGGAAGAAATACTGATTATTGGTTTAAATAAACTGAATTTAAAAATACAATGCACCCTAAAAATGGACATTCATTATTATAGATTTTAAAATCCCCCAAGCTTAATGAAACCTCCAAATTCCCAGAAAACTGAGAGTGACCTTATTGTTCTCAATGGTGGCTAGGACCCCGGCAGTGAGTTAAAGCTGGATTTGCAGCATAAAGGAGTGTATTGTGTTTCTGCATTGTTATAAATGAGAGTAGCTCTTAATTAGAAATTTGACTCTGTGGTGTAGTTTTACTGGTGTTCTGTAAATCTCTCAACACTTTTCATAAAACATCCCAGAGCAGGAGGAAGTCATACATGCCAGCTTTGTTAATTCATATTAATCTCTGCTTTGCATGTGTACTTTGTATGTGAAGACAAGTACTCTTTATCGTAAGTCCATGAAGTGTGTTGCCTGGAACAAAGCCAGGCTCAACATCTGGAGTGGAGTAGAGTCATGACCCTTTGGGTTCTAGAGATAAAAAAAATAAATAAATAAAAAGTTCATTCGTGACCATAAGCTAATCATGAGAGTAAAAGAACTGGAGATGTCGTTCCCTCCTATCAATCCTCCTGTCATTCATTGTTTGCTATGTGTGGAACAGTTGACAGGCGGAAGTGAACGGTAAACAACTCCCACTGCAAACCACTTGCAAACCCTGCAGGGCACAGGCATGTAAACCAGCTACCTTAACAGGTCTACCCAGTGAGGCCATAATTAGAAAAGTTCCCTGCTCCCTTTTCCTCCACTGGTCACACACACAACCATAGAGTCAAGCTGGCGGATGTTTGTGAGAGAGATACCGGAAGAGAGAGAGAGAGAGATGTGGCTACTTCAGGAGGAAGAAAAAAATACCTGGTACTTCATAAATAAAACCAAAAAATGAAGAGCACAAAATAAATACATTGAAAAAAACTGGTTGCTTCATGTTGTGTTTTTCTGTATGGCTCAATTAATGACTATTTCTACTCTTTAATATTATTAATTGAAGTTATATCTAAATACAGACAGAAGGAATACATGTTTATTATTTATTAATTATATTACTAAATATGTAACCTGCTTGACAATTGTAATTGTTTAAAGCAAAAAAATTAATTCACTGTTTTAGTAATGTGGCTCAAAGATTACTAATTTATCATTATTATAATTTATTGCACTGAGAAATGAGTACTCTGCTTATAAGTGCCTTATAATAGCCTTTATAACATATAGAATTAATAACAAGTAGGCCTACTTTTACTTTTGATAAGGCATTTTGCTGATACTATTGGATAAGTAACACATTTAATTCAGTAGTATTACTGCTACTTCAGTAAAGCATCTCAGTGCCTCAACGTGTTTGTGGTTTTATTTTGTAGGCAGGCGACCGGAAGTGTTGATTCTAGCTTGACGTTTCGGAGCCGAGCACACAATACAGCTGCTGACCTTCTCTCGCTGGCTGCCTCTCCTCAAGCAGAGGACGTTTTTTTTTAATCATTTTTTTTTACCACATTTCATTCCACACGGCGACTCGGAAGGAGCCCACCCGGAGCTGCTTGTCTCACAGAAAGTTGTCATGACCAGCATCCAGCCCCAGAGCTGAGCAGCCCTCGCCTGGAAGAGGAGAAGATGCCTCATGGACCGCTCCATCGCCGCCAGTGCGCCACTGCTGGGCATCCCGCACACCGAATAACGGAGAAATGCCGAGGTTCAGCGTCAGGTGGCTGGCCGCGCTGCTGCTGATCGTGGTGGTCGGCGGCGCCTTCTTCTTCTGCGAGTATCTCATCTACTTCCCCACCATCCTCAAGTGCGCCTGGCCCAAGATCGGCCATGCACGCGGCGGCGGAGAGGGCATCGACGGCCGCCCCGTGGACCCCGCGGTCCGCGCCATGGTGCTGTCGGACACTCACCTCCTGGGAGCCGTCGGGGGACACTGGTTCGACAAGCTGAGGAGGTAAACCATTGCAATCACACCACTACCCCCGCATCCATCCATCCATCCGTCCATCCGACCGTGCACAGGGCTCAAGTGATTTGTCAACAGCAGCATCGCTGCTGACCGACTTGTTGTGTCCAAACGCGCAGGGAATGGCAGATGGAGCGAGCGTTCCAGACGGCGCTGTGGCTGCTCAGGCCCGAGGTGGTCTTTATTCTCGGGGACATCTTCGACGAAGGCAAGTGGAGCTCGCAGCAGGTAAAGCTCTGTTTTTGTTTATTTGTTTCCTCCTTCCACTCGCTTTGTCTGCACACTGATGATGAAGGTGAGGATGATGATGCTTGTGAGACAACAGTGTGGCGGCTGCGGAGCGCGGAGCTCTCCCTCTCTCTCTATCTCCCTCTGTGTCTCCCTCTCTCTTTCTGTGTCTCTCTGTCTCTGTGTCTGTCTCTGTGTCTGTCTCTCGCTCTCTCCCTCCTCCTCTCTCTCTCTCTCTTTTCCTATCTCCCTCTCTACCTCTCTCTCTATGTTTCTCTTTCTCTCTCCCCCTCTCTCTGTATCTCTCTTTCCCCCTCTCTCCCCCCCCCCCTCTCCCCCCTCTCTCTCCCCCCCTCTCTCTCCCCCTCTCTCTCTCCCCCCCTCTCTCTTTCCCTCTCTCTACCTCTCCCCCCTCCCTCTCTCTCTCTCTCTCTCTCTCTCCCTCTCTCCCTCTCTCTCCCCCCCTCTCTCTCTCCCCCTCTCTCTCTCCCCCCCTCTCTCTTTCCCTCTCTCTCCCCCTCTCTTTCTCTCCCTCCCCCTCTCTCCCCTCTCCCTCTCTCCCTCTCTCCCCTCTCCCCCCCCCCCCCCCCCCTCTCTCTCCCTTGCTCCGACCAGCAGCAGCATCTCATGGTGGCATCAGGCCCAGGAGGATGCAGGGTTTCCGGGGTTAGGAAGCAGCAGCGGTCTCTCTCTCTCTCAGCCTCCATGGTGCTGCCTCCGTTTGGGAAAATCCTCTGGGAATTCTGTCACATCTATTGCGTGATTGTCAGAAGGGATCCATCAAGTTAGGAAGACGGAGGAAGTGTTACGCAAGCGCACCCCAGACATGAGGGGGAAACAGCCTGAGCACACGCTTCTGAAAGTAATAAGTAATAAGGAATGGTTATCAGTTTTTAAATATAAAACTAATCAGATAGTTTACCTCTCTTAAAAAGGTTTTACAAATTAAAAAAAAAGCATTATATCAACTGGTTTTATTTTCTAAGTGGATTACAAAATTCAAATTTATCATTCTTTTTTGGTTACATCATTTGACATTTTCTGTTAAAAAAAAAACACAAAATCTTTATTTTGTAAAAAAAAAAAAAAAACTTTACAAAATGAAAAACACATGCAATCTTCTAGTTTTATATTATATATAAGGATGCCAGATATTTGTCCTCTTTTTTGTGTTTGCACTGCAAAACTATGACATACCAATCAATAATTAACTGTGTCTAACAGAATAAATCCATGTGTAGATTTTGTCTTTCTTTTTTGATTACACCATTTGACATGTTGTGTCAAAAATCATACACACTTAGATTTGTTGTGAAAAAAGTGATACGAAGGTACTTTTAAAATTGAAAGAAACCAACATGAACACAAAATGTACATTCCGAGAGACCTGGTGAATGTGTTTTAAAACTGTGAAAAGTTTCGGACTTTCTCCTCTTGTCCAACATGATTTGTCACTGATCCATAAAACAAAAAAAGGAGCTGAACCTCAAATTTTAAAACTTCAAACCATCAACTAGTTTTTTTCTTCTCTCAGTTGATTCATTGATTGTAAACAATTGTCGGCTGCTAATTGGTAACTGTGGCAGGCGTTCTCTGGGAAGATTCAAAGCTTTTAATTAGATTCAAAGCTTTTAATTAGAAGGAAGATGAATAGCACTACATTCACTACTTTCATCAAAATAAATAGTTTGATGTTTTAAAAAAAAATAGCAGAATAATGGGAACAAATAACCCATAATTTCTTCAAACTTTGTAATATTATGTGTTTTGTCTGATCTACAGTTCAAAACCAAATATATTTCAATTATATATTTTATAAAACATATTAAAAAATAAGCATTTTTTCATTTTTTATGTGAAATTACTGAGATGATTCAGTTATAAAAAATAATTACCTATACTTTTTTTTCTTTCTGTTGAATAAGTGATCGAAAACGACAAATACATTCACTTTGCATCGATATAAAAAAGAAAAAAATGAACGACTGATTCAAAGACAGCTTGTATTCTGTCGATCTACCAATTGTTTGGGCGCTAATTGAAAGCAGCAACTGGGGAGCCATCGGGAGACACATTAGTACGGACAACACCACAGCTCTCGTGTAATTAATGGTCTCCAGTGTGCAGCTTTGGCCCCAGCAAGTGCAAAATTGAATCTGGAGTCTGAATCAAAGCAGCCTGTCTGAGTCCCCCACGGGGGCTGTGGCGTGATCCCATTAACTCACACGGGCCTCCCAGGGGAGTTTTCCTTATTAAGGAGCTGATACAGAAACCTCAGCTGAGTGCGTTTGTGTCGTTCCCTCGGCAGCACTGGGAGGACGACGTGCGCCGCTTCCACAGGATGTTCAGGCACTCCGCCGACACGGAGCTCGTCGTGCTGGTCGGAAATCATGACATCGGGTTCCATTACGAGTAAGGACACACTTTATTGTTTCACTGCCTCATTTATTAACCTCTGATCTTCCCTGCCAGGGTGATCGGTGCTCTGATTTAATAGGCTGAGTAGGATTCAAAGAGTGTGAATTCACAATTCATCACAAGCAGACCTTATAATACCTCCCCATGGTGTCTTTTTCTAGTGCTATGAATGATTCACTGTCCTACTTATAAAAAGAGCTGGTAACAACAGACGTCATTTCTCTGCAAGGCTGCATTTTACTGAGCGGGGCTGAATTCACCAGTTCTGTATTATCACAACAAATGTGAGGCTCCAAAAAGATGATTACATGCAAGAATATTACAAAATGGCCAAAATGAAATGATCCTAAATCTATCATCTGCGTATCTCAAACCTGATGAAATACTGGTAGAAATCACTGTTACACTGGCATGACATGTTCCCTTCAGTCACATAAACCATAAATATGGACACTATAGTTCCCTTCAGGTCAATCCCAGGAGCATCAACTGTGCTGCTTGGGTTAAAACTGATAATTTACAGTAACTAATTGGCTGCAATTATCCAGAAAGTTACTCTAAGTACTGCATTTTTTAAAATTAGAAGTAACATACTACTGTTAACAGTATTGTGTCTTTACTGCTGTATAAATAATACTGGGACTTCAGTTGTATTTACAGGATTGGGTTATTAACTGTATTATAATAAGCAACTCCTTGACAACTGTCATTACCTACCTACCTAATTCAAATATACAGCAATTTACTGTAATAAACTTTATAGTACCATTACTGTGTTTAAGACAGTGAATAACTGCAGATTTCAAAGCAAAGTTTCAAAGTATAAGTTCAAAACTACAGTTCCCAGCTAATTATCTATCTATACTATATATCTATACTATCTAATTATTTTTACTGGACTTTTAAAGTTTTTCATTTCACATTGTGTTGGCAAAACAAAAATATAAAAATCAAATCAATTTAGGACAAAGTCACAGTAAGTCCAAGTCATCAAGTTCTGTTCACCAAATGTATTGTCAGTTAAATTACAAATGAGCTGGAGTCTTCACCCTGAAAAACAATCAGCAGCTGTAACCAGTTCCTCCAGTCCTCATGTTACAGAGTCATTGGGCAAAATGCTTATCTCAAACTGCTGTGAATGTGTGTGAATGATTAGATCACATCCTGATGAGGGATTGGCACCTTGTATACGTCGGGGTATGAATGTGTGTGAATGAGTGAAATGGGCAGAGTCACAAGAGTAGAAAAGCACCATTGAAAATGCAATTCAATTTACCATACAACTGTAGGGACCATCCTACCTGAACCTGTCACCAGCGATGCTGTTGTTGACCTGTCATGCTTCAACATGGATATGTCATACACGAGCCAATAATGAACCATGCATGAAACACCTTGTGTCTTACATCAACATCTATAATTATGAACATCTACACCCCTCAGACATTTTATTAGGTAAACCTTCTAGGACCGGTCTGGTAGCTCATCCCCCTCAAGGACATGTTGTGAGTTCAGACCTGCTCTTCTTCATACCTCGCATGTATTTGACTTTTTTGTTGTCTTTCTATCAGCTCGAACCAGTCAGGCCATTCTCCTCTGATCTCTCTCATCAACAAGGCATTTTCGCCCACAGAACTGCAGCTTACTGGATATTTTCCCCTTTTTCAGACGATTCTATGTAAACCCTAGACATGGTTGTTTGTGAAAATCCCAGTAGATCAGCAGTTTCTCAAATACTCTAGTAAACAACAACATGCCATGTTTAAAGTCACTTTAATCACATTTTTTCTTCCCCTTTCTGATACTTGGTTTGAACTGCAGCAGCTTGTCCTGACCATGTCTATATGCCTAAATGCATTGAGCTGCTACCATGTGTGATTGGCTGATTAGAAATTTGCATTATCAAACAGTTAGACAGATCTACTATATGAAGTGGAGGATGGGTGTATAGTGTCATACATGAATATCTATAATATCATATATGATGTGTCGAACATGAACCACTGTCATGTCATATATGAACATCTACAGTATCATACATTTATAGTGTCATATATGAACATCTATTGTGTCATACATAAAAAGCTATAATGCCATATATATAAGCATCTATAGTGTCATACATACACATCTATAGTGTCATGCATGCACATCTATAGTGTCATACATGAACATCTATAGTGTCATACATGCACATCTATAGTGTCATGCATGCACATCTATAGTGTCATACATGCACATCTATAGTGTCATACATGAACATCTATAGTGTCATACATGAACATCTATAGTGTCATACATGCACATCTATAGTGTCATACATGAACATCTATAGTGTCATACATGCACATCTATAGTGTCATGCATGAACATCTATAGTGTCATACATGCACATCTATAGTGTCATACATGCACATCTATAGTGTCATACATGAACATCTATAGTGTCATACATGAACATCTATAGTGTCATACATGCACATCTATAGTGTCATACATGAACATCTATAGTGTCATACATGCACATCTATAGTGTCATGCATGAACATCTATAGTGTCATACATGAACATCTATAGTGTCATACATGCACATCTATAGTGTCATGCATGAACATCTATAGTGTCATACATGAACATCTATAGTGTCATGCATGAACATCTATAGTGTCATACATGAACATCTATAGTGTCATACATGAACATCTATAGTGTCATGCATGAACATCTATAGTGTCATACATGCACATTTATAGTGTCATACATGAACATCTATAGTGTCATACATGAACATCTATAGTGTCATGCATGAACATCTATAGTGTCATACATGAACATCTATAGTGTCATACATGCACATTTATAGTGTCATACATGAACATCTATAGTGTCATACATGAACCAGCCTTGTGTAATATATGAACAACTACAGTGACATACCATCAGTCCCTCCTGCTCACAAAATATATTGCAAAACTGCATATATAAAAAGCATCTATAGTGTCATACATGAAATTCAGCTGACAATATAATTAAAGAGAACGCAAAACAATGCATACATGACACACAATAAGTATAAAAGAGTGAAGGAGGACAGCCCAGACATTAATGCCAGTTTTTAGAAGTTTTCTACCCCATTAAATCAGCCATTCTCAGCCAGTGCCACAGAGTGTCATTTAATGGGCCGCGGAGAGAGCGGGATGGCCAGATGATTCGATTTTAGTAATTCACAAAGCTATTTATTTTTATCTGAATGTGCTCAAAAATTCACAGCCTAAATAAAAAATGTTAAATTAAGTGCATAATTTCAATGACTACAGAAAAATGTGCTTTGCCACTAGAATTGATGTTTTTTTTTAACTGAAATGTGATCTTAGAGACGATCCTTGGCTGATCAAGGCTCCAAAGCTTTTATCAGAAGTTATTGAGGAAAATGATCCTGAGCAGACATCTGTGCTGGAATCCTGAAAATTGCTAAAATCATTCATGCTCCAAATACAGTTAAACATACAGTAAATCGTGCTTTTGGAAACCAAGAGTGGTCAGTCTGTGTAGGGCTTTATAAGTGATTAAAAGAATTGTAAAATCAATTATGCCATTGCTAACCAATGTAGCGTGTCCAACACTGGTGGAATGTGTGAACTATGTCTTGCTTATTTTAAAGTCTAGAAGATGCTTTTTTAGACCAACTGGAGATGAGACAGAGAAGAGCAACTCTAGATAGTGAACAAGCTGCATTACAGAGACAATAGCATAAATGATTTGGTTTTAGGCATTTAAAGGATACGATAGTTTTGATTTTGGAAATTTGTTGAAAGAAAACTTTCTTTACATGGATTTTGTATGCATGAAGAACCAATACAATGCTGTATTTTTTCATGATTTCTCTCATAATTCCTTTTTCTATCATCGGGGGTTAAGCCAGGAGAAGTTTAATCACATACAGTCTTTAATGGCAGTTAGGCAGCCTTACAAGGTAGAAGCAGCTGTGTATCATCTGCATAATAATGATATGAAATAGATTTAAAGTGACTAACTGAAAAACCAAGAATATTAGTGTATACGGGAGAAAAGAATAGGACCTAGGATTGATCCCTGAGGAACACCACAGGGTAACCAAACAGATGGGGACACTTATTCATCAATAGCCACAGAAAGAGTGTTCAACAGTGCCAAAGGATTCTTAGGTCAAGCAGCAACAGAACTGAATACGCCCCAGCATGAGCGCACACATAAGGATGCCATTTAAAACCATAAGAAGAGGCGTTTCAGTGCTGTGCCTCAGACAAGAACCAGACTAGAACTCATCAAAGATATCATTGTTGTCCAGAATATGTGCTGAGAGTTACTGGGAGAGGCAGCTGCAACAGTAATTCATTCAATATGACTCCCCGATGACACCACAAGCAGAAGAATTGTTGAGTGAGGACATTGAATGCCAAAAGGCAAGCCCATACTTCACAGCTGGACGAGTCGATCGACATTAGCAATGGTGCTTTATTGTTGTAAGACACTGCAGGGACAGTAATCATCACTATTTTGTGAAGAGTTTCCCAAAAGAACAATGGCAAATGCTGTTATGTACCTTGATGACTACTTCACAGAAATAAAAAAAAAAGGCTTGATTGGAAAGACTGTTGGCTACAGGTGTTTGCACAGATGGCGTCGCATCAGTGACAGAAATCCATGATGATGTTGTCACGCAGATCCAACAGAGGGCGCCATATGCCAGGAGGATGCAGTGTTTTCTAGCTAGAGGGGAGTCTAGCAAAACAGCAGCTGTCACCTGAACGGCATGAAGTTAGATCTGTTAACTACATTATGAAAGATGCTCTCAACTCAAGGTGTTTTGCAGCCCTTTGTGAATGGCAATGTAGATATTTTGCAGCTCTTGTGCCACAGTGAAGTAGAATAGCTTTCAAGAGGACCTGTGCATTTTCAGAAGTGCGAAAAAGAAGTGCAAACACTTCTGAGAGAGCACTCGCTGAGTGTCTCACTAATGGTATCTTTTATACAGAACTGGCTTACTTATCAGATATATGTGACCAGTTAAATTCACTCAATATATCAATGCAAGGCAGACACAGCGCAGTGTTTCATTGGCTTCAGAAAATATGTATTCTTTGGAACAGAGGAGTCAAGGAGAGATGGTTTAACACGTTTTCACATCTCTTCATGTCAACATATCCGGTACTATAACGGCTATAACTCAGCATGTGCCTGGATTGTCATGAAAGTTTGCAGACTACTTGGAAAGCTTTTTCTTTGTGGATCCTGCTTATAAAGACGTGGCTCTCTCCGCCATGATGGAGACTGAACTGATGGAAGTATCAGCAGGCGGCAGCCGGAGGCTTCAGATCACACAGAGTTGACCGTGCTTCATTCTGGATACAGGCTTCCAGTCATTATCCCTCTGTGTCAAATGGGCTATCAAATTTCTGTTCTCTTTCTCTACCACAAATTTATGTGAATCAGGATTTTCCATTATAACTTTTTCACAAAGTCAACGCAAACGAGAATCTGAAAGCAACTATGAATGCTTCGCTGTGTGTCAGTCTTTCAGCTATACCACTATGACTTGATCTCATTATTTCCAAGAAGGCCGAGTGTCTCACTGAGGGTGAGCAGAATATTTATTGAGGTCATTAAAGCTGATTGTGGCACAGCACATTTTTATCTTCCTTTTTTTTATCATGTTTTTTTTTCATTCTCATTTATTTGAGAAGCCAGCCCTCAGAAATTGTTTCCCAAAAGTTTGTTGGCCTCAACATAGAGAAGGATGTCTATGTTACAAAGTTTTTGGAAAATTCAACTCACAACTACTCATGACATGTTGCATATTTCTTCTAGCTGTGAACATGTAAAGTTGGTATATGCATCTGTGAAAATCAGGTATAATATCTAATGCGTAGTCCGTAGTTCTGCCTACTGCTATTGCTCTGCCTGCCAGTTACGTGCAAGCTAGCAAGAACACACAGATACAAATAATAGATGAGTACTGGGGAGTGTTTGTTCACATTTAGCATGATGCTAAACTAATAACAACAGTCAATTAGATTCCTTTATGGCTTCCCTTTTTTCTACTTGCATAGCAAAACAAACTGCTGTTGCCATTGCTGGAATTGCTATTTTTTCACAATGAGCTTCTTCCATTATGGTCCCTCTGTAATCAAACGTCTGTAGAGCTGTGATGTGCACACAGGGTTGTTTACAGCATAGATATATATAGACCATAATTTACAGATTTACAGAGCCATAGGGAGATGCAGAAGTCTGTTGATCTGTCACACCACTTTAATTACAAAACACTGAAGGCTTATCATGAATCTTTATATAATTTCACTAACTAAAGTAAACGCCTACTATGGAAAATTGTGATGTTTATGTTCTCAGATTGAACTAAAGAGGTAAAAGATATCCCATATTATACAGAAGAAAAACAATGATGATGTCTTAAACATAATTTAATAGGAGGTTAAGAAACCACTGATGTAGGAGATAAATTTGAATTGGCTTTTTTGTATAATATGTGCTTCTACAGTCCTGACTCCAACCCTGAATGCAGAAAATATGCAATACAAAGCAGTCCTACACAGCACTCCTGTAGGGAGCATATACTACACATATTTGTGTGCATATTGCATAGATGCAGCATTCATTGTGTCCACCCTGTTTCTTTTTGTTGTAAACTCTTGTTGCTGGGGAAGAAACAGCTAAGTCACCGAGCATCTACGCAGTTTTTTTATACTGCCTGTGGTTCAGAGACTCATATGTGCTTTGGTAGTCCTCCTGCAGCAGAGAGTGAATGGCACAGCTTCTTATGTAACAGTGTGTGACAGACGTGACAGACTGTGCAGCAGTTTTTTTGGGGCAGCCTGACGAGCGGCGGTGTCTCCCTACAGGATGGACTGGTTCAAGCTGCAGCGCTTTGAGAAGGTCTTTAACGCTTCCTCCACAAGGATCGTCACCAAAAATGGAGTCAAGTGAGTGACAGGGGGGATGCAACATGATGTGGAACAAACATGTGACTCAGCAAGCTGGGAGGTCACAGGTTTAATCCTCTGAGTCAGGCTGCACGTCTTGTGTTTTTATGCTTAAGCAAAAAAAAAACAAAAAAAAACAGGACAACAAACAGATCCATAAATGTGCTCGGAAGTATTCGTTAGTCCAGTTTAGACAAACATTACTGAAATGATAGAAAGTCACATGAAAAATAAGTTAATAAGTAAACCAAAACATGAACAAATAGAAACAGAAACATCTGAGTTTAATTGATTAAGAAACCATATATATATATATATATATATATATATATATATATATATATATATATATATAGCCTGGTGCCATAGCAACTGACAAAAAAACATACATTTGCAAATATGACAGATGAAGGACCACAGATCAACACATGAGTGATAATACACCTACTAATATTAAAGCAAACAAGAATTAAAATAATAGACAAATCAACAGATGATGTATAATAACATAAGAATATATATTTATATGTTTATATGTTTAAGCTTGTGTTGCAGTTTTACCATTTCTTTTTATGGAACATGAATTGATAAAGTCACATAAAGATTTGAAAGACAAACAATTCCTGTTCATCCAACATCACTTATTACAATATGTAGAAACCATATATTAAACTCCAACAAAATCACACATTTACAACTATTGAAGTCCTGATAAAGTCCTGATGGAGGTCTGTAAATACAGGATTTTAAGTGCTATAACCACATTCTGTTGTATCATCCAGAATAAAAAGGGTATAATATTCCGCTCTTTCTCCTGTGTTTCTGCAGCTTCCTGCTGGTGAACAGCGTGGCCCTGCACGGTGATGGCTGCCCCATCTGCCAGTCTGTAGAAAAGGAGCTGATCAAACTCTCCAGAGACCTCAACTGCTCCCTGCAGGTGGGACTGAGTTTCTGGAAGCCACAGACCCTCGCACCGTCACCACCTCAAACACACTGCGCTGCCGTTGCAAAGATTCGAGTCAAGTAACATAGAAGCAAAAATAAAGATAAGAACTGCACCAAGCTTCAAGTGGTGTTAAATCCAAAGCTCAGTCGTACCTGGAGCAGGTGTTCTGTCCTATTTACACATGCAGCGTTTGGGAAAAAAGCATTAAAAGCAGCTGTTGATTGCTTTTCTTTCATTTTTCCCACAGCAGAAGACCAAGAGGGATATGAAATACATGTTGAGCTTGTAACCAAGTAGGCCTATAATTTCTCCATGCCTCTGCGTTCTTCTCTGCAGAACTCACAGTCCGTGCTGACTGACAGCTGTGAAGGCTCTCAGACCTTTCCTCCCACTCCCCCCATCATGCTACAGGTAAGCTGCATGTGTGATTGCTTCTCTGTCTGCAGAACCGAAGCTGACGAGGCTTCGTTTAGTCGTAATACAGGACACGTGCTGTCATCAGTCCTCCTCTCTGGCCTTTAAGCAAAAATAGAGAAAACAATACTCAGTCGTCATTTGAATAAGGTTATAATTAAGGTAAATAAAGTGGCATCCCACTTAACAGTATAGAGAAAAGAGATGATTATCATGTACTGTACTGTGTGTTTAAACAGACTTATCAATGGCTGTTTAAAACATCTATTTATTCATTTTAGCCATTTATCAAGTCAAGTTGTTATAGATAAATCAAATATGATGGTTCGCATTTCTTAGATATTAAGATGTGCAGATTTGAGCCCAGGATTTGTACAAGATTTCACAACATTTGTCATTATTTACTGATATTTAATGAACTTAACCGGAACTGATTTATTGAAAAATAAAACATTGAATGAACTGAATAAGAACTTTGCCACTGAAGCCAAACTCATGCTGTCCAACTACACAGTGTTGAAACCCTCCACACTTATTTTTTTTTAATCTAGTGGAGAGCCTGGAGTTTCCCAAAATATCAAAAATGTCAGTTTTAATTTCTGGCAAACATGTATAAAACGATGCACAATATATTTGAATATTTTCATCTGACGGAACGGTGCAGCCGTAAATACCGTGGAGCTGTGGATTAGGAGGTTTCACTCTGTAAATATCATAAAGTTCCAAAAAAAAAAAAAAAAAAATCTCATGGAAACAAAGACTGTCAGACGGGGTGGAATAAAAATGGCAACTGGAAGGGAAAAGAACATTCTGGCCCCTCAAAGTGACGCAAAACTTCAAATGTCAGAACATTGTGGAAAAAATACCTGCTAAGAGGAGCTCTGAGGACAATCAGTCTATCTACCCGAATGTAATAAAATTATAATACAAAACAGAAATAGAACCAAAATGTTTGTGTTATCATTAATAAATTATTATTATTTGGTTTTCATCCATGCTCCTCTATCTACTCCTTCTGTGGTATTTAAACTATGATTTGGGAAATGAAACAGATGTTTCTCCGCTGCTGTGGAGGTGACGCGCTGTTTTGTTGCTCTCCAGCACTATCCTCTGTACAGAGTGAGCGACGCCGGCTGCACGGGACAGGACGCGGCGCCGCCTGAGGAGCGACACCTGCTGTTCAGAGAGAAGTACGACGTGCTGTCCAAGGAGGCCTCGCAGAGGGTGAGCACCAGCAGCTGTGCAGCCTGATCACGGCCTGCTGCTTCCTCTCGCTCCTTCTCTTCCTTCTCCGTCTTCCTACGTCTTTCTACCGAGCGCACACGTCTTTTTCTGACACGCTTTCATCCAGCATCCGATGCTCCCTTTTTGCCTGGGAACGCGCGGGTGATGAAAGCGTTGGTGTAAGCGTGCAGCAACCGCGTCTCTGAAGGCGCTGATGTGGGTTGCTCTCTCTCTCTCTCTCTCTCTCTCTCTCTCTCCCCACAGCTGCTGCAGTGGTTTAAGCCCCGCCTCATCCTGAGCGGCCACACCCACAGCGGATGCGAGGTTCTCCATGACAACAAGTACCCAGAAGTCAGCGTGCCGTCCTTCAGCTGGAGGAACCGGAACAACCCCAGCTTCATCCTGGTGAGCGTCTCAGTCTGGATCTGTTCAACTTTGACTGTGCTGATTTTTTGTTGGAGATAATCTGCTGTCTACGTGATATGATGGAAAACAGCACATCCTTTACTCTTTTGGTAATTAGTTTGGTAAAACTCTTTTTTTAATAGTTAAATTTAGGTTTGGATGAATAGAAGAACCCCAAAAGAGTTCACGTTTTAATAAATATCAGAAAAAAAAACTAAATGTTTAGGAAATGTTTCAAAAACTGAGCTGCATCACATTTTGCATATTTCATCATTAATTCATTCATCTTAATGGTTCAAAAATATGTTTTTTAAATTGATCTATTTTCTTTTTCTCTCAGTGGAAACATAATCACATATAAAGTGAAACACATTTTGGGAACATTTTTCACTTTTTATTGTCTGTAATTTCAGGTTTATTCTCATGATCTTTTACCTTGAGAAAAAAGATAAGCTCATCTGCTGTTATTGCTCTGTCGTGTCATTACTAGTCTCAGGTTAAATACAAGGCACGAATACAATTTCATCATATGGAAACAGGAAGTCATTTGAAATATATTGTAGTTCATCCTTTAGAGAAAGAAAAAGGGGAATCATTTATTTTCTGTATAATTATTACATAAATATATTTTTAAACACAAGTACAGCCAATCACAATTAAATTTGACTTAAATGTGTATGTTCATAAGCAAGGCTTTAGTTCATATTAAAGATTTAATGTTTAACATTTCTTAGACTTTATACATTTAACTATTTGTATGTGTATATATATATATATTCAAATTAATTCCACTCATGAAGTAACACAATGACTGAATGTAGGACCAGGACGGCCATTATCTGAAATAAATGGTACTTTATTTGTTTAAAATATTTATTTAATATTCTAAATATAGTTTTAAGAAGCATTCATCAGGTGTTTATTTTGGCTTCTTGTCATTTAAAATTCTAATTGCATTGTTTTTTTCTTTATGACAAATCATGATGTGGTGTGATTTTTTGGACAGAAAAGGGTCAAATGGTGTAACTGAGAAGGAATGATAAATTCTTTGAATTCTATAAAAAAATATTGAAATTCTTCTTCTTATCTGGTATCAAGTGTTCTAGGGTTAAACCATATGACAGTTTTGGCATTGTCCCATAGGCATTTACTGGCATATTCAATCATGTGAGTGATTTATTGAGTTATTAATCAGATGTAGAGCAGTCGTCCAGCAGTTGGAGGATTGGTGGTTCGATTCCTTGTCCTCTGGGTTCCATGTCGTTCCCTTGGCCAAGATGCGTCACCCTGAACTCCCGCCTCTGATGCCATGTGCCATCTTTGCATGAATGATTCGTTTCCTGATGTGTGGGCAGGACTGTATAGTCAGTCATCAACGTGTGAACTGGCCTAAGCTCCTGAGTTTGCTCTCCCCTCTGAACCGTCTCCTTCTCTGCTCCCCAGGCGTCGGTGTCTGCGGGCAGCTACGCTCTGTCCAAGTGTTTCCTGCCCGAGGAGAGCACGGTGATCAGCGTGTACTGCTCGGCCGGCGCCGGCCTGCTGCTGCTGTTCCTGGCCCACTGTCTGTGGGTGAAAGGCCTGCTGCAGTGCCTCAGCCTCTGTCTGCTGGGCAAGCACAAGTCCCTGTGAACTGCGTTACCCAGCATACACCACTACTCGGAACCAACCGAGGTTGACACACGCTCTACTTGAAAGGATCCTCAAATGTGAGCTTGTTTCATGCCAGACACGGATACGTTTGAATCGTCTTTAAAGGACTCCGTTTTATCCCTTCTTATATTTATGACGACAGTGTTCATGTGTGGAAGCAGATTTGTGCCAAATCATCCATGTTTTACCTTCCCCCGGGCGGAGCGTCAGGAAGTATCTGGAAGTTCTTGAGCCATCGGCCGACGTATTTTGTCCGTGTGAGAAACTTCCCACAGCTGTAGCATCGAGTGAGACAGTTCCAACAAAGTGTAAATATTAATATGCAGTGGGTGGAGTCAGACGTACGTACACCGATCATCTCAATCTGTTTAATTCTGTTGTCAAAGTTCAGATAATCCAGGTTTTCTCCTTGTTTTTATGATGCATATCTGAATATATTTATTGCTGACTTTCTGTGCCAAATGTTCGTGAGGGTTTTTGCCAAATTGTTGATGCGTTCCTGACCGATCTGTATATAATAAATCAGAATCTCAAGGCCTGTTGTAGAGTTGTCTCATGTGTACTGGGGGTTGATGTGCACGGAGAGAAATGTATGTTTGCACATGCAACATCATATTAAATATCAGGGTAAGAACAAAATGCTTAGAAAATCTTCTACAAACTGAGCTGCATCACACATATTTAACATTTGACCCATCGCAAAAATCAAAGTTTTAACTTATTTATTGGTATTTTCCCTTAGTGGAAACATGTAAAGTGTAACTATATAGTCTAGTTCAACTGTTTAGACATTTTTAGTGTGTTATTGTGTGTTTAATTGGCAATATTGGATTTTTGAATTAGTTTTTTTGCATTGATAGAAAGAACAAGCTTAGTCAAGAAAAGAGCTGCAACTAGTGCAAACTTCAAATATCAATTAATATTTTAGTATTTTCGATAAGAGTCTAATCTAGAAAGATTTTTTGTGGGTGAAATTGATTAATTTCTAGTATTAATCCTTAATACAATCAGATATAAAACCAAGGAAAGCAGCTAATCTTCAGATAGAAATAAAAGAACAATTTTCATCTTTAATAATAATTTATGACTTACCTAATTGAATATCAGAATTATCCGTCGCTAGACCACTAAACTTATTGCTGTAGCTCAGGATTAACAGAAAAAAAAATCATGTCTGTCCAGAGAATTTAAAACATCACAGCACATATCAACATTGTGCTATTAAGTTCTAAACTTTGCTTATGTTAAAGATTCAAGCGAAATTGTGAAAAGTTATTATTTTGCATTATTTAAGTCAAACGAACCCTCATTGTTTTAAGGAATAATCCCTGCATCTCTTAGACATATTCTCTAACGTATTACCAGATCTTACTTTGTATAAAATCTAACTTTTGTCTAAAATGTGTTTATTTAAGGGCCTGCACTCGTACAGAACACAGAGGTGACTTCACTTATTCTGGCTGATTCGTTTCCTCAGGACTGTGTTCCACATGGAAATGGAATGTTCTACACAGCGTTATGCAGACATAATTATACTTCTAATGCTGCAACATTTATTCTGATTATCAAATAATCCTTTTAGTAACTTTTAAGCAAAACTGTTCTAGTTTCAGCTTCTAAATTGATTTAATTCTAAATTATTGAGTTGTTGACTGATGGTGAGACCCAATCAGACTTTGGCCTTTATGAAGCTATAACTATAATGACCTTTAGTTACAATATAAAGAAAAAATGATAATAATCTGTATGAATTGATCAATGAAAATAGACCTGAAGCCTGACACACTTCTTAGAAATGAGCTGCAAATTATATAAATAGCTTAAGTTAAAAAAGTTATATTATAACTTTTGACTGTCATACTTCAAAAGCAGAGGTAACGAGATGTCTTTACAAAAAAAAAATCCACAATTGCATCATTTAAAGTGTTTCATCACACCCAAAACCTGCATAGAATACACTTTTCACAGCAGCCATATTGACAGGAAGTAGTAGGTCAACAAGAGGTGTTACCAGTGATAATGATTCAGGTTCTGTTCCATTCAGTGGACCTGAGACTTTCCAAAATTCACAATCACAGCATGGAACATTCATTTAATTATTATCATGGGTAACACCCGTGTTCTCCTACTCTTTCATATCAATGGGACACAGCTGATTATTGTATAGAAGTGTCCAGTGGCCTCGCTGGAACAGAGCAGACGGGTCTTTGTTTCTCCTGCTACGCCATGTTGAATTGTGTGAGAAAGTACACGTTACACTAAAGCGATCTACACACCACCCTCACTGCTGGAAAAATGTACTCACACCTTTTACACATGTAAAACATTATTATACAAATCCTCCATACAAGTTAAAGTCCTGCAATTAAAAATGCATCAAAAAGAACTTGGCACCAAAATGTCCGCTATCATCGATATATTATATATGCAGTACAATTTATGGGAATAAAATGTTTATTGTTGCTGGTTGTTTTTAATAATAATGTTAAATTTATTACGTAACTAAAATATATGTTAAATTGATTCAGATATAGGTCATTTAACAATGTTATCATATATAATTATACACCATCCTAGTCATCCAATTGCCTTTTGGGGTCAATTAATTCAATAACTGTTAAAACCGCATTAAAAATGAACGCATTTTCCTAGTTTCATTCCTGTGTTGCTATTCTTAATAAATCATTTGGTTTGTGACAAGTATATGTCAAACTATTGTACTGCTGTAATATAAACGCTTGCTCCAATCGAATATGAGGGTTTGATTTAAATTCACCTCGGAACTGTTGATACCTCAAATGATGTTTCACTGGTACATTTTCAATTGGTGAGGCAACCCGTCTAAAACATGCCGCTGCCAAAAGCTTGTGGTTTCATCTTAAAAATGTGTTGTTGCTAATGAATCAGTGTCTGGAGAGTAAGCAGTGACTACAGCTGTCAAACATAGTGGATAAAAAAAAGTGAAATATTTCCCTCTGACATTAAACGGAGAAGCATGAAATGGAAACACCTCTTCCCTTTAAAACAGCCGCAAACGTTGAAACAAATCCGGACACAACTGGACACCAAGATGGAAATAAAAGCAAAGTCCTCTAATGTGCCTCTTTATTTAAAGAAAATAAAAATGTCATTTAATCATCCTCCCAGGCCAAACAAGGTTTTTGCACCTCCAGTCAGTTCACTCTCTTTTGGGGATTAGACGTGTACTGTAGCAGAAGAAAAGGCTGATGCTGTTTGTACAAGGAGAAGAGCTTGTCTTGTTGGGTGCTGCTCACACATTCATAGTGCCTGTGCCATTGGGTATGGCTCCAAAGGACCAAAGAATTACTAATATTGCACGCTCTCATTTATTCATCTCCATTCTAAACATGCTTTCCTATGTGTGTATGTATACATATTTACCGTATACATACATAGGTATGTACACCTAGGCACACACATAATTAAACATGTATAATTGTACATATATATTTATATAGACCTATAAATTTACATGTACATACATTTATAAAATTTTACACACAACGCACACTCGCCCTCACGCACGCACGCACACACAATGCGTCTGTGAGTCTATGTTTGTCTTATGTACACATGCGCACAGGCACGCACATCGGTACAGGTCTCAGACACACTTCATATCGAAAAAACGTTGGTTCCTATTAAAACAACACCAGGTTGCAATTTGGACACTTTCAATGGATTTCCAATGTTTTTGTTTAAAGCTGTGAAATTCAAATGAAAAAAAAAAAAAAAAAAAAAAAAAAAAGGAGAAAAAAAAAAAAAGGAGGAAAAAGACCCCCACCCCCCCAGAAAAAAAAAAAAGGCATGGCGCTGCAACATCTGGTCTTCACTGCAGGTAAGTGGTTAATTTGCATAATGTATACAGGTTTTTAGGATTTTTTCCCTATTTTTTATTTTTTACTAAACAGCATTTCCTTTCTTTTTTTATAAACCAGAAAAAACTAAACTCTACAGAGAAAGTCCCCTACCCGCAGTCTTCTGCTGCCGATAGAGTTTGACATCAAGCTGTACAGCGCAGTCGAAAACATACTTACATCTGAGCTCATTTACAGGTACAGCCATAATCAAGGCACAAAGATCTACAAGTAGATTTGTTTTTCTTTCAATTAAGTTGTACAAAATAATATTACATTTTACAGTCTGTACAGGATAATTCAACCTTGCACAGTGTACAAGTTAACAAAAAACAAAACCAAAAAAAAAAAGAAACCAAAAAAAGAGAATACATTTTTCTCTCCCGTCCCCCCCCGCCCACCCTCCCCTCCCATCAGTATCTCTAAGCTAAAAGGATGGTTTGTGTGGGGAAAAAAAAAAAAGAAAAGAAAAGGAGGCAGGTCCGAGTCCGTGGAGGCAGGGCTAAGGTGCAGAGAGCTCAGTCCCTTTTCCTTCATTGAAATCCTTCTTCATCGTCGTGTTTTGCTGCCCCCTCCCCTCTCGTTTTTCGCTCCACATGTCTCTCGGCTGCTCGGTCCACCCTGCAGCTCGGCAAGCTAACATCGTGACAGGGTAATAAATATTGTGATGCTACATTGTGTGTATGCTTCCTCTGGAGAAAAAACAACAACAACAACCAAAGAAAGAAAGAAAGAAAAAAAAAAAAGTTATTAAGGAACCTGATGCAAAGTGCATTTTATCTCTTCATCCACTGGGTTCCCCCCCCGTCCTTTCCTGTCCCTCCGTCGTCTCTCAGCGTCCGGTCGTCTTCCAGCGTGGAGAGGAGGAGCAGAGGAACTGTTAAAGTTGGAGGGGTGACAGGGCAAAAAAAAAAAAAAGAAGGGGAGGGGGCGGGGCAGGGTGTGTGTGTGTGTGTGGGGCAGGGGGCAAAGGTCATGATGGCGATGCCAGGTCAGCCAGCGGGTGACAGAAACAAACACACACATGCACTTGCTCACATGGCATCCCTCCTTATCTTCCATATCTCTCTCACTCACTCACTCACACACACACACACACACACACACACACACACACACACACACGCACATGCACGCACACACGCACGCACGCACGCACGCACACTCTGCCTCTACACTGAGGTCCTGTAGGTGTGTTTGAATCCACACCCCCCCCCAGTCCAGGTCCAACGACAAAGCCAAAAAAACAGGACACAAGGAGCAAAAAAAAATAATAAGGAGGTAGCCCAAGGCTTAGTGGAATGACAAAAATCAAGGCATTCAAAAGGAAGGATTAAACGAGAAAAAACAACAAAAAAAAAGCGGCGTGCGACAGCTTTGTTCCCCAACCTTCCTTTTACATCGGTGAAATGGGGATGAATCGGTTTCAGAGAAAAAAAAAATGTACAAAAAAGCCAAGAAGTTAAGAAGAGGAAGAGGATTTGACACACTTCAGTAGTACTTCATAGTCCTCGACAGGAGGGGTGGTCAGGGGCTGTTGAGGGGTTCTTTAGGGAAGGAGGGGGGTGGAGGTTCAGGGGGGAGAAGGTAGAGGAGGAGGAGCAGGAGGAAGGGCTCGTCAAGGATGCAGAATGGTGGAGAAAACACAGAAGGCTGATGGAGGCGGTCCCATCACAAGAGTTCGTACTGCCGCAGGTGCATTCTCTGGATGATGTCCCGGCAGTCGTTGAACACCCGCCGGATGTTCTCTGTGTCCACGGCGCAGGTGAAGTGGGGGTAGCAGTAGTGTCTGCCGTCGCCGCTCGCAGTGCTGATCCGCTGGGGAGGGGAGGAGAAAGAGAACCGTCATTCATTATTTCCTTGATTAGAATTACTACCTGACCTTTGACCTTTTGGGATCAGCATGGTACCAACACATACATTTATAAGGGGTCATACTATAAATTACCAAATAGCCGAGTTTCAACTAACCACAGGGGCCTCTTTAAACACAGTGTGCAGGCATTTTATTATTCTGATAAATAATGGCTGCTTCAAAATAAACTGGTTTTAATTTATTAAAAATAAATAAATAAATAAAAATCAAAAAAGTGTGTAATTGTTGATCGCTATGGATCCAGTGGAGCAAAAATCAAGTGTTCTGTGGTAAAATATGCAGAGCAAAACTCAGGAGAAAAACTACAGTACTGTAATCAAGTTAACACAATAGTCATTCTGGTTTAATAGATGAATTTGACTAAATTTCTGTATTGTCCCAGTTTTTCTAAGCATGATTTTTGTCTTAGAGGAACTAATCTCCTGTCCCAAAACATCTGATGTTAGAATGTCAGATGTTGAACAAAAGTCAAAGTTGCAAAACTTGAGGTGAACATGTGCAGACTGTTGCCTGTGTAAGAATATTTCTGGCTCAGGATGGGAATAAAATAGGTGTGTTTGTGGCGATGAAGGAACGTGTCGCCCACTGCAACACAGATTAGTTTTAGCTACTGTACAGTTTGTCAGGGATTGACTACACAACGATACTTAAGGCAATCTCAGGTAATAGATTTATGGTCTCTAAAGCCAGTAGTGCTAAATATGCCAGCCCCAATGGGATTAATAAAATATTCTGCAAACGTGTTTTAGGCAACTGCATTTTTGCCCTTTTTTGGCTGCATCAGCCTAACTCCAGCCCTAAACAGATACTTTATACTAAACAGAATAAGACCAGTGTTTAACACTGTTAAGGCAAGGCATTGGCATTATTACAGCTCTACGATGGGAGTTGAACAATATTATTTTTTGATAACAATTTAAAAAAAAAACTTTAACACACAATAAAATGTGTCACGTGACTACTATTAAAAGTACTCATTTGTGACATGCATGTAGCATGAATGTGATGCGAACATATCGTCTCTGTCTGCAGAGAATGACTGTGAGATGTGGTTTAAATCCCCAAAAAGGTGCTAAGCTTAACATTAAGTTAATGTTACTGTATGCATATCATAGGAGAGAACATCTGATTCAGTCACAGGTAGAAGAGCTTCATCCAGCGCACACTGTCACAAAATGCACACTCTGCTTGCGTTTGGTGTGAATCCAGCAGCGCTATGTGCTGAGTAGCTACCAGGACGAGAAGCTGCTCATGTTTAGTCACCTATTAGCTTACTTGAAACAGTCCAGACATACAGTGATGTACTCACAAGAAACTCATCTCGGATGAAGAACTTAGCTCTCGTCACTCTTGGGTCTTCACCAGGTTCAGGAGTTGCTAAAAGAACATGGACACAGTCAGCACGAATGGACATTAAAAAAAAGCCAACGTGTGTTTAAATGAATGGGTATTTGAGTGCAGGACAAACCTTCATTTGGTATGGTGTAGCGAGCATATTCGGGGAAGTAGTCTTCAATTTTGGATTTTCCAGCTAATACTTTCTCAGCCAGCATGTCCTGCTTATTCAGGAATAATATGACCGATATAGTGCGTAACCATCTGAAAAAAAAAAAATCCACAAAATGCAATAAAGGAAACAGCCTCAGCAGCACTAGGTACAGTTGTACAACACAGCTGTGTATGCATGCAGTGGGAGGGTTAATGTTCAGATGTTTGGATTAATAACACTGATACTATGTTGAACAGTAAATTCAGTACTGTAACATTTATAATGAAATGCAGTTAAGAAGATAATGGCTGTTTTATTTTTTTAATATGATGTAGAATTAAACTATCAAAAGTATAAGTGTAAGTAATTTTTCAAGGCAGGCTGTGTCTATTTCACTGTGTAGTGAGTTTTGAGAAATGGGCCGGTAGTATTTAAAGAACACCTAGAGCTTCTTATAATCAAAAAGTAATTCAAACCTCACTTTCTAGGACCCGTAAGGACCTAAAATGACCCGCTCGGCTCAAGCTTTTTTCAAATGTCAGACTCACCTGTTGTTCCAAATACTGCGGAAGAGGTCCAGGGCTTCCCGTAACCTGTTGGTGTTATTGTCTTCCCTTATTACCATGTTGTAGCTGCTGCTGGCCACTACGAAGATGATAGCAGTGACGTCTATGGGGAGAGAAGAGGGAAGGTAAAGAAATTAAAATAGGACGGACAGTGTTAAGGGAAAACAAGAAGAAAAGGCTGAAAGTCTCACCGTTAAAGCACTGGATCCATTTTCTCCTTTCATCTCTCTGGCCTCCAACATCAAACATGCTGTGGAAGAGACAAAATACTGGGTCAGTCTGAGAGTCTGATGCAGCGCTGCTGCCCTCTGCTGGTACGCGGCTCCTACTGCTGCTGCATTTACACTCAAGGCTTTTTATGAGAATTTTCATGGCTATTTCACAGACATAAACATATATTTATTTTAATTTGTTAACTTTTAAAATATTTTTTTATTTTTTAATATATATTTGTATTAAATGCATACGACATCCATATAAATATTTATCACTAAAACCTCACCTGTAGTACTAAGTACATTGTGAGTATAATAAACTACAGTAAACAGAGTAGGAAAGTCATTTTGTTTACTTCCTGTGAACATTTTTCGTCAATCAATTCTTATTAAAATGTGACGGTCTCTAACACAATCCACAGTGAATGGCAGTAGATTAGCCATGTGGAGACGCTGTTTTCTAGTAAAATCATAAGGAAAGTTGTAATATTACAGTGTATCAGAGTATTATGATGTAGATGTATACAACACTCTTTATTTATGTGGATTTTGCTATGATCGCTGAAAAGCACAAATACAATAAAAAACGATCATCAAGATGATATTCAGTAACAATCCAACTACAGTTTTGTTCCTGAGGTAAATTATCTGGCAACACAGAACTTTTGGGCCATGGCACTTCGGCCACTCTGTATGTAGGCTATGTTATGCAATATGGAGAAGTTATATACTGCACACATTTTAAAAGCTGGATAACAAAAATCTTTTTTTTTTTTTTTTTTTTTTTTTTTTATAAATGGTATTCATGTCTAAGTCAAGGACATTTTACATGAGTTAAAATTAAGCAGATTGTTGCAGTTATGAAGCTGATTGCCTGTTTTACTACAGTATTTCAATAGTTTTAGGTAAATTAAATCATTTTACATAAAATCATATAATATTCTGTAATTTAACTCAATTTAAAAACAGAACATTGCCTCCTTTTTAAACCTAAAGATTTTACACAAAATGAAATATGTAAACAGTGCAGGTACGTATTATTTAAAAAAGATGGATCGTTTAAATGTTAATCTCATTGCTCTGCAAATTAATAGTAGATTACAGAATAAATAATATGTAGAGCAGACCACTTTTAGGACCTGTGTGTTTTAGCACACCCAAAGGGAATCATGTCCCACGGGCTTTCTGAGCTTTCTGATCAATCATTCAAGATGATATAATTTGCTACAAAGACCCATTTCAGATGGTAGAATAAGTCCTTGTGTGTACGATTTGCAGAAGTGGGTCATCTCACTTGACATCATCAAAGCGGTTGCAAAACATTAACTGTTGCTGGCTGCTCTTATAACTATGACCAATGGACATGAACTTTCAGCCGGCTCACAAGTCACACTGGTTCCACCACAGAGGATTAGTTGGACATTTTATGCACTTCTCTGACGTTCTTTTCCACCTCAGAATTCCCAGCCTCCAAGCAGGTTCGGAGTTTTGTTCAAGGACATGTTGCTGTTACGGCCTACGAACTTTATGACATTTGAGGCTCTAAACACAGGGCTATGGAAAATATAGCAACAACACCAGAGCGAGCTTTCTTAACTCAGATTATCGGCACAACAGTGATGCAAGAAGGGGGCACGGCCGAAAAAAAGGAGTCCTGGAATGAGGGTTTATGTTCAGTAATAGAAGTGTTCGCCAAGTCTGGGTAGTTTAAATACATGCAAAAAAAAAACTGTATGCAATTCACTCAAACACATTTATATTATCCTATAATAAGTCTTTATAAAAATGCATAAGTCTATATTTATTATTAAGCAACTACCCTCAGTCATATTCTGGTTCAGAAGAAATAATGCTGCATTTAAACTGCTAAAAACAAATCATAGAGATAAATTAAATTAAAAAAAAAGAATCATGTAAGGCTAACATTCATTTTAAGTAATCTAAAATCTATTGTTGCCTCGGTAACGCTGTGCTTTGCTACCTTGGCTGTGACCGATGTTCAACTACAGTATCTTATTTTATTAGAATACTAATTTATCCCCTGCAAATCAAAATCTAACTTTTTTTTTCCTCCCCAAAACAAGGGACGATTGACTTTTTTTTTTTTTTTTTTTTTTTTACAGCTCCTTATTTAACATAATGCCCCTACAGAGCAGTTTTATAGGTTAGAGGTTGTTTAATTTGCCGTTGGTTGGTTACCAAAGACTTTGTGTTTTCCTAAGTTAACAACGATTTAATTTAATTTCTAAGGATGATTAACATGGATGGGGGCACGTCAGTTCAGAATAAAGCATGAATCAAGAAGTACTGTATGCCTACAAAGTTATGAAAATGTCTTCATTGTGCGTTTTGCGACTCACTGAAAGTTCACTTTGTCTACTTGGAACCTCGTCTCGAAAATCCCTGAAGTTAACACTCGGCAGCGTAGCAGGTCCTGTAAAACAGAGACATGTAGCTCAGAAAAAAACGAATGATCGAGGACCCGGGTGATGTGCAAACATTTAAACACATGAACAGGGGGCCTGACCTGGTCCGTTGGTGTGTAGTCACTCTGTCTTACAGAGTCAATTCTGTCCAGGAAACTGCAAAAAAAGAAAGATACAGGTTTAGGTTTCATCAGTCTGTCACTGCTGCAGGAACACAACAGTTATTGAGATTCAGCAACAAGAAACATTTCAATGTCATCACATGAAAACTAAAAATTAATTGGATTTTTCCCCCATAAATAGGAATTTCTAAAACCAGTTGCATAAGCCCTGACATACTGAATCAATACAATACACAAACCAACTGATGAATACACAACATGCCACTCTGGAAAAACAAACATCCATTCACTGCAAATACAACAGAAACCTTCAAAATCTGATCACACGAGGGCCCCCACCGTGCATTAAAACAGCTCATGTGTGGTAACCTCTCGACATTTAGCAGTTCATGTGAGCCGCAGTGAACGCCGCTAGTGGCGGCCGCCATGTCTGACTCCCTTGTAGGGGCTCGGCGTTGCAGGCCGCTGCCGAGGCGGCTGGCCGCCACAAGAGGGCAGGGCTGCTCAGTCTGGGCTATTTTGGTCTGTCTCTAGCCAGAGTGATTACATAAGGCAGTTATTGTGGAGTTTAGACAGCTTGCTGTTGCCGTCTCTTCACTACTGAGAGCATGTGCGGCGGCGGCGGCGGCAGCTGCTGGGCCTCTCTGCAGCACAGCAGGCAGGCTCAGGACACACGATCACACAGGGCCCTGGACGGTCAGGATCACACGGTTAAAAAAAAACCCACCACAATGCATATAATCTAAAGTAAAAGATGAATCACTAGTCTTCTATGGGAAAAAGCATCTAAAAAGTAGTTTGATTGACTAATCCTGCAATAAAAATAATATACAATTGGACAAATATGTATATAGAACATTCAGTGGGCCTCTTCATTATGTTTTAGGGCTTTCTGTTACAATGAGAGCAACTGTGGAGCACACCAGGGTTAGAAATTAACAGAGGCTCGATGCAAAAATGCCCTTGAAAATAGTAGTGGTACAAATATGTTTGCCAGTGCGAAATGCAAATGTGTTACTCTAGAAAAAAAGGACCTTAAATACCCTTAAAAGTCGCATACACCACTACACACAACTCTCCCAGTAAAGAAACACGAAATTATGCTCAAATATTTAAATGAAAAGTCTGGCTCAGCACATGGTACATGACAGAGAATGATACAGCAAACAGGTTTCCATGAGAAAATAGCAAAGCATTAAAGTAGAAGAAAGAGTTGGAGGAGATAAAGGTGCATCAGCCATTTCTGATGAAGAAGAAGAGTACTAAGAGTGCTATATATAAGACACAGATATGAACCAAACAGGCTCCTGTATCTCATAGTCGTCTGTGGCTGCAGGATGTCACAAGACAGAAAACATGGCTGCAAAACACAAGAAACCCAATGTACGTAAGTTTAGTAGTTGGGGGTTAGGCTTGCTGTATGGCTGTATGACTAGTGATGGCTGCTAGTCTAGAAAGCAGCAAACACGCGCACACACACCCCATCTGGACTTAAATAACAGGGAATGAATGCTCCATTATGAACCATTAGATAACAGAGACACCGCTCATGTGCTCTGACAACAATGTTTTCATCACGCCCCGACTTTATTTCTGCCTCACACAGTCCACACAAAAGGAGAAGTGAGGCTATTTCTGAGAGAGCACTCGACTTTCTCACACAAAGTTCATGGAGTGGACCAGACACGCCGCGTACAGCATGGAGCACAGGGACGGAGCTTCCAAAAGGGGTTTTCAAAACCCAATTTGAAGCTTAAAAAAATATTTTTTATCAAATGTACAAATCAATGCAATACAATGATTTGGGCCCCAAAACTTATGTGCTGATTAGGTCCACAAATTATGTTTACACTAAGGATAGCTCTATTAAATAATATATTGATTAATCAAATGTTCAGCTTTTAAAATATTTGAAAAAAAAAAAAAAAGATGACAAATGCCCATCCCTTGTAACCACAGCCTAAGTGGCACCTAAAAACTGCTTATTTATTATTTTAGTGCATGCTGCACTCTGTACTTATTAACTAGATGAGGCCTGCCTGCCAAGTGGTCTCCCAGGCTGATCAATCTGGTCCAGAGGTCCGATCCGGAATGTCAAATTCCCACAATTCTTTTATGGCTACAAGAGAAGTCTGGACCTGGTCTTTCACTTGCAACCTGCCCGACCTTTGAACAGGTATTTCTTTCTGAGCTGGGCAGCAAAACTGAGCCGATGGCGTTTACAGTTTAACCCTATCCTGGAGTTTAACCCCTCTGGAGGCTTTAAACGACTAAACATGAAGAGTAAAAACACACTTGTTTCTGATGAAGTCATATTTGTGCATCTCATAAAAGGCACATGACGCCCGGGACACACCGCCAGTGTGAGCAGAGCATGTGCATCACAGACGCTCCTGCTCTCCATTCGAGCACCCATGTTAGCGGGTTGGAGCGGCCACGCGGCCCGCGTGAGCCTCGCACCTCACACAGAGGCTGCATCATTTATAGATCCAGTCTCGCCTCTTTTTTCCCTCAGCGAACAGTGAAAATGATCTATTAATATATGCCATATTGACATCTCACCAGCAACAATCACTATTAATTGCAATGTCTATATATGTAAAGACATGAGGAAAAAAAACAAATACAAAAACTGGTTTAACACTTTTGGTTTCACACCGACACCCGTTTCAAATTAAAAGCTCTCTAGCATTTCTGTGCAGAAAGTCCCTTCATTTCTTAACAAGAAGTTTATTCTAAAGACCATAACCAAAGACTTTTATTCTGAAGGCCAATAACCATTTCAAATTAAAAGCTCTCTAGCATTTCTGTGCAGAAAGCTCCTTCATTTCTTAACAAGACTTTTATTCTGAAGGCCATTATCAAAGGTAAACTCAATCAGTTAGTCTGCCAAACACAGCAAGGCCTTACCACCAACTATCTAGGAAAACACAAGTTCGGCAGCTCGTGTATGAGTAAATAATGCAGGTTTCCCACATCTTTATATGTATTTTACAAGGTAGGAAATGCATGTTTAATTTATTGGAAACTGTCCACCAGATTAAAAAAAACTCAATGTGATGTCATCAAACAGCCTTACCCTTCCCTATCTTTGAAACTATAAATAAAACCTATAAAGATATTCAGCCAATCATGATTGATAGGTTACTTTTACAACACCATCATGTCATATAACGACTTATCAACCAATGAACATTTTCCAGCTCTACTGTACAAGATATTATACACATCATCTTTATATGAAGACTAATACACTGAAATCAACTCAGCATGCAGAGACAGAAGGATCCATCTATCAATTAGTGCTTCACAGGAAGACACAAACCTGCAAACCTCTCAGACTGGATTTGTAAACCGCACTCACACATGCACACAAACATACGCACACACAAACACATAAGCAAAAAAACAATCTGCAGCTTTTGCCCCATCACTGCAACAATGCAGGAGTATTTTTAGTCAGCCTTCTTTGCAGAAACCTAGCTAGGTTATAATTACTGAGCGCTTTGTGACTGCCATGTGACAGAAGTACTATTGGTGGAGCACTGAGGAGCCAAATATAGTCGGTGTACCCGGCAAGAAAAAAAAAAAAAAAAAAAAAAAACAAGGGTCCAGGATCCAGTGGGGGGGGAAAAAAAGGGTGAAAAAGATAACATTGATTACTGAGTGTGCGTCCAGATAATGCCTTATCAAAAAAGGTTTGGGTGCAGTTTTTCAGCGTCTACAGCTGTTCTGGTCGAGTGCTACAAATAGAAGAGCTGGGTTTCATGTCCAAGGAAATCTGTGGTCTGTGTTGGTTTCTTCAATTTCCTCCCTGCTGGCATCGGGGATCTTCATGTGATGTGGTCCTTCTATGCAAATCTGCGGATTTGAGGGGAAAACGGGCCACCAGTTTCCCTACTCTGCTCTCGATGCGTCCACGGTCATAAAGATATAAAATTATGAGTTATGGCATTTGTTAGTTTCAACTTAGTTGTTTTTACTTAAAAGTTGGTTCATGGCTGCCAAAACCAGATACATCCAGTAGTGATTTCTTATTTTCCCCACATCAAGAGGCATTTTACGATTTTATGACTGTTTGTTCTTCATTGGCAGGTTGAATTAAAAAAAAAAAAATCCACTACTATTTAGTCTATTCCAGTCCATCTCTTTCTGTCTGCAGGGCTGGGCTGTCTCTGTATTTAGCCCAAACACATTGTGCTCATCCTGCGGGCCGGTCTGTGTTGCTATGTATAGGCTTTGTTGTGGACAGTATCACTTGACTTGGCCTGGTCTTTCTGCGTTTGCTGGCCTCATCGTTCTCTATAGCACAGACACGGGCATAAAGACACAGACACATACCAACATGTTAGAAGCGCAGAGGGAAGATAGTGGTAGTGGCATGGCGGGGGCATTAAAATACTTACTACTTACTTACTACTTGGGGCTCGGGGACATGGGTCACCCAGCTCTAAAGGGGCTTCATCCTGAACCAGAGCACTGATGCAGGCTCTTAGATTGCCGTTAGAGAGCCACAACAAACAAATAATAAACAAATAAAGCTACAAACAAGGTAGCCAACCTACACAGACTGAGGTGATTTCTGTTATTCTAATTAGGGATGCACCAAAGTTGTGGCGCAAGTCGAATAAAATTAAAACGCTTGGCCAAATACCGCATTACAAATATATGATCAAAAAATATCCACAACACGTTCTTTGTGATTTCATTTGCTTTGGCGATGTCCTATGCAAACTTTTTTGGACTTTTCAAAAGGTGTGGCCATGGACAGCGTGGGCCTTCTGTGACAAAACTTTAGTTCTCGCCTGCTCGGCTGCTATTCGGGCTTTTAAATGACAAAGCAGCAGAAATAAAAGTCTTTGCAGAGGAACCCCCCTCTAGATAGTTTGTTTAAACACTTGTTGCAAACTGCAATTCTGTCCTCACTCCCCACACACTTTGAAATATCTCCCTAGTGCCAATGTTTTATCATAGGTGCCAGGTCACCGCGTCACTAATTGTTTGTTTGATCCCATCACACAGCACTATTCAGCCTTGCAATATTCAATCGAAAATATTTGGTTGAAGCATATTCAGTGCATCATTAAAGTGAAGTTACAAAGAAGTAGCCAATTTGCAAAGAGGACAAACATTTTAAAAAGTAAAAAAGTTGAAAGTTGCAACTGGGGAAAAAAAAAAGTCCCACAGACTCCCAACAGACAGGCAACCTTCACATCAACCAGCAGCGCCCAGCCTCATGTGCTCATTTGATAATTGGGTTGACTTTTTACAAATAGTAGACCTTCTTTAATTAGCAGTGCAGAGCATCCAATCAATAGTTTCCATATTTTGAGCCGCCCAGGCCAGCGTAATGGACTTTCACTTTAGTCTCCAGCTGACTGGTGACAGAGCTTTAAAAGTCGCTGCAGCACACAAAGCTTCATTTAAATGATTTAGATAGGACCCCTACTTATTCTTCTGTACCACATGTACTGACTGTAGCTAAGACGTAAGTTTAGGTTTATTTTGCAGTGATTAAAGACAACTATTTAAACTAATGATCCATGAGATTTATTACATCACTGTACTATAGTAGAAACAGATGACTACCCATTACTCAACATGACACTCAATACTTTGTTACATTAATACATTTTTTAAATGATTACAATATAATTAAATGTATAAAACATTTTAAATATATTTAGATTATTTATTTATTTATTTATTTATTTATTTAACTCTAATGACTGACACAGTGAAGCCACATAATTTTTTACTTCTTTGACACAACAACAAATTTTCCTTGTGAAAGACGTTTTTTGTGCCAATTAACAAAACAAAAGAATTTAAAATTGAACCACAAAACATGATAACCCGAGCTATAATTTAAATTTCAGCAACAACATAGACTAACATTTGTTTTTGAAATCAATCTGTCAATATGATTTTTTTTTTTTAACAATTTTGTCTATAAAAAGGTCAGAATGACCCAGAGGCCTTGTTTTTAGTCAACCTTTGATATTTAATAAACTATAATATAAAATATTCATATCTGGTATTTTTGCTTAAAAAAATAACTGAACTGATTAATTAACTTTCAAAAAAGTTGCCACCTAATCAACAAATCCATTAATTGTTTCAGCTTTTCATACTTTCATATTCACATAATCCTACATCTGTCAAACAAACTAATCTAATATTTCAAGTTGAGAACACACACGCACACACATATGCGCACACACACACACCTAATAACACAACCAGCTGCACTACATGCAGCTCATCACATAACACAGACTGTCAGAAATATTGAGCTGGTACAGCACACACAGCCACGTGCAAAAAGGGCCAAAACAAAAAAAAAAAAAAATGAGAGAGAGAAGACGTGAAGGTGGAGCTGTGCAGGATCCTGGTCACCTGGTGGAAATATCTGAGCCTGGGGTTCAACTCATCCATCCAAACAGGAACACTGTGCAAGTTTTGGGAGATGGATCTGAAACTAGACAAATCCATCAACGGCTCAGTGGGTACTTCCTAAATATAGGAGCACGAACGGAGACACTCCTGAAAGTCAAACCAAATCTTGTGTAAACAAAAGTGCCTGCTTTATCTCAAGGCCGCCAATTCGCCTTCCAGGGCCACATCAAGTCATGGTTTTGAAAGGTGTTGTATAAAAATGTAAAATACATTGTAATGCCCCTTTGTCTCTGTTCAATGTCCACGTGGACCATTACATTACCTCTGCTTAAAATAGACACAGCCCCAAATTAAGTCTAGTGTGAAGCTCCTCGAACCACAATTCTCACCATGTCATTGACTTATGGAGTTTTCCTAAAATAATACTGAAGCCTCACATCAATATTATCTCTCAGGTCCCCACACTACTGTCCAAATAGTCGATTAAATCCTCTTGGCCATAAACAAATGTGACAAATTAGTTGTTCTGCTTGCAAGTCAACCGGTAACCCAGTAAAATTTAACTTTTCCTTGTTTCCCATAATCAAAAGTCCATAGCCAATGACTAATATCAGGAAGGGGAGTCCACGGTATCAGTGTGGATTGCATAAGCATGAACCGGGCTCTACTGGCAAAACAGGATGGTGATTAGGAATTAACAGAATTCCTCACAGGACAGAATTCCTCTATTCAAAGTACATATTCCCTTCTACATTGTTCTTTTTATTTGAAAGATGTAAAACATGAGGATTCTTAGCTGGATGAAATAAATCGGGAGTTGGGGCTGCACAGGCCTGTGTGTGTATCATGTGTATGTGTGCTATTTGTGTAGTTCACAAACCGGCCTCCAGGTGGCATCCCTTCGCTCCTGCTGCACACAGCCTCTCTTCCACACTGACCCTGCCTGCTTTTAGCAGCTGGGTTCCCATAGCAACCCCCAGTCGGTCCATACCACTCTACCCCCCCCCAACCTCTCGTTTTCTATCTCCCCGTCTCTTCCTAAGCCAGGCCACACTTGTATCCTTCCATTCCCAGACTCTCCCATACATCAACACAAAGCAGAAGCATGCTCTGTGCGAGCTTTCCGCAGTCTATGTGTGTCAGTGTATGTGTGTGTGTGTTTGGTGGGAGGGCAAAGCAAATTTGGGTTTATGAAGACAGATTATTTTAGAGTGCCACCGTCTCAAGCACATAACCAAAAATAAGTCACATTTTCGCAGAACGGGAGGAATGCAATGTGTACTGTATAGCATATAAAAAGACACAAGACAAGCTATACGTTAGTGACTTCTGTCCTGACCGGACAGACGCGGTCCTGATAAATCAGATGCATGGGGGTTATACGAGTTGAGAGCTGAACCGTGGGGAGAATTCAGAAGTATGTTGCAGTAATGTTATGAGCTTAACCTTTTCAATGCTCTTTGGTGCCAAAGAAGGGACCAAAGTTTCATCACTGTGCCCAAATCTCACCTCTCGACGCCACAATAATAACCTTTAATATTACATGTTGCCCGATATACATTCAAGGCTAGGCAACTTTATCTTCACACAGAGGGTCAATTCAAAGCAGAGAGGTCTGGTGTCACCTTATGTAATCTTTACAATGCAGATCATTGACTTGTAGGAGTAATTTATTGCTTTTCCTATCGATATCATAGTACGATTTCACAGCGGAATCTAATCAAAAAACAGGAACGGTGAGAACTTGGAAAAAAAGGAAAGGAACCATGAGATCTGCCTGCCTTCAAAGGGCCATAATTTCCCATCACTAATGTTACAAGTCATGGAGCAGTCAATAGGAGTCCCATGAGATGGGCCTGGACACACTGTATGTCCAACTGCAGAACCGTGGTGACTGTTTGTTTAAAAAAAAAAAAAAAGAGAGAGAGACTTAAACAAGATTATAAAGGAAATGTGGAAATGTTCAGGATATTTGTAAAAGTAATTTACTCCTTCATTATAAACCGCTGATTAGGAGGCAACGCTGGAATACGGCTACTCTACAAATTGCTTTAGTAGTTTCCTCTGTCATTTCTGTGATGGCAGCAGATCAGGGGACATAGATTTGATGTGTTGGTGATTAGTGGGATATCTATGCAGAGTAATGAGTGTATGGTGTCATTACTCTGACAGAGGTCAGAGGACACATACAGGTACTGCAGATAATACAGGTGATTCCTTGGAAAAATAATGCGCTTTTTAATTTTATGGCTGCAACTTAAGTTAGTCGTTATTGTCATTTGTTCTATTAAATGTCAAAAAAGGTGAGTAATGGTAATCACCTTTTGCCAAAGCCCAAGGTGACATCCTCAAATGTCTCATTCATAGTCCACAAACCGAACACATTACTTTTACTACCATAAAAGTCTAAAGAAGCCAGAAACATTCACATTAAGGAGTGGGAACAAGATAAATTTATTATTGAATTTATGAAAAGTTGTGATTATCAAGATAGTTGCAGATTAATTTTCCGTTAACGAATTGGTTACTAATTGATTAATCGCTGCAGCTCTACTTCATTGGTTATTTGGTCAAGTGATGTCTGAGCTGTTATCCCCCTGGGCTGAATGTCCTGGTCTACAAACACAATATCGCCAGATAAAGGTGGGATGACTTTCATTTCTTATCAAATGATTGCATTTGTTTGCTAGTGGAATCCAATGAAAACACAATCAGCATTAAATTCCTGTCAGTTTCTTCACTCTCTTTGGAAGTATGGAGTGATGACACCGTGTGTATTCACAAGTTTACATTAAATGCTATTTAGTCAAAATCAGTAAGGTCAAAACTCAAAATCTCCATCAAATATTTCCTCAATGAACTGGTGAATAGTTTTTAAAGCTCAAGGTTATGTCATCAAATAACTTATTTTATCCTAACAACAATCCAAAAAACTTAATATGTTCATGAATTTGTCACAACTTAAGTAGCAACCGTTTCATATGTCTGCTCAAACACCTTTTAATTCGGAACTGATTAACAAAACATTTGCACATCATTTTCTGCTGATCGCCTGCGGAACAAAAGCGTGTCAGCTCTCGCTTCCTGTGTTTAGACACAGAAAGACAAAACAGAAACCAACATACACACATGACGCCTTTGTTTAACCTGTTGCAGCTGCGAGGACATATCAGGTGTACTATTTACATTTGGGATTTACATTTCTAAATAAATACTGCTTCAGGGAACAGTATTACTCAAAAGAGCCACAAATGCAATACAATACGACGCAAAGAGGAACTGGATGCTCTTCTTACATAACAGCACATTGTCTCGTCCGGGCACTTCCAAATCTTTTGTGCAGGACCCGGCTGCAGTGAGCCTTGTGCCGGGGCCAGCTGTTTACTTTAGTTAGCCTCGGAGCTACCTCCTCCGGCCCGGGCCCGATGAAACGGCCAACGGCTCAAAACCGTCTGGGCAAACAAACCCCTGTGACAGAAAAAAAGCGTTCTATAAAGCGTTCTATAAATAGCCCCGTGACCCACTCTGACCACATTCCACAGGAGGTGAAAGTTGAGGCCTGTTTGACTGGTGGCCGAGGTGGAAGGAGACCTTTTTGCCTGGGTGTGGCTGGACTCCGCTAGCTGCTGCTAGCCTCCCTGCTAGCCCACGGCCTGCTCACAACCCCTAGCCACAACCACCGGCGATCACACCGAGGGGGTTTTGAAATCCCCCATGTGATACCAAACATACTAATGTCAGTGCTAACACACACATGGTCATGTGCTTTTTTTTGATGGATTTTGCATGGCTCTGGTCTGCTGTTGCTCACTAGGCCGGCTTGGCAGCAACAGGGAGAGAGAGAGGAGCTGGGAGCCCCTGTCATGATTAGACAGCAAAATGTCTCCTCGCGTGTCAAACCCTGCTTTGATCAATCCAGCTACACCCCCCCTCTCTGTCTCTAACAGTGGAAGAAATGGTTGATCTGTGTGTGTAGTAGGGGGGGACTGAGCGAGCAGGAAAGCGTATGGGTGCATTCATACACTCGCGTGTGTTTTATGTCGGGAGAGTGGCTGGGGGGGGCATTGCAAGAAGAGGAGGTATGGGCCGGGCAGTGTGGCGGCTCACACACAAACACACTAAACCAACACGGAGGCGTTTTTGTGTCTCACCTTCTGCTACTGACCTTCCCTTTGTTTACAGCGCATTGCCGGGATACTCCCTTTGATTCGGCTGCGCACACGTGACCCTCCGCCAGTTTCTGCTCTGCAGTGCTGCTGCTAAAAATAGCCTCAGCTTGCCCTGGCTCCACAGCTAGTTTACATAAGCTCTAAGGGGGGTGGGGGGAGAAAAGGGAGCGACAGGGGGAGGAGAGAGGAGGGGGGCTCGGTGAAGAGAGAGAGAGAGAGAGAGAGAGAGAGAGAGAGAGAGAGAGAGAGAGAGAGAGAGAGAGAAGGAGGGTCTATGGACAACCATTCCACAATCTCTGAGCAGGGAACCTGCAGCGACACTGCTGTCCTCCAGCAGTCTGTGCCTTTACACTCCTGGTCAACAGCAGGCTGTGTGTGTATATGTGTGTGTGTGTGTGAGAGAGAGAGAGAAAGGTATGTGTGTAGTCGGCACACAGTAACAGACTCGCAGATATCCGCCATTCACTCGCCTCGCTCTGTGTCTCCGTCTGTCCTTTAAAATGGACGCACATTTTAACCCAAAAATAAAATTCTATTTATAGCCACAATTCCCCTTCTTTAAGTGGAACATAAATTCCCTTTTTCTCTCCCTCCCTCACTCGCTTGCTCACTCCGCAACACGGCCCATGTTAAAGATCAGAGAGACACAGCTAACAATTAACGCGACACAAAAACAGTTGAAACGTGACACCCGTTCTGCTCGGTTGATATCTGACATAAACTGAAAGTCTGTTTAGAACGCATGCTGCGCTCCTGGTAGATTTTTACATTTCAGATATGCTATTGAAAACGCATGTTCCCCCCTTCCTCCATCTGACACTGCGGTCTTTCGAATGTGTTTCAACTCATTGACTAAAGTGAATACGGGCCCGTCTGAGCCTCTGGTCTCTAGAAACAAAATAAAAACAAAGTGGCAGTGTAGCTAATCTTGTGACATGTAACTTGTGCTACGTTGGGGCAGCTTTAGGCTCTCTTAACCACTTCCAAATGCAGGCTGAGAGAGTTCCAACAACATCCACTGCAATAGTAAAAAACAAAGCTGGTAACCTCCTCTGTTAAACTAGAAGATGGTTACTGTTCGTAAAATGTGTACACTTTATAAAAAAGAAGAAAAAGGCTTTATAAGGGGAATGACATGTGTTCTCATGTGTTCTGCAACATCCTCTCTGCTGTCGCTTTCTGGCCTCAAGAGAGGGCTGGATAGATGGAGAGAGAGAGCAAAAGGGAAAGTGGGAGAGAGGGAGAGAGAGAAAGAAAGAGGGGGGGGAGTCAGTCCCACAGGGGGCTCTAACAACCTTAAGGACAGTGGTTTGTGTAGATGGAGTCCCACTGAGCTTCCAGTAGATCAGATTCTACAGTTCAGCTTCAAGCCACTCCTTCCTTTTCCTCAGAAATCACGCACACAAACACACAACAGCACACTCACAGATATATTCAAACGCTTACACACACACACACACACACACACACACACACACACACACACACACACTTCCATAGTGCCCCCTTTGATTATTCCTCAGTCAGCAGACAGCGGGGTCATCTGATTTTAGCAAAGCGACAAAGGTTTTTGTTAATCTGGATTAAAGCTTTTTATGAAAATCTTACAATCGGTGTGGTTATCGGTCTGAATATGGTCTGAACTGCGTAATTGTAAATATTTGACTAATTGTCACTTATTCTGTTATAAAAAAAAAAAAGGCCAAAAGCACAGATGCTGGAATTTGTTACCTGGAATTGAACAAAGCACCTCAAAAATATGTGCATTCCCCAAAAAATATATATAAACATTGGAAGTACAAGTTTCCTTCAAAATACACTTCTCAAAATAAAATATCTGTTTTAAGTGCATTGTTCTGCACTACACTTTACAACCGGTTTTAGTCTGGAACTCGTTTATGTCAGAGTAATTCTGTGCTGCTACATAGCTGCAGCTGTCCACCATTTTCGTTTGAGACGAGATTTGTGATACATAAACCTAAGCCCCCACCAACCCACTTTCTTTCCCACTAGATTCCTCCTTCAATTCTATCACTACCCCTCTAGTTGGAGTCTTTTGATTGGCTGTTAAGTTTTTCCTCATGAACCCTATGGACTTATAGTCAATATCATTTGATATCTTGTGGAAGAATCAAACTCTCAGTATCAAACTATCTTTATGCATCTTGCATACATGATTATTATGACTTTCCTGAAATATATTTATTGAATTATAAAATACAGAGATGTGTTCAGGCATGTAGGAAACACCCTACGATAAGAGACGATCACAATCAGCGTCATGGACATCAAATCATCTCAGACATGAAGAAATCAAGCAAACTGAACAGTGAAGGGGGGGAGCAGCAGTGACATGCAGCCGGTGTATAAATATCACTCTCTCGGGCTCTTCCGTGAACAGAAGAGGCTCCTTATTGAGGAAAGCCACTGTTTGCGAAGCGTAGCCCCTCTGTTTCTGTAGGCCCTTCAGGGGCCGGGGCCGGCTGACAATGCCGGCCATTCTTAGCACTTTACTGCCCCAGATGACTGTGTCAGTGGCCCCCGGGCTGGTGACAGGGTCCCGTGACCAGCACTACACCCCGGCCCCAGCCCCGGCTCCAGACTAGGCCAAGAACCAGGCCCCAGCTTTACAGATGTCTGTCCACAGAAGCCCCGTCTCCAGGACTCCGCTGTACCACACCACACCACATCTCTGCTCATATATTTGAAGATTATGAGAATGCAACGAGTTTAAAATCACTGCAAAACTGCATTAATCTTATCTCATCACATACTAATTTATTTAATTGAAAAACACATTATATCTCCATAATTGATCCGATATCGAAAAAAAAGTCCTTCTCCTGACAGAAGGGTGCTCACAATCTCTACGTGAACGTCAATTCAAGCTTCCAGTACAGCACAAGTTTCAATTTTGCAGAATATATATTTATTTCAAAACTATGCAGAGTTGGTTAGTTAAACACAGTTACAGTAACAGGACATGTCTGCCCCAGCATTAGGCTCAATGGCAGTAGTGCCGAAAACCAAAAAAAAAGAAAAAAAAAATGTGAATGTCTCCGTCTCTGGATGGCTGGGGCAGAAGAACAATCTGATAGTTGTCTCAGAACGAAGCGTGATTCAGGGCCGAGCCTCATCTTCCTGTACGTTGTGCATTCATGTGTGTATATAGTGGAGAGTGAGTGTGTGTGGTGTGATCACCATTCACTCTAAATGGGATCCTGGGGATTAATGACTGTAGAGGGATGATCATTCGGATTGAAATAAACAGGGATTTTACAAAAGTATTAGTAACATTTAGGTGGGGTAAGTAGGTTTGCAAATAATATCATTATTAATTAACTCGCCACTTATTTTTTAAAATAGTTTACAAATCTTTTTGTCTATAAATTGTCAGTAAATAGAGAAAAATGTCCAACAAATTTACTAAAGCCCCAAGATGTTTTAACATATAAGACAAATAAAACCGATCTAGAACAAATCTGAGAGGGTATAACTAGAAAATGTTTGGTATTTTCATCCATCAACAATATAAAAAAAGCTGCAGATACAATTTCTGAAAGTTTTGCCAAATCCATTCATCTTGTCAATATGTAGAGCAGCAGTGTGTCCAGGTGCATTATCCTTAAACAATTGTGCATGGGGTTGCTTGATAGTTGCTGATCTTATTAAAAATCTATATAATCATTAAAACAAATTTATAAATAAAAAAAATAAAAAAATCCACCTTCAGTCTCATTATGATCATGTGTCTAACCCAGCATCAGCTCTGCATCTGGCCTAGGCCTCGTTCTTGTTGCAGTAACAAACCTTCGCTGTATCACTCTGCTGTTTCATAGCCTCATTTCTTTAGTCATACTCCCGAACTCCAGCACCATCACCATCCAGGGCAGCTCTTCTCTAGCCCCAGTCCCTGCTGCTACAGCCTGGCTTCTTCATCCAGCACCACAGAGCACGGATCATGGGAAAATAGCACTCAATGACAATCACCACAGTTAGAAACACCTAGAACTGTGTCATACTTTCTGGGAGACTGCAACAAATCACTTTCCCTTGGTGGTTTAAAAAAAAAAAAAAAAAAGCTACAAGAGGCCTTAGAGTTCAGATTTTGCATGTGAAAAACGGTTTGATTTTGCCGTTGACACATCCAAGGCATCGCAATGGAACCAGCCCGCCGTGGCTGAAAATAGCTCATAATCAATCAACTGGCAGACACATATCTGTGCTCTTAAAACGTATAAATGTGCAATGCAGAGGGTGAATCGATGGGTGACAGGATTCCAAAAGCATCGATACGGACGTGCTCTTTGGCATAACAAGCACTCCCCATCGGCTCATGCTTATTTCCTGTGCCTTTGTCCAATGGGCCATCCAGCGTTAGGGCCTGCTGGAAAAAATATCTGCCAGTGGAGCATAAGGTCTGTGAAGGACAACAGAGAGGTATATAATCTGCCTTTGCGCCGTCTATATATGTCACATTGCTATAGGAAAAGGTCTTCCACCCTTTGATCCGATGGGCGATTTCATGACAATATATCTATTGTGTTTGACTGTTAGCATATTCGTTTGCTGCCTGCCAATCTGTTCCTTCTGCAAACAGCCGCATGCAGGCCAACTTCCTCTTTGGTTTACTGTTAGAGTGACTGAAAGCCCTTTTAGCGATCCATGATCAAAAGCTACTTTACAAAAATAAAACTGTGGAGGTTTACTACAAACAAACAATGAGCAGGTGTGGAGATTGTAAGGATAAAAAAAAACAAAAACTAAAGCATAATAGGAGGAGGATGAGTTAATGCTAACTTAAATGAAGTAGCATTAACTTAGCACTGAGAAAGAAAACAAAAGCCAGGGAAGGCAGATCTTCATCAAACAATACTGGAATCAATAACAAACCCAAATTCAACCTTCTGAACTTTGGACCTCTTGTTTTCAACAGAGTTGGCCGCTGCAGCCGCCTGCCAGCGTTGCTCTGCTTCCAGGATAGTGGCTGAGAACAGTTAGCGGAGTTGAGTGGTCGTAACAACAATAGGTGTGTGTTTGTGTGTGTGTGTGTGTGTGTGTGCCTTTACACACAGACAGGTCTGCAGCCATGTAGGACAGAGTATCTATGAATGCCCTCCATACAAAGAGTTCATGCAGAGGTTAATACTGAGAGAGGAAGTAAGTGAGAGGCCACGCAGTCTGACAAATTCCAGACATCACTCACACACAAAACACTAATAGATGCATATCAACATATTATGCATGACACATATCAACATACAAAAGTTTTTTTAAAAAAATGTATTATATATATATATATATATATATATACACACACACACACATACATACGGCTTTAGGTACATTTTTTATAATCTTCAACCAAATAATATATGGATTTTATTAAATCAAATGCAACTGACAACAAAAAACCAACAATTCTTCACATATGCAGTAAGAGCCATCACACTCCTACAGCAGCATTATTTACAATGTTAAAACTCAATTTACAAAATCTAAACCACATGAAGCTGTAACTTTTTATTTATCTCCTTTACACACCAGTAATATAAACTTGTTAGCTTGATGAGGATTTATTGGCCAAACATACGTACAACGCCTCACCCGCTGTCGGCCAATCAGGAGTGGCGACGTGAGCGACAGGAGAGGCAACGATAGGAGGATAGGGAGAAGGGCAGGCGAGCGAGGCAGTCAAATGCGGAGGAAAAAAAATGAATGACTCCAGGGGGGGAGGAGGAGGAGGAGGAGGAGGAGGTTGCAGATAGAGACGAGCGTTCTGTCTTTAAAATTGACAAAGAGACATCAGTCATTTGGTAGTGGTTTGGATTCAGATGAAAGGAGATGTATCATATCCACCGTGCAAAAAAATGCTGGAGTTGTAGCAGTAAAAAATGGCCAGAAAGAAAAGAAACACATTCTCACAAATGAACCAGCAGAACTTAAAAAAAGAAAATATTTTCTATGCTTTCCATGGTCTGACTTTTACTTTGCTAATGTTTATTCATGTCACAGGACAGCTCTGCTCTTAGTTATTACAAAACAGAATATTCTGTCCGATTTAAGCTTCCAGAGTGACCAGCACATTCTGAGTTGTAACAAGGACATAAGAGATGATTATAAGTGTTTATAATAGCGCTATATGACGATCATGACACAGGAATGTTGACCTAAACTTACACAGAATTTAAATATTATGCAGTGTGTTCCGCACACAGACTGACTCAGAGCAGTGAAGACAAACACAGGCCTGGACTGTAACAGCTCCACCTTACAGATTCATGTGACTCTCCAACCATCACCTGACTATCTCTCTTCTTTCTATGGAGGCTGCTTTCAGGCAGGGCGACCAAGGGGAAGACTTGACCCGAAGTCAAATTTATGTTCAAGGAACGGAAGATGTTCAGGGGAAAAAAAAGAAAAAAAAAAAAGAAAGAGAGAGTACAGAGACTGTTTGTCTACGTGCTATACCATCTTAAAAACATCTACACCCATGTAATGTGGGCTCACAGATCGCTGACAACAAGACAATATCCCCAGTCACTGATAAAGTGTGCCTTTGACCGAACGCTGCTGAGAGATAAAAGGGAGCCAACCTTTGGGATGGGAGGGGACAGCGTTTCAGCGGGCCGCACTCCCCGAGTCTGTACCGTGTACATGTCCTCGTATTTACATGTGAATGCAGAGGTGAGTCAGAGAGGAAGCAGAAAGAGAGCTCTGTAATCAGCGAGTGACTTTGCATAGCCAAACTTCCTTTTACAGGCAAGAGAAGGGGCCCTCGGCCATGTGCAACCAGCACCCTATGGTGGCCCAAAGTACTATAGGAGACTTCCAAACAATCTGGGGCATTGTGCACAGAGACTGAAGTTTCTGTGCCTTGCCACACTGCAGTTATCAGTATTTCCTAACAGTATCAGGAGAATTGCATGATTGTGAAAAAACTCTATACAGGTGATATCCAAAACCAAATCTTGACCTACATAGTTTTTATGCAGCCTTAAAGACACTCAACATAGTCATTTTAACACCACAGGTGGAATATTACCATCAGCGACATGGAAATAACTCTATAACTCTTTAAACTACAACATTGGTACAGCTTTACATCAAGCAGATGTTACATCAACACAATTCCACTGAATTCAGCAGGTGGGCATTTTAATACTGGCCAGACCAAATTTTGCATATCACCATGGCAAAATGTTAACATGCTGACGTGAGGAGATATATGTATAATTTTCCAAAGACTAACACAACTGCCGCTTGCCATGCCACACCCAGAGTAAACATATCTCTGCCATATTCATATATGACATGACACCAATGCACGCGCACACACACACCAGCGTTTTCACCTCAAACACAAAGAGGACGACAGAGTGGGGATGTGACAATCGGTTACAGGCTGTAAAAATAAACCACTTGTCTCGCTCTCTGTGTAATATAGCCCCACAAATAACAAGATTACGTAATGTATGTAGTAACGAAGAATCTTTTGTAAAACATGCAAATGTCCAAAGTTCAAAAATCACACCGCAAAATATCTTTTGTAATGCTTTTAACTCACTATTGTGCGCAGTCGATGAGCTGGTACTCATTGGATCTTTCAAAGCATGCCTTGACTCCTTCATCATCCCACAGCTTCTTCGCATGATCAAAGAACTCCTGTGGGGGGAAAAAAGGAGAGGGAGAAAGAGAGAGAGAAAAGAAAATCAATTTTAAGAAATATAATAGAAAAAAAACATTAATTAGACAATTAAGAGAAGTATAGTTGTCTTTATTTACTCTTTCACCTCTTAAAAAAAATACATATTATTGGGATCATTATTTCAGCAATGATACTGTAACCATGAACACATTTGCCACTACAGCAGTTTCCCAACTTCCAAACATCCATAGATACAAACAACTTCTGACTGATGTCCTGCGTTCGCAATTCTCATATATTGAACCGCCCAAATTTAAACTTGTTGAATTCAACTTGTTGAAATGTGTTTTGCCATGACAATCAGGTAGCTAAATATACCAACAAGGTGAACGGAACCTTCCGATGCCAAATCTTTATATACAGTCTATTTATCCAGGAAAAAAATGGATTCACACCAATTCTTAACTACACCCAGGATTGCACTTAAAGTTACACACAACAAATAGGGTCCATACAAACTCATTTCTACACGACAACCACTGTCTTCTACTGCTGCTGTTGTCCTGCTGGTCACCGCGCTGCTCAGATAGATCCGCTTGGTCCCAGCAGTTGTCTCGCTCAAACACCGCCAACAACAAGCGTTCATTGGTACCTTCAAGCCTGTGCAGAGACCTGTACTAAAACCTGTTCTTCCACACCGGTCCTGGTAACCCCCCCTTCAGCCAGAGACACTGGCCAAACCTCCTATTGGATTTATAAAAATGTTGTTTGCCAAGAAATTGTTCCAACTGCTTCACCAATGGTCATTCTTTTACATTTCTGTTTCTACTGGTGTACAAATGAAACAAACAAGCTGTAACACGTTCACTCAGGAGCTTTAGAGGTTGGACAGGTTTTTTTTTTATTTTGGACAGAGCCAAGCTAGCTGTTTCCCCTGCTTCTGAGTGTTTATACTAAGCTAAGCTAAACTAACCACAACCCATCTCCAGCTTCTCCAAATTTCCAAAAACTATTTATTTATATATTATCAAGCCCATGAATCAAAGATCATGTACAAACTAGCACTTATGAGGACTCCTTTGCCTGTAACTTGGTTATAAATGGTCACTTTAAAAAAGGGCAATGTAGGAACCTGTAGACTTTCCAATATAAATGCTCTTATATTTCTTAATTACAACACCTTCTCATATATTGCTCCTGAAGGAAAAAGCGGGTCACATCAATTTGCATAACACTAATGTAAAAGCTGACACTGATTTTGACATAGTTATTTCAACAAGTAAAAGAAAAATATGGTTTAATAAAAAATATATATAGACGAGGATTTGTAGTCACTGTAGTTACTTTTCAATTCTACCAGCAGTAGCTGAAGGAGGCGATATAAGTTTCTCATACGCTCCCTTAACACAAGTTGATCCAGCGATTCCTGAATTCAAACTCATGACTTTCTGGTCACAAGCTCTCACTCTAAGCTAAGCAACATAGGTGGTTACTCTTGGATGTTGCTTCTTAATTGTGTATCCGCAATACTGAAAAAGAAAAAAAACGAACAAACACAGAAACATCTGATTCCGTCTCCTAAAAGTACACAAATATTACCATCACTTCCGCTGTGCAAGATCAATCCATAGGCGTGATGCCGTAAATGACTATACATAGTCTAAGTGCTTCAGCTGACTTCCCAGTCCTGGACAATGGGGAGCATTATGAAGGGGGGTTAGGGGTGGGGGGTGGGGGGGACTCATCTTATCAATGACTTTGAGACATTTCCCAGGACGCTCTGTATGCCCTAAACAAAGATGATTGGGCTAACATCCCTCATCGCCCCCCTGTGCACATGTCTTTGAGATGGGCTCCTCCTCTCGCCTGGAACCACCACATGACTCTCTGCACTCGGCTCTGGTGCCGCACTCCGGCTGTGTGGAGAGAGGGTAAAAGTAGCCCCGAACCAGAGAGAAGGGAAAAAGGGAGCCTGATAAATGATCACATGCTCCGGGAGATCTCCTCTCGGCAGATCCGGTGATTAAGTTCAACATGGGAGGAAATCCACTGATCCAGTCCGCTGAAGTCTCAAAGAGAGACATTAATATTTGTTTACTTTTTATTGGTCAGGATGGATACAACGTCACGCTTAAGGCACAAGTCAGGAATACCCGACACTGTGAGGCTATCATGTATCCCCACATAGCGTCACTTCCTAAACAATAGTATGACATGTTGTTTTTTAATTTTAACTTTTTAGTTTCCTGTAGCAAAGCATTTACCTGCAACGTCACACAAAGGAAATGGGGCCATATTTGCTTTCTCGCCTGTATTTGCTTCCACTTGTTGTTGCCGTCACACTCCAACTAATATCAATAAGATTTAACTGTGCCGATTACATTCTTCTGCTATTAGTTCTGCAGGTCTTGCCAAGTTTTACACCGGTGGACGATGTGGAGCTCAAAAACCCCAAAGGAAGTGGTCAGACGGAGCTATAGCAAATGTTGGGACTTGATGGAGAGAGAATGAAGGGTAGAGGGTGGAAGGGGCGGGGGGGGCAGGGTATGGTCCTCAGGGCTCTTTTCCACAGAGGCGTGTGACACTGGGCCTTTGAATAAATGCAGTGTGTGCTGCAGTGCCCTACAGAGGAACTGATAACACAGAAAGAGACCAGGAGGGAATTTGCTTTAACACAAGCTTTTTAACTCTTTCCTGTGCTCTTCCCAAGTCTACTTCCAACCCCCCCCCTTCCCTCCCAAATCACCAACCATGAGGTTCTGTGATGCCTTTGCTAGAGACTGGTTCGAACTTCACAGCTTTACAACTTGCTTAGTTTCCATGTTAATCAACCCGTGATGTAATATTTCACTTGAATCATATAGGTCAGGCTGACACAGAGAACAAAATGGCCTAAATCTGATTCGACTAAGCAAAACAAAGTTGTGGAGCAAACGGGTTGTGGCCGGCATCTTCCCGTTGCAAGGGGACACTGGAATTCCTCTGGGTGAAGTTTTAAAAGGGACCTTTGGCCTTGAAGGAAAATGTACAGCGATGGCCAATAACCTCAAATCCCTCCATACATAGCCGGCCAGCCAGCTGGCCAACTCCTCAGTAAATCACCACCACCACATGCATTGGATTTGAATAGAATATCTGTGTTAGATAACAGTCACCCAGCACAGTGGCCTGACTTTTCATGGGTTACTTCAGTTAAAGAGTACAGACAAATTTAGCCAAAAAAAGAGAGCAAAAGCAACAGAGAGAGAGCGCAACTGTTCATCTTTCATAACATCGTTTCCAAAAACGGAGCAGCCTCTCCGTGGCACCCTTTGCCCCACATCACCGATCCACAAGTAATCAATTAGAGGAAACTGAAACTTGTAGGACTTAAACTGTGGAATCTTAAAGAACCTGAACAAGAGAAAAGTGTGTTTGTGTATGTATATATATGTGTGTGTGTGCATTACCCTTCACAGCTGTAGTAAATGGAACAAAAGCGGCTAAAAATCAGGTCATGTTCCTTACCAGAAAAGTGATAATTACTGGGTTGGCCTGTAAACCGGCATCAGACAATATTAAATAAAGTTACACAATCACCGACAGTCACCAAGCATAACCAACCACTGTATAGGATCAATTTATCGAATAGGATCAATTCATCAGTGCAGTAATTCTGCACCCAAACACAAAAGTAGATCAGTTCACTGGCGGGTGGGGCTGGACTCAGGAAATACACATATATAAAAAGAGACACAACAGACTAACTCCAATATCATAAAGAAATAAAAACCAACAAGAACAAAGTCTAATCCATGTACCAGCTTTAACATGTCTGATGGACAGAAAGTTACATAGTTTAAAAAAAAAAAAAAAAAACTCATTTGAATTTGCTCCACTTCAGTTGATGGACACTGTTGGGTAGCTAGCATAGCTACCGCACAGGCATTTGTTTCCATTTGCATAGACGACCGCTTGTATCAGTGCTTTCTTTTCCACCGGCCCACAGTTATCCCTCGCTACTGAAGGGAAAAGGTTCTTTAAAAAGGATGCTTTGATGATAAAGACTAAAGGCCATCTAAACTAAGCATGCTGATTTACATACAGGACAAGGGGATATTGTTGTGTTACAACGTTGCCAGTCATGAAGGTTCATGCCAATCTAATTTTACAAAACTTCAAATGAGATCTCAACACCAGCTCTGCTGTATAGAAGACTATTAGCAGCGTGTCGGTTGCATTTCCAGGCCCATTGTTGTTGTTTTTGGTAGTGCAACGTGCATCACCTCTTAGTGGTCAGTGACACTATTCAAAAACTAAACAGGAAGACGTCTATCGCTCAACAGAAGAAATAACTTCAACTACACCTCCAATAAGTCATGACACTATACAGCAGCTGTAGATCTGTTGCCTTCTTATTTTAATAACCAGAAACACTACACAACATTTTTCTGTCACAAGTGCACTTTTTTAGTAAGCTGCAACGATAGCCGAACCCATATGCAGGGTTTTTCTTGCCATTATAAGGCTTTGGCGCTACACCCAAGACATTTTGGGCACCACCAAAAAAAAAAAAAAAAAAAAATGAACATGGAGAGCATCAAAACTAACTAAATGTCTTTTCCCACAACTAATGGTTGTAGCTGATCCCCATTGGCCTTTTTTGTCAAGTTTTGTCTATTCCTTTTAAAAATTGGAAACATAACACCAAATACATAAAAACTAAGTATTCCATAAACCTAGGTTAATCAGTAATATCCAATACATGAGTCAACATAGTGTATATAGCTAAATTACAATAAAAACAACATTTTCAATCAAAAACTGAAATCAATAAGTCAATAGATATTTCTAAAATCAAAAAATTGTTAGAATGTATCCTACAGAGTGGACAAAGCAAGCAATTTGAAGATATCACCTTGGCTGATGGTAAATTGCGATGGTCATTTTTTAAACCATTTTCCTGACAAAAGATAAATCATGACAATGATCAGTGGAATATTCTACAAAGAAAACAATAGGCAGTTCCAGCCCTGTTTCAATCATTGTTGCAACAACTCATAGTGTGTAGGAAGGAACAAGGCTGAATCAAAACTAAAGATACTTTTACATAGAATTAGTTTGAAAAAGTGCACTGAGCTTTATATAACAGTCGGTCAGTCTGATAGAAATGGCAATTAATCACTCTACTGATGATAGAGGTAGATGGTACTACAAATATTTGCTGGATATATCTTTCAAAAGGCAAGATTTTAATAATTTTTCTGTTTGACGTTATTGTAGATTGTGTATTTTTGCGTTTAAGATTGCTGTTCAGAGAAATCTGAAAATGAAAATGTTACACGAGTCCTTTGACAACTATGATTGTCATTTGGACCCAATTTCTGCCTTTTATAGATAATTAAAATAAACGATCAACAGACTCATTGTGAATAAAATTAACCAGCATGAGTTTATGCTATAGTGAAAATGTCATGTCCCTATATGTCTCTCACTCACAACATTTTACAGCCAGTCATTCAGTAAAATTGAGGAAATCCAAAAATATTTTCTACTTCTTTTTCCTGTCCAATACTGTCACATTTTCATAATCATGATTATTAAAGGTTTGGCTGACTATGACATCATCTCCCCAAAACTTTCCAGATAAAGTACGCCCTCCAAAATTTCAAAACGGCGCCAACAGGTGAAAGCTACAGGTTGCTGATTGGCCCTGTCCCCGCGCTACCGTATTGGATATCACGCCTGGTGGCACTACGTGACAATGTAGTGGTGACACTGACGGCACAAGTGAAGTCTGAGACTGATGACAAGCACAGACACTCCAAACAGAGCCATGTTGTTCCCTTTGGCCCGGCCCAGGCCTGGGAACTCGGCGCCGGCTCTCCCCATGGCCCCCCGACCCTCACACAACACAACGCCACACCAGAGCAGCACAGACTAACTGCTGCCCTGTTAACACACTCACAGTGGGCCCTGTCAGGAAATTAACACCCAAATCCTTTTAATGGCTGTTCCTGTAATGTGCCGTTAAATAAAGTTGCTGAGAGGGAGGCTGTCAGATATCATGCTATCATGTAAAGTGGGCTATGCCAAAACAGTACCACTAAACACAGTAATGTTTGATGTTAGCGATCACACCTGATGATAACTACAAGAACCAAAAATCTGTACACATGGCCTCAACATTGGCCAGATTTTAAATTTCATGATGTATCCTTGAATGATCTTTTTTTATAAGGAACAACTCTTGAAAATCTGTTTTGATTCGAAAAAAGGCAATAATTAAACAATAAAATACCTAGTACTGTAGTGCTGTATAATGTAGATCATTGTTTAGTCTAATACAAGGAAGAGCTAAAGTGCTGAACAACATACAGAACATGCAAACAACCCTTTACTTCCTCTGTTAGATGGCAACATTTTCATCATGATGACAACAAAACCTCTACAACCTCTAGCAGTCTACAGCCCTACATTATTTTGTCATTCCTGTTTTGCGATGGCACACAGCCTGGTGTCAAACAAGGAACACTTTCAAAAATTATGTAAAACATTATCTACATTTCCAACACATGACCTCGTGCTATCAAATGGCTGATCACACACTGAAGAGAATCCCACGTGCTTCAGCTCGCTTTCGGAATCCTACGTACAGTACATCTGGCTCCAGCCACGAAGAGGAAATCAAACCTCCCAACAAGCACACAAATCAACTCACTTGTTGATTTCATACAGGTTAGTTGACATTTTTAACATCATATCCTTCGAGAGCGAAGACAACGCCTTTAGGCTTGGTTTGTTGAAAAAAAAAAAAAGGGATCTCATTAACAAGACTGAAACAAAGAAACATTAGGTCTGTTGTGTTGGAAATAAATCTGGCAACCTATATCCAAAGGACATAGGATTCATAAAAAAACAGTAAACCCTCCTATCACATACCATCTAACACCAATTTAAACAAAAATGCACTTTAAGAAAGACTAAAATACATGCATATATACACGCTTTCATTGGATCTCTTTCACATATTCACATCTGTGCTCAGTTACATGTACAGAAATATGTATAAATTCTTACCTGTGAATAGTCAAAGTCAGAGAGAGGTGCTATGCTTTTGATGTATTCGATTCTGAATTGGTCCTCTGGGTTGGCTAGCGGGACTGGGGGTATTAAAGTGCTCATCGCAGACACTATAGTCTACAAGGCAAAAGTTGTGGGGAGGAAAACACAAACAACAAAAAAAACAAGCATTAATCAGGAGAAATACAGGAGAAAAAAATGTCATTGTAAGCCCCATATAATAATCAGTGAAATGGGATTGCAGTGGGATTCGGTTGAGCAACACAAAGCACAAAGCGATACAGATGAAAACTCACCACTATGGCATCCTTCACGTTTTTCCGAATATCTTGGATTTTCTGTTTCTTTTCTCTGCATGGGGACAGAATGTGAGGCAGCGGTTACGAAAACATCAACCACAGCAGACCACAAAAGGTTTATCATCAAGGTGGTGTGAGGCAGGGGTTACCGCCAGGTTAGACTAGATTCTAACACAATTATGCATACAATACAGGTGTTCAGGCTGAGGGGGGGTATGTACCAGTGGGAGGGCAAATATCAGTGAAATGCAGGATTGGGGTTCAGTAGATTGCAGAAATAATGATGTATGATGCACTCTGGTCAAGAGTTTCTCCATGTTTGCATCTTAAAATGCAAGATCATGCAGAGTATCACCTCCCATTGGATAAATACTTTCAATTAATGTATAGAGAGGATATTCATACAGTTACAGGACTCTGACATGTACTAGGCCTGTTTAAAATAGACCAGTGGTAAGATCAATGCCATGCAAGGCCTTGCAGCAAAACAAATCATCAATAGGCCTGTGTCGATCAACAACCTTTCACCCTTTCTCTCTCTCACATGAAACAGGAAACAGTGAATTTGGCATCTGTGTGACACTGAGATCCTCACATATGTATGATAACTGTACATGTACACGAAAAAGGAGGAAAAAAAGGACGACGGGGAGGCAGAGAGGGGAGGGAGGAGGGAGAGATATTAGCTGCTTTGCATGGGATACTGGGCCCAACAGGCGCTGCAGTGCCTGGGGAAAATCCATTTACAGGCTATATTCTGGCCCTCGACGGTCTTATTCATTAGCAGAGGAGCAAGCAGAATAAAGCATTTATACGATTTTCGAGGCGTAAACGTAGCTGTTTAATACTGAATAGCACTCACTCTGCGTTGAAGCCATTGACGTGTAGGATCCTCATCTGCTTCACAATGGTGCTTTTTCCGGACTCTCCCGCACCTTCGAAAAAATAGACCATAAAATACAGCAAATATCACCACACAGCCATGGAAAAGGGACACCCCGCTTAACCCGAAACGGACACATATTGTGGGAATGAAGCCTGTTTTAATTGCGGGGCTGTGGAGCTTCCATCAATATATCCACCCCCATGACATATTATTGCAAGCGCTGTCAAATGGGGCTACGTGTTCGGTAAACGAAAGGGATTACGGAGAGCCATCACATATAAATCAGCCTTACCCAGTAATAAGAGCCTGTGTGTGGCTTTATACGCTTGTCTTTCCTTTTGCAACTGTTTTTCGATCTTTTTATTCGCCTCTCGTTGTGCCTTTTCGTCGATGCGTTGATCTTCAGTCTTGCTGTTGCCCAAACAACCCATCTTCCGTCGCCCTAACCCTTCCTTGTGAAATCGTGTAAAGAAAAAAAAAGATTAAAAAAAAAAAAAACCCTGACAATGATATCGTGGGGTTGTTAAAAATACTACTAATACAGGAATGAGTCGACTATAAAAAAAAAGAAAGAAAAATCTCTGCGAGAGGCTTCTCCGTCGGAGGGAGGAATACGTTCCCCCGTTACAATTCCGCTTTAGCCGCAGCCAACCGTCATCCAAAAAACCGTGTGTTACTTTACAACCCGACGAAGACACGGCGAGCCCCGGTCAAACACACGGATACATCAAAAATATAAATAAATAGGAGAGAGGGAGAGAGAGAGGGTGTCCAAATTTCTGGGAATCCAGTCAACTGTTCCTATCGCGTCTCTCCAACCCCTCTCTTCTCTCTCAGTATTTTTTTCTATCTGAATTTCTATCAGTATTTTCTGTCTCTTTAACTCAGCACTGCCTCTCTCTGTGGCACCAGGAAGTAACCGTGGACCGTGGAAGAAGGTGGAAAACAAACCTGCGTTAAACTGTAACATTAACAACCCGCGCTGATATAGCATTTTATAACTTTATGTGGTTGAAAAAAACGAGAGAGAGAGAGCCAACGAGGGGAAAAAAGCGAGCGGGAGAGAGAGAAAAGGGAGAAGCCATTCCAGATTTAGTCCTTCGCTATATCCCGCTATCAAACTAATCAGGCGAAGAAGGGAGTGGAAACCCGGGCTGAGAGCTGCTTCTCAGAGGGGCTGGTTCTCGGAGGGCTGGGTCTCTGCTGGTACTGGTGGGCCTAACTCTGATCAACTGGCCTGTACTCACAGCTGGGAAGTAACCCAGGACATGTACTCAAGTAACACAGTGCCATTGTAAAGGTACTTGTATGAAACTTGTGAATTTGCATTTTATAAAGAAGGGGAAAAGTAAAGTGGAAATACTGCCACCAAAAAAACAACAACTCAGTGACAAGTAAAAGTCCTGCAATGTAGCTTAATGTTATTTAAGTAAAAGTACATAAGTATTCTCAGCAACATATATTTATAGTATTATAAGTGAAAGTAATCATAATGCAGATTATATAATAGTGTATTCTACTATGTATATGGCACTCTCAAAACTGTCATGTTAAAAAAGTTTAACATCTATTATCAATTTTTGGTTTAACAGTTTAACATTTCGTGTGAAAAAAAATCAACCAAAGTCATGATTTTTTATAAAACAAGATACAAATGGACTTCTAAATGACAACGCATCAACATGAATACAAAATGTACCTCATACACTGTGCAGGGACCTGATGAATGCTTTTTTTAAAACTGTATTTTAAAAAGTTTACCATTATTTATCACTGACCCATTTTTTATTAGTCACAATATACTTGTGAGAGCTTTTAATGTTTTATTTTAACAATGTGGAGCCAATTTGAGATACCTACTATACTTGGGTATATTAGTAGTAATATAATGCAATGTAATATATGACTCCTTTCACACAAAGTGCATAGCAAATTTTAAAAAGAAAACTAATTTAATAGAAGAATGATAATAGAACAGTAAAGAATATTCATTTTATGTAAAATATTCAAATCACCTGAAAATAAAGCTGTCAAATAAATGTAGTGGTGTAGAATGTAGAATGTCCCTCTAAAATATAGTGCAGTAGAATACGATGTATAATGCATCACATGGAGTATACTTAAGTAGTGGTAATACTCAAGTAGACAATAAGTCCCTTGAAACTACACTTAATAAATGCAATTACATGTACTTAGAGTAAAATTGTGATTTTGTTCTTCTGATACATTTTATATATAGATCATATCACCAAAAGGTTGAAACCACTGGTTTCATCTTTACCTGTGTTATACGTCAAAAGCTTGTTATATTATCAATTGTGGTAAATCCTAAATTTGAAAAGTAACTAAAGATGCCAAATAAATGTAGTGGAGTAGAAAGTACAATATATCCTTTAAAATCACATTTTATGTATACTTATATTACAGTGTTACTTAAGTAAAATATTTGTGTGAATGTACTTAGTTACTTACAATACTCCAGTCCACTACCTTTATTTGACAGCTTCAGTGACTTTTCAGATGAAGATTTGATAAAATAGAAAGTACAACTTTAGCTTATAGCTTTCATTATAACGCATTGTTAAAGTGGTTTCCGACCCTTTGGAAACAGTGTGTCGTCATGTCTGAATACTTACCAGCGCCATCAAAAGGCTTTGCCCTCTAAACTTCTCACTGTTTTATTTCAACAAATGTTTTAATGGTGTAATATTTCACCAAAAATCAAAGCTTAGAGAAAATGCCCCCCCCCCCCAGTTAAAAGTAGCTCCCGCTCCAGCAGCTACAACAACATTGATGCTTCATTAATAACACTTTAATGATGTCATATATGATGATATTACAACTAGGGATCATCCCTTTTAGGATACAAGTGCATTTCATCGCTCATATTTATGTTCTTTTACTTGTAATGGAGTATTCTTACATTACTGTGTAGGTACTTCTGCCTAGTAAAGGTTTAGAGTACTTCTTCCAGCATATACCCATCTCTGCAGTTCTTAAAATACAGGTTTGAGGTTTCATCAAGGTGGTCTTTGAGTAGTTGTGGGTGTACTCATATTTGTTACTTGTGTCATATTAGCAATACCAATCTGCAAGTATACTCTAATACAAGATTTTACTTTTAAAGTGAAAGTAAAATTAATATCAGCAGAACTTACAATATCAGAAATATTCAAAATCAAATATAGTTATAAATATGATATTATTATATTATTATTGTTGATGCAAGAAGCATTCAATTGTTGGTTATTGGGCTGGAGCAAATGCCTTCTACTTTATGTATAATGTTGGTCACTTTCATCTATGGAAATGCTTTACATTCTGTAAGATTGTATATTTTGTATGAAGATCTTTATTCTGCCAAGTCGTAACTATATACTGTCAAAGAAATGTGGTGGAGTTAATTGTACAATGTTTTCCTCTCAAATGAAATTGGAGCAGTCTGTGATAAACTTGCACATACAAGACAATTAAGTACACCTTCCTTTAAATTTTATTGAAATACAGTACTTAAACTAGTGAATGTACTTTGTTGCTTTTCCATCACTAGGACTAGTTTAATATCAGTATAATTTCATTCATAAAAGGAGCTACTATAACCTCCAAAATGAATATCATATCTGTAATTTATATATTCAAACAAAATAAATATTTTACATCTACAAAGGTAACAGTGAGACAGTATTTGAGGTCATCTTTATCTTAAGATACTATAGACTTTTTCTTTAAATTTCAGAAAAATTGTTTTTGCAGATTAAGATAGGACATTTAAAACATGATCAGTTCATAAAATATGATGCAATGTAAAGCTAAACTACCCAACACTACATGTAGTAGTAAACATCAGTGCAACCCTAACTAGTTGCAAAAGACATTTTATATAATGCAATAATATATTATAAAATATTGTTTAACTAATAACATCACTTTTGAATGTCATTAAAAATCAGCACTTTTACTTTTGATTTTGAGTCATTTTTCAAACAGGGTATTCATCTAAGTTGTTTTTGTGATCCTTTCATAACTATTAAACTATGATACAGGCCAGGACCCAGGCAATGTCTCATGGCATAAACTTAAGGGGTCACAAAATGATTAACAAGGTCAAAAAGGAAAATCTAAATTTTTTTTATTTTCGGGACTCTAAAAGTTACTTAAATAAAACAATTTGAGGAGGAAGAATGGCAATATTGGTTGGCAGGTGCAGCACGACAAGAGCTGGCAAGTAGACATGCCGTGCATTTTTTAAAGTGGGGTCACAGGCCAAAAAAGGTTAGGAAACTTTGAGAGACTTTGCCTCCTGCGAACCCTCAAAGTGGCTTGGATTCAATCTACTTCTGAGCCCCCCAGCACTAGTTGGCCAACCACATTTTCAGCCAAAGTGTGAAAAGATCATCTTCCCTTTGCTAGATTAACAAATCATAATAAATGTCACAGCAAAATTATAACCTCTACATCTTACTGTGAAATGGCAGTGATATCATAGGAGATAAACATGGCATGGAGTTTGATTGGGACACTATAAAATCAACATGAACAAACCTTGAACAAAAAAATGCTTTAAGTTCCAAATAGTTTGTACAAAAACATTATTTTAAGCAATAAGGAATAGCAAAAGGGTCAGCACACTGTTGGTATAATAACTAGTTTGTTAGGGACAATGTTAACACACTTGTCTCATAAATGCCACATCTTTACTTTACCTCAACACATGTTAAGCTCTGTAAATTACCCTCAATCTACAGACTACTACTAGACCAATGATTTGGGAGTATGCCTGTTGTCTGTCTTTACATTAACACCTGCTGAGAGATATATACAATCTCTTTGTATGCTGCTTCTGAGACAATAAAAAAAACAGAATGTGCCTGACAACAGTGAAACTGTGGCTGTGCATGTCACCGCTTTGCCACTAAGGAAACAGAAAAGCTGTCACTGTTGTTAGTATTGCCTGACCTTTTTGTTTAGCTTGCTGTGGCTTCCTCTCACCTCGACCATGGCTGGGTGTGGGTTTGTTAAGGTTAGAGTTGTCGGTAACCAAACTTCATTTGCAAACTTCACTTTATACCTCCCTTGCGTTATTGTAGATGACAGAGATCAGGCATATTTTATAAATAATGTCCCTGTCAGTGTGTGTGTGCATGTGTGAGACAGAATGAATTTGGTCTGCTTCCTTCAAGAGCAACTGGTAAAACTTGATAGCTGGGGCCTTCACATTGGGCTAATGCTAGGCTAACTCTTACCCTGCTGCAGTCAGGTCAAAAAAAGCTCAATAAACTGCAGTGCATCCTCTATAAATATCAACGCTCATAAAATCACTTAATATCACGGGACAAGGACCGGTGATTATTTTTGTAACATATAACAAGGAGTGTGCTGTTATTGTCCACTTTATGCAAACACAATGCAAATACTAGTTCCATGTAGTGAAATGAGCGAAGCAAAAAGTTGTACACCATGCAAATCGAGAGTGGAGCGCTCCCTTCATTTATGGCGGAGTGAAAATAAAACCACACCACACCGCTTCTCCTCCTCCTCTCCCCCACCACCACCTACCAAAAGAGAGAGAAAATAAAATCCTGTCTCCCCACCTTAGAAAAGCAAGGTCAAAACAAGTGGCTGGCCCACATCACTCTCTAGTGGTTAGAGGCAGCATTGCATATATGTTGTGGCTACTGTCATGCTCACGGCTGATGATATAAAATTAGTTTCTGATGCATAAATTATCATCCAGTTTTCAGGAAGTCTGATAAAGCACTGGCCGGTCTTTATATTTAAACCTGCCGTGGCCTTCTATAAACTCGACTGAAATAGGGTTTGTTGCATTTTTCGTAGGTGACACTGCATGTGTCAGTTAAACTACAAGTTAATTCAAATTCAAAGCCTGATAAAGATGTTCTTACTATTTTCAGACCTAATTTGTAAAAGAGCAACCAACCGAATACAATGTTTGGAGTTCAATTCCAATATCCTGGCAGTTAAGGCCCTTACAAATAGATGCTAATCAATGACTATATCACCGATTAAATATGTTCATACACTGTACCTGGGATTTCTGGCTGTGGCACTAAATATAGCAATATCTAAGTGTTTTTCTAGATATACATATTCTAATCTTGTTTACAAGGTACTTCTATAATTAAAGCATGTGCTGTAAAAAAGGCACATGTCCGAATGATATCCAGCTAAAATTAGCCTCCTTGATTTTTTTTTTTCCGGACTTTGAAGCACATAGGCAGAGGAGAGGCTTTTGATAAAAGCATGAATTGCAAGTAAGCAAAAAAGCTGGAGAACAAACATAGTCCAATGTTCTTCTGGTGTGGTTCACTTTTCCATTCAGCCGGCCGCAAGTATCAAGACAATTCACATCACGGCCCTGCTATCAGTGTCATAAATATGACAGTGATTCATACTTCAGTATCTCCTGTTGGTCATTACATTAACTGGGAACATGCAGTTAGTAGCAAAGTTCAGCAATGGTCAATGATAAAACCCATTCAGACAGAAGCAAAGTTCACCTGTCTCTACTTGTATTTAAAAGGGAGGGCCAACAGGGGGAATATGTTCCACCGTGTGTCTCTGTGGATGAGTAAGCTTTTCCAAAATATGGTTTAACATGTTGGGTAGGGGCATAAGAAAAACAAAGGGGGGAAAAAGACACGACAAAACATGACAATAAGTGACTTTCGACAAGCCATTCATTGGCTACAGGCCGTCGTTTCAGTGATCGTTTCTACGGAGTCTTCTGCATTGCTCACAGCCTGTTGTTCTGGCTCATGAAGTATGATAAGGCTGAGATATGAAAATGCCAGTTAAGGACATCTAGGAAAGCTTTAACAGATATTATCACAGGCCTGTACAGAATCTGATCCAAGAGACCTAACAATAAAGTAACTTCCTTTCCAACAAATAATAGGAACTTGGCTTCCAGTTCCCATCCCTGTATTCCTGTATTCATTTACTAAAGGAACTCTATAAAAGGAATTTCAATTTTTCATCCTCCAGTTCAAACGTGTTTACTAATAAGTGTGTAAAAGCTAAGATTTGAGTTATTACATTTTTATAGCGTCCTAAAATAGGATAGTGTTTAATATGTTCATTAGAAGAGTCTGTATTAATGACACACGTGAGCGGAAATTTCCTGATGAACACAAAATATATCATGTACTTGACTTCCCACCAGAAAACAAACAAGTTCTATTTTAAGCAAGTTAAGTCCAGTATTCCCATCATGACGCCGCCGTGTTTTGCATAGCATAAACAAGCTTCTTTTGCAATAAATAGATAGTTAGAGAATTACCTTGATCTGCAAAACATGAAGGGAATAGTGGGTCTTATTTTAATATTTCAATAGGAGCCTGGAAGATCGTAACAAACTTTTTAAGGAACATGCAATATATATCTTCTATTTGTTCAGTTTTCTATATAGTAGGGCTACAATAAACAATTATTTCTTTCATTATCTTTTGGGCATTGAATTGATTAATTGATTGATCGTTTGGTCTTGCTTTTTAAAAAGCTTTCATTTTTTCTGATCTGAGTCCAAAAGGCAAATATTCCCATTTGGCATTCTTAAAAAGTTTTATATAATATAGTAAAAAAAATATTTGCTTTAGAATTTCCTTTTGGGTCACTTTACCTTTGATTTGACAGCGTTGGATTTACAAAGCTGCAGCTCAGCGGTTTGGACTGCACCTCCTAATGTCAATTAAAGGAGGTGACGTTTCCTTAGTATTATAGCAAATCCTGTCTCTCAGAAATAAGAATTAGTTCTTATAATCATTAAATAACTAAACAAATTAAACACCAGAAGAACTATACTTGCACCAATGTGTATCAACCTTAAAACTGAAAATATGAGATCTTTAATATAAATTATCCTCCATAAAACTTAATAAACTGAGACATTTTCAATACTACTTTTTAAGCACTATTTTATATAATCTATCCAGATTTTTTTAGATCACAGTAAATGATCAACTTGTGGTTAGAACTATAAGAGATAAAGGATTTGATCCTAAATCACCAAATGCTAAAAAATGTAAGTGACTGTAAATCTGATGGATTCCAACTCTGGCACAAGCTGAAAATAGCTGCCCATTTAGGATAAACAATAGTTCCTTATGGCTATCATTATTCAACTAAATACCTGCAGCAAATACAAACAGATAAAGTGACCCAGATTAGCTTGCCTTGAAATGTAACACTATTTGAAAGGTGTCCACTTTCAGAGGAACACAAACCACCTCAGTCCTCTGGCATGCAACAGGAGTCCTAATGGAGACCTGGAGGGTATAAAGTCCCGAAGGCCTCTTAAGAAAAGCCAGAAGTGACCTGTGGCTTCACGCTGAAGCTTCCAGGTGAACCAGGACAGATAGCTCTAAAAAAAAATTGTGATTCTACAGTGGCTGAAGAAAAGCTGCCCAAACCATAATAACATGCTGAAATCACACAGGTCAAACATGCTGTATGACTTTAACAGTGGCTCATGGAAGAATGTGTGACACTTCCCTGAGTGACTTTGTTTTTTGTTGAGTGCTGTTTACTCAGGAATTAAACTGTTATTACACTTTTTGAAGTGAAGCAGCTACGCGCAATATGGTATTAAGTGTGACGTAACGCTGTCAAAACTGGAAGTGGATGAATTACGGTTATGTTTGTATTGTAAATGTGCCGACATTTAAGCAGTGTTTTCCCCATCAGGGTGGTTGAGATTTTTTGGAAGTGAAACACTGACCTCTGATCTCTAGCCTGCATGTAAATGCAGTGGTTGCAAGAGATGGTTACTGCATGTGTGATAAAATAACACAACCAGCTGAATCCAAATTATGACTGTAATAACGGTTTCTGCTTGTACTTAAAAGTAAAGTAATGCAGGAGATAAAACATGTCCTAACCTAGAAGAGGAGAGGAGGTCTGACCAGGCATAACCCCCCATCCAGGATTTCTGCTGGTGGATATTCCGAAAGTCTTTTGAAAAGTCGTAAAAACCTTCAATAATGTGATTCCAGTGATGGCCAGGTAGCACAATTTATAGCCTAAAAGGCATATAAGCCCTGCAATTTTGTAGTTTCTAATTGTAATCACTGACTCTATAAAATGCCAAAGATAATGTCAAACTCACCCTAGTTGCCACAACTGAGGCCTTATCATTGATTATTTATAGCAGTGTGACCACATAAAAGATAAGAAAAACTGAGATGTTTACAGGAAAACACTAAAAGCAAGCAAGCGGATTCGCAAACATAAAATAATAATAATAATGTGTATCAGATTCAAATTCAACACTCAAGTCCACTTTTCCACCACAATATCAATAAGTAAAAGTTCACAAAACCACTAACTTTAAATTATAGCCTATTAAATTATACTTAATATTAAACCATACGATACTCAACTACACTATAGTTCAGGCCACTATACTCTACTCTGGCCTACCTACTGAACTTTACTTCCAGTACAACACACTACTATACTCTAATCGTTTGCACTTTCCTCTTTTCTACCATACTTCTGTTTATTCACATTAACTTAATGAAACAACTTACTGTGAAATATGCCACAGTTAACAGAAAGGCCAATATACAGCGCAATAATACAGTCCTTTTTTTAGCATACTACATTATATATGTATTCTAATAAATGTATTTACTCTAAATTTGCCATATTCAATCAGATTTTATTTATAGTCCCTGGACTAATATTCTTACACTATACTACTATATTATAAGCCACTATACCCAATATACTACTTAAACTTACAATATGCAACAGTACTTAGTAGTATAGTTAGGTATATTATAGTATAGGCCACTATACTCACACTCAACTACTGATAACATACTACTATACTGTACTTGCACCATACTATAGGCCACTATACTGCTGCAATTTACAATATGCAACTATTTTTACACTATTCTATACCCACACAATTTTACTGCACTACGCTATATTTATTTTTGTTCAAACCGCTATACTTAAAATCTTACTTTATACTATAGGCCACTATTACTATACTTACTACACTTTACTAGTTACAAAGCAAGCATGGTGAAATAGCAGAGTGTTAAATGTTCTTTGTTAACTAAAGCCTAGTAAAGTATACTCGATGACAATCTATGATACTGCACTATTCTAATATTGTTACACCTGTCTATAAATGTGCCACAGTAAATCAAAAAGCTGTACTCTATCTTTTTTATAAGGTGCTATGTCAATTTTTAGAGTAAACATGGTCCAACAGCCAGGCGCTAAGGGCTCCCTATACATATGCATGTGTGTACAGTAGCTGTATATTCCACTGCCTACAGTATGTTTAAGTGGCATTTTAAAATTGCATCTGAGGCCTCGTGTACCAGTAAGAGGCCCAGTGAGTGTGCGGCTAGACGTCCATCTTCATCATTTGTCATTGACAGGGGGGGTAGTCTTCACAGCCAACAGATGTGGCAAAAGGCCTCGCCAGAGCAGTGACATAATTAGTGAAAAGGCCAGGACGTCTCGGTTTCTAATAATAAAACACCTTCCTAGTCCAAGAACAACAGAGAGGGACCGAACCTACCGAGCAGCAGCAGCCGATGCGTCTGTTTGTACTCCCGTTTGAGCTCCCTCAGCGTCCTGTCAATATTTTTACTGACTTTCTTCGCCTCCTTCTCGGCCTCCTTGTCCTCCACCAGCAATTTGTCCCAGTTTTTCTGCTTCTGGGTGCTAGTCTTTTGAAGCAGCTGTAAGCGTCGGCCGCGGTCCTTCCCTGTCCCCTTCCCGCTGCCTCCTCCTCCGCCACCGCCGCCGCCACCACCGCCGCCGCCGCCGCCTCCGTTCTGTATGAGCACACCGTCTGTACCGGTGTCTCCACGGCGGTGCTCCCCGGCCGACAGCCTGGCAGGGTCCCCGGGGCGCACCGGGCCGCCGCCGCCGCGTAGCGACGAGGTCTCTCCGCATCCCCCGGTGTCCTCCTGGCGAGCTCCCCCGGCGCGGGTCGGCACGGCGGCGTCCGGAGGCTGGTCCGAGTCCGAGGTAGCGTTGGAGATAGACCCGCTCAGGTCCCCGAAGAGCCGGGGACGCAAACTGTAGCACAGCCCCATGTTGAAACCAATATTTGTCTGTGAATGTGATTTCTCATAAATTAAAATATCAAAAAAATCGCAGTAGGCGCCAGCAGCCCTAACGTGCCATCGTTACATTGGAGCTCCAGCGGCGCGATTTAAGTCCGAAATTCAACCGAAAATGTGAATGAATTATGCTCCGACATTTGCTATATGTCATTTTGCATTTTCCCCAGTCAGCCTTCGCTTCGTAGTTAGTGGATCACCTGATCCCTGAGTGGACACTGCGGGTCCACCTTACCGTAAGTAACCAAAAGCACAACCTTAGAGAAAAAACGCGGATATCCGCTGCGCAGACAGTCAACAATTTGACTGCACAGTTGTTAGGTGCAATGCACGTCACGTCATGTTACTACAGTATGGCCATTTCGAGAATGCTGGTCATGATTTTCATTCCTCACATTTCATGCCTGCATGTCTGAGGACTCTTACTGACTGTAGATAGTGAACCTGCTCTTTATTATCAGAGGAACGACACGCTTTTCTTTATTCAGACAAACTGGTATTTAAAAATGAAAAAAAAATAATAATATAAAAATAAATTTAAACCTCATATTTTAAGGTTTTATTTTGTGCCATATAATCAGAGATTCTATTTATCAAAAAAATACACTCATTGGTTCCTATTGATTATTAATTTTAAATTATTAAGCTATTATTTTTTGTCAAGGTGATTTGTTCTTTATTGCCATCACCCAATTGCAATTGATTAATTTTAAGAATATAATTGCAGTTGGAACTATAAAGTAGATTAAGTGTTCCTATAAGTAAATGTGGATTACAGTAAGTCCCCACTTTATGATTTTCTAATGGGCCCCTTTACAGATGCTTGGGATGGTGCCTGATAAAATATATATATTTTTACTATTAGGTAACTATTAGGTTTATTACAAACCTATTACAACACAGCCTAAGATATAATCATATTTAGTTCTCAGTGTTCTCACCTACTGTTTGCACTTCTGTGGTAAATCAAAACAGCACAGATGATTTTTTAAATAAAATATTAGTATTTCAAATACAATATTTATTGATCAAGGTCCTTTGTGACTTTACAAAAAGGGATCACCTATGATAAGGGCCAACACTATTGGATGCTTTGTTGAAAATGGACCACTAGATGGCACATTTGTAAAACACATAAGGACAATAGACTGATAGATCAGCTGGTTGATGAGGCAGTGTGGTATACAAGAGGTCCTCAAAGGACTTTGGGGAAAAACATGAAAAGCTACTGTAGTAATGATTTACAGTAACAGTACTGTGTTTAACACCATAAATATTTGTAGATTTCACAGCCCCAACATTAATAACTAACTAATTAATAACATTAAACTACAAAAATAATTCAGATTTCCTTTGAAATTTCATACCTGCTTCACACAATGCTTTCAGACCTCCTGAATTATTATTTAATCATATTCATATTTTGAGTGAGTAATATTCTTTCTATCTATCTATCTCTCTGAAAACTCCTATCTATTTAAAATAAGGCTCCTTTAAAATAAAATTGTATCATTTGAATTTACTAAATTACATATTTATACAATTTACTATATATATACTGAGACGTATCACACTTCATAATTATTAATATTTTAATTATTTTGACATTTATTAGTACACGATTCTCGTTTTGTCATTTTATTTTGTTAGCCCCTGCGTTGCCTAGGAGACAGGAAGTCGCCCTAACAACCGGAGCGGACGGGCAGCATCCGGCAGCATCCCCGTGTTGACGTCCTCCACAGCACGGACATGTATTCTGTGGTAAGTGTACAAAACTAAGTTGCTTGAAAACAACAGGAAAGAAATGTCTGCTTGTTCGTACCCGGGTCGCTATCTTATTTTACCCGTAATAGCTCATTAATAGCAATATGCCTTATACGATCTGCTAACTAGCTATTAGTACTTTATTAGTAGTAATGAAGTTTGTTGGACATCGTGGTGAAATTTCAAAGCAAAAACAGTGTGTAAACTGTGTAAACTGTGTTTTTTTAATGATAGGTCCATGTTTTCAATTGTCTTAAAACAACAGTCAGGTGTCCAAATGAATAGTAAAAGATTCATAAGAACAAGTTTTGGGTTGCTAGGTTGTGAAAAACCTCTCCGGCGTTTAACTTCCCCCAGCACAACCTGGTTTGACTCCACTTGTATGTGAGTTATAAATACAGTGGCCCTAGTTTCAGGCTAAGATGTACTCTGGTCCTGCACACTGCAAAATGTGTGTTGATTGGATATAAAAGGAAAAACAACAACAAACAAAGAATGAAGTAAGGGTTGACGTGACAGGTTTGTTGGTTGAAAGAACCCTGCAAATAATCTGTAGTATATTTAGTGCCACCAAATGGATTAAAAATGCAGGTATCAGAACCCGCCGCAGTTTAGCAAATCCAAACGTGCCAGCACGGGTCTTATTTTTAAATGCTGTGGACTTGATAACCACTTCCTCCTGTGAGCCTGTGTCCTGGCACACCTTCTTAATCACATCATGTCAACTTAATCCACTTCATCCTCACAGGGGATTCCTCTATCTGCCGTGTGGTTTATCTCAGGGCAGGTGAGGCACAGCAACAGGCAGACCGAGGGACTGTCACCTTCCCGCTCTCCCTCGCTTGGTTAGCATCCGCCCATCATCAGCAGTCTGCAGAGAGAAGGTAGGGGTTGAAAGCTCATGTTTTATTTCTGTGTTTCCAGACTAAAAGCCAGTGAGTAGCCCCACCGTAGCAGCAGAGTAGAGTCGTTGTGGAGTCATCCGTGGAGGGGTTTGTTTCTGTTCTTACACTGATGACTGATTGCTGGACTGTGTGGAACTGTCAAGGCGCCTCGCTGAAGGAGAGGCAGGGTCCACTGTGGAGGATGAACCGCTACACCACACTGAAGCAGCTGGGCGACGGCACCTACGGCAGCGTGCTCCTGGGCAAGAGCAATGAGACCGGGGAGCTGGTGGCCATAAAGAGGTGAGAGTAACTCCAATATCTGCTTCCACTACATTAAAACATGCCTGGGATATACTCTATGTCTTGGAGGGTTAAGCCGATTAACCCTGAGTGGTGCCTGCGAGGGCTCACATGGCTCACCTGGATTACACAAATGAGAGAATAGATTACAAATTAAAAATGGTGCCACTGTAAGTCAAATTTTTTGCATCATGTAATCTGTCATTGGCTGGAAATGAGTAATGAATGTTTTCAGAGGCTCCAGGAGGCACTGTTTGTAAATGTAAGGTTATAGTGCAAACTGATCCTACTAATGACAGAGGTGGAGGGAAAGTATGCTGCATAGTGTTCCCCTTTGAGAAGTGGGAAATGCACTTTTAGAGGAAGGTTAAAAGAAGTTGCAGGTAAAAGATACTTTTTATCTTTATAAATGTACTTCATCCATGCACCTCAAATTTTGGGTGGTGAGGAAATCTATCTTTTTTTTTCATAATCTTTGCCAGTCTTTGTACTTTTCTTTTTGAGTACTGTCCCTGACAAATACCCCATACATACAAAACAAACTAACACTAACACTAAACTCAAGCTAGCCTTTTTTCAAAATAAACAAATAAAAACTGGAAATATACAAATAAAAACTAGAAACTAAATAAAACTAAACTGCATTAGAAAATACATAGTAAAAATACAAATAAAAACTAAATTAAGTATTTTAAATATACAAAATATAGAAACAGGAAGAAACAGGATTGTTACCTATATCCTGGTTGCCAAGAAGTGTATCAATAAATAACATGTTTAGCACTGAAGCTACAAGATTATTTGTAAAATTCTACAAAAGACAGAAGAGAAGCCTATTCATTTATAAATGTTTCCAGTAACATAGAAATAAACCACAAAGGGTTTTCTAAAGTTTACATAGTGAGTATTTGAGAGCTGATTTCATCCCCCTCTTTCTGTCTCTCTTTTACACAAATTACATACATTCTGTGTGTTGTTTTTTTTTTGCTTTTAAAGTATGCGGCTGCTGTACAAGGAGATTAGCTACTACTACATTTTTGACTAAACATTAACTCAGGCCCAACTCATAAAGCACCCCTAAGTTATTTTATCATGCCTTTACAAGCATGCCTTTCATATACTGTATATTCAGTTTTACATGTTTTATATGTGTTTTATATGTAAATGTTGCTTTTTAAAATTGCTGTTATATTTTTTAATTTTCTGCAAAGCACTTTGAATTGCCCTGGGTATAAAACATGCTATATAAATAAATTGCACTGTCTTACAAAGGTCAGAATATGTAGTTAAGTCATGATCTGCAGTATTAGCACTTTTTAGCAATAACAAAATCACTTTTTTCAACAGGATGAAGAGGAAGTTTTATTCTTGGGAAGAGTGCTTGAATCTCAGAGAAGTGAAGGTGGGATTCACAAAAGTTTCACACTAAACCTGTATATTAAAACCAACACTGATACTAGGTATTGTGAATAATCATTTTGGCAGACTAAAATCTTGTGTTTTTTTTGTATAGCTGCCTTTGGGAGACAATTTAAAACACACATTCTATGTAAATAGCCACAGACAGTGTGGCTATTAGCCAATCATTTTTTAACCACAATCACTTTTCCAATCCCAGTCGCTGAAGAAGCTGAACCACGCTAATGTGGTAAAACTGAAAGAAGTCATCAGAGAAAATGACCATCTCTACTTTGTCTTTGAGTTTATGAAAGAAAACCTCTATCAGCTCATGAAAGAAAGGTAAGAGAGTCATATGATTTATATAAAAGTGCAATTTAAAAAACATTTTTACCTTATTAGTTATTTTTACCCTTGAATTGGACTGATGTGTTTTTTTATTTGCCATGAATGTGAATAAGATTTGTGTCTGGTTGGAAGTCATCATGTGTCGGTCTTCATTTTTTGCAGAAACAAGTTGTTCCCAGAGTCAGGCATCAGAAACATGACATTTCAGATATTAAAGGGACTGTCATTTATTCATACACATGCTAGGTGACCTCAGGCTTTTCCATGCAAATAGAAGAAGACGACAGACTCCTGTCTTTTCTTTTTGGATATAATGCTGTGTTATAAAGCACTCTGCATTATTTGGGTAAACTGAATTAGGTAAACAGAAAACACACTAATAAACATGACTGAGTTTGAAAATGATATGTATGCTGGACACTTGATAAGGCATCAGGGATCATGCGATTTTCTTCTTTCCAAACAAAAGTGTTTAATTTCTAATTCTAACTTTTTTCTTTTATTTTAATAAGGGACGGTTATTTGCATCATGTTTTTTTCTTTATCTACTCTTCCTTTCTTTTGTCTTTTACCACTTCATCGCTGCCAGGGAAGATAGGATGTTTTCTGAAAATGAGATAAGGAACATTCTGTTCCAAGTATTGTCGGGCTTAGCATTTATGCATAAGCACGGTAAGAGACTCCTCTTTTTCTTATTATTGGCTTCCAAAGGCTTGGCTGTGCTTCGTCAGGTTAAAGCATCTTGTTTTGACAGAGATGTTTTTTAACGTGTTTCAGATACCATCCATCCATCCATCCATTGTCTATCCCGCTTATTCCCTTTCGGGGTCGCAGGGGTCTGCTGGAGCCTATCCCAGCGCGTTAAGGCGAGAGGCAGGGATACACCCCAGATGGTCGCCAGCCAATCGTGGGGCACACACACCATTCACACACCATTCACTCTCACACTCACACCTATGGGCAATTTAGAGTTTACCAATTAACCTGAGCATGTTTTTTGTATTGTGGGAGGAAACCGGAGTACCCGGTGAAAACCCACGCAGACACGGGGAGAACATGCAAACTCCACACAGAAAGGCCCCAGACCCAGGCCCAAGGCGGTCTTGAACCTGCGACCTTCTTGCTGTGAGGCAACAGTGCTACCCACCGCACCACCGTGTCGCCCTGTTTCAGATACCAAAATATCTAAAACAGGTTGCATTAATTTGCGATTTTGTTTTAGTAGAGTCATGTTATTTGCTTAGAAGTGGTAGTGGCTTTAATAGTGGTAGCAAGTAGGAGGCAACAACGCCTTTTGTCTCAGGAAATAATACAAAATTCGACATGTATCAATATCAGCAAAGGGTTATTTGACTCGTTCTTGTTTTGTTTTTTTTTTGTTTTTTTTCCAGGATATTTCCATCGTGATATGAAACCGGAGAACTTGCTCTGCATGGGCCCTGAGCTGATAAAAATTGCTGATTTTGGACTTGCTAGAGAAATTCGCTCCCAGCCACCTTACACCGATTATGTGTCCACAAGATGGTGAGAGTGGTTTATTTACAACATACTATGTAGGAGTCTGAATATACACATATTTTCTGTAGGAAAAACGTCTACACAAATAGCTGTAGTTTTAGTTTTGACATTAATTACACTTTTGCAAACTAGATATAAACAAGTGTTAAATGACTCCCTGCTAATAATCTATAAATATCCCCCTGTGCTGCTATCACAGGTACAGAGCCCCAGAGGTTCTGCTCAAGTCCAACTCCTACAGCTCACCCATCGACATCTGGGCCGTGGGCTGCATCATGGCGGAACTCTACACACTCAGACCCCTGTTCCCTGGCAACAGCGAGGTGGACGAGATCTTCAAGATCTGTCAGGTGCTGGGAACTCTGAAGAAGGTGAGACCACAGACTGGGTCTTGGATCTTGTTCTGTGACAAAACTCTGTGTGTCAAAATATACACTTCTAGGTTTTATTTGAACCTTTAATATCATTAACAAAATATTTGTGGTTCAAAGTAATAATCATCTCCTCTGAAGATTTGTTGTTTTGTGTCTGTCTCATTAATATAAACCAGCCTTTCTTTCGAATAGCTGATTTGAATGGTGTAGGGTGGGTGGTGACTGTATAGTTGTGACATCACAATCTCATGCAAGTCCCGATGGCAAGTATAGCTTCTAAAACAGGTTTTGATTCACAGGACAGTATTTACAGTATTACACCGAGACCTTCTTATAATCTGAAAGCAATTAAAATCTAACTTTCTACTATATGGGACCTTTAAATAAGGTGATTCACGTTGAACACAGGGTCATTGTGAGCTTTTATGCCATGTCATATTTTCTGTTAAACATTACCTTGACTGTGTTTGATAGTGTCTTGCATTTACAGTAAACGCACAAACCTACAAATGATCCATTTGTTGTTTCCTGCTTCCTCTTGGCATCTCTCACCACATCAGTCGGATTGGCCTGAAGGCTGCAGCCTGGCCACCTCCATCAACTTCCGCTTCCCAAAGTGTGTCCCCACCAGCCTCAGATCCCTGATCCCCAACGCCAGCGATGAGGCCATCACGCTGATGAGAGACATGCTGCAGTGGGACCCTGAGAAAAGGCCAAGTGCTGCTCAGGTGCATTTAAAGCAAGTTTTGCAATTGCAAAGCTGCAATTATTACAGTATACCATGTAAAGAGAAGGCAACTGAACAATGTTGAGATGATGCCGTTTGCAAGGTAACATGAGTCCGCTGGTGAATGCTTTTATCCTGAGTACCTTTGAGTACATTGAGTGGATCCATTTTTAGAATGGGAGCTCCAAGTGGGGATCTATCAGTTTACTTTGGCAGTTACTGTAATACCAAACGTGACATCTAGATTATGGAGGCAGTGTACAACCACAGACAGGAAACACAGAAAAGGAGAATGCTACAATTAGTTGCAACATATTTAGATTTCAGAATTTATTATTCTGAGAAATGAGAAATGCCTTCTCTCTGATGGAAAATCTCAATTTTGATCCTAAAAATGAACTGTCATTGAAGATAATTTTATCTTTCTTTCTGCTGTGTTTTTTTCCCAGGCTCTGCGGTATCCTTATTTCCAGGTCGGCCATGCGCTTGGTGTCCCCCCTAAGAACTCAGAGCAGCTCAAGGCCCAGGCGAAGGTGACAGAGGTAAACACAGAGCCAAAGCCTCTGTCTCTCTGTAAAACAGCCCAGATGTACTGTAGGGGCCAGGCCGAGCCACGGACCTTTGGCCAATCCCTCCCGCAGCGACGTCCCCAGGAGCCAAACACGCATCAACCAGCGCATCCCAGCACGCTGACAGCAGGGCAGCAGGAACCGCTCAGCCTGGTGAAAAACAGGCAGCCGATGAACTGGCAGGCAGTAAGGATCACTCAGGTACAGATTCATCAAATCGGCGTATCACCTCCTAGGGCTTTAGCATGTTTCTCTTCCTTGTGTTTTATTTTGAAAAGCCTACGCGAGGACGCCGCCGATGGGGCCAAACATCCATCACTTCGGTCGACAGCTGGGACCACGTTGACGATGCAGACACCGGAGTTTCCATTTCCAAAAAACCCACTATCAACTCTTTAAAGGACAGAGGCTGTCGGTTAGAGCTACTCATTGTTCATGTGTTGTTTTTTTAATAGTTTAAAAAAAAAAACTCTACTAATGCGTTTTTTTGTGCAGGTTTCCAGAGTCGAAGAGCTGCACGGTGGGGCTGCACAGTGCAGACTCCACAGCTTTGTCTGCCAAGCAGCACTACCTGCGACAGTCCAGATACCTGCCTGGTGAGGAAATACTGCAGAAAATAGGTCGAATTCACAGAAAACGCTTGTGTAGAGAAGGAAAAGAGTCTAGTTTTCTGTTATTATTAGTTGAAACATTTTGATTATACTTAATCCACATTCCTCAATTGAAGATTGATAATTATGATCAATTACTTGTTAATAAACACACTTATGTTGCTGGAACAAGAGAAATCGGTCACTTCTTACTTGAAAATACTGCACTGATTATCAAAATAGTAGTATTATATATATATATATATATATATATATATATATATATATATATATATATATATATATATAGTCAGTATTTTGGGCAGTTTAAATATATATATATTTTATCTTTAAATATATATATATATATATATATTTAAACCACCCAAAATACTGACTGTATATTGCTAAAACTGAAGCTTCTTTTTGTGATGATTATGGTAAAACATGTATCAAATCATCACATCCAATATATCATGTGAAAAATCTTCAGCTATATTACTAACTTAATTATTTTTATTCGTAGTAAAACACAATGTTAGATAGTTTTTGTAATGTATTCTAGCTTCATTTGGTCTGTCCCAGCAACATAATGATTCTGACTTGTAGTTTTCTTTTGATACCAATTAAAAAAAGATTTTCCATATTTATTGTGGGCTCTTTTCAAGCAGGAAAACCTGAAAAATAGACCTAAGTGGTTAAGAAACGCTGCACAGTGTTACGGTTTTAGGCTGTCAGTGTTACAAACAGCTCAACAAATGACATAAAAATAGTTTCCACATGCAGGTTCTCAGGCACAGTGATTTGACTCTGAGCTGTTTGCCCTTTTTAGGTGTAAATCCAAAAGGCAACTCCTCAGCAGGAGGCCAGGTGGCTGGCAGGAACCTGTGGGCCAGCTCGTGCTTCACCAGAGGACAGGCACGGGAGTTCCCTCTAAGTAAAGGTGAGATAGATTCACATGCCAGCATCTGACCTGTAAAGACACAAAACCAGCTTTGAAGATGCAGTGTTCTCCTTTTTAGAAATGTAATAGTTTTAGCTGTACAAAGTTTGTGGTCAACAGAGACATTATATGTGTTTTAGAATTTTGATTGACCTTTTTATGATCTGCTGTGAGTGTTTTAGTTTCTTCTCTTTGTCTCTTGTGATGTCATTTTAGACGTTAGTCTTCCTAAACGATCAGACAAACAGCCTCTTACAGAAAAGACTCTGGAGGATTTTGATCTCTTCAAAGGTGTGTATCGCAAATTATTCACTGTACATTTACTGTGCAGGTTGAGTTACTAGGTAGTATGTTAACACAAAAACAGTAAACTACAATATTCATAATGATACCATATAAACTTATGATTCTATGATAATATTTATAGTACACAATGCTACTTTTGCAGTACTTAAGTTGAAGGATCTGAATACTTCTTTTATTACTGGAACAATGTGTAGTTACAGGAATAGAGATAATATTTGTGATTTATGACAGTTATCATATCTCGATCTAAATAACTAACATTAATAACGTTGTTTATACATTCAAATAACACTAAAAAATGTCTGAGAATTAATGAGACGATTCAAACTAGAACCTGTAAAGTAGCAGCTTTAAGTAGCGGTATCAGTAACAGATTTCATCATCCCCTCCAGACTCCTTCATGAACAACTCCATCAATCCGACAAAGACTACGTTCATGTCACCTTTTCAGAAGACGGAACCTGGAGCAGCTAGACCGAGGATCACCCTGGCTCCCATAGGAGGCGTCTCTGCCAGTGAGTCACGTCACACTGCTGCTTTTCTCTCTCTGCAGCTGACAGAATAACAGTGGAGTCACTTGATTCAGTGCCGCTTGATCGCTATCAATCAGGCCCAGGTCGGACAGTACTGAAAGATGTGTCTTTGGGTTTGAACTGGCATTCACACTGATATAATACACTAATTCACATATCATAGGAGTTGAGATTGTTTTTTTTAATAGGAAGCTCTAGGTGTTATACAAATACTGTCACATGTTTCAAACCACTCAATCCACAGAGAAATGCACACAGCCCATAGCCTTTGAAATCAGCCTTCAAGAATTCTGAGAAGTTGTGATATCACACATGGTCATCACCCACATTCATTCACAGACATTCAAATCAGCCAATCAGAGGAGAGATGCTTTAATATTAATACGATACAAAACAGTCTGTTCTTTCCAGAGAGAAGCTTAAGGGATTAGATGTAAAACAATATTGAGGTATTTCGTTTCTTGAAGCCACGGAGATAGCTTGTTGTCAAAACTTCAAATAAAACCCAGGACAAGTACCTATTGTTTAGGACAGGTTCACAAATGTTCAGGTCCGTCTTAAAACAAAAGTCAGGATGAGCCCTTTTGAACATTGAAATCGACAAATATGGACCTACATTCTTTTTGGTAACATTTTTCTCTTCTTTTTTTTTAATAGAAAAAACATTGTCACCATGGTTACATACAATACAATACAATAGAAATCTTTCAAAACAATGAATAGAAAAATCAAGAGGAATTCATACTCCTCTAGTTTGAATTGTCATCATCATCAATTCTCAGACATTTTGAGTGTTGAGTGAATGTAAAAACAACGTCATTAATGTCAGATTGGGTTCATATGTCGGCCGGTCATAAATCACAAATATAACCTCTATTACTGTCAACTAGGTCAAGGTCAAGTCAAGTAGGGTTTTATTGTCGTTTCAGCCATTTACACAGTACATAGTGAGACGAGACAGCGTTCCACCGGGAGCAATTGGTGATACACACAACTGTTACAACACAGTATGGACAAGACAAATATGTATTAGTGCCTACATACACTATTTGAGACTACACAGATTCAAACACACACGTGTCTATCCACAAACATACCTACATACACACTTTATCTTACATACACGCACACGCACACACTCACGCCCTCATCCTCACCCACTACACATCGTTCCAGTAATAAAAGTATTCAGATCTTCATTTATAGTTAAATAGTAATAGTATAAAGTGTTTTAGTATTTAAAACTATAAATATATTTTGTTTGGGATGTCTAAACATCAAATAGAAGTCAAGAGCATACAATATGAGGTCTTTAACTTCCATTATATTTCACCCTGCTGCCCCCTGGAGTTAGAATGGAGTCATGTGTTCTGTGTCCTTTTTTCACCCTTTTCTTTTTGTGAATTGTTTAGTTGATCTTTCATCTGCTGCTGATCTAAGAATTGACTCAAAAATCAAACCAACCAAGAACAAGACCTCAGATAAACTGCAGGCCACAAATGAAGGTAAAAAAAACAACACTATGTACAAAAAAAAATCACTTTCACATCAATTTCTATATAAAGGGATAACCCAAACATCATTTTCCTTCTCCCAGACTATGATGGATGGAGGCGGAGATATATAAATCCTCAGATCCCTTGTCCCAGCACCATCTCCTCAGGGAGGAACACCCTTCTCCCCAGAAACACAAACATCCAGCCGATACACGGACGAGTCGACTGGACCACCAAATACGGAGGCCACCGGTAGCACAGCTGTGCTCCACCAATGACTCATGGGGAAAGTTCCCACTGCACTTTTCTCAGGAATGTGCACTCCAGAGGAGACATGCTCTGTGCTGCCAAATGTACACAGCAATGTTCCCGCTAGTCCGTCAGTCTGTCGGCCGTGCTATTAAATTTTGTTCAGTGTTGTACGACTGTCCCATGACTTCTACTGTCAGGTTTGTTTTAAATAATAGACTATGAATTAAATGAAGTAGTTATTTTTTTATTAAAATGAGCGAATGTATTTTTATAAAAGCAGATACTGTGCATATATATATATAAAAGATTAAAACAAATAAAAAAGATGGCTGTATAAAAAAAATGCTTTATGTCATTACAGAGGTTTTTCTTCACATGTCATAAAATGTTCCAATATACACATTTGTTGGCCTTTTTTTGTTACATTTTTTAATTACACAGAGCTGATGTAAAAAAAAAAGTGAATGTATACAACATGTTCAAAATATTTACAGACAAACAGAAAATGCAAATATAACTATTTTCAAGAGCTGTGTTGTCTGTTTCGCATACCAGTCAGGATCTTTGCTAGCATCAGTCCACTGAGAAGAGACAACAACATTTATATCAGGACACAATTGAAAAACAGGAGTGTACATGTTTGGAAAAAATATATAAAAGTGTCTCACCTTGCCAGAGTCATTAAACCAGCTGGCATAAACTTCCAGGAGTTGAGGAATCTCAGCCCCATCACTACAGCCAGCGTTCCAGAGGTGCCTTCATTTACCCCACAGGAGAGAAAATAGTTGTCATGTGCTTTGTAAAAGCTGCGTAAAAGTGTGAAACGACTTAAAAAAAATTGTTCTCACCTAGGGAAAGCCAGAAGTTCCTTGGGTTTTGGGATGTTAGATATGCACCGGCTGCAGCCAGCAGCCCAAACAGCAGCCCCGCAACCAGGGAGGTGATGCTGCCTGTGGAGCAGCCAGAACACAGTAGATACTGTTATAACGTTACTGTCTACTGGTATTGGAATAAAAGAAATAAACATGTTTTATGATTACTAAACAGTATCCATTTTATTTACTGTAGGGCTGAGTATCTGAATATAAACTAAAATGCTTAGTTGTGGCCCTACAGTTTTTGGGGGTTCAGAATTGCTAAATGGAAACGACTGCTTCACTAAAACCTAAGACTTCTTTACCTATGATTTAAGTAGATATTCCCTGTTTTTTTCTTTTTAAAAGCTAATTTTAGAGTGCATTTTATTTATTTTGGGCAAAGTCCTTGCAATGTTGCTTTGACAAAGTACTATTTGGAATGTAAGTCTGGTTTATCCTGCCAATAACTTCCCATAGAACAAAACATGTTTCTTTCTCTCAGTGTGATGCATCAGAAAATGCAGCATCATGGTATCACAGAAACTCTGTGATCTTATGACCATGACACTACTCTTACATTTTGTAAGTGTATTATAAAGAGATGACTCTGACAGAAAACACGTGTTTCAATGTTCTTCTGGGCTCGTGACTGTGTTAAAACAAATTGGTACGTAAATGTCTCCCAGTAGTATTTTATTTTGGGGGCTTCACGGCATATATTTAGATAGATATGTGTGATTAAGCTATATGGAAATATTGTAGCAGCGACATCTCCCACCTGCTTTCAAATAGCCGATGATTCCTCCAGCCGCCACCAGAGCAGCGTAGCTGAAGCCGAGCCAGTCAGCAGCCATCAACTCTAACCTGCTGCTGCGAGAAAAACTCACTGAAAACCATTTAACAACAACCTGTCAAACAGTTTACACGTCGGTTAGGCTTAAAACAAACACATTTTATAATTATAGTACCTGAATTTACCTGGACAGGTAACTGAACTTTTCAGCAAAGCTTCGTTGCTTTTTAGACACCCAGAAACTTCCGTTTCACATCCGGGGTCGTGACGTTACAGAGCGTTTCAAAATAAAAGCACTTTTTCTCCCTTCATAATGCATTTACAATGCATGTGACGGGGACCAAAACACACAAGTCGTCTTCTGTGGAAGCATACGTTTCAAAATTTATTTTAGTCCGGTATGAATTATCACCACCCCGTGGTAGCAATGAGTAAATGCAAGTCAAATAGATGATATATGAAACGTTTATTCTCTTAACGTTACAATTGAACTTCGAAACTTTTTTCTTGTCATAATCCGTCCTTGAAATGCAAGTCAAGTCCAGATATAAGAATCCATAAATCATAAAACAGTTATTCTCTTATGTCATATTCCACAGCCCATTTTTCCTCTTTTATGTTGTTGAGAGCATATATATTTATGACAAAAATACAAATTTGTAAAAGCTGTAGAACTGGGCTTCAATGCCTCCTACAAGAAAACGCATGATGCACCAAATAAGATGCAAAACAGTCCATGTATTAAAAAAAAAAAGTTTTTATTTTTGCGCATTTATATTTTCCCCTTTGTTTTTCTTCTTTTTGGGTTTGCTTTCGTCTTCTAAAATGACTTCCTCTGTGGCCATCCGTACTCTCTTCTTCTTTGAAAGCTCCAGAGCAAGTTCTATGAACAGAGAGAGGCAGGCAAATAAATCAATAGATCAAACCACCAGGTTCATCAGTTGTAGAGTCTAGTAAAATATAAACTACATTGCACCAGATATTATCTCTTTTATAGGTTCATGATAAAGAACAACTGTCAGATCTTGCAGGACACCACCTTCAGATGTTGTTGCCTCCACTGCTGGTTCTTCAGTGACCTGCTGCACGGATGACGGCTTCCACACCGCAAGGCATGTCAGCCTGGCTGTTGTGTTCACTTCCCCCAGAAGAGTGGGAGATTCTATCTCCTGTTAGACAGCAGGAGGACATCACTAGATTATTGAAAGCTCAGCGGATACATGAAACATCTACTAAATCTTTATTTTGTCTTTGACAGACTTGTGTGTATGATTTAAAGTTATGATTATCTGATCATATAAATTTATATTATTTGGTATTGCTAGTAAAGAACTGTGTGACACTGCTTTGAAAAGTACATGTCAAAAGGTAAAAAATGAAAAAGGTTTTATTTTCAAACATGTATCATTGCTGAAAATGTTTCATGAACTACACTAGAGACATGCCTCTTTCAGATGAAGTTTCCACATTTTGATGAATCCATCATTTGAGGCTGTCACCACCACACAGTAATCCTCCACGTTGAAACTGTCAACAGCTTTTACCCTGAAATCATAAATGAATGCAGTGTCACTCATTTAGGTTGGTAAAAGTGATCATTTTAATCAATGAAACATGAGTATGTTGTGCTGCATTTTATTTTACAGCACAAAAAACTGAAAAAAAAATAACTGAATAAGTTGGTGAATTTACCTAGTTTCATGAGCCTTGAACTCACACACCCATTTTTCTTTATCTACATCACAGAGCCTCACTGTTTCATCATCTCCTGCGATAGCCAGGATGGAGTTCTGAAAAGAAACATGATTACAATGCATATTTAAACTTCCAAGAGCTATACTGATCTTATAACTTACAACATTTTTTCACATTTGCATTTCTTGGTCCAGGAGATCAGAGAACTCACATTTATGAACTTAATAGCTGAGATTCTCTTTGGGTTTTTGAGTGTCCCTGTCACAGAGGCTGTCTCCAGGTCATAAAGAGTCAGCGTTTCATTTACCACAACCACATATTTATCCCCATCTGGAGACCATTTCACAATGTGTGCATCTGTTTAAAGAGAAGACAAAACATTTACATTTCAAATATACAAACATCATAATATAATATCTCAAATATACAAAAATCACAATTTAATATCCCAGTAATAAAACTGGTTAAATTCAAGAGAACTCATACTCTGTTTGATGTTTTTTATGAAGGCTGATCTTCCGTTGGTTAGATTCCATGTCCTGAAAATATCAAAGAGACCTTAGATTAAATAAATGTATCTGCTGCCTCACTGACTTTCGATGAGATGTGAAAGTTATACCTGAGAGTCTTATCTGTCCCAACTGAAAGTACAAGTTTCCCAGAGGGATGGACGGACAGCGATGTGACATGACCTCTGAGGAAAGACAAAAGCAAGGTACGATGACGTGTCTGAACAACATTCATGACAATAATCACACACCCCACATCACCTCAGTGTTTCAGCAGCACCTCTCTATGTACTCACTTGTGAGCTTTAATGGACTTCAGACACTCCCACCTCTTCTTTGTGCCCCACACACATATCAGTCCATCCTCTCCTCCGCTCAGTAAATGAGATGTCCCGTGAAACTCAAGGCAGGTGATGGTGCCTGTGAAATAGAAAGAGTTAAATGTTATGTGGAGGCCAGGAGCTAAATTCTTTCTAGCTTAAAACATGTTTTAAAATTATAAGAGTCATCTCTTACAGGAAGTTTAAGCTGCTTCTTCTTTAAGCCCAGAAACAACTAATCTCTCTGCAGAGTGCTGACTGGTTTAATGTAATTCAGACTCTAACAGCAGTTCTACCTACAAGACAGCAGTCTACAGCAAAAATCAGTGAACTGATAAGGAGATGAGCACAGAGGTTTTGAAGAGTCTGACTGAGCCACAGCGACTTGTCCTCAGGGGTGCATTTATTGATCATACATGACTTGATGTTAAAACACAAAACTTTTATACAGCAGCCACTAACCATCATGTTGAAGCAAAGCTCCGTGTTCGGTTCTCTTCTTCATGTCGTACACCTGAATGGTCTCATCTTTGCTTCCTGTGACGACAAACCTCTCGCTGGCTGCCACAGCGGTTATTGAAGCAGTGTGGGCATGATGTGTGAAGTCTGCTTTGGAGATCCACTTCTGCAAAAAAAAAAAATCATGCAGGAGTTAGAAATGACTGACTCTTTGCATTAACTTAGAGGTGTTAACCAAATAAATAATAATAATATTTAATCCCAAAAGGAAGCTAAGGCAGCCATATAAGATACAGGAAAATGCCACAACTTGTCCTGTGTTGTAAATTCGGTACTAGATAGTTTAACTCTCTTAAGAAAAATGTTTATAATATTGAAAAGCACATGCTAATAACTAGTTTTATAATCTAGGTGGATTATATATTTAATATTTATCTTAGTTTTGCTAGCTAAAAGAAACAAATACACTTGAGGGTCAAAATAAAAACAAAATTAACTAACTAAAATATAAAAAATATATAAAAGAAAATATACATCATAAATGGACGTAAAACAATAAAGCATAGTAATACTGTGTATAATATTATAGAAATGTATGACCGTCCATAAATTCTAACAAGAAATTCAATGACACTTACTTCTTCATCGGTACTGACTCTGTATCCAAATGTGATCTGCTCATAGCTGCCAGCGACCAGCTCCAGCAACGTTACAGCTGCCATGCTTTTAGCCACGTTAGCCCCTTAGCTTCCTTCGAGCTTTAGCCCCTTGTATGTCAAGATTCACCCGTTTTGTCTCAGCCAGACGGCTAATAAGAGTCCCACCAGAGGTCCGCACTCACACCAAAAAACACATTGCATAGAAACCCTGCTTACACAAGGTAACTTCTTGCTAATTTAGCAACACACATTTAAAAACCAAAACAACGTGTGGAGCTACTGCGCGTGCGCGAAATTCTGCTCTTTCCGCCGATCAGTTTTCAAAATAAGTCGGGCTTGTTTTTTATTAAAGCAGTCTTGCATAGATTTTTAAATATTCCCTCCAAACATGTTTTAAGATTCTTGCAACATATTGTACGTTAAATAATATTTTATTTCTGATCAAATTTTTCCTCAAATAGGCCTGTAAAAAAAAACTTTAAAATTGCATCTACTCGTTCTCCCTGATATATAAAAAATCAGAATATATTCATTTAAAAATATATTTCATTTGAAAAGATTATTTCTAGGCACAAAATGTCTTCCAGGCTACTGTGAATGCTCATTCTCATTTAAATAATTAACCAATAATCATAACAACAAACTATTATTATTGTTAATGAAATTATAATGATGACAATAACAACAACAACGAAAACAATAATAATACAATAATAAACAATATTATTACAACAATAATAATATTAATAATAATAATAGTCATCATGTATTTAGATAATCAAATATTTGAAGGCTTATGCCTGAATATTTAATTTTAATTTTCAGGGAGGCAAATGTAACGTACTGTAACAAAGTTATTACTTGTTACTAAGATACTATGGTTCCGCCCATCTGTAATGACCGAGGGGAGGGCTACAGGTGTTTTTCTGTCTTGTAATTGGCTGCGACTCTTGGTGACGTCATGATTGACGCCTTGATAACTGTCCTTAGTAGAGGATCGTTTTCTCAGTGGAGTACAATATTTCCACTGGACGAAAACATGGCAGGGAGGTGAGTGTTAAACAAACAAACAAACAAACAATCAATCAAAGAAATACATCAGCGCTACTTCTATCTACACGTTTTCTTTGCTTCCTGTTCAGTGGCTGCTACTAATCAGCTATTTCCAGCTACTTTATCACCTTTAAAAAACTTCCAGTCAAAACAGAAATATTTTATGTAAACATGTAGCCAGAGTGTAATATGACACTTTCCAGCAGTCGTCTTCTAATTTCCAGAAAAAAGTGTTTGTAAATTGTGTATTTTCCTGTTGATCTGCAAAACACACACTGTGTCCTGGTGCTGACCAACAGCTGTTTGTCAGTGAGGATGACAGGTTTGTGAGCTGGATGTGTGGATGCAGTGTGTTAATGGTGTGTGTGAGAGTGCAGAGGAGTCTGGTAGTGATCAGTGTGTTGGAATTCACAACAGAACAAAGAAGACATGGTTGATTAACAACAGTCTGGTGCAGAATCTGTAGCTGTTCCTCCTTGTGATATTAATCATTCATGCTAAATTAGGAACAGAGGAGTTTCTGTTCATCTTTTTCCAATGTGACAAACTCACACACACACAACTGTGCTTTTCATATGACATGGAATGGTGGCCTTTAATGTAGTTTATGTGATACATTCCCATCACAATAATACTTTTTTATCTTTAAAGACGTTGCACAGTGAAGATGAGATTGAGCAACAACTGATCACAGTCTCACATGTACCGAATACATGCGAATACTTTTGGCAGCATATAGACGTATTCTGACCTGACAGATTTCTCCAGTGATCACCTCACAAGCTGCACAACATTAAACATAATAGCTGCTGCAGGAGTTTCAGGCATTTGAGTAACTTGTAAATACATGTTAAAACATGTGATTTACTGAGTATAACTTTTTTGTTGCTGTTTTCAAGACCCAGGTTTTGTTTTTGTAAACTATTTCACAGTGTATGCCACCTCCCTGACCTTCACTACTTCATGTTAAAAAATTTTCTCTACTTTAGTGAAGATGTAGATGCTCTTTTAGTTCTTCAGGTGTAATAACTGCAGTTTATTAAGCACTTGATATAGCCTATGTATAGCATGTTTCTTGGTATTACATGCATTTATTGTTTTAATGGTATTATGCAAGTTTGTGTGATGCTTGTAAGTGTTTTTGTGAACTAAAACCTGATGTGAAGAAAATCACGAATGAATTTAAAATCGAATATGTGCCAGAAAAAAAAACAATTTATTGAGTGAGACTATACATAACCCTTTTGTGACAAAATAGTGTCTGACAACATTGCCTACTATTCAGCAGAACCTGTGATTTCTCTCTGCTACAGATGTAATACTAGGTTGTAAGTTTATTCCCATTATCTGCACAGTGACTGAGCATCACTGCGTCTGAGTTTTTAAGATTTCTGCCACCTAAAAATATACTGGCATAACAAGATTTTCTTCCTGTAATATGGGTTAACTGACACTAGACTTTTTAAGATTATATTATACTAATGCGCAGAGCTTGTATGTGTCACATAAAAATACCCAGAAGTACCCAAATAAATTAACTTTGAAATATGTTTAGAATGAACTAATCAAGCAACACATTATCAGGTGTAAAAAGGTCTTGGGAATGAGTTTTCCAGTGGTTGCCGTTTTCCTGCATGACACTAGTGCGTATTTTATTGGTTTAAATGCTTAATAATAAGTGGGTAATAAGGGAATAAAATAAAAAGGGATGCAACAACTTCCCCTTTATTGTTTCCTGGCAGCATGTCACAATCTGAATATTTCAACATATAAGTTTGTAAAACACTACGGTTTAAAAAGAGTGAGAAAGTAGGTCAGTCGTAAAAAAAAAGAAAATACCACAAAGGTTATAACATCTTTGGTAATCTAATGTGAAATGAATTTATCATCCCTGAATGTTTGTCTGAAGAATTTATAGAAGGAGAGAAGAGAGAGCGCAGACTTGAGAGAACCGCAGACTTGTTTCATCGACTTTCTTCAAACAGCTTGTGTTGAATCAAAGCCTGACTGGTTCTCAAAAAACAATTTTTCAGACAATACAAAACTCATCATATAACATATTCACATCATTTAGTAATTAAGTCATCATGTGCGGCACCTGTATTGTTACCTTTGTTTAATGGCACCATCTTGTGGTTAAACTAAAACAAATCGTTGTTGAGGTTCAGTGTCTCTAAATGCATAGAACAAAGGCCTTAAACCTACTAAATTCACTGTGAGTTTTTTTTTTTTTTTTTTTTTTTCGCAGCCAAGAAGTAAACCAGGAGCTCAGTGAGGTGCTGAATCAACTGTGGCGCCTCGATACCAACCGTCTCAGGCCGGGGACGGATTACATTATCGATCCTCAGGTCTGTAGAAGGAGTCTGGCGTCATCGCTTCGCTGCAATGCAAAACCCTCGGCCTGAGATACAGGAAATACATGCAAACCTCGTCTGGGCCGCATGCCAGTTTACCAGAACTATATCTCTGTGGTTTCATGTGCAGGAAACTGCAACCATTATGTCAACTCAAGATTGCATTTCCCCTCCATGAAGCACTTAGCCACAGAGCCTCATCTTGCCTTATTCTGTACAAACTATTAATAAACTGATGTTGTGAACTCTCTGTTCGGCTCAGGGCAAGGCGGGTTACGTGGCTCGGGGCAGTAACTATGCCAGAGACAAGGCCCGGGATCCGCTCTTCACATACGTGGACGAGAACAAACTGAGGAGCATCCAGACATATGCCTGTAGGCACATGCTTCCCCTTATGTTTTCTCCTTTGTTCTGACCACGTTTCTACACCTTTTACGATGCAAACGTCCTCATTCACGCAGATTTCATCAGCTTGCTGGACAACTACGAGACGTCCACGGGTGTTGCGGAGACAGTGACCACTGAGGAGCACAGGGAGAACAGGCTCTTCATCGACGCCATACTGGAGACGGACGTCATGAAGGTGTGGTAAGAGCTCTCTGAAACACTAGTGCAATCGCAGGCCGTGGTGCTGAGCTAACGGCTGGTCCCACACAGCAGCTGTTTGCACGCCCGGTCACCTCCCACGCTGCCGACTGACTTTCAAGCTGTTGTTTGCTTACGGGTTCAAGGAGGAGCGAAGGTGACTTCTGTGAAAAAGCATCAGCTATTATTTCCTGTTCATTATATAGTTAGATCCGGCTCATCCAAGTCACACCAGAGCAGATTTCTATTTATACACAATATTATTTCATTGTAAAAATATTCTTTATTTTTCTTATATTTTCATGTACGCATTTATGTTTTTTCCTTTTGCTTATTTGTCAACTTTTTTTCTCTCCAAAGCCTGAAATGAAACCTTTTTTTTTTTTTTTGTTTTCACTCATAGTTCGCTCACAAGTATCTGGTCCGCCAGGGCCACTCCTCATCAGACCTGGGGGAGTTCAGGAGGCAGCTGTATGACACCTGGTTCCGCCTGTACCACAGAGACAGGAGCGGAGGGTGAGTTCCCCAATGCCAGCGGGGGGCGCTAGAGGGTAGAGAGACTGTCTGTAGGCTTGGTTTTGGGGGACGAGGGGTCAATCAATGAAGAATCTAAAAATATGTACATGTGTAAATGCAGCTATTGATCAAATATATGTTTAAATCCTGACGAAAATTTCCAAGCTTAAGAATGAACTTTGAAGAATGAAGAATAAATCTGACTGAGTGGGTTTAACTTGAATAAAGGTAATTTCCATCCATCCATCCATTGTCTATCCCGCTTATTCCCTTTCGGGGTCGCAGGGGTCTGCTGGAGCCTATCCCAGCGCATTTATGGCGAGAGGCAGGGGGATACACCCCAGATGGTCGCCAGCCAATCGTGGGGCACACACACCATTCACACACCATTCGCACACACATTCACACCTATGGGCAATTTAGATTTGCCAATTAACCTGAGCATGTTTTGTATTGTGGGAGGAAACCGGAGTACCCGGTGAAAACCCACGCAGACACGGGGAGAACATGCAAACTCCACACAGAAAGGTCCCAGACCCAGGCCCCAAGGCGGTCTTGAACCTGCGACCTTCTTGCTGTGAGGCAACAGTGCTACCCACTGCTCCACCATGTCGCCCTAAAGGTAATTTCTTTATTAGATATATAAGGATCCAATATTGAATAGTTTTTTGGATTATAGATTAACTTTTAGTTGTTACATTAATACTGTCACATGTTTCAAATGCTCAGGAAAAATGCAAGCAGCCTGTATTCAGAAACGAAATGCAACGGGCCATCGGGATTCTGTGACGTTGTGATGGTCACTTCCCATCCACAGATATTCAAATCAGCCAATCAGAGAGACGGGCTCAAAAGGACCTGTTCCTTCTAGAGCTCCAGACAGAAGCTTGAGAGATTAGCAAGTTAATAATTTGCAGATAATTGGAACTAAAGGTCTTATGGGAAGTGAACTGACATAAATCCATGGAGGCTTAATCAACCGATATCAATAATTTTGTTTTCACCCCAGAGCGGATTCTTGCGGATTTGAACACGTGTTTGTAGGAGAAACCAAGTACGGCCGGGAGGTGTTGGGTCTTCACAACTGGATCCAGTTCTACCTGCAGGAGAAACACAACCACATTGACTACAAAGGCTACAAAGCCAGAGACAGAAAATCTACTGTAAGAAGATACCATCCATTGTGTTTCTGTAAAACTCTATCTGCTAGAAGTTGTTTGTTCTAATGAAATCATGTTTGTGTCAGTTTATAGCGACTATTATGTCAACCATCTGTGCTTAATTAACTTGTCGTTAATTTAACTGTTTGGATTTTATTTATCCTCACAGCCTGATGAGGATGACCACGTCCTGAACCTGCAGTTCAGTTGGAAGGGCCTGGTGAAGCCGATCGGCGGCTCCTTCATCGGAGTCAGCCCTGAGTTCGAGGTGGCGGTCTACACCATCATCTTCCTCATGTCCACCGGGAAGATGACGTCCGTGGTGGTGAAGGTGGACGAGTACGTGCTGGAGCTGGTCGTCTATCGGCACGGCCAGTCCATCGGCACGTCCTACCCCAAACTGATCAGCAGCAATGACAGGGATTTGTAATGTTACACCAGCTGTTAAAAAATCGTATTCTCTTTGCACTAAACATGAGGCTTAAACAGAACCTTCTGGTCCAGATTGTCTTTAAAGAAAGAATAAAGATTACGGTCAATCCCATTTCAGTCATATTCTCAGTGCATTATTGAATGAATAAATCCTCTTATGTTTACAAATTGTCTTTTTTATTCTCTTCTGATGGAGACAATGGGTTCTGGCCTGAGAGATTTGGAGCAATAGAAATTAAAAACAGCATATGTGGTGTGTGGAGAAGAGTACTTTTACACTGATTCCTGTCTGTCAGGCAAACTTCCTGTCAAGAAGCATGAAATGCATGAAACGAAACTGAATCTTTACTTTTTCACAACTACATTTCCTTGCAAGTATAATTTTTACACATCACACACACAGATGCTCAAAAGCAATAGCATAAAAGAACAATTTGGCAGCACCACCAACTCTATAACTGCACCTTTAAGTTATGGGGGGAAAAAAAACAAAGTATGTTTATGTGATGGTTTGATTTCCACTGCCTGTGTGACCTTAGTAATGTATTTTTGTGGCTCCAGCTTGACTGGAAACTTTGTAGACAGTTTGGTTTCAAAAGAACCTTGACTCCTGTTTACTCTATGAGAGGAGCTATTGTTCCTATCAGAAACATGAACTCACGTCGTATGTGTTCTGAGTAGTTAATACACCTGCTGTGCTGACGTCTGACTCCAGCTTTCCTCTCTTGGTTGATTTCTTTTTGTTTTATGAACACTTTAAACACAGTCCAGAATCCAGATTTTAAAAAGATATACTATTTATGCCAGGAATGTAAAGATAAAAGTTGTACATTCTTGAAAAATTCAGAATCCTTAAACTTTAACATTTCACATTTTGTTTAAATATTGTCTGACATTTTTCCATGCTGTCAAAGAAACAGCTCGTAATACAACAACAATTACCTGGATGATTTATATGTTCCTGTTAATTATACTTAAAATGAAAATGTGTACTACTCATATTGCATAGTATATCGTATTTTTATATATTTAACATTTCAAATTTTGATTTGCAGTGTTAATTTGCAGCTTAAATGCAATGTATAGATTTACCTTTTTCTTGTGCAGATAAAGCAAAACCTTGTCCTCAGAAGTATACTATAATGTTTTACACATTTATCTTGTAATAATTTATATTACAAATATTTAGTTCAAATTAAAAAAAAAAAATTATAACACATTCGAGTTTTACTACAGGAGTCTTACCTGTCACTTTTTACAAGATTTAGCTATTTAAATAAAGAATTTCTTCGAGGATAAAATGAAAAAAACGGTAGGTTTTAATTCAAAAAATTATAAAAACGTACTATCATACAATATATTTAATGTTATAGAGGTATACAGCATTCGAAGTGAGACCTTACAGACAGCAGCCAGGGAATCACAGCACCGTGCAACACCCCGTCCCTATGCGCATGCGCACTCCAGCCTTTCCATTACCATGTCACAGCAGAGAATTCAGAATGTTCCTTTGAAAACTATCAGTTATCCGGTGAAGTGGTGAACAAGCAGGTATGGACACGCGCTTTAGAGCTGGAGGAATGTCTCTCAGACTTAGTTTCACAGCCACAGCCTGCTACTTGACCAGAAATAAACTTTTTTCAGGGGTAAGAAACGCGGCTAGCTAAGTTAGCGGCTAGCCGCTCGCCTAGCCGCCTCCGTCAGCTGGCAGCTCGCTGGCTTGTTTGGGAGACACCTGACAACCGCTCACATGATGCCAACCCCGCGTCCGGACCGGAGACATTTCACAAATCTTCTCCCTTCATGTGTTTGTGTTGGTAGGTGCGCTTTGGAACACCGGGTCGTCGCTGAGGGGCTTGTTGTTAAAGTACAGCATGTTTGGTAAGAAGAAGAGAGCGCCAGCAGCCAGAGGGCAGGGCGCTGCTGCAGCCAAGCAGGTAACTCAGAGACTTCATGTTCCTCATTAGACATGTCACTCATTTTAGGAGCTGAAACTCCTAGTCGACAAATGGCCATTCGACTTATCAACTATTGGACTAATTGATCCATATATATAATGACCAAACTAAGTCAAATGCTAAAGGAAGGATAGCTACACTCTGAATGATTCTACTGACAGTAATGAAAATGCTGGCTGTTGGTTACTGTTTTTTTTATAGTGTAGCAGCACATCTATCAATGGGATGAAGTTAATCTCTTGCTGCCTGATTTCAGATGGGTCTGTTTGTAGACCTGGACTCTGAGGAGATGATGATGGGTGTGGAGGAGAATCTGGATGACCCCGACTTGGAGGCTGAACTCGCTGCTATTACTGGGAAAACGGCTGCTGCTGGAGGACGAGCCAAGCCGAAGGGGAAGAGTGAGTGCTATGATGTAATCATTAGTTCTCAAAACTTTTTTTTAATCAAGGATCCCTTATTTACAAAAATGTCTGAAACCCAGAATCAAAATAGTCATATGTCCTGTCATTTTGTCATTGAATTATACCAAAAATAACCAATGATTTAAGCAACGTTTGTAGACATCTACAGTGGTGGAAGAAGTATTCACATTCAAAGTAAAAATACAACATTTTGGAACATTGGAGGTAGAGCACTGGGCTCAAGTAGTTGGTCAAGTCCTTTCACACCAATCTGAGAAACCAATTTCTTTTACCTACATTACCCACGTGCTTTGTGCATGTGGGTAATGTTATGTTGAAACAGGAACTGCTATTTCTTGCTACTAAATGACTCCCAACACTATTATGCTCTTCCTATTTTAAATTAACAATAAAAAGTATGACATTACATGCCCAAATTTTGTCATAATAATAATAATTATATTGGTGTCACAAGTCATTTTTTCATTCAGTTATAGTTTTTTTTTTTAACTCACTTCCTGGATAAATTATTTTTCTTCTGTCCACATGTATTATTCTGGGAGATGAGACTGTCACAGAATAGCTGTGACAGTTTTTTCAACAATGACATTTACATTGTTATTACTTGATCATGTGACAGCCCCCCTGCCCATGGAAGACATAGCGAGAATGGCTGACCAGTGTATGAGAGACGTGGACAATGACGATGACGATGATGACAATGTGGAAGATGATGAAGATCTGTTGGTTGGTGATTGCATATTTCACTTTTGCTGTCATGCCCAGTTTTGGCTTTCTGTCAGACAGTGTCTTATACAACATTTGTTTGTTGTATGAGACAAAACAATCTCACAAACTTAACATCCAGTGGAAACTGTGCCTCACACTCAGCTCTCTGAAATCCAGGTTTGTCTATGAACAATCACTAGTTGACTGTTCAACAATCGCTCTACTATTTCCCCCATCAGGCAGAGCTACAGGAAGTAGTGGGTGAGGAGGGGGAAGATGAAGATGGTGTTACAACCTCCTCCACATCCTCTGCAACTGCTGAATCTCTTCAAGCTACGACACCAGAGTCCACACCGACACAGGTACAACGCATGCTGCTTCCTGCCGGTTTTCAAATTGACAATAAGGCAGCATCGTATATGATAGTTTGCAGACTTCCAGTAACAGGAATGGGCAAACCGGTTTGTCCTCATTACCTGCATTAGCATCCCTTTTCACCTAAATCATCCAATTTGTTTTTCTGTTTATCTTAACAATACATCCAACCAATATTTTTATTACCTTATGATGTGCCACCATTCTGACAGGCTGCATTCCATTGAGGTTTAGTCTGCTAATAAATCACTCTACTTGAAATGCTTTGAATATTTTGTGTGCCCAGCATTTAGCATGAGCTGTAAATGATGAGATTGAGAAAAGCATTTGGCACGTGCTGTCGTCTTTTTGTTTCTGTGAAGCCGCAGGAGGTGAGCATCTCTTCAGCTCCTCCTGGCAGTCTCCAGCACACCTTAGAGGAGAGAATAGCCATGTACAAGACGGCCTTACAGAACTCTAAGAAGGCAGGAGAGACCTCAAAAGCCAGGAGGTACGATCGCGGCTTGAAGGTGGGTGAGACTTTTTCCTGTTCAGAAGATTAATGTGAATTTCAGCAGTGATTGTCTTGTCATTATACTATTCTCATTATTCCATTTCTTCCCCCCTTTAAAGTTTTTTTTTTTTTAGGGAGTTTTACCTTGTACAATGTGAGGTTCTAAGGACAGGGGATGTTGTGTTGCTTTTGTACAATCTGTAAAGCCCATTGGGGCAAATCTGCGATTTGTGATTTTGGGCTATACAAATAAATTGAATGAATTGAATTGAATTATTACATACTTGTTTTTAATAGTTAGGAACGTAAATGTTTCTTTTCCAATCAGAAATGCAAAATATTTCCAAATTCTGATTTTAAATCCTAGACGATGAGAAGATGATATAAACCAATAATGACAAAAATAAATATGGTGTTTTATATTTTTCTTACTGCCAACAAATAACATGAAAGCAATCAACCTCACCCCTAAATAATAATACCTTTCTGTGGCAATGTCTCCCTCTGCTGTGTTTTTTTGAAAACATAAAAAAGGCAAATGTATAATTTACAATTTTGAGCCTATTATGTATAATTGCTGGCATGATACTCTATCTCTAGTCATATCTGTGTCTATAGTAAAATCTGTCAAATTATTCAAAAATACCCCCCAACATTTGAAAAACTTTGATGCCAACCAGGATGACATTTAAGTTAAATTTTTAGTCAGGACAAGGGCTGACCTCCAAGAATTCAGTATGTAGACTGTCTTTTTAGTTATACATCTATTTAGTTATGTCTACTTTCTGTTAATTAAAAGCAACAATCAACAAGTGTAGGTTCATTTTGAAGAGGTTAGAGATTACTTGAAGAAAGTAAAGTGCAAATTGTTTTAGCCGCTTCTTTCATATCAAACCAAAATGGTGAATCATTTGTAACAGTAAGGCTTGTTACCTTTCAAAAAACAGACAAAAAACACCTGTCAATACAGGCATTAAACCCTATATTATGATATATATTTTTTCTTGGTGGCCTCAAGATTGACGTAAATCAACTTTTCAGAGAAGAAAAAAAAAGAAAGAAGAAATTGCAGAGTTTCTGTCGCTTGAATTGAAGCCTGTGCTCATTGATGTTGGAGTTTGGCTGAGGAAGGATTTTAAGAACTCTTGCTGCACACTAGCCAATAAATCAAGCACTTTACCCAACTAATGAGAAGGAGCTGGTTTTCCTAGCGCACAACTTCAGAGAAATCTATGGTGTTGATATGCTAAGAAGAGATTTTTTTTTCTTTTTCTTTTGGGTCAATGGTAACTTAAGATGAAGGCTGCACTTGGAGCGTCTGAGCAACGAACATCCTTTCTTTTTCTCTCTCTTCTTCTGTGCACTTTATTCATGCCAGCATCTTGCATTTTGGAAAAAACATTTTGCACTAGTGGCATTGCTGTTGCACTAAGTTTAATTCATTTATTTGAGACAGAGTGTGAACTGTGAATAAAAAAGCTAAGAAGTAGGTTCCTATCTGTGAGATAAAGGCATATTTTTGAAGCAGAAATGTTGCTGATGTTTGATATGATATACTCTGATGAGCCAGATTTGACTATGAAAATCCGTAGTGGAAAACAGCCCAAGTTAAAACACATCATATTGCAGACACAATATGTTTAATTAACTAACATATCGTACCATATTGCGACTGTTACAGACCCTGGAGACAATGTTAGGCGCTGTCAAAAAAGGGAGGCCCGTGAACGAGGCAGAGATCCCCCCACCCGTTGCCACCGGAGCCCCGAGCGCCGCTCCTCGGCCCGCCGCTCCTCAACGTCCGGCTCCCCCTGTGCCCCCGCCCCCTGAGCCTGCTCAGCAGGGAGAGTCAGGGGCCGCGACACCTGCCGTGGCAGGGGTGGTCACGCCCAGTGGTGACGAGGATCGGCCAACCTCCGCCGCCCCGCCCGCTGTGAGCAGCCCTCCATCTCCAGAGCAGCAGACGGCAGAGCCTGCTGACCCGTCGGCAGGCAGACAGACAGATGGTACGTTTCCCTTGGATTACACTAAGTTCTCTCTGTGATTATCTCTGTCACAAGAAGCCTAGAGATGCAGTTAGGAGTACAACTAAAAAATTGATTATTTTCTAGATTTAGGTTTTGTCCAAACAATTTCATAAAGTCTAAAGTGATGATATCAAATTTTATCTATTATTTAAATAAAAAAAAAAAAAAAAAAAATCCATTATTTAAAAATACATTTTTTTATACTGTATTACCTGCCCACATCATCAGGAGATATTCTCTTAGTTTTGTGTGCAAAAATCTTACTTTAAAATTTAAATTTGTTGTTTTTTTTGCATACAAAACATTTAATGAATAAATGTCCACTAGCTTCCAGAGATAGTTCCCGTATATGTGCTGAATAAAGTCTTTCAGTGAGTTAATTGTCGTGTGCGTCTGTCTTGTGAATCCGCAGAGAGCGAGGCGACCAGGGCGATGCTGCTGGAGAGGCAGACAGAATACAAGATGGCAGCTCTGAGAGCCAAGAAGCAGGGAGATGTGGAGCAAGCAAAGCTTTACTTCAAGACCAGCAAGGTGAGTTCAGATGCAAAGCTTCAGTTGTTTTTTTTTAAACAAAAGCCAGGACTCCTTCGCAGGCGTCTGTCAGGCCAGTGTTATTGACACTGAATGTGCTGTATAATTTGTATAAATTTGAATATCCTAAACTATGTTTTCACTGATGTGCTCCAGCATTTTAACCTCAGGGTGTAATATTGTTAATACACAGTGTCTGGACTGTGTGAAACTTTGAGAAATAAAGGTGTAAACCGACTTCTAATTCTTTTAAGTTTAAAAGTTTTAAGTCATTTACAGTATGGGCTCTGCTGATTTTGACAACATACGTTATTAGTGTGATGATAGTGTGTGTCTCTTCTTATAAAATAAACAATGTAGTTGTAACTATGTATACTGAGGAAAAGTTGCAACTCGTAATTCATCCTGGTTTTTTGCTGGAACTGGAAGCAGCATCCAAACAATTTTGTTAAGCAGAGCAAGTTTGGGTTGTAGGAATGTAGCAGCCGACTGACATGACTGTCTGTTAACCTAATGCTTTACAGGATTGTTTCCAAAGGAATATCCCAGTTATTATATATGTTCTTTTTTTGGTTCAAGACAGCTCAGACGTTTACCAGTTTTAATTGACAAATGTTGACAGTAATAGAGTAGAATAAAAATAAGTAATTTACAAGAGTAAAATTCTTGTTCCCTTCTTATTTCTTGTGCTGCCTCAGTCCCTGGCTGCTCACTCTGATTGCAGGAGTTCTCTCACAACTATGTGAAACATTTCAGCAACTTGGAAGTTGACAAAGACGTCATTATGTTTGACAGTGTTTTTTTTGTTTTTTGGTACAGAGGTTCGATGCAATGATTGAGGCTGTGGAGAAAGGACAAGCAGTCGACCTGAGTGGCCTTCCCCCATCTCCTGGACAGGGTAAGGAACAGAATATAATGTGACATGTTTTATATGAAGCCTATTGTCTTAAATCATTGACATGGTAATTTTTTATTTTAATGGGTCATTAATTGAATTTCTTCTACAATGTTCAGTCCAGGTGGGTCAGTTTTTTCTTCTTGAAGACATATACCTGATATGTCTTTTTTACCTATTGGGTCCTAGAAAATCTTTCCCATTTCAATTTTATCTATTTTGTTTGTTGTTATCTGCTGCTTCAATAAACGTCTGTTCAGTTTGAACGATTCTTGAGGAAGTTTTCTTTCACATACCTGCCAGCATCATCACTTCATTCCCTTTCAATAAGATTTTCTTTTAAATGTATGTCTTGTAAAGGTGTCTTAATTTGAAAGTATCTGTAAAATCTCCATCTTTCAATCTAAATCTTTTTTTAGTTTTCGTGTATTTCCTAAATTTGGAGAGTGAGGATATATAAAATTTGTGGCTTTATCAATAAAATACATTTATCAAATTAGCATAAAATAAGTAACAGACTATCCTGGAGTAATGCTGAGTACATTATTAGACTCGTAATCTCTGCTTCTCTATGTTTGAAGTTTATTTCCTGCAATGATGTCGTTGGTGCAGGAGGAAGTGCTGCTGCGATGAAGGAACCTTCTTCCGAGCAAATCTCACATGTCACCCAACCGGTTGCACCAGCTGCTCCAGGTATTAATTGTGTTGCTGCACCATGCGTATTGTGGTGAAATTGCACAGATTTTGTGCTTTTGGGATCCTAACAGAAGATGTCAGCTGTCATCTCTAATTTCAGATATTTATTTAAGGACACCAGGTATCAAATAAAATGATTATTATTACTACCAATATAGAAAAGTGTCAAACTGAATGCTGACTGACAGTTTAGTCAGTTTTATACAGTGCAAAAATTTAAAAAAGTGCAATTAGTTCAAATTTGAGTAGAAGCCAGATAATTCATCTTATTTCAAGGGTCAATTTGGTCTTGTTTTTAAGAAAGCAGGACTAACTTTTTCTTAAAAAAGACTTGACTTTACTAAAATCAAGATAAATTATATGCCAGTGGAATAAGATAATTCTACTCAACATTAGACTAATTTTACCAAAACAAGACATTTTCACCTGATAACATTTCAGTTTTTGCAGTGCAAACCCTATTTCTATTGCAACTTTTTTTTCAAGTTGCATTGGTTTTGAGTAAAAAGCTCCAAACCAACAGTGGGCAACACTAACATTGTAATGTATTTGTCTGACTCCCAGCAGCCCCTGCAGCTCCTAAAGACGCGCTGGAGGCACTGGAGCAGAGGCGAGCCAAGTACATGGAGGCGTCGGCCCAGGCTAAAGCCAGCGGAGACGACCGCAAGGCCCGGATGCACGACCGCATCGCCAAGGTAGAAGGAGGCACGAGAACGAACTGAGATGTTACTGCTTACATCAAGATGATTCTATACAATCATAAACACATTTAACGTTGGAACGATAGAAGTATAAAGTTTATTAGAACATTAACGTCCTAACATATGGACAAAGATAAGCCGGTAAATATTGAACACATTAATTTTATGGTGCAACATTTCACCCTTCCCCAGAAACATCATGTAAGAAAAGTCATTAAAATAACAGTTTGAAAACCTTTCACCTGTCCCCTCCTGCAGCAATACCAGAGTGCGATTCGAGCTCACAAAGCAGGGAAACCAGTCAACTTTGACGAGCTCCCTGTCCCCCCCGGTGAGATTCCACCTTGATTCATGTATTTTGGAGTCGAGCGTGTCTTTTCCAGACACATTCAGCTCTGTAAAATAGGATAAGCATCATTAGTTTCTAGTTTTGTACACCTGAAGTCTTTCTGTGTACTGTCTGTTGGTGAGTCTTTGTACAGCACAAGATGTCTCTGTACTTTATTTAAAAAAAAAAAATCTAAAAATAAAGGTAAAGTACTGTAATGCCACTTCTAATGAGTTTTTTTCCATCATGCAGGCTTTCCTCCAATCCCAGGCCAGAAGGTGACAGCAGCAGAGCAGGGCTTCATCGCTGCACTCGATGCAGCCAGTAAGCTCGCCTCTACTGATGCTGCTGAAATTGCAGATGAAGAAGAAGATGAGGAGAAAGAGGAAGAGGTTAGCATCATACAATCCCTTTTTTATTAGAATCCTGTGCTTAAATCTACTCCTGTTAATAATGGTTTGCCTGTATTATGCTGCTTTGCTCTCTTAGTCAAAGCCTGCTGCTCCAGTACAAGCAAAGAAGGCCGCGTTAGATGTCCCCGCTGTAGCTGAAAGACGGAAAAGGACTCCGTCAGCTTCACCTGACAGAGCAGCCTCCAGAGAAGGACTCTCACCAGCAGGTCAGCCCCAACAGGAGCTGACACGCCCCCTGAAACACAAAATACTCAGAGCAGCGTCATGTGATATCCGTCACATTAAGCCTGCTTATTTTCAGCGATTGTGAACATGTAACCCACTAAAATGCAAGAAACAGAAATCATTAGGTATTGTTCAAACCAGAGTAAGGTGAGGTCACTTTTTTCAAATGAAACAATTTGACTTAACATCCCATTATATCGCAAACCCTGGCTTGCATGTTCCATACACATCCTGTGCCATTGTTAAGGATAAAATAGTGAATGCAAGCTCTTGATATTTCTACAGTTCAGTTTGTATTCGCAAAGCACAAAGAAACTGTTTTTCTAAAGATAAAGATTTATTGTTTATCGCCTCAGGTACAAATAGTAAAGCTGTGTAAACAGAAGTTAACATTGTAGTTTTTTGACACAAAATAATTCATTTATCTATAATCTCTAGAGGGGAAAAAACATTTCCAGATTGGAAATAAATGATAAGATAACATCTCATTCATTGGGCAGCTAATGATAACAGCTCCAAACAAGGAGCATCGTCCTTCCTGCTCTCGATCATCTGTCAGGTCCAGAAACAGCATCACTAGCAACACTCTTTCTGCCTTCTTCCTCCAGCGGTGCAGCAGCTGGAATTCCTGGAGGGCAGGAAGAAGCAGTACATGAAGGCGGCTCTGCAGGCCAAGCACAAGAACGACATAGAGCAGGCCAAGGTTTTCCTCCGCAACGCCAAGGGCCTCGACCCCATGATCGAGGCGGCCCGCACCGGCAAAACCGTGGACATCAGCACGGTGAGAACTCGGCACACACGGAGCTTACGGATGAGGATGAGGACACGACATGACCGAACCTTCTGTGCTGTTACCTGTAGGTGCCGTCGCCCCCAGGTGACGAAGACGAGGACTTCATCCTGGTGCACCACAGCGACGTTCAGATCTCAGAGAAAGCAGAGCAGGTCTACACACAGCTGGCCAAGATCCTCAAAGAGCAGTACGAGGTAGAAATCCTTTCCTTTTTAAGGCTTCCTGTTGATGTGAACGACATATTCTTGTGTCGGAAATAATGGCAGAGATGTTGAGAATGAAGAGGCAGAAACCCACAGCTGCTGGATACTGTTGTGATCATGTATGAAATATGCACGACCAAATGTGCCAAATGCAAATAACTAGAAAAGCACTTCCAGAACCCAGAATTTCTTCCAGATCATTACCAATTTAATAAATGATACCATTCACAGCATTCACTAAAATTTGAAAATCCCATTTAACATTTTAGAGTTATGTTGCTAACAGACAAACAGACAAACACTGGCTAAACCTCCTTGGAGGGAATAAACATGCGGTTCTAACATGTAAATGTAATTGTGACGTGTTTGTCTATTTTGAAACCTCTCATTTCAGCCATTTTATTATGCGGTAGAAGGAAACTACTTCAAATGTGTTCAGACTCTGCTCAGTGAAGAATCCTCCCTAGAATTCCACATTTTCAGCTCTCTGCTATATTTAGGAGTTTCTAAATAAATTCAGATGCCAGAAAACCCTTTTGTTGTTTTTGTTCCCCGTCTGGTTGGCTCACGCTGTCGTTGACTCGCTGTTTTCCTTCATATGTCTCTCTTTCCTTTTTTTTTAAGAAATGTATGACTCACTCCAAGCAATTCACACACCTGGGAAACGTCACAGAAACAACAAAGTAAGGTTTATAAGTTTTATAAAAAAGACTGAAACCTACAAATGACTCCTTCTTTGCAAGAAATCTGTTTATCTATTGTCTATTATTGCAGGTTTGAGACGATGGCTGAGTCTTGTAAGAAGAGTCTGGAGGTGCTGCGACTGTCTCAGGCGAAGGGGCTGCCTCCTCCCAAACATCACTTTGAGGAGAAAACGTTTCACACGGTCAGGTGGGAGCAGTCACATTTTTCTTCAGTCCTGGTGAGATGGGTCGCTAGTTTCCACATAGAAAACAGACTTGCAAAAATGTTAACATGTCTTTGTATGTTCGCTGTGACCATCTTATTTAATGTGAAACGTAGTTTATAATGAAAATGTTTTTAGTCTGAAGAGTTTTTTAACTTTCTTCTTTCTTCTTCTTTTCTGTTTGTTTCCTGTTGCAGGATTTTCCCAGAGCTGAGCAGCACAGACATGGTTGTTGTTATTGTGAAAGCAATGAATCTTCCTGCACCTAGTGGTAAAAACAAAAATATCTTTATACAGTATAGTGGGTCAACAGGGTAACAGTCAAAACTTTAGTTTTCATTTGTGTTTCTTAAAATCCTTTATTCAATTCTCTGCATTTCTTCTAGTGGAAAACTTAAAAATGTACCTTTTATTTTATTTAATTGCAGGTTTAATATTAAAAATGATCAGTTTAATCAGTTAGTTGTTATTCTGCCACATTTATACATTTTATTATGGGCATAGCTGAAAAGATAAATAACCGAAAGGGGAAAATAGAAAAAGTTGAGTACGTCTACAGTTTCTTTCAGCATTGTTCTAAGATCTTAAACTGTTATGTGATTAAAGCTTTGATGATTCTCGACAACTTTGAATTCAGTCAAGAATTTAAGATCTTTTTGTTTGAAAGGAAAGAAAGAAAGAAAAAAGGCACTTTATGATGAACTGTCTCTTCTTTCTACAGGAATCCAAACCAACGATCTGGATGCTTATGTCAAGTTTGAGTTTCCCTACCCGAGCACAGTAAGATGACTTTCTATTACTTCTCATTTGACAGCCAGCACAGGTTGACAAGATGCTTCGAACTTCCAGTTGTTCTCCTCAAAGTTTTGGTTTCTGTTCGTCACCAGGAGCAGCCGCAGAAACACAAAACAGCTGTCATCAAGAATACCAACTCCCCGGGTGAGAACATGAACATTTCTGTGTGTTATGAGATAAATGTCTCCTGGCCTGGATCTTTTTAGAGCAACTTTTAACACCTCACTTCTTTTCGGTGTATTGCTCTGTGCAGTACTACCCCCCCTAAGATTTTGGTTTGTTAAATCTGTGGAGAACTTAGGTGGAAGTTTTCAAACTGGATTCTGGTTTGCTGAACGTTTGCTGTTGCATCTCTTCATCCCTGATCTCTTTTAACCAGAATACAACCAGAGCTTCACCCTGACAGTCAACCGTAACCACCGCGGCTTCAAGAGGGCCGTGACCTCTAAAGGCCTCAAGCTGGAGCTGCTGCACAAGGGGTGAGCCACAGCCAGAGGTCCTCAAACACGGCACAGAGCGACAGAGGCCTGACCCCACTCTGGGAGGGGAATGCAAACATGAATGTGATGCATCAGCAGCATCAGGATAGTTTTCAGAGAAGAGTCTACTCACTAACTAAATATGAGTGACGAATATGGAAAGAGTTAATATGGCACAATATTAAAAGTAGATTTATGTTTGAAATGATATGAGAGGAGAGTGAAATGATATAAAATGAAAAACTAATATTAATATAAACTTAGGATGACATACACAGGGTTTGATTTTGAAATGAATGGAAAGAATAGGCCAGAGTAGGTTTGCTGCAGGTTGTTTAGTGTCACAGAGACGTGAGACGATGACGTGATGCTGGTCTCACATCTCACAGCGGCTTCCTGCGGAGTGACAAGCCCATCGGGACGGCCCACGTGAAGACGGAGAAACTGGAATCACAGAGTGAAATCAGGGAGATCGTTGAGGTGAGCGGCACCACAAACAAACCTGAATTTGCTGGTCAATTAAAACACGAATGAGGATCACACTGCAAGAAAAGAGAATGCTAATCTTATTTTGTTAAAAAATTTTGTTAAAGGGATGGTTCAACAAATTTGCCAAACTTAATGATTCCCATAATCATAGAAATAGCTGCTTTACCTTTACCTTTTTTTTGTCGATACAAGCTGTTTCCAGACCAGTGGAGCACAGCCGTGACCCTCTCAGCTGCTGCTACACAGCTATTGATATTTGTTAGTTTCTATTACAATCCAGGATCAAACATCGGGTGGACAAGTTTATGTCCTACACATTCACCACGATCTGTAACATTACAACACCTGAGCAAATACTCAGGACTACTTTCTTCAGTAAGCCACGGGGCGGAGGGACACAGCGTGTGACCTCTGGCAGTGCTGGAGATGCTGCACCTATAGCTGCACTTTTTAGGTGCCAAGCAGCTGTGTCTGGAGTGTCCAGCTTTCCATTGAAAACAGTTCCGTCTTCTAACGTTCTGTTATTATAGTCTATTGAATGTTCAGGTCACACAAGTCGTCCACCACAGCATTTGGGAGTTCCTGGATTGCTTATTTGCTGAGTTTAATGAAGCTTTGCTCTTCTGGTCTGGAAACAGCTTGTAACGACAAAAAAACTATTGTTATGATGATGGGTGAATTTTTATCACTATCACTTTAGGATTTATTTTTTACAGAGCAGTGGCTATGTTTGATCTCCAGAAGCCTTTTAACTGCTGCATCACCACAAAAGCTGACATCTTACAATTAAATAATCAACAAAAACCTAGTCAGCAAATATTTTATTTAATATAAGGAAAAAAGCTACTTTCAGCTTCTCATATGTGATGATGATGCTTTTTGTCCAGCGAGCATTGGACTGTTGGTTGAATACAATTTATGGAAAATAATCACCAGATTCATTGATAATCAAAATAACATAAATATTTTCAGCCCTATCTAAGGTCCTAGTGTCTCTTGTGTCAGGTGATGGACGGTCGAAAGCCTACAGGAGGTCGTGTTGAAGTGAGGATCCGCCTGCGGGAGCCTCTCAACGGCCAGGACATGCAGACGAGCACCGAGCGCTGGCTGGAGATCGATCACTCACAGGTGAACATACAGACCAGTCTTGATTTATTTATTCACAACCTGCAGGGCTCCTGATGTTCCCCTTTTGTCTCCAAGGTTCTCGTTTAGATGTTGGAGATTCAACATCATCTAACAAGATACAGGTAATTATTTCACTCCTTTTTTAGTCTGAAATGAATCAAATTCCATTAATTTTCAAATTCAATTAAACATAGGTGTGTGGGTATGTGTTTGGCTGCATTTGACACCACGTCTCTGTCTGCAGATTCAAGGCACTCAATCAAAACACTCAGAGGAGGAAGGAGTCAAAGATCCGATGAGGACGGTCTGATGCTCAGATTTAAACTCCAGGCTTAAACGGGTCTTTCCACTTCTTCAAACGTTTTGCACATTGCACGACACAAGAGCCCTTTCACGCAGCAGGCGGCCAGGAGGAGACGCTTCTCCGTAGACCAGCGGCACCTCGTCCGCTGACGGCCACGTTGACATCGTGTCTTGTTCTCAGTCACAGAAGCGACGGGGGGGAAGATCATTAGTGACTATTCACACAGATCAGTAGACGCATCAGGAGGAGTTGCGAGCAACAGATCGAAAAGGCTCCTTGTGAGATTTATCGCAGCGATAAATTAAACCGGCAACGTTTATCCATCAGAAAGTTTCCCCCCCATGCGTCGCTGCAGCTGCCGGAGGACAGCGGCGTGTCCTCTGCTCATGTTGAAGGGGCATCAGCGTCGAGCTGAACCCCATCCTGCTGCCTGACGTCGACAAGTGAATATATCAAAGAATGTGTACATATTCCTCATATGAAGCTCTGGTATGGAGAACTGCACCTATGCACTAATACCAAAGTAATCACTGTTGCTGTAAAATCCTGCATATTTGAACTCTCCTTTAGCTGCCAAACCTGTTCCGTGAGACACAAAGGTTTAATATATGTAACAGGACTGTTTTTATTTTTTTTTCCCCCTCACATTTGTCCGGTGAGAGGGTTCGAGTGTGAGTTAGAGCTGGCACTTTCACAGATGCTTTACAGGAGTAAGCCAAGTAATTATAATGGATGATGTAATACTTAAATATAATTATTTTAAAATCCACGCCCTCTTATTGACACCTTTTTAATGTCTAACCGTGGACACTCAACCACACGTTTAAAACAATCTTATTTAGGGCTTAGGGAGTGTACGGAATACTTGTTTACACTGAATGGCACAAATCTGTGCACAGAAAAATTAGAGCTGCAACAGTTCGTCAAATCTGCTTTTCTTCGTTATATGCGAGTACACTGATTTTCTTTGGGTTGTGACACCAAGCTAACACGAGGCGTCCGTCTTCTCATCTCAAGCCTTTACAAGAAAGTGACGCATGTTTTCTCCAGATTCCAATCTATCCCTTCAAATGTGTTGAATTACTTTTAAAACTATGCATTATACTCTCATGACACGGATACCAAACCCTTAAAGAATGCCGTCTTTTAAAGGGCCAGTTCACCCAGTTTACAACTACTTCCTTTCCTCTCTCAGTATATAGCCACATAGTTTTTTAATTTTTTTTTCTTGCATTTTGAAAAATCCGTTATTCAAGATTCAATTGGACTTCCTACTTCAAAGATAGTTGGTAATTGTAAAGTTGTAGATGGACCAGACTCTACACGTGAGGTTTGGTGACCATTGAAATACAGTAAATCCCTAGCTTAATCCTTTAAATAATAAACATTTCTTTGTAATTTGAGTGAACTAGCCCTTTCAAGAGCCAAGAAGCCATAGCAAACACACTGAGCCAACTACATAAACCCAAATTCCAACAGGTTTACCTCAACACTGTCTGCAACATTATTCACATGTTTGTGTGGTCACACCATTTCTGAGTTTCTCCTTTTGTTGTTGGCAGTTGATTTTCTGTGCAACATTTCATCAGAAAACCAGAATCAGTGTAAGGTACATTTACTATTAACATTGGACTAAAGAACTAAAATAGTTGATCATTTTATGTTCTGGAACAATCGCCTTCTTGTTTACAAAGATCAATGATGTCACTTTGTTTATAGTGCTAAGAATAAGGCTAAAATATAATGAAACAATCAAGAACTCTTGTTTTGTGGACTGAATTTGCCTGTCCTGTCTAAAAGTGTACCATTAAAAGACATCTTGTTTTAATTGTTTTGTCAAGTATTTTCTATTATTTGCCATTTTAATAAAAGTTTTTATATTTGACTTTTGACCTAATAGAAATCAAAAACACTCCCATTTCAGTTTTCTACAAGTTTTTATTTTACATATACTACAGTTTTTTGATAAAGACCACTTTTATTGACATTTGTAGTGTAAAGGAAGAAAAAAAAAAGATGTACAGGGTTGGATTTAATTTTTTTTCTTTTACATATTTATTAAAAAAAAAGAAAGTTTTAACAAAAACTGAATGAGTGGATATTTCTTTTTGTCTCATCCACAAAACTAGAGGATATATCTGTTAAAATGCAAAGTTGAGTCACTCTCGTCACCGTTTCAAGCTCATTTCTGTTTGCATGCAGCGTTTATAGTTTGATAGTAACATCTTACAACTTAATACAAAAAGAAAAGCTACTTCTCAAACTAATTGCACCTTTTTTTGGGATTTAGGACATATTGCACACATCTGATAATGCCAAAATATAAAGTAACAGAAAATAGGAAGTCAGAAAAATAAATCAATTATGGTAATTTATAAAAAAAAAAACAGAACGTGCCACCGGCGGCTGATGAACGTCACACAGTGATTGAGCAACCAACTCTGGTATGATCACAGTAATTAACCCAGAACTAATGACCTTTGTCCTCTCATTCAGACTTCACTAATATCTTAAATCAGCTTCACTTATAACTTCTCTGCTACGGTAGGTCATCAAATACTTTAAGTTGTGTAATAAATGAACACAGAATAGCTACAGGTCTAATTAAAACTTGGTCGGCTCTTCTGCAGATTTTCATGTGATTGTCGGTCTCAGATGGAGAGTCTCACTTGTGATGATCAGATCGATTTCCTCCACTAAAAATGCCTAAAACAAACACCCGTCGTACTGCACCGACAGTACTTCTCCTGTAGCCCCTTATGGATTTATTTTAGCTCGATTGAAGATGGAGAAATGAGATTCACTTGCCATAATGCAGAAAGATTACTGTACAGAGCATTTTGAGAGGACATTTTTTTTTGGCGAATAGTCTAGCCAGGTCCAAAATATAAAGAAAAACAAAAACACGTTTTGCAGATTTGAACAGAAATGGGAGGAATACATTCTTATATATATATATTTTTCCCCCAGGTCCAAGTTGCTGAAGGAGAGTACAGTCCAGAGCAGAAAAGAGGAGCAGCTTAAGACCTCCAACAGCCTTTTTTCTGTCCATACATACACTTTAAACAGTTGAGGCCTTGAAGAGATAACACATCGATGATCCACAGGGTTCCTACGCAGGGCTGCAGAGTTTCCAAAAGTTAGTCTAGGGCTTTGGGAGGATGAGAAACTGCAGAAAACGTGGGATGAAATACATTCAGCGTTAGGTCGATCACTTCCTGCAGGAACCCTGGATCCTCCCAAACTGCACTTGTACTATTTGCTGTTCCATCCAGGACACGGCAGCAACCCCCGATGCTCACTTCAACCCTCCTGTAAATGGCTTAGAATCCAGTGCACTGCTTCTGCATTTGAATACAGTTCTGATATATTTATAATATATATTTACTGTATATATCTATATCTTTACATCTTCAACAGTTATTTTCTTTGTATGAGCTAAAAAGACACCAAAGTAGTGGTTTTTCTAACCACTGTTCAGATGAGCACTGAAGATGAGTTGATTGGTGGAAATCTAAAAAGAAGTTTTCCTCTCTTCTCTGCTTCTGTATCAGCTTTATGTACACATTGTTTGAGTTAATCAATAAAGCATTGGAACCTTTTTTTTTTTTTTTTAACCAGCTGAAAAAAGGGATTTTTTGTACTTCAGAGTAAATCTTATCAGTAATACTGTCTGTAACGATGTGTGTGTGTGTGTGTGTGTGTGTGTGTGTGTGTGGGATCAGTGGGCTACAGATGTGGGGAGATAACGGAGGAGAAGTTGTTCTGCTTACAAAAATTTGTACAAGAAGTCAATGCATTTGTCCATGAAGTAAAGCATCTAGTGAGGTTGAAGTAAAGCTTAACATGTTTTTCCCCCCTCTGATGAATCGCTGCTGCAGGCACTGAGCACCAGGGTGCAAAAAGAAAAAACAAAAAAGTCACCACACAGAGGCACCCTCTAACTCATCCGACTTTCCTTTTCAACATCAGGAACCTCTTCAGCGATGAACGTGACACCGTGCTACACAGAAGCCTCTGCCGATGTCGGTTTAGTGCTTCAGGACGTCGACTGCCAGGGTGACGGGGGGTCAGGAAGCCGAGGAGCTACACCACGCCAACGGGGTCCGGACCAGTACACACACTTCTTTTCTGACTTTTTAGGGAAATGAATTCATTAGGTTGAGATTTAGAATAAATAATAGATAATAATAACTCATCGTTTGTGACATGCTGGATTCAGCCTGAACAGCTGATTATTGGAAACATCCAAACATTTATTATCATTTCAGATTAGTTGATGACAGATATAATAATATCACTGTCAACCTATTACACAGATCCTTTAATCAACTATTAAGATGTGAGTTCCATGTTGAGCTGCAATAATTAGCGGATCAACAAATTAATTACCAACCATTTTAATAATAGTTGAGAGAGGAATGTTTTGTCTTCTGTGATAATAAATAACCCATCCTAAAAAATAAGACAAGTGATCAGTATAATTTAAGTTGTATGTTTCTACAGAACATTTATTTGAAACCTGTTTCTCTACTCCGCTATGGGAGGCGGTTTATTGTAACTAACATCATACGGTGGATCCTCATCAATCCTTAATTGAGCTATGTCCTCTTTCACCTCAAAAGTCGTCAGAAAGAAAATCATATGTAAGCACTTTACCCCTACAAGCAATAACCCAGTGTGTGAGTACTGTGACGGACCCAGTGGTGACCTCTCTGTTCATTTCCTGCTTGGAGGAGCACCTGACAGGTGAGGTCGGCTACTCGTGAACACGTGACGCGTGATCCGGCGTGGCGCCTCCTCCGGCTCCCAGGTGACGTCTGCAGCACAACACGGTGGCGAGATGCATAGGTGGACTTGAGGAATGCTACCCCGCCTGGCAGGACACAGTTTTCGGGCTCTTTTGAAAAGTGCAAACGGTCGACAGGTGATGATAGAGGTCGTATGATGTCGTCGGAGGGTAAAAAAAAAAAAAAAAAAAAAAAAAAAAAAGCTCCAGGTGGTGTGGGGGTGTCTTGTGGTGGTGTCCTAGGAAATGATCTCCAGGATGTAGAAAACCAACTCCATGACCACAGGGCCCTCGCTCAGCTGACACGCCCCCCCATGAATGACGGGGATCAGGGCGCTGTCCAGGTCACTCAGGTACTGAGGCAGCAGGGGCTGCCCGTTACTTCCTGCCAGGTAGCCCACCTGAAAGGATTGAGACAGGCGTTAGACTGGATCCTCTTAGCGTCAGCAGTAGCAGTTCACAAAATCTATGGTTTTCGGTTGTCGATTGTTGGGAAAACCAATCATGTGTTCAGCCCAAACCGGAATCTGAGGTTAAAAGTCAATGATTGATTGACATTGATAGTTCCAACATGTGTTTCATTTATTTGGCAAACCGTTCTCTTTACCAAATCAGCAAAGGTTCTATAAGCACTAGACTTAGGTCCCTATGTCAGAAATTATGTCTATGTGTTGGTGGGAGGGGATTTTATATCCAGTCTTCATTTCTTAAATTAAAAAGCTGCGCACTGTCGCATTTTTTTTTTTTCATCAACTTTGTTCCCACCATTATTGTAGGTTACTAAATGCAGCCTCATTGCAGACCTAGAACATGCTGCTGGTCGTCTTCTAACTCTGGCTCCTTCCCACTCTATACCCACACAAGTCTCTACAACAACTGACTATCTGGTGTCCATCCATCTATCTGTTGCATCTTATTTATTATGAGCAGTTGGCTTTAGAAGCAGCACCGCCACCTGCTGCTCTGGAGGAGGAACCCTTCACCTATGCTGAAAAGCAGAAGACGAAAAAGGAGCAGTTCATGACTATGTGCCGGACGGCAATAGTTGAACCGAACTGTTAGGACAGTTTTCATAAGCCGTCCCAACCCCAAGTTATAGATAATCAGTTATTTTATCATGTTATCATTATCATATGACTGCAACATGTGTCTGCCTATTTACATTCAAACGGCCCTGCCTTTCTCCTTGATAATAAACCTCCTTCCTCCCACCTGGTCAGAGTCCAGCGTGACCCGCAGCCCGAGTTTGGCCATGCCGTCCTCCTTCAGCAGTTTGAGGTGCGGGCAGAGCGCCACACAGAAAGCTCTCGCCACGTTCTCCATCAGCCGGCTGTGGTCGGCCGGGTCGCTCAGACCGTTGGGTTGATCTTCACTCTGCAGGAAGAACACCTGGAGGGATCATAGACACAGACGGCCTCTTAAATAAGTATAACCCAAATTATAGCAATAAAACATCTGGTCTTGTAATAGAATCATTGTGATTCTTTTATTCTAAAAGATGTGATGAGGTGTGAGGATGAGTGTGAGGGCTCGTACCTCCGTCCAGCGGATGACTTTGCCATTAGCTTTGAACTCGGAGCCGTGGAAGATCTTCACACTGGCGATGGACTCCATAGACTTCCCATCAATTGGACTGATGACCCTGAATTACCAAAATACACAAACAAAAATTAAAAAAAATCAAGTGTACATATATTTGTAAAGGGGAAAAAGAAGAAACAGGAGATTATTTTGGGCTCTAGGTGAGTTTGGAAAATGTGAGCGGGAGAAAAAAAACGTTTTCAGCTGACAATTTGAGTCTAAAACTGTGATCAGTTGATTGACAGTTAAAAATACAGTAAATCACTACTAGTAATAGTAATACTACCTATCAAAAACTATGTGGATAATTGTTTTAAGTATTTATTATTTTTTTAAAGGTTATTCAAGCAGCTGTGCAATACACACTACTGCTAATAGGGAGTTATTCAGGACTTAACTCTATTTAACAGTGAAAAGTCACAGATTTGATCAGCCTGCCGTAAAACTGATTGTGTTGGTCTCTATCTCAAAGCCATGTCAAACCAGATGATTCCGCCCTGCTAAGAGTCGTCTCCAGAGGGCTTCTCCAAGCATGCATAATGACTTCTTATAGTGGAGTGGCAAATGCAGCAGCTGGGAAGCCATTAGTTCAATTGTCTGTGGCAAAACTGCATCTCTCCCAGCATCCCTTTTTCTCTCCCTTCCCGTCTCACCCTTTGTTGAAGTTGTGGTCGTCCTCCGTCCACTGGATGTGGACGAGCTCCTGGTTCTCCTCCTGGTCAGCTTTACCGCATGTGATGTCAAAGTCCTTCATGTCCCTCAGGGCTTGCCGCAGAGAGTCCATGGTCTCTGCTGTGATCTGGATCATCACTCCGTCTAGAAGGAGGGGAAAGAGATCATTTATCATGAGTAGGAATGCATTAGTTGAACTACAGAGGACACATTTCAGGGATATCTTCCCCCCCCCCATTTTAAAGCTAAAGAAGTGGATCTCAAAACTGCAGCCGCAGATCAGTAATGAGACATGAAAGATTAGAAACAATAATGTCTGGGAATAAAGCTAAATACAAATCTAACTTTGACCCCTTTTACCTAGCACAGTACAACAAATCACAGACCCTGTGATTAAAACAATGCAAAACACTGGATAAAGTTGCATGTTAAAATCTCTGCTACCTGAACTAATGCGGATATCAATTCATGTTAATGTTGATTAATCCCATGCGCAAAAACATAAGATTGAAGTGCTGAAACATGTAAAAAATAAACCATTGAAAGGAGGCAGCACATATTTAAAACAATGATGTCAAAAGGAGAGCTAAAAACACAGAAATGTCATGTTGATCCAAATGCTTTATCGTAGAGGTACTGTACGTTTTGAGTTGGGATTTAAATGTGGCAACAGAAGGGGCCGGTCAGATGGATGGGGGATGCTGTTCCAAGGTGTGTGCGTTGTGGTGTCAAAACCAGCGGTTGGTTGAACCTGAGGGATCCGATGGTGGTGTAGGGGGTAAAAAGGGAGAGGTAAGTGGGGGTCAGTCCATTCAGGGATTTATTAAGTGAAAAGAAGCACTTTAAAATGGATTCAGAATTTGACGAGACGCCAGTGGAGAGGGGCCAGGACGGGGGTGATGTGATCTCTTTTCCGGGTTCCTGTCAGAAGTCTGGCCGCAGCGTTCTGTATTGTTTGTAGGCGAGTGAGGGATGATTGATTGATTCCGGTGTACAGTGAACTGCAATAGTGCAGTCGGGTGGAAGTTAATGCAGGACAGGTTTTTAAGGTTTTGAGATGATGTGGCTAAAAGAAACTGGTTTTGCCTACTGAATTTAAGCCTCAAACTCGAGTTATGAATTGAAAATGAACTCAAGGTTTTTACATGTGGTTTGATGCTTATTTGCTCAATCTCTTGTTTAGGTAAAAAAGAATGATGAAATTATGAATTTCTTTAGGTTTTATAAACTATTGAAAGTCATTTTTAGACAATTAAATCCAGTCAAGAGTCATATTGAACCTTTAAATACATTAGTTACAGCCCTTATTATGGTTTTGTGCCAACATGCTCATTATTGTTTGTGGGTGATGTGACCATGTCATACAGATAAACTCAACAATTTGTGGACTATTTTTTTTTTTTTTACAGTCAACATGTGGTTTGTGGCCACACAGCTCACCTTCAACAATGCTGGTCTTGGCTAAAAAGCCAGACGAAGCCTTCAAAGCACCGCTGAACACAAAGAAGCAGGCTCCCGTCACTAAAGCAGAGAAAAGGAAACATAATCAACTCTACGATCGGACAGCTGCCTGACGATGTAAACGTGAGGAGGGGCTCTGTGGCGGCACCTTTGCGCGGCTGGTGATGGATGCTGATGGCCTGCGTCTGGTAGTTCCCGTCGTCGTTCTGAACGCACACCAGGTGGGAGTCGGCGCGGTCGTTGAAACACGCCCCCATGGCCAGCACGTGCTCGTTGGACTTGTTCATGGCCTTCATCAGCTGCAAGGACACACAACATCCGTATCTGAATAAGCTGCCTGCCGAGTATGCACTGAGGAAAAAACTGGTTTAAAAGGAGCTGTCTGGTTAAGCCTAATTGCAATGAGATTGTGGGTAAAGTCCCAAAGTTAAAATGGATAGCGGCGAGATGACAGATTGCAGAGAAAGACATTGGCACTGGCAGATATCGAGAGTTGAAAGACGCCACGTATTAATCCACAGCCTCTGCGTCTCTTTGAAGCCGGCCCGTTACAAATGAAGAATAAAAGTGAAGATCTGGAGGGCTTTAACCGCTCGCTGCGCTAAAGGCTCGCCCGCAAGCTGTTGAGCAACGGTCCCCACTTCACATCACTGGGATCCCATCTGTTAGCGCGTCAGCAGCCAAACGCTACAACCAGCGCCTCTCCCTCACTTCGTCGGGTTGGAGATTCATTCACACCCCGAGGCAGCAGCAGCATTTTAACACGTTGGCAGCCCGCGCCGGGTGTTCAGCTGCAGGGACCCTGGAGATTTGACCACATATCACCTTCACAGCCTGAACATGTGCTGATGTTCAAGGAGATTAAAAACAGCCACTGACGCCATGGAGTTTTATTTTGTTAAGTTGCAAAAAAAAAAGTCCTGGAAAAGAAATGCTCCAATGTAGCATATGAGACACAGCTTCTCTTAATGTCTGGAATCTGTTTTGATGCCGAAATGTGTGAGATGCAAGGTTTTATAGTTTTCAAGGTGTTTCCACGCCTCCAGTAAGAAGTGCAGTTAAAATTAAGTCTGTTGAAGAATTAACAAGGCTATGGTAACAGCGTATGCAGTGTGAAAACAATGCATTTTACAATAGTAAATATTTGATTTTGGCAAGTATTCTACTTAAAGGTCCCATATCATAAAATATGAAATTGCAATTGATTTTTAGTATAAAAAAGTCCAAGGGTTGTATAAATACTGTCCCACGTTTCAATACTCCACACGATACACACACAGCCTATATTCAAAAACAGCCTTAAAACGAACCATCAGGACTTATATGAAGTTGTGATGACAGTCACCACACAATCAGTCATTCAAAAGACACAAAACAGCCTGTTCCTTCCTAGAGCTCCAGAGAGAAGTTTGAGAGAGGAGATTCAAAAACTATGAAGATTATTTTTCTTGTTGGGGATTAAAACTGAATTTTTTAAAGGAATCCTAGATCAAATGAACCAAACACCAGGTATGTCCAGACACCATTCTCACCTCGTTGTAGCGATTACTGGGGATCTTGATGCTCGTCTTCCTCACCTCCATGTCCACAACCAGCCCTTTCACCACCGGTAGTGTGTACTGGTAGTTACGGAAATCCTGCAACACAGGCAGAAAGACAGACGTGGATATATAGACATTTACAAAAATGAAATGAAGGACATTTTCAGAAATATTTGACAGATTACAGGAAGAGAAAAAAACTAGTTTCTTACTGCGAGGAGATTCATGATGGTGTGACCGGTCTCTCCAAAGAGCGGCTTCCTGAAGCGAACACTGAACAACGGGCATGGATAAACTGTGAAAACACAATGTTCAGTTATTGATAAATGCACAACAAATCTTCTGACAGTTAACATGCTGTCTATTAAAGAACATACAAGTTCTTTAATATCAAATACACAAATCATTCATTCCCCAACATAACAGTTCTTGTTGTGGTAGTTATGGTACTATTTGGTGAAAGCTTTGAAATGAAGCCAGATACATCCTCTGAAAGACGTTAAAGCAAATTTGCAGTGATTTTAAATTAACGCATTATTTTTGATTGCACTGAAACATATGTGGTCACAACAAAGGATATGTTGATTTGCTTAACTGTGTTTTTCTCTTTAGTCATAGATGCAAATGAACTGCTGAGACCCCACACTGACATCAAATATAGCCCGCAGTTAGGAGGAACGCTTCTAATCCACAAGTGAAAAATAAGGCCGCCTTTTTTTCTCTCGCTCTTTTTCTCCCGCTACCAAAGCTCCTTAGATTACTATTTTTAGCCTTATCTCAGCAAACAGCTGGAAATAAAAATCTCGCCGCAAACTCATTAGCAATAAGGACACAATCAGCCTGAGTCTGCAGTTCATCCTCAGGCCGGCGAGCATCCCACCTTCGTGCTGGCCGCTCTTTAAAAAAGGCAAGAGGTGGGAGTTATGTTGGATTCATTTCATGGGGATGCTAAACATTTAGTGTTTAAGAGCTTGAACTGTATGCGGCTTTCTTAATTTATTCTTTCTGTGCAAGCTGGAAGCCGGCGAGAGGCTTAATGGAGCCAGGCGGTGCTTTGTGCTGGCAGGTCTGGCTGTGAGCGGACGGGGATTTGGTGGAGAGGAGCCCCTCCAGTACAAAATCCTTCACAGGATTTCCTGGTTCATGTGGGAAGCTGCGAGGAATGTTTAACAGCGGGCTGGTGTGATGTCTACAGACTTCGCCTTCAACTGACACAATAAGCTCTCTGGATCAATCCCGATCTTCATATTTTAATGTATGAACCAAACTAAATGAGGATGGGGAAATGAGGAGAGAGAGAAGAGAAAGAAGGAAAAAAGAAAAAAAAAAATCATTTTCGCTCTCCCTCATCACCAAATGTAACTTGTGGAATTGAGGTTCTCACATTTAACAGAAAGATGTGACCTTTTTTCACCAAATACCACCAAAAAAGACGCAAAAAAATCGACACAAGTTTCCTAATCCGGCTCAAACCTGAGGCTCAATCCGACTGCACGAGTAAAAGTCAAATTACAGAACGATTCATTCCAACAATACCAGCAATTCAAGCACACATTTCCTATTTTTGGTCTGCTCTGTTTAACTTTGTGCTTGCTCAGCCAATAGAGACGCTACATTAGAATATGAAGCAGTCAGTCCTTCTATCTTTAACAACACGACACAAACTGCAGCATCAATCTCACAGACAGTTTTAGATTTCTATGATCAACACTTATTTATTATATTCATGAGAAGTGGTGACTCATCACTCTTTTTTAGTTTTTAGTCTTGTGATGTGGGGATATCTTGTTGGATGAAAGAATAATGTGACCATAACAAAACCGCAGCTACTTTCTTGGTACTGGCTAAAATATGTCCTACTACCGAGAATATCTGCAACTGAAAACAAGAAGCTTGCATTGAAGGCTCAGACTTTTTTTATGATCTAAATATTTATTTTTTTGTCATTTTTATTTTAACGTTTAAGATGGCTGACACCCTTTTTTAATTAAACAAGGCACTTTTCAGAAGAAAAAAAAATATTTATAATTAATTTGTATTCCTTAAAGTAATACAGTACCAGTCACAAGTTTGGACACTTCTTCCCATTCCTTTGAATAGGAAAAAGTCTCCAAACCGAGGTTAAGAATAAACTTTAAATAAGCTCTAAAACTAATTTTATTTTACATATAGTGTTGTTGTGCATTTGCAGCTCTGACCAAAGGAAATTCTTTATAGATGATGCAATTAAAGTCAATTTGAACTGTATGCCAATACTTTAAATAGCATTTGTATTTAGGCTGGGCGATTTGACCTAAAAATACTTCCTCAACCACTTGGCTCTCACCATCTCCAACATTGTGCAAAGATGGATTTATTTATTTTGAAATCAAAATCAGTAGGTCATCATTTTTTCCTTTTTTTAAATAATGATTTCCTTTTGACAAACTGCAGGGAGGGTAAACACTCTAAATCATAATTATATTGAAAAAAAAAAGCCCAGCCCTACATTACATTTTCATCCTCATTTCTCCGTCACTTTGACCACACCCTGTGAAGCCCAGGACTCACATCGGTACTCTGCTCCGAGCCGTAGCATGAGACGGATGGGGAAAACCTTGGCCCAGGGCGTCTCCCACTTCTGTATAAGGATGCCAAAGAGGTAGGGTGGGTTGGGCAGCAGCAGATCCTGCAGCGACTGGAAGGAGGGGCTGATGTAGAGGAAACCGCCGTGCTCCTTGCTGCCCAGGAAGCTCTGCGTGAAGAACGAGTGACTCAGGTGGCTCAGCACGTTGCCTTTTAGTCGAAGGAGCCGCAGCAGCAGAGGAAGGAGGGGGGGTGAGAAAGGAGGAGAGGTCATGATATCAGAGATGAGGAGGAGGTGGTGAAACAGGAGAGGGAAGGCAAGGTGAAGGAGTGGGGGACAAAACAAGAGTAATATAATATGTGTTTAGGGAGATGGGAATAAAATGATGAGGATATGGAAGAAAAAAAGATTAATGAAAAACCAACGCTCTCAATGTAATTAGGGAATTAAAATGTCTAAGACTAAATTTAACAACAATGAATTATTAAAAAAAAAAAAAAAAAATTTTGGCATCCTGACATCTCTGCACGCTTCGCCCTACAACCTCATATTACCCGCAGAGTTCATGTTACTAATCATCTACGGGAGGGTACACGAGCACAAAACACAAGTATTCTAATGCAGCCGGGATGTGCTGAAGCCAGCATTCTTTCCCAGAGGCCTAACTGACGGCGACTTAATCAGGAACGACAAGGTACAGCACGGTATGGCTCCTTTCCAGCAGTCTACAACTGCTCCGCTGTGACTATGAAGGAGGAAACAGCCCGAGGGGTGCAAGCCATCAAAGTCACCCGATATTAGCTGCTTCTGCTCTGCAGCATACGGAGTTAAAAATGCAACACGAGTGGCAGCGAGGTGTCATGCCTGGGAGGAGGCCATCTGACAGCGGGGCGCTAATGTTTGGGCCATTTTTTGTCTTGAAGTCGAGACAGCGGCGAACACTAACCTGGTTTTCAAAACAAGGGCGACTGGGCACACATGTCGTCTCTACGGGACAAAAAGTAGAGCTGGAACATTTCCCTTTTCCATTATATACTATGCCGTTTTAACTGGGCAGCACTTGACTGAAGCAGGTGGACTCACCTACAGACCTTGAGACAGAACTACTAATGAGCTACCACCTCCCTTGACAGGGGCCCATGTTGTGGAGTAGGTGGACTAATTTCACAATGAGCCACATGGTAGAGTTGCTAGTGTTCATCTTACCACTGAGGGCCTCCTGGTAGAGTTGCACAAAGTGTGTGAAGATGTCCTTTGGGATGGTCTTTTCGTCGAGTAGACACTGAAGCAGAATGACCACCTCCGCCTGGCCGACAGCATGCATGCCCTTGGTCGTCACATACCAACACTTCCTGTTTACGTCTGTGGGTTTGAGACAACGGCAATCTTAGAATCTCGTAACATTTCAAGGCAGCGAGTCAAAACTTCTATTAAAAAAAAAGCAGCTACTTTAACAGCTGGGTGAAGCCAGCAAGGTTAAGTTTTCTGTGTCTACAACAGGCCATGAAGCATGAAATCAAAAAAATGTCTACAGTCGCTCAATTATTTGACAGAAAAAATGCCTAATCAGGTGTGATTAAACATGTATACAGAGTAAATATGGATTTTCTGTGTCCCTTAGATCTTCTCAGAATCTCTAATTTAAAAGTAGGTCCACTCTTCTTAATTTCTGCTCTTCTGGAAGTTAACAATATAAGGGACGACGCCAAAACTGACATTGGGTGTAAACCTACAAACGGTACCAGATAGTTTACTTTCTTAAAAGGGTTTTACAGAATTAAACACATGCTATCAACTAGAAACTAGTATTTATCATTGTTTTTCAGTTATGATACAAATGGATTATTAAATGACCAACATGAAGACAAAATGTACATTTTGAGAGACCTGATGAATGTTTTTAATCCCATTAACATTTGACCTGAATTTCTTCCAAATCATTTTATGTTGCAGACAAAAACTAGTTGAGTGACTCACAATTAACAAGCTTGACCATAGCGAGCAGGTTAGCATTCAGAACGAAGACCAGGGGGTCTGGGCCTCCTTCCTCCAGCTGCTGCATGAGCACAATCTCCGATGGCCGCTCCTCCACTGCATAGTCTGCAGTTGGTTTGGGGTGGAGTAAAAGAGGAAGAAGAAGAAGAAGAGGAAGAGGAAGGTGAGAGGAGGGAGGAGTCAAGGTAGTGTTGGATAAACAGACAGGGAGTGCCGAGGATGAAGATCAGGGGAGAGAGGTGAAAGATGATAAAGGAGTCATGCATGAGGTACAAGAAGGAAATATAAGCAAACCAAGTTAATAAATCCTCCAAATCATTGCATCATCCCCCATTGGTGAATCCCCTCTTCTTCCTTGTTGGCAATGAGTGAACAAAACATGAGCCGTGAACTTGAAGCACATGAAAACATAGTCGAACAAGCACAGACACAGCAGCTGACGGAGCAATGAGGAGGCAGCAGAATGGTGAGGATGAGGGCAAGCACCTGTGATGTGGCCTCCCGTACCTCCTTTGACTCCGGTGGAGATGAGGATGGGAGGGAGCCCGTCCTCCGGGATCAGGCTGAGGGAACTGCCCACAGGGCTGCCCACCAGGGCAACGGGGGTCTGGGCTGCCTGAGAGCAGAGAGGAAGGGGAGGGGGGTGTGCTTAGTTGTAAAATATAACAACCCTTCATGGCTGTAATCATAGGTATAGCAGGTGTTATACAGGCAAGTACACAGCACAGCCTTCGTTCACTGTCACATTAAAACATGACGTCTCATACAGAACACGCAGCATTACACCGCAACAATGTGAGCATGTATAATATAGAATATCAATATTTCAGGAAAAGTGTCCAATGAGAAGTTAAAAGGATTTAAGTTGGGGAACAATAAGTCTAAAACTCAAGAAGCCGCAAAGGTTCAGATATCCTGTATCTTAGATTGTGTTTCAGTTGGAAACATTTTTAGTTTATTGTGAGAGATAATTTTCAGTTCCAGGGTAACTGGAATGAAGCATTCGTCCCATGATACAACTTGATAATATCTCTGGTGAATGTTCAAATTACTTAAATTAAACCGCAGTTTTTATAAGGCAAACTTTGTGTTGAAGTAGATTACTCAAGTGTAACCACTTTAAGTCGTTGATTACGGTTCTCCACAGCCACAGAGGATTGATTTTTACATAAAACTTTGATTCTAATGTCTTTTTTAATAACCTTAGAGGCCTACGTCACTTTTATTTGATGCATTATAAGGTGTTTAACCATTAAAACAAAAGAGTGGAGCAGTACACTCCTTCACTGGTGAACTAAAGTATACATCTTCACTTGAGCAGAACCCTCATTAAGTTTGACATGTCACAGTGATTGTGTTATGTGAAAGTCAGATTCCATCTGTGTAGCATCAGCAAACCAACAGACATGAAGCCATTTAAAAAGATTCAACCATCACTCCGTTCAGCAGGTCATGAATCATCCTGAGAGCACAACAGAAACAAACAAATTCAACTGTTCCTGTTTGTTGTGAGGCAAACTTCTCATTAGCCACTTTATCCAACTGACCTCGTGTCTAGACTGCAAGCGTCACGTCAGCGTTGCGAACTATCAAATCAAATACAGAACATTCCAACTTTAAGCGTTTCAGGCTACTGGGAATGCTAATTCTGATTAATCCTTTGAACTGTGTTTACTGCGTGTTTATTGTGGTTCATGACCCAGCTGGTAAAGCACTGAGAATCCCACAGAAGGAGTTCTTTATCTTCCTGCAGCTAACTATGGAGAAGCTGATATGACCATACAAGCAATCCTAATAGCATTAGCTGTGGGTTAAATGCGTTTGGTGTGGAGCCTACCTCTGAGGACTCTGAACTAGAGGATTTGTTGGAATATGTGGAAATGTCCAGTGATTGTGAGGGGGCAGGGTTGGAGGTTGGAGGCTTAGGGGACTCTGCTGTGTCTCCGTTAGGTAGGACCCCGTCAGCAAACCAGACTCTCCTCTGCTCCCTTGTGAGGGACCCTAAGGGTGAGAGACAAACAACAACATTTTACACCCTCTGTCTTGGTTAAACTCACTTTGTGTTTTTTTTTCCGAGGTTGCTAAAATCAAAACTGAGAACTAGAACAGAAAGACACAACTAAATGTGGTGGGGACACATTGTTAACTGAAGGTGAAAAATATTTTTATCCCTGGTAAAGGTCGTACCCTCGTTGCCAGGCTGTTTGAGGACTCCCACGGGCACCATGACAGTGGGAGGGGGGGAGCTGAGCACCCCAGAGGCCTGAGCCTGCTGCAGAGGGGGGATGGTGGAGCAGTACTCTGCTGGGTTGTTGGGGTTTGGACTCTGGTTGCTTCCAGTGACCTGTGACTCCCATGATTGAGCTGACGAAGACAATTTTTGTTTTTTTTAAATGTTATTCAGAATAAAGTGTGTAAGTCTGTGATCAGAGGGTTGTTCTCGTGACTACAAGATCACATGTTCAATACTTACACACATATAGGTCTTATCGTGTTAACTTTAACTGGTGTCACTAGACCAAGTTTTAAAGCTGATATTGGTCAATACTGATAATTTGTCCATATACTATACATCTCTGGAGATATTTTTCCACTGCAGACATTCTGACCTGTCACAGTAAGACAATTATAGGGTTTCGAGTTTTATTACATCAGATGCTGTTCAATGAGTGGTCCACTAACCCATTTCAGTTAACATGTAAAACTCATATCATGAAGTAATAATTAGTTCATCACATGTGCTTTTCCTGCTATGACATGTGAGCATGTCTGCTGTGAAGAAGGTGAATTTACACAGTGGCTGTGCCCCAAGACCACACTATTGATAATATTACTAATTGATACACTATATAGTTAATATATTGATCAATCGTGTAATTGCAACACTATCAAACCTATTCCATCAAGAGACAGTTATAATCAAAGTTAAACTTTTATTTGAATCAATCTCAAGAGGAAACCTTTCAGTATCGCTTTAATCAATAAAGTAAACAAATACCTTCATTCATATTTAAAACATATTTTTTGATACATTATTAAGTTGGAGAGAATCAAGCTCACCACTCGTCAGGGCAGAATGACAGGTTATGCAGACGCGGGCCTCCTTCCTGTCCATGTACACCAGCCTGCACTTCAGACTGCAGCAGGTTGCACAGAAGACCTTTAACAAACAAATACACAACACACACACAAAAACATATAATATACTGCATTCCTCCAAAGCTATGTTGAAAAATCACATTTTTTTCACTGTACAGACTTTAAATAGGGTGAAGTATTGAAAAAGGTTGTGATTAAGCACGCGGGAAATGTACCGTTATATAGATATTGATTTCCTGTACTTAGCCAGAGCTTGCAGCAGCTGTGTACAGGGCACTTTAGTTTCAATTGATTAGCACCTCATTAGACACCATTATCCAGTAACATGTATTTAGTAAATGATTAGACAGGATCCTCTTAATTTCAGAGGCTCACGGCTCTATCCTGAGCTGGTTTGTGCATCTACCGGTCAAGGTGGATCGCGCTGAGTTTATTGTTTGCAGGCCCCAGTGCTGGTGTCAGCATTGCTGCAGTGCCAGCTCCACCCTGCTCGAGTGGCAGCGAGTGTGTTTGTTGACCACCACAGGAAATTAAGTAGCAGTCCGGTGATTTTTACAGTGTGATGTCAGCCACCACATCTTCACTTTTAAAGCACTGCGCTGACACCCCGCTGCATGTGTGGGTGGCAACAATGCGATAAACGGTACCTAAACATCCACAGAGTTTATCTACAAAGAAAATAGAAAGTCATTCATCAAACCACTGCATTTAATTCACCTCCTTTCTCTCCAGAGCAGCTATAACAATTTTTGAAGTCACCTATGGAATATTATGCTTTACTATAGTTTAAGAGGTTTTTCTTTTTCATGTAATTCAAATTTTTGTCCTTTATTAGTCAAACTAAGTTGTTTATAGGGATTTTTAACCACAGGTTTCTGCAATTCATACTGAATTTAAATAATAATTATATAACACTAAAAACACACTAAAAATGAACATTTAAATAGTATGAGGTAAAAATGTGGAACTAATGTACAGCAGCCTGATGGTTTAAATGTATTGCTCTTACATTACAAAACATCCTAACCCCTCATTTATTTCTGCTATCGAAAGGTTTGTTTTATAAATTTGATTAGATCGAAAGATCAAAACCACAAAATGATACCTAGCGCTGCTTATCAGAAACAATGAGCATTTAAATCCAAAAAGGCCGATTCCTGATTGTCAGAAATCGAGGATAAAGGCATTGAATTCTGAATTCTTAAAATAGGAAAAGAATTTCCCACTAAGTGGTTTGTAATTTATTAGTTCTATATTTTATTTGTTTTTATTTAAGCATGCTATTGGTGTACAGAGCTTTGGAAAAACCTGAATGCTCTCGTCACTTCCCACAGGAGAGATATGAAAATGTTGAGAGAGGAAGCAGTCAATGGTCATAACAGTATGGTAGCAGCAAACTGTCATGCAAGGGGTTGTCATGTAAATAATATAAATCATATAGTCATTTGGTTTATGTGCAAGGCCACAACATTGTTGCAACCCCAAAATAAACTCATGATATTTTAGATTGCAAAAACTCATTATTATATATGTAGCTGCACTAGAACTATTTCAGCAATGGCAAAAAAATATTCCACAACAAAAGTGGCCAAGAAATGAATGGTGCATCGCCATGACAACAGTATTTAACAGCGTTGTCGTGCTGGTAGTTTAGATTTCTCACTGACCTTGCCACAAGCCCTGCAGTGGTGCCTCCTCTTGGTAAAAGTGAACTTGACATCACATTTCATACAGACAGGAGCCTGCGAGTCGGGCACCCACACAGGGGCGACCTCTCCCAGGGAGCTGGCAGCTTTCCTGCTCAGAGCTCCCTGTTGACCCGCCTGGAGGTCATTGTCCGGGCTCTCAGAGGGCATCAGGGACGAGGAGTGGACAACACTGTCTCCATTCACCCCAGCAGCGCACTGATCAGTCTCGCTGACGGCCGTTTCAGACGGTGTGCCTCTTCGACACTGGTTCTCAAGGTTCTTGTTCTTGCTGGCGGACGGTGCGAGCTGATTCTGGACCTGGCCCGACAGCGGCTGTGGGATCTGGAGCTTGAGGGCGACTGGCTGCTTGGGTCGCGCTCCTCCATAGGGCACGCTCACCGGCTGCAACCGGTTATTGTTGAGTTTTGGTTGAATGCTACCCGACCCAACTGCTCCGACATCGCTGCTCTCCTGCTTGCTCTCCTCCATTTCTTTCTCCTCAGTTACAGAGTCTTCTTTAGAGGGGACAGGCAAGGGAGAAAATCCCTCCTCCTCCTCTTTCTTCTCTGTCTCCTGTAGCTGGGAATGGCTCCCACACTCCTGCTCGAAACCATTGGGGAGACGTGTTTCCCCGAGGAGCTGGTCTGTCTGTCCCTCTGGACCAGATCTCCACTCCTTCTCCTCCACTTGAAGCCTGTAAGGAGATACACCATTCTCCTCCACCTCACCACCAGCCTGAAGGCCTCTTCCGCCATTCAGGAGACTTTCTCTCTTCTCCTCCTTTGAGTTTACAATTTGTCTTTCTTGACCAAAGTCCTGTGAAACAGCTGTACTCGCCCCTTCTTTGACACTGTCCCTGTTTTGTGTTACCTGTTCCACATCTGGATGAATCTTCTCAGACAGGGCCTCTTCCTGTACTAATCCTACCTCAAAGGTAAAGTGAGTGTGACTGACAGTGGAGCCTCCCCCTCCTGGTTCAGCTCTTTCCTCCTGACAAGGGTTTCCCTCCTGGTCAGAGGCACCAGGCTTGTTGTCCGGGGGAGAATTTATCTCCTTGCTGAGCCTGTCGAGTTGCGGGCTGGCAAGGCAGCCGTTCTCCACAGCGCCACAGGCCGTCACGGGGGGCGGCGACAGGTCGCCTGTGCCCACCAGCTTACCAATGTTGGGCTGGGGGAGGGGCGGGCTGTGGACGTCTGCCGGTCTCTCCTCAACCCAGGACGGAGGTTCCGTACCAGGATGTCTTTTAGGGTCAGCCCCCGGGGACGCGCCAGAGGAAGAGTCGGGGAGGGTCTTGAAGGGCAGCGGACTCTCCCGGGGGCTGAGGTCTGCGTGGGCCAGGGCGGGGTTCAGAGAAAGCAGGTGGGCTGGCGGGGCCAGGATCTGGGTCCACTTGGCATCTGATAGAATTGGGGTGTCCGTCTCATCTAGCAGGGAAAGAAAAACAGGATTACATGGAATATATTATTTTATTCCAGTTATTTATGTGTCAGTGTAACAGCCCTAAAAAGCATCTGTGCCTCTTAGCTCTCAGCTTACAGGTTTTTTGTCACGTAATGATGTGAAACAACAAATATAAGGAAGTGGTTACCAGTAAGGAGATCATGATCCTTCAAGTTGCAAAACAGGAAGCTTCACATTAACTGACACAGAACTAAAACAAAGTGATCAAAAGAGCTAAAAATGGCTGAAACGAACCGGGGGGACGAATTGAGAAATGAGGTTGGCATGGAGTCTGAAATTAGCGTGTGGATGGACTGGGAAATTCTGAGAAAGTGGGACAAATGTCTCCATCACCCCTGGAAGCCATCAGTCAAGAAACATGAGTAGAAATTGTTATAATATTTATTGGAAACTGCTATATACAGGGATTAACCAAAAGCTAATATTTAGACAAACATTTTCTTCAAACCAAGTTGTAATTACCCCATCTGAAATTCGTAAAACATACTACGGATTATAGTATTCGACAACTGCTAAAGGAATATCACTATTTGTAAAATTAGGGGATTTGAGGTCCATTGAATACCATTTTCAATCTATGAAATGTTTTTACTCCTTCAAAAAAATCTAATGAATCAACAATTCACATAACTTTTCAGTAGATTTGTTTTTATTTATGCTATTAATAACCAAAGAAATACAAAACTCTAGAGTAATTTTTGGCAGTAAAACCATCAGCCTGAAGCCTGGCTACACGTGATATCCGTTGAGGGTAAAAATAGAGGGAAGGCAAATTTTCAAAGCTAGAAAATAAAGATACTATTCTGTAGGGCAGACTAAACTTTGCATTTTGGAATGCAAATCCCAATAATGGCTACTAGGTAAGGCTACTACTGTCAGATCAATCCATCCAGGTTGAACAATAGTCTGTTAACCTATCATTTGTCAATTGTTTTCACAGTTAATGTTGTGTTGCACTCCTATTCCAAATGTTGCATTTCAATGTTTGAGCTGTGACTCTGACCCATATGATGAAGTTGTAGCTTTACGTCTAGACTCATTGGTGCAGTCTATCGAGTTCACCAAGAAGAGAATGAATAGGAAGTTTGCTCTCTTTGTTTCTTTCCTTTCCTACACTGATCTCATAAATGGCCTCTATGGACGGCAATGATGGAGAACAATATTCCCATATGTATAGCACTCACCTCCCTCCATTGGAATTCATGCTAAGCTGTTTTACTATGTGCTGTACCAGGTTCACACACACACACACACACACACACACACACACACACACACACACACACACACACACACACACACACACACACACACACACACACACACACACACACACACACACACACACACACACACACACACACACACACACACACACACACACACACACACACACACACACACACACACACACACACACACACACACACACACACACACACACACACACACACACACACACACACACATTTAATCTGCCAAACTAGATCTCTGGCAGAGGACACTCAGACAATCACTCACAGCCAAAATTACGCATGCACCAATTACACAAGCTCCCACAAGCCCAAGAGAAAAGGATAATCCAATTAGTCCTTTTCCCTGTCTGTCCACCCTCAATCACCACCTATAAATGTTACTCAAACTCAATGGGCGGTGGTTCATGTTGTCAGCCACCGTGATGATTTACTCTGCGTTACGCAATGGCGAACAGCTACAAATACGGCCTTTCTGACACTTCAATCCCACAGCAACGCCTTGTTCCATCTGTCTTTTCAACGCATACCGACTCACTGTTTGTCCCCTGTCACGTTCTCACATCCATTAAAGCATCTGTCCTCAGCCCTCACCTTCGTTCTGCTCAAACTCATCCAGCACCTTGTCCAGGTTGAAGGCCTCGGCCTGGAAATAATTCTCCATGGGTCAGGAAGCTCCACCCTGCCGACGGCCGTGTGAACCTAGACACAGACAGAACGTTGCTTCAATAACAGCTGCCAACATTTTCATACTGTATACTATAATATTCATGGCCTGAATATGATGTCCTTTTTGATATCTTTCTCACTTGGCTCACTTTATTATGTTTCTTTTGGAAGAACCATTTCCTCTAACTCTGCTTTACTCCTATTTCCCATCCAAGCAGTCCTATTTTTTGTCATCATTCTGGTGTCATAATAAAGAGGCATAGTTATGGTTTCCTGGCTGAATTAATTGTACACAAACAACATATTTCACATTCTCTCTAAGCCAGAAATGCACCAGAGGACTTTCCTTTACACAAAAAAGGGAGACATTTATCTCACATTTTGCTGAGAACAATATTTTAAATATAATGCACCCACCTGTGTGGTGCTGCAGGATTATGCATTTACTGTTAAAGCGATTTCCTGTAAGAACTAAATACTTACTATGTAGCTTTAGAGACATGCTACGGGTGGATTTTAGTTAACTTTGACAGTCCATACTTTTTAATATTCTTTTACATATTACACTGTTTAAATCTACATTGCCAACTTCTGGTCTTCGGTACCTCCAGGTAAAATTTTGAATATGCAAACTGTATTAGTTGCAGTTTGTTAACACAGCATTCAACCAAACAGCATCTATCTAGTTCTTTCTTCCTGTACAGGTCTAACATAAGAAAAATATGTATATACATTTATGCCATGAAGTAACTCTCCTCTCCATCAGTCCTCACCTGCTCAGAGGTCCTCCTCAGCAGTCCTGGGCCGTGTTTCTTTTCAGCAGGTTAGTCTCTCCGTTATCACTTCAGCCAGTCTGGCAAGCGCCCAGCGCCCACACCTAACGGGAAGGAGAAACACCATTCACTAAAGAGCTGCTTTCAACCCGTGTTGTTTGACTGATAGTCACAGATGCTGAAACTGATCTCCCTGCAGGATTACATTACATTTACACAAACACACACACACACATGTATAAAGATTATAGAAAAGTAAAGCTAGACAAATACCCCTCAAAATGTTTGATCAGTTTTATTGGACACAATCATGGTTGTCAGTTTTCCACTTTGCTTTAAATTGTAGTTTTCTTTTTCTTTTTTCTTTTTTTTTTTATCTGCCCACAAGGTACCATTCATTCGAATGAAACAAACCATTGTCTGATCTTGGTGTTTCCAGTGAATCACAGCTATGTTCAAACAACAACAACAACAACAACAGAAAACTCAAAATCAGATAGATGATGAATCAGAAAAATTGACTTAGATAAGTCTAGTATACTAATTCATGAACACAAAAGCTCAATTTGACAGAATTTATCTATCTGACTATCATGTACTCTGTAGCTTGTGTAATGTACATGATAATGAGCCATTACCCATCCAAACCCGACAAGGCAATCAAGACTCATGAATGGAAAACGACTGAAGCCTGAATCACTGCACAGTAAACCTGCCCACTCCGTCCCTGCTGAGGAGGAGACCTTGGGAGTGGAAGCTGTGACGTGACATTGTGTGTGTGTGTGTGTGTGTGTGTGTGTGCGCACGCATTGAGTGAGTAACCGCCGGGCGGAACTTCAGGGTCATTCTCATAAGGACAAGCGCGACCAGGGATTACACCAGAGATCAAATATTCCGCAGAGCAAAGGCCTCGGAGAAAGGAGCAGAGTCAACACATTTTCCGCTTAGTTTAAGATGCGAGCAGCACGATGGGCGCGATGTCAGCACGGAGCGGTGAAGGCCCCGGACAGGAGAGGTGAAGATACATGTGTGGTGAGCATCAGGGGTCGCACCGTTTCAACCGCGTCAGGAACATAGCTGAAGGAGAACGCTGCTGTTTTTATTTTCAAGTTTAAAAAGCACAGACTATAAAAAGTGAGTCTGTGAACAAATTAAAAAAAAAATACAAGAATAATTCAAGATTAATAATTTGGCAGTGGGTGAAACAAAACAAAGCTTTATTTAGAGCACATAAATCTTTGGGTAGAAGCCAGATGGAATATGATGAGTCAGTTTAGGCACAACTCATGCCAAGTGGCATCTCCATCAAAACAATAGTTCACTCAGAAAAATAAACATCCCTTTAATAATAGAGTAGTGATTTCATATTATCACATTGTCTTCTCTATACCAGTAACAGGGATTCAACCTACTAGGCTTTTAATCAATTTGGGAAACTTGAATGGGGAGGTTATTAAATCCAACAGGTGACATTGCGAGCATTCACCATCTTGAATTATAAAAGCAATTACTACAAACTCACCAAACCACACACTTAAATGCAGTATTACATTTTCTCTTGCAAAAAAAAGTAATAATATATGTAAAATAATTCACAGCAAACCTTGACGCAAATGGAAATGGTTGGTATTAAGGTATTACACTTTACCAGGGTATTTCAATATCAAAATATAATAAATACAAATAATAAAATGTACAAATATATAAGTATTGGGGGGGAACAAATATACCACATATGTTTTTTATTTTAAGACCAAATAGGAATTCATTTTGTTGGTACCTTTTATATAGTTACAATATGATAATCAAGGGTGTGATAAAATGGCTGAGGTCAAAGAGCTGACTTACAACTTAAGTTAAGGTTCACTTCTGAGGAACTTCATTAGAAAGAGGTGTGATGCTTATCGACATTACTCAACATCCTCAAAAAAGGTGAAAAGTCCACTGTATGTTCTGTAGGCATTCAAAGTCATTTCAGGGTTTAATACTTTTTTTTGCTTCATATCTTAACATCATGATGCATTTATAGCTGTTATAGGCCCCTCTTAGTCAGGGGCCTCAGGCGATTGCCATCTCGCCAAATGGTAATTGATTCACAAAAGTTGACATTTTTTATGAACAGCACACTCTGTCCGACCTCTTTTTTTGCCTCAGTGCAGGTTTCACTCTTGAATCCTCTCACCCCATACGAGCATGAACAGCTCCAGTGGACTGTGCGACAGTGCACACACAGAAATACACACGGACAAACACACGCGCCTCCATGAGGACCTTAGCCTGTCCCCGATTAAGATTTAATTACTCTGCAGAAGCGCTGAATAATGCAGCTTTAGTCAAAGTGCGTGAAGAAGTTGTATTTTTAGACATGTAAACTTGGGAAGATGCTTTAAAAGAGACATATGTGCACGAGAGAGCGTGTCAGTCAGAGAGACTGTGAGAAGAAAAATAGTCCTGCAGCGACATGATCTTCAGAAAACGTGCACAAATGTGCTTCTTCTGACTTTCTAACCGTCAACTTCTTGACTAATGATTCATCAAAACCCGCCAGAGGAACAAACAGTGACATGTGGCTCCAGTTCTGCCCAACTTCTACCTGAGCAGAGGACTAATTATCCAGCTTAAACTCCTAATTGGGCGTACTGGGTGTATAAGACTACAATAGGTCAACCTAAGGCAAATAAGGCATCCAAGCACTTTTTTCTAGACAGAAAAGAGCCCCAAATAAGGTAAAATAACTAAATGTGTTATAATGTGAAATAAATAAGCGACTTCTTACTTCCTGTGTGTACTTGTATCAGAGTTTTGTTGGTCCGCTACCTTGGTCTAAAACTATTGGATAAACTGCTAGGACATTTTGTACACATGTTAGTGTTTCTGGTCCTCAAAGAAGAAAATATAATAACATCAGTGGTCCCTTAGCTTTTCCTCTAGGTACAGTTTTACATCTTCAAAGTGATACTATCCAAGACTCTGGACAATGCCCAAGCAGCTGAAGAATTCACTCTACTCTCCTTTTCTTGTATTAATTCTCACATGTAACTTTGGCTAAAAGCATCTGCCAAATGGACTTCTGAAATTATTTTTAGAACTATCACCATTAGCATCAGCCTTAGCTGTACATGGTTTGGTGTTAATTGCCTCTGCAAAGGACATTATGCGTTTGTCAATAGTAAACAAATATTTATGTACACTTTCTGAGGTTTCACAGTGATGTCTTTAAGTTTCTGTATTTCTCTGAACAACTGTGCAAACCCCAGATATTCAGCCTATATATAAAATGAGCAATATAACAACATCTAGTGTCTCAAAAATCGTAGCTGCAACACAAAAAAGAAAAAAACTGATCAGCCTGCACCGTGCAGCTGATGAACTATACAGGATAACTACAAATTTAATCAATATGTCATACAATGCTAACAAGAAACATTGAGGATTTTGACCAACTGTTCATTAAGTTAGTAAGAAAGATAGCTTAACTTACCAATCAAGGAGAATAGTCACCATTTTTGCATGCGTTTCATCTAAGCATATGCTTAACTAATATTGACTCTAGTTTTTGCTGTGACTCATAACGCACCGTTCACCAGGGATATGAAGTTGCTGCAGGACTTGCAGACTCTGCCATTTTTACCCAGTAGTCTTTGCTGCTCCGAGCATAGAGAGCGTATCTGACGGCCCCGTCGCTATCGGCTGATACGCGTAAACAAACAAGACATTGTCAAATCTGTCACAAAATTTTAAATAACTAATTCACTAAAAAGAAATTCCCCCAGAAAAGCTTTACTTTCATTCTGTTCCCACTAGCTTGTGGAACTTTAAGACAGATTTGATGAAAGTCACTGCACATATAGTGAATTATGAAACATGTTGTACCTTCTTGTATAGAATAAATTTATTTATATCTACAGGGTAAATCTGTAACATTGAAAAACACCTGAGAGAAGCACTGGAGGCTCTAATCTATTTCCACATCCAGCAGATGTGGAGCTGCAGCCTGTGACAGCCAGACTTGCTAACAAACAACGTCTACATCTACCAACATGACGAGTCATGCAGGACTGGACATCCTGACGGCCAAATTAAATAGGACAAGGACATAAACAAGCTGGACTTACTATAATGCTAACACAGTTCATTAGGTCCCTGATGTCAGAACAAGACTATTTCCTGTTGTTGTTTTCCTGTGTGGGAGCTGCGTTCACTTCCTCAGCAGTCAGGTGGAAATCCTTCACAATCCCTTTTACTGGACGTAACTTTATAATTATATGAAACATGAGATATTGAGACATTTTCATTCAGATACGTTTTTTATTCCCGGTTTCTTCTGTTTTCATGAATAACTCTGGGTTTAAGAAAGGATACAGAAATTAACTGTTAAACATTTCATGACTAAAAGAATTTCCGCATTCAACTTCAAAAACCTCCCTATATCATCATCAGTTTTTTTGCTTACCAATATAAGTCATTTCTACCACAGAAACTTTCCCAGAGACAAAAAAAAAAAAACATTTCCTCTATCAAGCTCCAAATAGAGAAAGATTGTAAGCAGATTTACCCTCTAAAAAACCCCTTCTCAGAGGTGTTAATATTTTGATAGCATATTTTGGCACAATAACGTACAGTTTAGTATTGTAACGACAACTCACCTAAAACTAAGAACCTACTGTAGGTTATAATATTCTCTCATCTTCTATCAGTCAGGGATTGCTTTGCTATAGAAATGTGTTTCTTTAGCATCTAAGGTAACGTCACATGTATTATCATATTCTAATTGTTTCAAGCACCACTACTGACACTTCTCAATTTGCTTTGTTTTTGCTGATTTCGAGGAGTGTGATTTTTTTTTTTAATTCTTTGTTTAGCATTGCTGTAAATGAAACAGGGCCATGTGATATGACAAGAAAATTAAACAGCCGGGTGTAATTAAAAGTATTAGAGATGGTTCCATGGGGCATTTTGGCAAATGGAAATGCACTATTTCCAGGGTCCTGGTGTTGTCCATGTTGGTTTACTGGCATGTTTTATAAGGCCACATGAAGCTGCTGTTAATTAAAAACCCAAAATACCCATCATGTATATTTAAGGCCATTTACATCTAAATCTGACAGACTTAAATGTTCCTTCCTCAAATTAAGAATAAATGCCTTACACAAATGTTCAGACTTGGTCTCGGGTCCTGAAATATTCATGAGAGCCCCGAAGGTATCGTAACCTGGTTCTGAGTCACCAGCTGGAGTCTGTCACTTTCCCAAGAAGAAGAGATATTTTGAAAACGTTTGAGTACACGATCCACAACATGGTTTGTAGTTCTCTAAATGTTTGACATGTTCAACTGACCTTGCAGGAATTCTTCTTATGTCAGATAAAAAAAATTCTGGAAGCTTTCAATTGACAATTATTCTGCCTCAAAATTTTAAGAAATATGTTTTGAAGAAACACAAAGGAAAATTAAAAATCAATTTTGGTCATTGACAAACATTACATATAAATAACAAAATTATTTCGACTAGAGGGCCATATAGCTGCTTTTTGTGAAGAATTCAACAACTAAAATCTGACAGTCTTCATTGGCCAATGGAAATGACTATGGTAACATACATGTGGTGGAATAGATTATTCTGGAAAAAAAGCTTATAAATGGATCTTGAGTCAGTACTATTTGAATAAACTACATAACCTTGACAATTGAGCCTTCTTCAACCACATGCAAGATTTTTATTATACCTTACATAAATAACCTCTAAACTTGAATCTTGCCAACAACATATTCATTTGGATAAACAGGTCTTATCATAAGCTTATTTCCAGCCGGCTTCAGTTTGTTAAAGCATGTGTAGGGTTGAGGGATGAGGAGGAAGCTTTTCAGAGGATTAATCATGGCTAGCTGTGCATTAAACCATGATGAATGGTGTGATGCAGCACTGACGCATCGCCTTAAGAAGGCTGCTATTGGCTCATTTACTGCAGACATCACTGTACTCCTTGTTTTGAAGGCTGGAAATAAGCCTTCATCTTCTGAGTGTGTTAGATCTGGTTTTCTTATGATAACTTAATTATGTCTTTAAAATAATTTTAACTTGTAAGTAAAGATTCTTTCAGAGAATCATTTCTTCTAAAGTGATATCCGAGTATAACAATGATTCAGTATACAAGACGCTCCTGTTTTAGGAAACTAGCTGAATTCCAGTTTGACAGGACCCTGCTGAACATGTCACATTGATTCTTTGCTTTTAACTGTTCATTTTAATCCCCAAATATTAAATACAGAAATATGTTATTGAGTGTTAAACCGCACTATGGCAGGCTTCGGGGTAATCTGCAGGATATGTACAATAAAATGCGTATGTGTACAACAAAGCCAAATCCATCCATCCAATAACAATTCCTTCCTTTCATCAGAGTCTTTTCCAGACTTACACCAATCAAAGCCAACAGACAAGCCCCCTTTTATTCCCACTGCCCTCTCTCTGGAATTCTACCAGGAAGAGGTAGCCTCTCGCATTGATTTTGATCGTTTGGTCATTTGTTTTATGGTTCCTCATCAAATTCATTAGTGTATCACCCTTTTAGTGACTCAGGCCAATTCTAAACATTTTTTTCTCCTCTGACTTTAAACTTGGTTTACAAAATGTCCTAGCAGTTTATCCAATAGTTTGAGACTAAGGTGGGGGACCAACTTGGCCATTTCATTATATATATAGAAAACTCAAAATTTACATTACTGGGAGTTAATTTAAACAAATGTCAGGTACATCAAATAGGTCAGGAGACAGTTCCCTATTTCAGGTCTTCTTATCCTGTTTTTTTCACAACTCATTTCTAGACATACAGTTTTGACAGCATTTTGACAGCGTTTTGACATTTTCAATGACATGACACTCACTGTGCATCAATATGTTTAATGAACTGAAGAGCCTAGAACTTTCTTTTTTAACTTAAATTTGGCAACATATTTATTGAATTTATTGATATGCATAGCAATTTATGTTAAATTTTCAAAGAATAACTAACTTTGTAAAATTTTGACTTAATTACTAAAGCCTAAAGCCTTTGTCACTGACCAGTAGAAATTAATTCATTAATCATGTTTAGAGTTTCTTCTGCACCATCATGAAAGCTTGTTCAATTGCCCAAGTCAGACTTTTCATCCTGATTTCGGAAAAAAAAAAAACTTTGACATAGGCAAAAAAATAATGATAAAATGGTCTAAATAAAATGGCCATCGTCCCATAAGACTATGATCGTTCCAACTCAGGATTATGGTGATTTTACCAGACGTGGCAGCAAAATATGGAGAGGATATAGGACAAAAACGCACTCATCAAATAATTATAAAGGCCATTGTTTTAATACGGTGATAAAATTATCTATTACTTTTAACTCCAGCACTATTAATGCCACTGGGGAAAAACTTTAAAAAATTAATTCAGGTTCTGTGTCTTGCATAGTGAGCCTGGATTATCTACAAGGAGCAGTACCATTAACTTTATTTCTACTACAATAAATGTTGTTAGGAACTTGTCTTGTCTAATTTCCTACAGCAGAACAGAAATGATAGAATTCAAGTACACAAACTACGATTGTGATATAAAAAAAGATAAGTTAACAGTTTATTGGGCCAAAACAGTTTTGACCACATTATATATTAAGTTGCTATTTCATTCATTGATGGTTTGGTGCTTGAGGGAGAGACACCTCTTAAATATTTCTGTAAGATAATGGAGCTTCCAGTTTCTGGACTGTTTCCCCCTCCTCCCCTTGTACTATAAACTTCCATGAACTGCGGGCTCACATCCTGAGAAACAGCGTTTTTAGATCTATACTGAGCACCGCCCGCTGCGCTCCAGACGGCGTCTACTCAGGGTGAACACAGGAAACATCAAATGATCACTTCCTCTCTTTGAGAACGGACTGACATCACTTTCTAACAACGTGATCCTATGACTGAGTGACACATAATTATGTAATATTTTCAACGCCCTGACTGGAAGCACAACTGGGAGTTGTCTGTACCTCCACAAACAAGTGGAATTCCTTCAAATGCCGGTGAGAGCTGCATAAAAAAAATAAAAGCAAAACTCATGAAAGAACAACTAGACACACCAGTAGTATCCTCAAAATCTCTCTTTGAAGAGAGGTTGCAATGTCGAATGTGCTCAGGTTTGAAGAAGGAAAGTTAAAGGAGATGGGAGCCATTGCACCGTAACGTGGAGCTGCTCTGCTTCACAGCAAGTGTCAAAAGCTATTATGAGCTTCCCTTCTCCCTCATGTTTTGATCTACATTTAACCACCACAATACAAAAAAAAAAAAACAGCAAAATGGAGACAGGCTGCTGGGCTGTCATCAGGGAGAGACTTGTAATACTTTCTGAAAGCGTACCGTAACCTACATCTGGGAAGTCTTCACACACACACACACACACACACACACACGCCTGTTGGATCAGTCTACTCAATCCTCCTGGGTTTTTAATAAAGCTTGAAGATCTACTGGGATGTTTTTTTTTCCTGTTGTAGGTCAAAAAAAAACATCATGAATGTCCTTCTGTATGTTTCGCATCCAGAATATGACAATTAAAGTGATGAGACTAAAAATGATGGGGATACACAGCTTGAGCATCACCTCACAGACTTTGATATTATCTGAGCTGGCTTTTTCTTCATGACAAGTTCATTTTTAAAATTCCTCTCACTGGTAATGAGCATACAAGTTGGCACTGGGATGGGCCCCACTTCTATAAATGCATCTCTAAGAGGGTTACCAAGGACCCGGTAAGGCAAAAATGATGCATGCAAAACGGTCCTCACCAAAGAGCAGATAGATGACTATTAGCTTGGATTATGCAACCTTAAGTGGGCACTGTGGCTGCTGCCGACAGGCCAAACACAGCATCAGATGGTAAATATTATTCACAGGTGGACTACTGGGTAAACACATGGGAAACAACATTGTGATACTAAACAGAAGAGGATTAAACAGCAACCAAATCAGCACAGTTGAGGCTTGTTTGTAATTAGACTTGTGAATAGTTGTATTAGTTAGGAGATGCTAGGTAAACTTAAAGCAGCCTTATATTTGCCAAATTCCTAATTTAGTATTTAAACGTACGGTGCATTTACAAAAACATTTGCATAATGGAGCTGCAGCAATGGATCGTGCCTTCTTACACACTCACTCTGACAAACCCTCTTTGCCCTCCCCACACAAACAGCAAATCTGCTGCTACTGGCCTAGTTCGCTGTTGGAAACATCACGTCCAATGTCACGAGAGACCTGCCGTTGGTCTAGAATTTTTACCCCGTTAATTCCTACGAGAGTTGTCGGTAATGGTTGAAGGCAAAACGGACACTTCCTGAATGCAGCGGCTTTGCCTGTATCTTCTGTTGCTTGCAACTTAACTATGGTTTAAATAACTAAAACTAGTGTGGCTCTTCTAGACTTTCTAAATGTTACCAAGCTGAATGAGATTAAAGACTGATAGTGAAACTAGTCATTTTGTGGGGTTATGGTGCTCAGATATCTACCGTTTTACAGGCGCTCATATCACTGCTGCACTTTGCCTCAATGCCAGGGGCTGAGAAACAGAAATCAAACACAAGCACTGCAGGAGGAGGAGGGGGCTGCTGTGAACATCCGCTCCTGTTGTGACGTCACAACGGGAGTCATCCCTAGCTGGTGTCTTCCAGGCTTCAGCAGCACTACGGAGGAGGCCGGACCACAACAGCCATGAGTGGGTGGTCTAATTTCACAGTTTGTGCTTTTGCTGAAACACCAGAAACCTCAGTATTTACACCACCAGCACTTTAGAAGTGTTGTATTTAACAACAGGGCCCCTTTAATGTCCACCGCCATAAATACACGACGAAAGGCCACGCGAGTAAGTTTGAAAACAAGTGGCCGGAATAATAATGGTGAACATGTGTGATTTGGAGGGCAAATACGAGCAGAGAGCAGCGGCTGCAGCGGCGGACGGAGCTGGAGCTGGTAGCGGCTAGATTAGCCTCACAGGTTCAGCGGCCAGTCGTGCGCCGAGTGACGGCAGCGACTTGCTGCTCTGACGGACAGTCACGCCGTCATGAGTCGGTGGGCTTCCAGGCTACCAGACTTAATGCAAAAAAAGAGCCCCATAGAGGTTATTTTAGCCAAATTCTTAAAGTATCTCCACGCACGCCGCGCTGCTATGTTCCTACGTTCAGCTACAGCTCGTAATATAAATGTTAACGTGTTGTGTAAATGACGTAAAAATTCAGCTAGCTAAACAAACCCTAAAGCCCCCATAACCTCCCGCACTGACTTCAGCTCAGTTAACACTTGCCGTTGCAATGGCGGTGAAACGTTTACCAACGTTTAGATTGCACGGCGGACTGTTCAAATGTCATTAAAAAAATAAGAAAAAAATTTCAGTTACTCACCGGAGGAATCCTCATCTCTACGCGCAGCCCCGCGGTGCCCCTCCGGTAGTGTCCGTCATAACTCTAATCGCCTTTGGGAGCTATTTTTGAGTCTCCTCGCGCGGTGCGGACCCTCCGCTGCCCGGTTCAAACAGCGCAAGTCGGAAAGTACAGCCTGAGCTTCAGTCTATCGTAGTTGGGCGACGAGCACTCAGGGCTCCCTCCTCCTCCTCCTGACGGTTCAACACTGGGAAATAAGGAGCAGCGTCAAGGCGTCCAAAGGAACACGCGGGACTTCCGGTTGCGCGTTTCAAAATAAACGTTCACTAACGGTTGACTGAATATCCACGAGCGTCTGCAGTGGAAAAGTAAGTAAACCCATGGGCGTGGTGGTCGGGGGGGAATGGAGAGAGGGGCCATGAGGGCTCCAATGATTTTTTTTTTAGCCAGGAGTCCTCAGCAAAAGCTGGAACATTTTTCCACTGTAATTAGACAATAATAGGATGTGTGACTATTTTGGCCACAGTGTTATTTTTTATTTAAAAATGTCTAAGAGAAGTAGGAATGTGGGATAAAATCGTATCAATTGAAGCTTCAGTAGTCTAAATTAGTTATATCTATCTACATTTAAAGTATTTTAAGCACAAATTTTGTGCTACCTTGGAAGAATATTTCCCTGTGAAACATAGTGCCAAAATAATTTAATAGGCAAATAAGTACAAGTACCTCAAAAATTGTTCTTGACCAGAATACTACTTTTATATTCACATTGGACTTTTATTCACTGATGCACTAGTTTAACTGATAATATTGATCTACATAATAATTATGATAATGATGATAATAGTAACAATAGTGATAATATTAAATCGTATTTGTATAGCACCAATTTGTATACATAAAATTCATCTCAGTGTTTTACAGTGGAAACAATTAAAAGTAACAGTAGTGATAAAATAATGCAAAAAACATTAATAATATATATATATATATATAATAATATAAAAAGCATTCAACAAAAGTACATTAAGAAAAAAAGACTACAGTATGAGATAAAAGGGAATAAAGAGTTCAATAATTCAAAGCAAGAGCATAAAAATAGGCCTTGAGTTAATATTTAATGCCATAAACAGGCAGTCTTTGCTAAACCTATTACTTTTCTAAACAAATTATTATTGTATTAATTGGACTATTGCTGCTTGTGTCAGATAAATGTGGTGGAGTAAAATAATATCTGATTTGAAGTGGCTGTAAAGCATACATTTACAATTTGTATATTATTAATTAATCTGGCAATTATTATTATTAATCTCATGTCAATAACCTGTTGAGTTTAGAAAATTGTTAAAAGAAAACAAATCGGTATAAGTAAAAAGAGCAGTTTTGGTGCTTTTATTTTCAAGGCGACATCCTGGTTCCGGTGAGCACGTGCTGACTCCGGGTAGTTGTCGCAGTTCCTCCAGCCTGGTCTGTGATCAGCACCACAGCAACAGCAGGGACATTTTGGCTCAAACCGGGCAGGAGGTGGTGTGTCGAGCCCCGGGGCGGGTCCGCAGCCCGTCCCGCTCCCGGCACGACACCTTTAGAGCCAAAATGGCCCGCTCCATCCCCCCGTAACCTTGTCAGAGCGCCGCTGTCACGAGGGACTGACGGCAGCGGCCCATCGATCAGCGCCGTGCGGCAGCGCCGCGTCACAGATGATCGATGGGATGGGATGTGACGCTGTTGGCGCGGATGCTGAGATCTGTAAATTCCACCCAAACTCTGTGACCTTTCCTCGTTCAAACACACAGCCCTTACTGTAATTTAATGGTGGAAATCAAACCCAATGCTTACTTATTGTCATTATTGACGATCAAGGTACCAGAACCCAAAGTAATGCAACGAAATAAAGGCAATAAGTAAATAAACAATACAATTATAGATTTTGCAAAACTAGGGGAAAAAACTTATTTTGTATTTCTATAGCTGTATTTTTCTAGAGCTACTTTTTAACAGCTATATTACTTTATACTTTGCAAATTATGATTAGATGCATGGTTATATCAAATTGTAAGTATGTTAATAGACGGAACAGCATGTAATACATACAATACAAAGTAGATTACATATGGTTCAGTTTTGCCAAACATTACAATGATCCTTACCATCAATAAATTAGTAACATAATATGATAAATACATGGCAGGTATTTCTACTTTCATTAAGTACATTTTCCAGAACCTTATACTTAAAGCTATGAATGCAGCAATTTTTACTCATACAAGTATATTTTACTTTGTTTTATTGCTTCTTTTATATTAGGGAACTGATTTTTTTCCAGCATTAGTGATTCACACAATCAGCAAGTAAATGTCTTAAACCAATGCTAATGTAAACATAAATTTGTAAATTTACTTGTACTTATTTTTTCTCCAGCTATGTTTGTTACCTATAACAGCTCAGGAGTCTATGAATTTAAGGAAGTGTAAAAGAAAAGGTGCACTTTTGGGGCTCTAAATAGTGGTTGGTGTGTTATGCATCCTCCTCCTTTAACATATCTGTGAGATTTGCACTTAATTACACTTTCTTTACATATAAAGGGCCTAACCTACTCATTCAAAATGGCCCATCAGAAGTAGATATGGAGGAAAAAACAATGCTTTTTTTATTCATCCATCACATTTTCCAGCGGCCAACACTGAGGTAAAAAACAGAACAATCTAAAAGGTCAAGTAATAAAGAGAAACACCAGTAGCCCAAAAATGTTTTATTAAATTCATAACCACTATATGTTAAGTGAATTTATTAATTCACTTTTATTGTGTTTTAATAAACAATCTCTTAAATACTAGCAATGTGTAACCATGTAGAATGCATGTTTGTAAAGCAGTTGGAGTCCTTTCGGGTGCTGAGAGTTGTACTGATCCGGTCTCGTTCTCTCTGCACATCCACAACATCACAGCCTCCCGAGATTAAAACCTACTGTATCTGCGTGATTGTGTAGTTGTTGTGCTGCCGTGGCAGGCCAAACCAAAAGGGGTTCACATCTCCGAAGATGATGCATTGCACCTTTAACAACCGTCTCCTCACAAGAGGAAATGCCCTTTGTGAGGCTGCGAGAGGTTTAAAAAAAAATGTTGAAGGGAAGAGAGAGAGGGAGAAAAAAAAAGGATTCCTCAGTTTGCTTCATTCTTTGAGGCCTCATCAAAGTTTTCCACGAGATCTGTGAAACAGGAAACAACAAAATACATTAGGGTGTGAGAATTTGTGAAAGACAGTCTGTTATTTCTTATATATCTAGAATACTACTTGAAAACACAAAATATCTAAAGCCAAACGTCATCTGTATTTTATTAGCTGACAAAGTGGTAACACTCATCAAGACAATGTTCAATTTTAGCAGTCCATGTGTTTGAGACATTTATTGGAGACCAGCCTGCAACTTGACAGGAAATTAATTATATCCTGAATAAAAAATTTGCTCAGCAAAACTAGAAAAAGATGGGAACTTACTCAAATCCCTTTATTAAACTATTCTGATACAATATAACTTAAATTGTTCAAAAGTCAGATTACAATACTGTAGTTAAATATATTGCGTGGCAGCTTCTCCCATGTTTTCTCTTGAATATATTATGACAAAAGGTTTGAACTTCAAGTCGGAGCCCTAGCGGTTTAATAGAACTCAGCAATTATTTGGGGATTTACAGTAAGAAATTTAAACTCTAAAACTTTTATAATTTTCAAATGAACTTGATTATGTGGACAAACAAAAACCTCTAAATAACACCTAAAATTACTTCCATTAAATGAAAGTGTTCATTATCTCCATCTTTACCTGGGACATCGTCATCCTCTTCTTCTGCAATTTCCTCCTTGACCGCTTTCATGTCCATTGCTGCAATGTAAAAAAAAATACAAAAATCAAACATTGGTAAAAGCCAATTGGTATGCATGTCAGTATGTTTATTTGTTTAAGCATGTGTTTCCACCAAACCCCTGTGTCAGCCTTTTATATTGCTTATGGATTTTTACACTTAATTTTTGAAAAAAAATAATTACAATTTCAACAGCTGCAATTCCATGATTAAAAAAGGAGGCCTATATAGTGAGAAAAAAAAAACATGACTGGAAGCCCCGGAACAACTAATAAAGGGCCCTTGTGGTGACTGTTGCATTACACGATTAGTTGTGTTGCCATGTGGAAAAGCTGCTCCTATTTCCGTCATTTGCTTCACTCAGTTTATTTTCATCCAAGCACGCTCACTGGGGCTGGCTGCATCAAACTGAATCATCTCGACGCTTGAGACTAGACGAGAAGATGTCTACGCCATTCAGAAGAGTCTGAATACTTAAAGATTTCAGCTGCCATTTTTACCGTTTTATTTTTATACTGTCACTGCCAAAAGCAGTTTTTCCAAGTAGCTATTAATGATTTCACCTCTGTTGGTTCACCAGTGATTCTAAACAAACATATGAACAAATCTGTCAGGAAAATCTGCATAAATAAACAGAAAGAGGCTAATTCAGCTGTCTTTTAAACAAGTTCAACCACCTATCGTTCATCTACAGCCAACTATGTTAATTTCTGAAACTTTTTTTTTTTTTTTTTAAGTTTTATAACATTTTTGTAATTTTCAAGCTAAAAAGACAGAAAACTCAATAACTTTAAGGAGACACTGAAAATGGATTACAAATCTTCTCCACACTATGATGGACAGCGTTTTTGCTCCGTTTTCTGAGTGTGACACATCGGAAATACTTGATTTCTGATGCCACACAAACTAGTTTGGTTCAGCGGAAACTGACCCTCACACGTCAGCAACATGCCGCTCTGCTTCCTCTGTTCTCATTAAAATATTCAGAGGTTCAGCGGGCTGTTTCTGCAAAAGAGATCTCCCAAACCTCAATAAATATTCCCGAGATTATAAACAACGACAGACAGCTCTGACCTTGTGTCTGGGAATGTTGGTGCATGCGTGTGTGTGTGTGTGTGTGTACGCACATTGCCGTGGGAACTGCTCAGCCAGCTTGCGCAGGCTGCTGAGGCTGTCGGCCCCCAGCTGGCTCAGGATGCCTGGCAGCATCTCCGTCAGCTGCTTGGTCTCAGCGTGGCCCGTGATGGCGAAGGTGTTGGCGGACAGAGACGCCTGCACTTTGGGGTTGTTGAAGTGGATCACCGTCCCGTCGTCTTTTATCATGTTCACCTGACAGAGGGAACAGGCAGGTGGATTTAAAGTGGAGGAAAAGTCGAATCCAACTCAAAACCAACAAAATGATCAGCTAAAAGGGGCAAATTAACATTAAAAAATGGCTGCATTTTAACAGCATTAAAGTCAAGAGGCTACCGACCACAGAACAAATGAGTTGAGTTCCACACCTTCAAATTCTCTTTAATAAAAAAAAGTGTGTTAAAAAGGTCCCATATAGTACCTTTTTCCTAAAAAGATATATCAGGGCTCCTATGGGTTTCTTCAAGTTGAATATAGGTATTTTAAGATCATTTAGATATAACTTGTATCATGTCCAGATAAAATATCTTTTCATTAGAACCTCACCTGTTTGTTAAAGTATTGTCAATATTATGTAATACAGAAAACAGAATGATAAAGTCTATTAATTGATTTTAGTCAAAATGTTTAGATATTAAATGCATACTATGTGCATATACCACTTTTTTTTCCTACTAAAACCTCACCCGTAGTAGTTAGGGCATTGTGACTATGATGTAATACAGCTAACTGAACAATAAAAGCTTTTAAGACTTAAGACCCTACAGCAGGGGTGTCAGCAGGGGCCGAGTCGGTGCAGGTTTTTGTTCCAACCAGGCAGTAACACACCTGATTTTACTAATTAAGCACTAGAACCCTTCTTCATTGGAAGAATCAGGTGTGTTACTGCTTGGTTGGAAAAAAAACCTGCAGCCACAACGGCCCTCGAGGACCTGAGTTTGACACGTGTGCCCTACAGGAATCCTGTATATTTTAATTAATTGTTACTCTCAATAAACTGAGCCCCCTCAACATGAATGAGTTTTTATGCAACAAGCTGGTGCCTTATCATCAAGCTCTAGGTGTGCTTTGGTTTATCAAACACTTTGGGAGCTATTTGGATAAAAGCTCTAAAAATAAACTCTATGATAATGACTGAAGAACGCTTTGTTTAGTCTCTCCTTTTTTATATCTTTTCCTTATAAAGGGACAGACAAAACAAACAGTGCAGCTGCAGCACAACAGTTGTTATTTTGCCTTTAAATCCTGCCGGACATGTCTCACCTCTTCGATCCCCGCGATGTTGTTGACTGCCAGTTTCTTCAGTGACCCTTGGAGCTTCTTGTCGTCAGCTGTTGCTGTTTTGTGAACAACCTTTTTCTTCCTGCGGGCCGTTCCCTGAGGGAGGAACAGGTGTACATGCCAAAGTGAGGTTAGGTGACTGAATGGACCAAAAGTTAAATGCCACTGGGTCACAGACATCCCCGTTTAGACACAATTTTTTCATTTCTAAACCACAGGCCCGGTAAAGCAGTTATAAAACTAAATCTGTTTAGCACAACAAATGACCAACGGCTGTTTGTAAATGAGCAGATTTTCTGTACTCAGCGTTTTTTAAAGTCACTCATCTGAGTAATTTCGTCAAAGTGGTGCACTTCACCAGGATCAAATCATTTATTGTTGAAATGTTGCACATTTGTCTCATTTCTAATACTCTATATAACTTAAAGAAGGTGGAAACCTACTATAAGAAACAGCGGAAGAATCACTGCTCTTGATTAAGTAGTGATGACACCGAAAGTTAAAGAGACTACAGGAAAAAGATGAGTCATGTGTTGCCCACCAATATCCTGAAAAGCTTCACTGTTAGTTGATTAAGTGATTAGTTGACAAAATAGCTGCTGCTGAATTTATTAGCCGAGAAAAATTGTTGTAAATTTTTATATTGTGGATTTTTACTCTTTTTAAAGGAATGTTAGTGATTTTTACTTTAGCAGATAGAAGTGACAAGGCATGAGGGGAAGACATCTAAGAGTTCCCCCTCAGGAGTGGATTTTGTGATTACGTGTAGCTAATCTTGTAGAAACTTTTTGGTAATTGACAAATTAGACTAAATGTTGACCACCACTTTAGAGAGGCACAGGTGGTCAAAGATATTCAAGTTGCGGCCATATAAAATGTATTTAAACAATATCTACATTGGAGAAGACAGAGTCAGAGTATTTGGCCTTTTTTGAAGACCCATTTTAGATGGACAAAAATGACACCACCAAGTGTGCAGGGGAGGTAAAGGCCTCACAATGAGTGTGAACAAAGCCTCAGAGGCCACATATGGAGGGCCCAGTGCTCTCCCACCACCATATAAAGGATATGCTGAGGTCAGGAGGAAAGAGACCTGGCAGATGCCGAATGCCTCCACACTCCTTAAAACAAGCTGCCTGACAAAAGGCCTGATCAAGGCTGCTTCACAGTACATTTCATTAGGCTTGATTGTTATGTATTGCATCACACACACACAAACACACACACACACACACACACACACACTACCATACCTTTCCTCCTATCCGGACTTGAGCCTGAAGTTTGGCGAGCTTCTCTTGATTCATAGTGTTGCTATGTGAAAATTACAAAAAAAAGAGAAAAACAACGTTAATATTAATTTGTCATCATATATTTCACATAATAGGAAACTAAGATAACATTTAACAGAACTAGCTTCTTTTTAGAAAAGCACATGTCATCGTCATCTGTTGAAAAGTAGGAGTTAGACATATTAGCATTAAACTAGTATCACTGAAGCCAAGGCAATAATATTAAGAAAACAGAAGTGACTGAAAGCCACATTTTTATTCACATGTTCATCTAAAGATACGGCAGCTCTCTGGTAGGTATGTTGCTATCTAAGTTAGCGTCTGAAGGCTAATTTGGCTAATATTAGCATAGCGTCAGTGGCTAAAGAAACAAGATAAACGCGTTTTGTTCCTGGCTTAGCTAACAGTGAAAGTCAGCTAAAACAATGAAAAAATGTCGGGTCATATATAAAACGGAGAGTGAAATACATATATAGATTACCTGTGATAAATAAATTTGCAGCCTGTTTAACTGATCTTCTCGTTGGTAATGAGGATGAAGCAACACTGCTAATACCCAACGTTAAGTCATCAGCAATATAACATACTTTCAAGTCTGGTTTCAAAATAAAGTCCTCAAAAATTACTTTGTCGTAGAATTTTTGGCTATTTATATAAATGAACTACAACATAATTGAAATAAAATGTGTGCATGTAACATGTTTCATAGGATTTTTTGCGTGAATCGTAAATAAATGTCCACTTTTATAGATTTTGGGACCTTAAAATTTATTTCCGGTCTTACCCTCTTATGTTGTTGTCTAACTTGACCACTTAACCCCGCAGACCGGAACACGCGGTTGTGTGGATGTGACGTCACGTGAACGGTTCCCAAAAATGGAAAATGAATCACATCTGGCCACTTATTTTTGTCATGTCAGTTTACCTACAAATTATGTTATGACATCCATATTTTTTGTACACTATATTTATCCAGATCTCCATCTTTACAAATGTTATATTTGTCTTTTATTACTTTAATTAAATTCGTATTCTCTTGTCTTGTCTCTGTAATGATCAACTAAATGTATATATTGAAAATTTTACTAAATGTTGTTAAAAAATTACACGTAATTTTCGAACGCAATATATATATTTCCTTATATTTCAAACAGGTTTTATATGCATCATTTTCTATCGATAAAATATACTATTTAAGGTCATTTATTACAGAAATTACAAAAATTGGTAATGTTGTTCATACTTGACTACATACTATACATGTTGTTTATGTTATTATTAATATTGTTTTCAGTTTGAAAAATATAATCACTTCTGGACAATTGAAAAAAAGGGCGAGAGCTCTTTAAACTTCAATGCGACCGACTTTTATTGTGAAATGCGCGGGGTTGAACTTCCGGGTCGCTGATCACGGCCAGTCACTCACTGCCATTATTGCTCCCTGCTGCTGTCGGTGAGAGAAAAGCCAGCCAAAATGCAACCGTCTCTATTCAAAGTCGCGGTATTATCGTCTCTGCAGGTTTTGCTGTCTTTGTCGTGCCTTCAGGTGGTCGTAGAAGCCGCCAGCGGGAAAGGTGAGTCCGTTTTCAGGAGTTAATTCTGAAGTGAAACACGAGCAGGACGTGTAGCTCCATTGATGCCAGCGCAGCTGCTCGCTGTCTTTGTGCCAGCAGCATCCTGCTATGTTCCAGTGTGTGTCCTGTCCAGCTGCTCCACTTCTCCATCACACATTCACTTTAACTTAAATAATCTTTAAAAGCAGGTTTCACTATTGTTCTAGTCTGATTTAAGGGGCCATATTTTGAAAAACACACATTTAAGTGCTGGTATGTAAATATCGAGGTCATTGGTTTTCCTGCTGTGAAACTTTATAATAAGTAAATGAAACCACCCACTCCTTCTGTTGTGGTTTGATCCTCTCTGTAGTTGAAGACACGAGCCATTTAGAAATGGCTCTTGGTGTGATGTCACAACTGGAGTTAAAATTGACGGTGAACTACAACTAGACATAGCAAAACCCGCCTTTGACTACACCTGAAGCCTGGTTGGCAAATTCATTAGGCTAAATCCCTGTGTTTCCACCTCATATATGTACTGTACCTAACAAAATCATCCCCTCATCTTTTGTTTGCAATGTTGTCTTTTTCTATAAACTAGTTTTTTTAATTGTCTGTATCCCTATTCTGTGTTAATCAGATTGTATCAGATTTGACAAACAATAAGAAAAATAAGAAATAACCTTACAAAATATATGTACAGGGAGAGAAAATAATGACAGAAATACAGAAATAATAAGCATAAATAATACAAATAATGTGCAACATGCAAAGAAATGTTTGAGTTGTAGTGTATGTTGTCCATTGGGGTCTCAGGCAGTGCTGGAAAAGTTCACTTTCTACATGAACTTTGAACTAGTTCACAGTTTTAAAAGGAACCAGCTCAAAATTCAACATTTTGAACTAAGTTCATGGTTAAAAAAAAAAAAAACTAGTTCATAGTTCCTTTTTACCCCCAATATGTTGCTGTGAACTACTATTTGTCAATGTTATTTTCACAGCCAATAAAAAACTAGAGACAGCAGTCCATTTATCAGTTTTAACATTAGAACTACATGTCAGATTCCTTTTTTTTTATTACAATTTTTAATTCTTCTCTAACCAGGGTTTAGTATTGAGGGGGACAGCACTCTACTCTAAATTCTGGCATTTCCCTAACACTTGTTTTAGCTGGGTCCAGGACCGGGTGCTACTATTTAGTAATACTAATACAATACTACTACATTTATACTACTACAAAAGTAAAAACTGTCAAACCTTTATATGTGCATAGTTGGCCAATAAAGGTTATTTTAATTCTCAAATTCAGATTCTGAGGTGAAGCTTTAGATGATAAATGTAGTGCTGGTGCTGGTTGAGTACTGACACATGTTTAATATTCAAGCATTAACACACCCAGAGCAAGAGTGACATACCATTATTAAAATCTAACACAAACATTGTGGTGGAACTTGCAGAATGGATGACACACCCTGCTCAGTAAAAGCAGCAGAGGATAACAGAGCAGAGTTATGTATACCTCTGGGTTAATATTAAATTACCATTCAGGTGTATTTGCCTGACTGTTCCTTTTATTGACAACCTATTTAGGACAGACCCACCCTGTTGTAGAAATATAATACTAGTAGTTGCACAATGCTTCTGCGCTCATTAATGCAATCATCCCTGCAGGGTTTGGAGATAACATCCACTGGAGGACACTGGATGATGGCAAAAATGAAGCTCAGGCCAGGTGAGTTCACCCAGAGCCAAAACATTACAAACATTTCCTGTAGCACTGCAACACCTTGTTTTGTACAAGCGCTGCCCTCAAGCCTAAACAGCATGGGGGGGAAAAAAATCCCATTTGAGCAAGTGATACCACGGCTTATGTTTTTTTTTTTTTTTTTTTTGCTCCAGATTAGTTCATTGATTTTTATTTTTGGTGCTAAACCAGTGCTTGGAACTAAGTTGTTGGTGTGTCTGTTTTGACAGTGGACTGCCGCTGATGGTCATCATCCACAAGAGCTGGTGTGGAGCCTGCAAAGGTAAAACAGCGTTCTCTTTCCAGTTAAAAAACATCAATAATTCACATTCAGACTGTTATAAAACTTTTATTTTAAGGGCAACATGATGAAAGACTCAAATAGAAGAAGCTTTCATGAGACCAGGATGTGTTAAGCATGAACATTTATTGTAGCTTGATCGAGAATCAATGGTAATGCTGCATGTGTGAACACAGTGCGTTGATAATTTTTAATTTTTTTTAAACCTATCACAGACACAACAATTTACTGCATGTCCAAATAAGGATATTGTATTCTTAACAAGGAACTATGTGTATTTGAGCAAACTGAGGACACATCATTGTATCAGGCCCTGAACATAGGATTCCAGCATGTGACCTTAACAGGAGAACGTTATGATTTTGACTTGTAGCTTGTACCTAAACATTGCTGTGCTATGGAAAAAAATATAATTTATAATATTTTCTTTAAAAGGAGGATACAAATTTTTCATTTTGCTGACTATTTCCATCCATTTTTCAAATGAACCATTTCTATGATTAGAGCAAAAGAAGAATACGTTCACATAGTGAGTCTGTACATTATATATATATATATATATATATATCAATTTAGAGACACCATAGAGTAAAAGATAAGATTGATAGAGATAAAAGATAAGATAAAATCTATATTAACTTGTAATGATTTCACTCATGATATTTAAGAAAAACTGCATACAAACTATACTTTTCTGAATGTCTGCGACACAAGCAGAGTTTTATATCGTTGGTGCTGAGACATAACAGTGGTGATATTGTGACTTGTGCTGCATCCCTGGCGACGTCAGATAAGGCAGATTGTATTGTTGCTTTTTTTTTTTTTTAATACCTCAGCACTGAAGCCCAAGTTTGCAGAGTCCAAGGAAATCTCTGAACTTGCACACAACTTTATAATGGTTAATGTGGAGGTAAGGAAATCCGATTTAATTATTTTTTACTGAAACACACCTTTTATGTATCTCTTTGATCTAAAATCTAAATAGAACGTATCCATTGGTTGAGCTTTAACTGCTGTGCCTCTAGAATACATCATCCCTTATCTCTTATTTGAACAGGACGAGGAGGAGCCAAAGGATGAAGCCTTTAGTCCCGACGGTGGATACATTCCTCGGATTCTTTTCCTTGGTATGCAGGAGGTTTAGTCACCTTTTGTGTAAATACTTCATAGTATTCATGTGGAGTTACAGTCTGAATAGTTTCAGTGAGCTGGATTGTAAATGGTTTCAGTCGCGGGTTCTTTTTAAGTTTGTGTACTGACAAAGTCAAAATGTTTTTTAGTGCAAATTACAAATCAAGGATGAATTTATTACAAGGCAATTAAAACAACTTGCATCCTTAATCCTCACAGATGCCTGACAGGATAAAACAGTGTGCAAAGATTAAATTAACTAATCACAGGAAAACCATGAAAATGGAATTTCAGGGTTTTAATAAACTTATCAATCTTTTTACAGATCCCAGTGGCAAAGTTCATCCTGAAATCACAAACAAAAATGGAAATCCCAACTACAAGTACTTCTACAGCAGCGCAGAACAAGGTAAAACTTCTCATGATTATTTTTTGAGGGGGGGGGGGTACAGAAAAGAAAACAGCTGGCTGTTCTAAAAAATTAAATGAAACGCATACTTGAGGTTGATATCGAGTAAAATGTTTGATGGTCGAATATGGAAAATGTCTTTGATTGTGATCGCCATCCTGGTCTTTCTTCTCAGTTGTATCCGGTATGAAGGAGGCGCAGGAGAAGCTGACGGGCGACGCCTTCAAGCAGGGTCACACGGGGGACGAGCTGTGAGGAGGCAGAGACGGGCATCAGGCTGCAAGGGCTACACTTCCTCTACCTGAGCCTCTTTTTCAGTGACATCACACACGTCTCAATATTTATAGTCATATCATCGAAGGTGTTGGTGCCTGAGTATTTCTCCATTTCTTTTTGTCCTGTACGGATTTCGAAACACAACTACAAGGTTCAGACTTTTAATGTCGTTTTTACATCATGAATATTTGTAATCTACTGTTGTTGCCATGTACTGTATTTAGTATCTGTAGAGGATTTATTCAACTCAATTTAGCCAAGATAACTACAGTATGTGTATACTGTTGTTGGTGAAAACGCAACATCTGAAAATTGCCAAGTTTTAGACTTAATAAAATGCCATGTTTGTCACTCATAGTATTTTATTATTTTGAGAAGTTTCACAAATGCATTTTCAGCCAAAAGCAATGAACTGGTCAGTCAAAACAAAGACTTCCCGTAAAGTGCTTCCAAAGATCCTCTACAGTACATTCATAATTATCTGTGACTATTTACCATGCACTGCAGCATGGGCTCTATACTTCTGATTTATAGTCTTTAAAATAACTTACTTTTAATCCTGCCAATTTCTCAATACTGATAGCTAGATCTGAAATGAATTTTTTTCAGTTGAGTGTATTGATGTATTTTATACATGTACACAGCCAAGTGTGCAAATAAAAGTTTATTGTATTGAGTAGTCTGTGTTCATTTCATTGGGAGTGAGATGCATTCACTACACCGCAGTAATAACGGTATATCAAATTTTATTGTCTATGCAACAATAGTGATCCCTTATGGTTCAAACACATGCAACTGCTGTGAGCAGTAACCAGTATCAGATCAAATCACTATTTAAATTCAGTTTGACAGTGATTTAAATAGTGCAGTTATATTGATGCAAGTGCATTTATTTAGGACATCGGAATTGCAATTTATCCCATTCCAGACACCGCTTTCAAAGTTCATGTTGAGCCATGTCTGAAAAATGTCTTACAGCATATGATTTGTCATGATAAAATAAATTACAGGGGAAAAATAAAAGTGTGCATCTCCAACATTTCATTTCATTAACGGTGCAACATACTTCTAGAACATAAGGAATATTGGTGGAATGTGTGTAGATAAAAGGTAAAAAAAAACCCTCTGTGATTTGTATTGCTCAGTCCCTGTTGTATAATCCATACTGCAGTTGGACACAAAGAACAAGATGACATGTAAGGGCACACAAGAGACTTAAGACAAAAAAAAATAAAAATCACAAAGTAAACAGACATCGGCGAAATAAAATGTTTGCTTGAGGGAGAAATATTGCCACCATCACTATAATTACACAGCATTATTACAGCAGCATTTTCACTTATAAAAGAGCCTATAAAAAGCTGTGTGATACATCTGTATATTCAAAATTACACAGCTATAGTGTGATTAAAACTGATTGTTTTTCAATTTTAAAGATGCGCACGTACCATTCATAACCAGTGTAATAGACCACTGTTGACTAGGTTTGCCATTCTGACAGAAGAACAGCATCATGAGCTCACGAGACGCAGCGAGTAGTGTTTATGTGACATCTGGAATTAATCAACAACCCTTCAGCGTGCAGGAGGCAGGTCCAGTGTGGTCAACCCGCATTCCACATTTCCTGGATATCTTCTCAAGATTTAACAGTTAAACTCAAGCATCATGATAAAATCCTTTAAGTCAACAACTGTCCAAAGCTACACCAAAGAACAACGGGTAGGTAAGAAACACTTCATCCGCCCCCGTTTTGCTAGTTAAAGTTTGTCCAACTGGCTTCTGAGGATGTTAAAGAGGTGATTTGGGGGGGGAAGAAGGGAGTGTGGTTGTGTGTATGCGTGCTTGAGGTTAGCGAGAGCAAACTTAAAATCTTCCCTGCTTGGCATCTCCAATGGCGCCCCACACGTCAAAGACAAACTCGTCAGGGAAAGCGAAGTCACCGAGCGTCTCGTCCAACGCCATGGCGAATTCGTCCGGGTTCTTTTTGTCGCGGCCGACCTCGACCATCGTAGCAGCTACGGAGGAAACGGCAGATTTCAGAGGAGGTCAGAAATATAATCATTAAAATAACTATTCATGAAAACAATCCAGACTAATGTAAGATATTCACTACTTTAAGACCTGTGCACAGTCACTTTAACATTTGAGCATTTAACCTAAAATTACATGTTTTCTAGCAGGACTGTATAACTAATTCTATGCTTAACTGAATATTTTGTTACCATTACCTAGGCACGGTAATTGTGAAAAACGTTAATGCTGGCTTGTGATCATTTATACTCACCAAGTTCAGTGTCTCTGATGCCCATGTAGCTCTCCAGGAGGTCGTCTACCTTCTTCACGGCTTTCTCCTCAAATTCTGTTGGCTGGAAAACAGAAAAAGCTTAAATAAATGTTTGATCATATTCTGGTGGTAAAAAAGCATATGCTGACTTAAAGAACTTTTCTCTCAGGAAAGAACAGACCTGTCATATTCACTGTTAGTGGCCAGTTTCAGTCACAATAGATAAACTTACCACCTCCTCGACTGTTGCTGGACCCTTGGAGCGGAGCCTCAGAGTCCCCCTCCCCGTGCCCATCTTGTTCTCACTAGCAGGTTTGGCGCCCTTTGATCTGGGCTCAAGCATTTCTTTAAAATAGATGACAGACATTATTACTTGAAGGTTTTCTGCTAATGAACCGATGCTAGGATCAGCCTACGCAAGTTTGTCTTTTGCATATTTTACACATTTTTTCCATATTTTTAAATTTTTTTTTCTTGATTTTTCAATAATAAAAATAATCACTTGCACAACAACACTAAATAGAGTTAATTCAAAAGGATATATACTCATCAATTCATTGTACTGTAACTCTATTTAAATTGTTTTATCTTTACACGTATTAATACAAATATAGATTTTCTGAGTGTTAAAGTGACCTGTATCATTTAAAAGCACATTATATCATACATGAGGAGCACTGCTGTGCAGCATTCTGCGTGGTTGCTGTAGTAACTGAATCTTGAAGGTGAATCAGTTGTCCCTTTACCATGTAGGTCAGTTATGTAACGTTTTAATGTCTCTGCATTGGCGTCTCCTACGCGAAGGGGCTATTACTCACCGAAGGCCTTCATCGGTTCGACCAATTTAAGGGAGAAGGTCTTGTCTTTGGGGAGTTCTTTAAGCATGCGGGCGACCTCATAATGGCGAGTCCCAACGATGTTACAGCCGTTAATGCATTCTATGTGGTCGCCCACGCAGACCACCTTCACCCCGTCAACAACGCTGCCCTCCTTGATGCGCTGCCAGGAGGAAGGTTGAGAGGAGAGGAGTCAGCGTAAAACACATGAAGGTGCCTGTATTCCTGCAATGTTGGCCTGACTGAGATAATTAAAACAATCTCCTCTCAAAAAAAGACAATAACCTCTAAAATGTGAATAGTGTCTGGTTTCTGGTTTGGAAAACAGACCATGTCCACTGAGATTTTCAAGTCAGTAACTGCTGATTTGTGTTGCAGCTCTAATCGTTCTATCTTCTAGTGTTACCCCTCAGTAACCGAAGAAGCCAAGTTAGACCTGAATACTAAATATAGAGAGCAGGTTAAGTCCATGACAGAGAAAGTATCTCTACTTTCTCTTAATAACAGACAATTTGGATGAATGCAAATGATTATATTTGCGTATCTGGAGAGTTTTTGTCTTTCATAGTGGAAGAAAGCATGTCTTCCATGTTAAACCTTGCACTACTGTATAACTGTGGTGTATTTCACCCATGTCTCTTTCTGTGTTGGCTTAACCACCATTTTTGAGATAATGCTGTGTGCATTTTTGTGTGCTCATGAGTTTGAGTTTGTTTTCATGATGCATATTCTCTGTGTGTTTGTTCTTATTTCTTTAAGTCAATACAACCTTTAAAAAAATCAATAGGAGGAGTCAATGAAAAAGAAACACGCATAACAAAAACAAATCAGGTTAATTAGCGTGAGAGCTGGAGTTCTTTCACCATGTGATCACCCTTCTCCACCTTATGAATCCACTGACATCAAATCACTTGACTAACTGTGATGAAATTCCAGATTTCATTTGCTTGAATACTGGTAAAGTCGCAGCATCTCCTCAGTGGTTCACATGCATGTAGCACAACAGCATCAGAACTCACTGACACCGTCCTGTTATTGGGATGCAGTGCTGCTGAGGAGTCACATGATGGCACATGTGAGCAGTCTGCTCTGGTGGAGTCAGATGACTAAGACCAAATAAGCTCATCACCAGTCTACAACAACAGAGGCAACAAACCAAGACTTCCAATGGGAGAGCAAGTCATGCAGACACAGTAATGAATGCTGGTCCATTAGATCATTAACAACATCTAGAAATAAAGATGGAATATTCTTCAGTAGAAACATCAGTATTTAACCTTACATTGTATTTGCGTTTTTCATTCATTACTTGTGCAATAAAGTAATAATATCTTAATAAGTAACACAACAGAGTAAAAATTTGATGATAATTTAACTTATTGGTAAAGTGAGTAAGTAAGTCAATCATTTATTCCAGTGTCAAAATTGTTTTTTTTCTGTGGTTCACAGATTTTAAAAATTGAGCTATCTTTATGGACATAAGAAATTTAAAATAAGCTGTAACTCTGGAGCTGTAATCATCAGTTGATTGAAATCAGCAACAGAAAATAAATTGCCAACAATACAGTGCATCACTTGGGTTTTATGTTTTTACAGGAAAAGGTTTTGAACTGCAAAATAAGGAGGATTTGACATCACTGTGGATATTTATGTATAAAGAATCAAATTATAACATGAAAACAAATTATTGGAAGAGTAATTGATATGAAAATAATCATTAGTTGCAGCCATAGATTCTGGTAAACTATGTTGAGCAAATTTAATATACACACACACACACCACATGCCATGACCTGATTTTTACCCCTAAATACCTGCATTACTGACATGTCTTGAGGGATTTAGTTAAACCTGACTTACCATTTACACTAATCCTAACCCTACTAATGCTACTTAATCTCTGATAATGAAATAAGACAACTAACGTAAATAAAAGGTTCAAGGCTGCCAGTTAATCAAGCAAAATACAATAAACATTTTTTTCGCTCTACATGTGATGCCTTATTTTTGTGCTCGTATATGTATTTTATGTTATGCAACCCAACACTACTGTAAATGAGGGTTCTTTCATTATTGTAAGTGGAAGTTTCCTTTCCTCCACACCTTGATGAACGCGTAGCCGGCTCCGTTGTCCGTGATAGTGAGGCCCAGAGCATCCTCGGATTTAAACACTTCCACCTCTTTCTTGATCCCTTTAATGTGGGCGAAGATGAAATCCTCCAAGCCGATCTGCCCCCCCAGGAGCTTCTCCATGTCAATCTTGTGGGTGTTCAGGGTGCAGAACATGATCTATGAGACAAGACAGTGCAGCGGAACATACAAGGTATTACAAATATGTAAAAAAAAGGAAACAGAAAAGTAGCACATTTAATAAAATTGAGCTTAAATGTAGGCAAAAAGGCACCAGAAGAGCCATCTTTTATACATAAAGAAAAAAAAAAAGAAAATGTATTCAGTCTGTATAACTGTATTTGAGCTGAATTAAAAAAATAAATGCGCCAGTATGCAAAACAGGAATTATCAGGGAACTGTGTCCGTATCACAACAGCAAAGCAATGCCCTCATCCACCCGACGGTGTCATCAGTGTGTATGTGCAACTAATGGGAGCGACGTTTGGCGCCATGAGGCAGAACGCGGCCTGTGATGAAGCAAACGAGTAAAATGACCTTTCCTCTTGTGCCAGAAATATTGAAATTGGGCTTCGCACCTTGTAGCTGCCACATCTTGGCAGGACACGGAGAGAGGGAACGTGATCAGCAGGAACTGGATACACGAGTTGCCTGATTGAACGGAGACTGGTCAGTGGAAGGGTGAGGAAATCATTTATCCCAGTCTGCCTCACCTATAGAGCCCACTAACATGTGCTACTAATAAGTGTGGGATCAGCTTCCTAGTCGAGTTTGGAGAAATACCAGGCCAGGATTTACTGGCTGGTTCCTGATTGCACAGCAGAAGGGGATTGATTGGTTCATCATCAGGAAGACGACCTTTGTGCACCAATCAGGCTGTGGCGGAGTGGCCTGCCTTGTTTGGGGCTTTTTTTTCCCCCCTGTGTACCAACAAGCACAATTCTCACAGACAGAGTTTGGCAGACACGGCCTCTAGTGTTGCTCTGGGTTACCAGGCTATAAAAGAATGCGACTATAATGGAAGGAGGCCCCTAGAGGACGAGGCAAAGAGAGAAAGTAAAAAGGGGGGTCATGGAGGTGAAGAGGAGGCGATGTCTCTGGTGAGGGAGGGGTGCACCGTGGCTGAATTGATGGCTCTCTTCCTTTCTTTTCCATAACAGAAGCCCCCCCCCCCCCCCCCCCCCCCCAGCCTGGGGTATTACCCAAGAGTGTGGAGGAGAGCGGCGGCATCGCCTACACAAGGTTACCAAGGCTGCCGACCCGCACCGAGCTGCTTCTCTCAGCACTCCACCCCCCCACCGGGCTGACAGCCACAGCGTGTTCATACTGACGGGTGGAGCTTGGACGCGGAGAGCAGTGTCAGGCACCGAGGCGCCCCTCTATCATCCGACACTCACAGGAACAGATACTACACCTCCTACTGGCTGCGCCACACTGACCTGAACCTTGATAACCACACGAAAAAGGGCAGACGGCAGGAGGGGCACAGCGATCTGTTTAACATCACTGAAGCAAAGATGTTTCAGGTTAAATGTTTTCAAAAGAGGAATAAAAATATACGAAAGGGGGATAGTAAAAAATACATTTGTAGAAATGTTTTCCACAGGTTTTATGATGGATGTGCCCATTATAAAAAAAAGGGCAACACCATTGACGCCAGAGTAAGCTAAGAGTTTTATAAACATGACACAGCAAAGGCCATATATTGTCTAGAAACTACACAGATAATGAGACTTGAGATTACTGCACCAACTGCTTCCTCTCCTATTTGGAGCAATCTTTACTACTTTCTGACATTGAACAGACTAATTGATTAGTCTATTAATTAAAATGAAAACAATTAGGGGAGTAATGAAAATAACCGTGGCCACACTACTCTAAAACCCCAAATGAGCAGCTGTGAATTAATTTTAACAGAAGCCTCTTGACGATAACCATACACAGTGGAACATTATTACCCAATTGTAAACAGAGTTGAAAATAATTATTATTTCACATCAATTTTGTGTTCTCGTCACAAATGTGCTAGAGTTCACAGGCTATAAAAAATGATGTGATTCAAGAAAATGATTTGTCAAGCAGACCGTGTATAATGATACAGATATTATATTTCTTCTCTACAAATCTCCACCTACGTGTATTCTCTACAGTTAGCCTGTAAAAGGGAGAGACCACTTCTCGCGGGCCTGTTTGAAGAGAGGCTAGGCTAGATAAATACAGACGTTAATTGGCACTCCCTCTGAAATATGCCCTGCATTGAAACTCTGTTGACCAGAAGCTTGGGAAACCAGTTTCTTTGGTAACTGAACTGCTGTCCATTTACAGCCGTACAGGTCTTAACTGCAGAGGAGAGAGTTCAAAGATTCAAGGGGAATACACTGTTTACAGTGGGGAAATACTCTAGTTTTTTCCCCAATGTAGTATGAAATACTGTTGTTTCAGTGTGTTTTTAGTAGCTAACAGAAATGCTGATGTAAGCTGTGTGCATTGTGGTGTGGCTGTTTTTAAGAGGAAGCCACATTCATCAGCATTTAAGCCAGTGTAATCATTTACAAAACTGCAGATGTGAGATTCTTCAGAATGACAACAGACAGGTGTAATGAGCCTGACAAACTGAACCAGGCTTAATCAGTGTCATAGATCTGAGCTCATCTGATCTGGGTCTGGTTTACTGAGACATCAAGCGTTTATGTGGAAAGACTGGAAAACTGATGTTGACCATCAATGCAGAGCAGAACAAACTAAAAATATGATACAATTTAAAGTCAAAACCACTGCAACTAAAGATGTGTACTTGTGATCTTGGTTTCACAACCTGTGTGAGTTGTGGTCAATTTATTAAATTTTAGCAAAGTGGGTGGTAGCCCATTAATCCAATTGTGACAGTAACAAAAAAACTAGATAAAACTATAGAAACACAAACTATATACTACAAACAATAAGTGTAATCATACATTCAATGTAGCTTAGTAAGACATCTCAACAGACAATTTAAAATTTACAAAATAAATTGTTATATATACTATCAAACTCTAAAATGTGATTCATATTGCAAAACCAGTTAGTGAGCATATGAATTCTGCATCCATTAGGAATTTATATTAAACCTGTCATTGCTTCAACTTATCTAGCAACAGTAACTGCCTGTTACTTAGATCATGAAGTTTATAAGGTGTATATAGGCTACAATATAGTATAGAATTGAGTATTTATATAGTTATAAGAATATTGTAGAGAAGAGAAAAAGGCCCATGTGCAGATCTACTTCTTTAGCACCACGTACAGCATCATTAATACACAGCACAGTTTGGCTATTGATATTTCAGAGCCATGGTCAGGGTGATAGATTCTAACTTCTAGCTTCTGGAAGCTGTTCAATCAGAACAGAAACAGGGCCTAAAACAGTGAGCTGAACTAAGATGCTGCATAAAGGGTGAGTACAAGACGTTTTTTTTTTTAATTATCTGTGTATTATGCAGCATATTCCAGTAGTGGCCGAGAATATCTATATAAACTTGCCATTTAAAAAAATATCTACCATATGTTGATTATAATACTTTCCTTTCCATATGCTTGATCTACTTGGGTAAGCCTGGATTAACTGGTATTCTGTTTTTTTCACCCCTCTGGTTGCGCCAAGAACAAAATGTTCATGAGACAAAACTACAAAAAACTGAATGTGTATTAAGATAAAATAAAGCAGTTTGGTTCATTTTTCCACAACTCAAGGGACTAAAAGCAACATCTTACAGTTCTGTGGGAAACTATGTACTATTAAAAGGAGGGAGAGTAAGATTTAACAAAGGTCAAAGTCTTCTCCAATATATCAATGCACCCAAATATCTGATAAGAAATAGACATTTTTCTTTCTATTTGCTGTTGTTTTTTAGTATTCGGTCACATCAATCCACAGAGAGGCCGATGGAAATGGAACCTGTTGCTGTTGTTCAGCAGGCAGTGGTACAGTGACGACACTTACCTCCGCATCACTGCGGGTAAACAACCACTTAAAATCACAGTAAAACCCAATCCGGTTCAGTTAGTGGTGAGAACACACACCTGGGGTCTATTTCTGCTGTTTCACACACTCCTCATTAGTGTCTCGTTTGTTTCTCGTGGGCGTGCGAGATGCACACAGGTAGAGTTTATGATCATTTGCTTGTCAGGTGTGTAATTACACAATTACCAGTGACCACATGTTCACTGGAAATAAAGAACTATTATATATTAACACAATATACCTGGGTCCATTTACCAGGAAAGAATGGCTTCGGCTGACGGAAAGCATCAGTTAGTGCAGTTATTTTTCTATTTATCAATTGGATTCTAATCATTTCAAGGTATAAATATCAAATTTAAAAAAGTAGTTCAGAATACAGTTGCACAATCCATCATAACAGAAAGTAACTCAAGAAATATTACCATTTCAATTATATAAAATAAATAGATTAATCATTTATAAATAGGAGTCAGTTACAGCCCTAATAGAAAGTAAGGATTTCTTATCACCACAGGAAAAGTACACACTTTTAAAAGTGGTCAGCAAAACTATAAACTATATTTGGTTTGTATGGAAAGGGCTACAACTTGGAGCTACTAGGTTATAAGATCCATTATAGATCCCAATCAAGGCAAACGGTACCATGCACATTGACGCAAGCTAAATGCTACAGTTCCACCTGTCCCTTATTATGGTTTCTGGAAGTGAGTGCAGGGGCCCAGCTTTTCACAAAACGCAGTGAAATGAGATTGTTACTCCTAATCCCCCCAGATCAAGAAATGGCAGGCTGCAACATAGAATTACAACTTCCCAGCTGCACCTGCAAAACAAAAAACTAGTCGCTATAACCACAGCACAGATAGGCAAACTGTAGGCAAATAAATGTCTGTGTCTCTGGTGAGAAGAAACCAAGACAAAAAGCCACACCTCAAACTCTACAGATAAACAGCCAATAAGCAGACTTTGACCTGAGCAGAATGAGTACATAAAACGATGAGGCTTTAACTAAAGACTGTAACAAAAGATTGAACTATACACTCTGTCAAGCCCTTAGATTGTTGGTTAGTTCTTCTGCCTCCTACATGAAGTAAGTTTTACTGTACCACAAAGAGTAAGAGTGTCTAATTAGGCAACATTAGGCACATATTGCTTTAATGAAATGTGATGTCTGTTCGGAAAGAAATGTGTGACTTATTAGGGGCAATGAGCAAAAGGAAGGAAGACAAAGCCATTGTTCATTACATAATTCATATCAGGCTCAGCCAAGCACTCATTTAACCTCCGTGTCTCAGGGTTCACAAACACAGTTATGGTTTCTGGGTGGCTCCCCGTTTATAGATTTTGTTTTCCAGTTCCCTTTACATCATGCAGATCATGAGTGTGATTCTCCTTCTGCGAGTGTAATTATTAATTAATGTCAAACAAGTTGAAAATAAACGTCAGCCTTTTAAATGCAAGAAGCAGACTATTTTTCATCCTATTAAGCTGTTTTTATAACTTCAGGAAAATCTGAATTCAATATATTATAAATTCAACAAATTAGAGGTTGTAGCTATATAAATAGGAGAAAATAAACTAGGGAGCTGATAGTGGAGAACAGCAAACAAGGCAGAGAGAGCAATAATGGGAGAGAGGATGACATGCAACAACACGCTCCTGTATTGAAAACTATTTCCATTACTACAAGTGTCCATTAGAAGGATAACTTCTCCATCACTGGAATGCTTGTGGGAAATGCCACATTTTTAAATTTTCCAGCTCTGCTATCTTTTAGCCTGTGTGAGACAGGTCAGTCGACATGTGCAGCAGCTTGAGGTTTGGTGATGTTTACGGAGGGAGGAGGCCCAGGGTCCTCTGGGACGCCCCTGGCTGTGGCCGGCAGAAGTTATCGGGACAGATTTCAGGCTGTGCCCGCTGAGCCGGACGTCAGGGACTTCCTGTAGACAGCAGCTAAATCAACATCTAAACATTATCACATCACACTCTCTCTCTCTATTAAATTTCTGGCAACTATTGAGTGTCTGGCCTCTGTGAAGCACACATGTTGTGTTACACCAAGGGACGCTGCTGTGACAAAACTGTTAATGGAAAGCTTGATATGTCGACATTCCTGTTGTTTTTCCTCGTACTGTGAAAACGATCAAATGCATCTACATGTTTTCTGCAGATCTTCTCTTCCCACTTCATGTTGAGGCCAGATTTCAAAACCAGCTGCAAAATACTGTCCCTCTCCTGGAGATGGGAGGATATCAGTGCCTTGCTCAGCACATAGTCCAGTCCTGGTATGAACGCAGTGACTCCACTGTACCAGCTGAAAATCTAATGTACTCATCTCAAGAACAAAACTACATGCCGCAAGGCAGTTTCTTCTCTAAAACAAGTTCAGACAGAGATAGAAAATTCTAACGAACATTATCGATAGACATGACGGAACAAATACCTTAGAAAAACAGAGGGTGCCCCATTCAGAAATAAAAACTACATTATAATTTCAGAGAAGCAAGCCTCCCCATCTCTCGCATTATTATATTTACTGTGTACCAATGTCATCGAGACAGATTCCTTCACAATTATTGCATTCTGAACGAGGTGACTATCTTGGGGCTTCAAGAGAGCGACGAAGTTCATATCTCCAGCTCCTGCAGACTGCAGCACACCAGGCTGATAACAGGCCGCCTCTCCAGCCTATCTAGTCATATTCAAGCTGACAAAACCCAAACATGCCACTCGCAACCCTTTCCTTTGAAAAGCGGCCCGGGCTTAGAGGAAAAGGACAGAGCCTGCTTTTGTGTTCAGGACCTCTATGTCGATGTGCAGCTCCCCCCCCTCTTGCTTCTAAAAGTATTTGATGGCAAATGAGAATGAAAACATAGAGGGCAGGTATCGAGTGACCATATAAGAAGATAAGAAGCCGGACTCCCTCCCATCGTGCAGGGTTGAAAGTGTGCCTTTACAAATACTTATGAGCTTCGATACAAGACAATAAAAGCTGACTACTCACTACCACAAATCTATTCTCTCATAAAACATAACCTATAAAACAGCTCACTCAGACCTTTACAGCAAGCATTCATCTTGCAGTGATGGAAGAAGTTTTCAGACTGACATAACTGAATTATATGTAAAAGCCCTGTATCTAACGGCATCACACAATGTCACTCAGATGTGCTGCTCACTATGCAGCAGAATTCCTGATGTCACTGATGCATTTACTTGTAAGCAGCATTTTCATGTTGTAGTTGAAGGTGGTGGAGCCAGTTTGAACTATTTTGAATACTGTTGATAATGTGGGAGGATCATTGTGTATATTGTGTGCAAAATAAATTTTTTATTTAATTCAAACTTTATACATAACACCTTGTTTGGGTTACTTGTTTTAATGTCAAGGTGTCATGTTGGGTTGAATCTCCACCTTTAAGAAGTCAAATTCCATTGTGTGATGCTGCAGATTTATAATATGTCATTATGACGGATATATATTATGACCTCATTAGAATGCTGTTGTAGTGGAGTTAAGTTCTTTCGAGTGGTTCCCAACTTAGGTCACAAGATAAAGCTCCAGGGTCAGGATATGATTGAAAAGGGTCAGAGAGATAAAATAATCAGCCACACCATGGTGTTGTCATTATTTGGATATTTTTTATAATAAAGTATAGTGTAATATAATTAATCAATCCATATCTTTGGACCTTGAATAACTTCTCTCTTAATGTATGCAATGTTTTTTATCTAAATTAAAACACATTATAGGGGTTAAGACGGGTAAACTATCACTATCTGCTTTTTTTAAGGATCAAAATCAGTAGGTTGTTTTTATGTCAAACCTATTCCTATAACTGAAAGTAACTGTCAGAGAGCTCAGTGTTAAAACTAATAAAGTGGAGGGGAAAAAGTGCATGTTAACCTCTGGAAAAAGTAATGAAAAGCATCTCAAACGTGTTCCTCCCTATAGCACTTACTTTCTGTAGTGTAGCCTGTAATGACTGTGAGCACTTTGCTATGTCTTAATGAAATGTGGCAGACGAATGTACATGCCCTGACCTGTCCGAAACCCAAAAACATGATTTATGACTACTTGACGTGCTCCAAGTGACATCGAACTCCAACAACTGAACGCAACAATAAACGCCTTTTTCCCCTAATTGTAAAACAACAGGTGGGACCTTACCTCGGGAGCACTGATATTAAACGCCTCAGCTATTTTAGCGTACAACTCCTTGACGTTGCCGAACCCCTCGATCCTGCCGGTGGGGCTGCCGTGCGCCAGCTGCGTGTGGAACACCAGCTTGGGCCGCAGGTTGGCGGGCGGCGGCGGGAGCCCCGCGCCGTTCACGGCGGATTTACCCAAGCCGCCGGCACCTGCGTGTCCGCCGCTGACCTCCTCGTTGTCCACCAGCTGCTCTTTCGTCGACTTGTTTTTCTTCCTCCACGGTCCCAGCGGCATTTTTAACTTCGTGTTTGGTTTGTTTTTTTTTATTTCGACGCGGGGGGGATTAATTAATAAAAAAATAAAAAAAAAAGTCCGAGCCGCTGCTACAACATCGAAGTGGCTAACCTGTAGAGTTCCAGGTCTTATTTACTTCCTTCTTTCCTCCCAGCTTTCCTCGATGCTCCTTCCTTCCTTCCTCACCTGCGCCCACAGTCGAGTTTTTTTTTCACTATGTTCTTCGACAGTCACTCAGCCCTCGCGTGCAAATACACGGCGTAAATATTCAACAGGTAGGTGGGTGAGTTCTGGGTAAACTCTGACACAACCTGCTGGCTGCTGCTGGTCGGCTAACAATAGCAGCTCTGTTGTTCGCTCCTCAGCGTGCTGCGGTGCGCAGGCGCAGTGGGACGGTGCACCTGTAGCCCACCTTCAACGGACGGTCACGCGCTCCGTTCCACTGTATGTTAAAACAACAGCCAGGGGCCCACGTGACCACTGAAAGTTTTTTTTTTTACTCGCTGAAATCACCCTCCCTGTTCACATCGGCTGTCAGAAAGAGATCCTGCATGTGCTTTTATTGGACGTGATGGGGGCCAAAATCCACACAGTCACTCATATTGATACAAGTTAAAGTGTACTTGAATCTAATTTAATAAATTAATAAACATAATAATAAGACTCATACACACTTGGATGTAGAAAAAAACAAAGGACATACATAGACAAAATTATAACATTATGCAATTCTGAGATAAAATATTTTTATAATCTCTATATAATCTCTCTGTCTCTCTCTCTCTCTCTCTCTCTCTCTCTCTCTCTCTCTCTCTCTCTCTCTCTCTCTCTCTCTTAGTTTTTTTATATAGTAGATAATAAGTCCTCCATGTAGATAATACGCCCTCCATTCAAGCATCAAATTCCCTCTTTGTGTTTCCATGGAAAGTTTTCCCCTGTTCAGCTGTGCTGGAAGAAGACTGTAATGTTGAAATGTCTCTCTTTGACTTATGTAGGCAACTAAAGCTTTATGTTATTATTATTATTATTATAACTTTATTTTTATGTCACCTTTAATGAAAAAATGCAGCCCAATGTGTTTTACAAACCAAGATCTGAAGAAAATAAACTATACCAATAAATAAACAGCTTGATCACACTACGACACACTACCAATATCAGTGAAGTTAAACAACATAATAAAAGCCAAGTTCTAAAAAGGTAAGATAGATCTTCTTTTTAAAAATACCAATGGAGTTTGCTGTCCTAAGGTCCCACGGGAGGGTGTGACAAAGTTTAGGGTCATGAAGACAGAAAGCAGCTTTACCAGATAACTATGAGCCGGAGATAAACTTTAAATGCTATCCGCACAGGAGGAGGTCTGTGGATTTTGTCCTCCATCTCTTACACTGTAAGGGCATTATAGGGAGATCTTCTTATGTTCAGTAAAAACAGGAAGGATGATTATGGCAAGAAAAAAAATGTTTAAATTTCAGAACCTGACTATTATTTTAGGACAAACTTGAAAAATTGTGAACCTGTTTTTTTTAAACAAGTATTCTGGCATTTTTGAACCCATACTGCAAAAAAATGTCGGTTAGCCTGAGGTCATTTACACAAAAATGTTGTTTTTAGAGGTTAGTCAAATTCAGGATTCCTCTGTACAGTACACCCCCACCCAACCGTGGTTTGTGGGTCATCATCACCCCTGCTTAAACTACTTACAAATGTTACAACTGTTTTAGTCCAAGTTATAACTGAGTCTATAGGAGAATTGTTCTAAGAAAAAACAGAGAGAATCGAGTCACGGCCCAAATCAGATGTGACAAATCCATTTTCAAAGGAACGATAGACATGTAAACTGAACAGTGCATTTGAAGACAAAATTGTGGGCTTGAGCAATTGTGATGCATTTGGTACAAATGACTGAACAATCGTGAATACAATCATGAATCAGTGGATTATCTTGATTTATCTGAGACCCTCAGCAACACTATATTATTCAAACTTTGGAATCCATCACTCAGAAGGATGATGGGCATCTGTTTGATTTGCTAGAGGAACAAATTAGAAAATCAAAAAATAGACTATTATATGGTTACTGAAATCTTCCTATAATAACAATAAAAAAGAAGAAGGGCTATGGAGTTCGGGAGCAAGTAATCAAAAACACAGGGTTGTGGATAAAAAATAGGGAATATCACTAAACATCAAAAGGAAAGTCAAAAAGAAATTCAACTCTTCTATAAGTAAAATACTTCAATAAATAAGGCCAGTTTATAATAGAATAATGAAAAGCCAAACTAGCTTTCATCAGGACATGACCCTGTTTTTCTTTATAGCAGAGTGTCTTCATATCGTTTCTGATGTTCCTATAATACTTTGGATTACCTCCTTAAAAAATTAATAATTTATCCAGCTGGCTTCAGTGTGGATTTCACACCCTGATATATCCCATAAAGATTCCCCTCAGGCTAGAATACATTTCCACACAGTGTAGCAGGTGTGTTTACTCTCCGGCCTCCCTGGGTAATAGTCACTCATCTTTTGCAGAAATCTCTAATGCATGCTCTTGTGCACGTAACAAGTGTTTCAAGGAACACTGGTGATGTTGAACACACATCTTTACTTAAAAAACAAAAGGAGCAATTTGTGCAACCGCTCTAAAATATAACGTACACTTGTGTAAAAATGCATATTACATGAATGGGACGGCTTTTATGTGGCTTTAATACGGCCCAAACACTTCTGCAATGTTCTTTTTTTAATGACACACTTCCTGCTTGGAACTAAAAACAAACTGCGAACGTTGGCAGCCAAGCGGCCCTCGCCGTCTCACATGGGCTCACCCTTTCTGTCGGCCCCCTCAGCCATGATGAGTGATGTGGCGTCCCCTGGTGGGAAATTGTAAAGGCCTCCGTGCTGGCAGCTGATGGCCAGCAGCTGAGGCCAGCTATATTTACGCGTTCGTAGTTTTCCCATTTGTAACTTTCAGCATTAAACCAAACATGGTTATTTTAACATTGATCTTAGCACAACAGAAACGGCACCTTATAGGTTTTATAAAAGCATAAATATTCACATTTGTTCAATAAAAAACCTGGAGAACCAATTCCTGCTGCTGTAGAGAATAGTGAACCCATTTTGTGTAATAAGGCTGTGCAGGCTGCTCAGTTACTATAAATAGTTCTAAGCAGTATTCATGTTAATACACTAATTCATGGAGCATGGTTTGTGCCTCCTCATTCACTGAAACACCTCAACAGATCACTTCATGTGGAAATATTTTATTCCAAAATTCAAGTTTTTACATGTAAAATGCACACACACAACAATCCAGTTCATTCATATACTGACGGTGAACTGTGTTACTCCTTAATAACTCGTATGCAGGTTCTGGATTGCAGTTTGCAAACTTCTCAAGACAAAAATAAATGTAAAATACAAAGATGAAATAACAGTAATTGTCATATCTTAATGAAAGCAGGGAAATGAACTGTTTGGCACTGTGATTCTTTTGGCAACTGTAGTTTCATTCACTGACAAATATTTCCATCAAAAGCAAAGGAAAGGGGTCCAAATACATTTTTGTCTTTTATTTTCCTGTCCTTTTAATTTAATATTTTCTTCTTCTATGTTTTTATTGTTTTATCATAAATACTATAACTATTGGGACTTTGATGCCGTAATTTATGCATGAATTACACTATATAATTAATATCAATAATATTATTGTAGTACATAAAATGTCTCGTATCAACAATCAAACAGTTCTTCACGTGTACTTATATGAACTTGGCAGCATGCATGGTATTTATAAAAAACACCAAATAGGTCAAAAATAGAAATTGCACATTCGTCAGTAGGGGGTCCATCTGTGAGCTGTCAGTACTGTTTGGTAACAAGGGTGAACGCTGTCATGTGATTAACCCCCTCCTCCCTCCTAAGCAGGTAAATGCCGCTTGAGGACGTCCTTGGCGTTGCCAGGCAACGTGTCAGGAAAGTTCACGTCAAACTCCACCACCAGATCTCCTCTCTGCTCTGGGTTTTTGGGGAAGGGGAGGCCCTGCCCGGCAACAGTCTTTCTCAGACCAGGCTTGACGACGTCCGTGATCTTCATGTTGCACGTCTTCCCGTCTATCGTCGACACGGTAACCGAGCATCCGCACAACGACTGCAAAAACAGGAGTATGGACATCAGGGTGAGGATAAGGAGAGACACACAGACAATCTATCTATATCTATCTATCTATGTGTGTGTGTGTGTGTGTGTGTGTGTGTGTGTGTGTGTGTGTGTGTGTGTGTGTGTGTGTAATTATAATGTAATAATGGTAAACCGTTTATAAAGTTATCAAACTACTACTAAAATCAATGAATTCTGATCATCTATTTGCAATATGACACTTTTGTGTATCATGATCCAGTTGAGTAGATGATGACACAACCTAAAAGTTACAACTTTTCTGTATGCTTACCTCATAATGCAAACACACTTTATAACAGCAGTGAGATTTGCATTAATAAGCACATTTCTTTGTAAGAATGGTGACCAAACTATTTAACAGTTATGTTGAAAAATAAACTTGTCACTGCCCTCTGGTGTATAAACTATGAAGCTTAATGATTACACTGTTTCTTAATTACTAAAGGCATCTTGGCATTTATTCACTGATACTGTAATATTTTCTTCCAATTTAAATGCCAACACCAATACAATGAGATAAAATTATGTTATATGTATGAGGAGATGTGTGCAGCCAGGTTTGCTCGGATTGATTTTAGGGATAATAATTTTATTATGAATGTTGTGTTTTTAAGGAACTTGAAATAACTTACCTAATGTTGAGATGTTTTTATTTCAATAATGTAAAAGAAACCAAATTATTTAAATATTTTAGCTAAATAATCTTAATCCTTTTAAATAGCTTTTTTTCCAGAGCTTTAGAGTGCATGAGTTGTCAGTGGAGTAGTCACCAGTCAGTTGTCATGTAACAGGTGTTCATGGAGGAGATCTTAACCCTGCCTCTGTTCAAAGATTGGCTTTGGCTTTGGATTTGAGTCAAGATTATCTATATTTGATTGTAATCAATCATGTTTTTTATACAAATACTGTTCCATGGAGGAGCTTCATTCTGTTTTTGCAAAGGGAAAAACTATACTGCAGATAAAAGGTGATTTAATAGATATGTTTTCTGATTTCTCAGCATGAAATGTGTTGTGCACCAGGTACTGGTTAGATATTCGGAGGTAGGCTCTGTCTTTGAGGAGAGAAGCCACAAGTACATCTTGCAGCGTGTACTTGTGGGCGGCCGCCGCCTCTCTTCTCTCTATTCAGCTGCTATTTCTAAATGTTCTACGTTATGTAAGTGCAGGGATAAAACGTGAGTGTAAATCCGTACTATGCTCATTCAGTACGACTTTCCGGGGGAAAAAAAAACATTTGAGGTTGTGCAGACTACCTACAGTTTGTTGAGTGTGTCCAGGTATTAAAGTGTCCTCTCATCTAAATATTGAGCCTGTTAAACTGCCCTATTGTCTGTCAGACATTTATATGACTCCACTCTCTGATAGAATAGAAATGGCCTCACCTGACGTAAGCTCACACGTACAGGATACACAATGTTCGATCCTTCCCGCCTAAATTGAGGATGTGGCTTGTCCTTGATGACGAAAACAATGTCCGCAGGAATGGTATTGGGCGACTCGTCTCCCTCCCGCGGGAACGTGATCTTAGTTCCTTCTTTCCAGCCGCGTTTGATCTCGATGGTGAGGATCTTGTCCTCGGTGCGCATGGTCCTGCCGTCCGGGTTTTGCCGTTTGCGGGAGATCTTCATCCTCTTGGTGCAGCCGTGGAAGACCTCCTCCAGGGAGACCCTCAGTTCGTGGATGATGGCCGGGTCCTGCTTGCGGCGCTGTTGCCCTCCGAGGCCGGCGTGGCCGTCCCTGGGGAATCCGTTTAGGTTAAAGCTGGTGAAGGAGCCGAATGGGTCGTTGCCGTCCACCTCCATGTCGTCGTCATCTCGCCCGTTGGCTTTCCGCCCGAAGAACATCTCGAAGGGGTTCGAACCTCCGAAAAAAGTGGCAAAGGTGGCGTGAGGGTCCCCGTGGAAGGTGTAGGTGAAGGTGTTGCCTGGACCGTCGCCGGTGGGCCCGCTTCCTCCCTTCAGGCCTGGTGAAACAGCAATGAATCATCTGTGAATGACACTCAGCACGAAGCAGTGGGAGTGTTTCATGCCACGAGTGATGACTACTGGCAAAAAGAATCATCATGACAGTTGTTGTGTGGAAAAACATGCCTCATGCCACCTTGCTTTAAAAACTCAATCTCAAAGAGATTAACACAGTCTAATGCAGACAGGTTGTAAACTGAGGTCTCAGATCAGTCAATATCAGCTAAGTTGAGTTGAGATGTTCATTGCTTAATGGCAAAACCACACATCAAATTTCGCTGAAAAGTTAGGAAGGTTGTTGGACAAATTCTGAGAATTGGAAACACAGAAGGTTTTGAGTCTGATTTGAGAAATTAGTGTGGACAGCAGAGAGATATACTTACCACCTTTCGTCAAACCCTGGATGACCCGGTTTTGACAGTTTAACGAGCAGAGAAGGAGGTGTGGTTTGTACGATTCCTTTAAAACAGGTGTGCATATAAGAATGATTTAAAAAAAAACGTCTGAGGCTGAAGAGAAAATAAATTTAAAAAATAAAATAAAATAAAATAAAATAAATAAACTCCTCATCACCATCATCATCATGTCGCTGAAAAGATCTAATAGCGTCAGAGACGTTGATGCGTCTGATTCAAGCAACGGAGCCGTGCGGTTTAACCTGCAAAAGAACGTCCTCTCATCTCTGATATGTGAGACGCCTGTGACACTCCTTGAAACTTCGCAGGGTGCTCCAAAGAAGAGCATTATCTATCTGTGCCGAGTGCAAGAGCCCCCATGCATCTCTCTGCGTGGGGAATGGTGTTTGGAGCCGTACGGCGTGCAGGGATATTTGGGTTATGTATGAAACGAGTGAGCTTTGGCTGTATCAGAGGGATGAGGGTGAGACAGCGGGGCCACTGTCTTCTGTGGGGATGCTGAGTTCCAATGATTGGATGACTGTATGTATCTTAACCTTTGATGTATCCTGTATGTATCTTAACCTTTGATGTATCCTATATCTTAACCTTTGATGTATCCTGTATGTATCTTAACCTTTGATGTATCCTATATCTTAACATTTGTTTTATCCTGTATGTATCTTAACCTTTGATATATCCTATATCTTAACATTTGTTTTATCCTGTATGTATCTTAACCTTTGATATATCCTGTATGTATCTTAACATTTGATGTATCCTGTATGTATCTTAACCTTTGATGTATCCTGTATCTTAACATTTGTTTTATCCTGTATGTATCTTAACCTTTGATGTATCCTGTATCTTAACATTTGTTTTATCCTGTATATATCTTAACCTTTGATGTATCCTGTATATATCTTAACATTTGATGTATCCTGTATCTTAACATGTGTTTTATCCTGTATGTATCTTAACCTTTGATGTATCCTGTATGTATCTTAACATTTGATGTATCCTGTATATATCTTAACATTTGATGTATCCTGTATCTTAACATTTGTTTTATCCTGTATGTATCTTAACATTTGATGTATCCTGTATGTATCTTAACATTTGTTTTATCCTGTATATATCTTAACATTTGATGTATCCTGTATGTATCTTAACATTTGATGTATCCTGTATGTATCTTAACATTTGATGTATCCTGTATGTATCTTAACCTTTGATGTATCCTGTATATATCTTAACATTTGATGTATCCTGTATCTTAACATGTGTTTTATCCTGTATGTATCTTAACCTTTGATGTATCCTGTATGTATCTTAACATTTGATGTATCCTGTATGTATCTTAACATTTGATGTATCCTTTATGTATCTTAACATTTGATGTATCCTGTATCTTAACATTTGTTTTATCCTGTATGTATCTTAACATTTGATGTATCCTGTATCTTAACATTTGTTTTATCCTGTATGTATCTTAACATTTGATGTATCCTGTATGTATCTTAACATTTGATGTATCCTGTATGTATCTTAACCTTTGATGTATCCTGTATATATCTTAACATTTGATGTATCCTGTATATATCTTAACATTTGATGTATCCTGTATGTATCTTAACATTTGATGTATCCTGTATGTATCTTAACATTTGATGTATCCTGTATGTATCTTAACATTTGATGTATCCTGTATGTATCTTAACCTTTGATGTATCCTGTATGTATCTTAACCTTTGATGTATCCTGTATATATCTTAACATTTGATGTATCCTGTATCTTAACATTTGTTTTATCCTGTATGTATCTTAACATTTGATGTATCCTGTATGTATCTTAACATTTGTTTTATCCTGTATATATCTTAACATTTGTTTTATCCTGTATGTATCTTAACCTTTGATGTATCCTGTATGTTAACCTTTGATGTATCCTATGACATTACATTCATTAAAAAAGATAAAAGAAACAATCCAGAGCGGTGTGTTTTTCAGTTAACCCGAGAGTTTGTGGCAGGATGAAATGGGAAAGAAAGTCAGCGTGGAAAATGTTAAAGATTTTCTACAAGAGCAAGATACCTACACTCTGCATAAACCAGCCAGAATACATTTCACCAGAAACAGACTGACATGACTTTTTTGGGCTTTTTACTTTGTTCTGGGAACATATACAACCGGCCACTGCGGAGGCATTTACCCGACCTCAACCTGTACGTCTCTGGACAGGTAGGTGTGAGATCGACCAATAAATACCCGCGAGGGTCTTTGGTAGCGTCTTCAAAACTCTCTAAAAAGAAGGATTTTTGTGAGGGGAAGATTTGATGAGCCAATATATTCATCTGTAGTTTATCCCGAGGGTTTTTAAACAACACCAGATAATTACTGTTCAAACTCATGGTACTGCTGTGTATACCTCTGTGAAATACATTCTGCGTCAACATAAACACACTCATATTTCTACGATGTCAGTACTGAGTAAAAAGTTTGACCGCTTCAGGATGGTCAGGAGGCTTGAAAGATAACATCGTCCAGAATAATCAAACGCTTATCATCAGGAGGAAACAGCTCTGCGTCGTCAAAAGAATCAGGCAGTCCTTCAACAAACTTAATCTTTTTATTCATTTTTTGCAGTTGAGCGTACATGGGTTGAAAGGAAGTATAAATCCACACAATACTTTCAGGTACATCATTTATTACATGTTCACAATTTTCAATAACGCTTCTTACAAAATAAGTTTTCCCGCAACCGCTGGGACCCACAACCATACATGAAAAGGGTGCCGCTAGTCTGGGATCAAAATGAACTTGCTCCATGTTAGCGAGTTGTGACTTTTTTTTAATTTTATTTATTTATTTTTATTTTATTTTTTTTATTTATTTTTTTTTTTTATAATTTTTTTTTTTGTTTCTCTTCCTCCTCCTATTTCAGTAACCGAAAGGCAGGGTTGTGCCGTCGCTCTTGTCATACTCCACTCTACACCACTCTAAACTTTTTTTGAAATGTGCAATTTTTCAAGAGAAAGCTCTTTTTATCACGTCTGATGTTATGCTGAGGGACCTCAATACTGCTCCCTCGAGAACCCTCGAGGTAACCCTCCACAAGCTGACTGACGCTGTCAAAGTTGACCCGCTCACAGCACTCTGTAGTCTGAGTGATACGCGCAATACTACCTTTTTCTTTTCTCTCGTCTGGTAGGCGTAACTTTTGGGACCGGCAGCTGCAAATTCTTGAATAGTGTCACCCCCCAACTCGTCGGTCAAATCCCCCAGATAATTCCCCAATTTCAGAGGCGTCCCCCCTTCTTTCACCACATATATCAGACTGTCTGTATCCATGTAGAGAACATTTTCAGATTTTTTTATACCGTAATAATGGTTCTGGAGCAAAAAGAGAAACACAGGATTTGATCTATCGGAGAAATCCGTCTCAAAACGAGAGAGCGGCCGCTGACCAGGAGTTTTGTAAAAAAATAACAATTTTGCGCTTCAGAATTTGTTCAAATTTACACACGTCGGTAAAGGTGACGGGGGTCTGAGGCGTCAGACCGGCGAGTCTCTGAAACTCTCTCCCTTGTTCTAAGGCCTGATGATCGTTGATTAGAGGATTGTTTACATGGGCCAAGCAGACGGCAAAGCAGAGCTGATTATCCGCGTTGTACACAAAATACAGATGTGGTCTTTTAATTCGTAATATTTCACACTCTAATGTTTTGTCCAGCCTGCGTTTTCCTCCCCCACTAGGATTATGCACGATCTGGACTACTAATTCTAATCTAGCATCGGATGCTATCTCGGCGTTAGATTGAACCAAGCGTTCCAGCAAACCCTCAAAAGCGGGTAAGATAGCATCACCGCGTTCATCCCCAACAGTCACAGAGACATGATTCTGAACATTCTCACCAATGAGCTCTAGCTGTATGACATCGTTACGCCCAACCCGTGCTCTGATAGAGTCAGCCATTTCTCTAAGAATCAACATCACATCGTCATAAAACTGCGCCAGATCCGGTATGTTTCTGGCTGGGGGAACGGCAAACACTCGTCTCAACTCGATATTGTTGAACCGGTTGCGGGACACAGTCTCAATGTTGGAGGAGGAGGAGGAGGAGGAGGAGGAGGAGGGGGACGGTTTGGGGGGTTAAATCAACTCGACCTCCGTCGTGCCGGGCTTTGACTTGAGGAGGAGGAGGAGGTGGAGGAGGAGGAGGAGGGGGAGGAGGAGGAGGGGGACGGTTTGGGGGGTTAAATCAACTCGACCTCCGTCGTGCTGGGCTTTGACTTGAGGAGGAGGAGGAGGTGGGGGGGAGGAGGGGCTCGGGGGAGGAGGGGGGATCTGGTTTGCAATCGACTGCGGCTGGAAGGAGGAGAGGGAGGGGGTCAGGGGTGAGGAGGGGGATGAGGAGGAAGGGATCCGGTTAACCCGCAGGAGAGTGAGTTCTATAGGACGGAAATAATTTTCAACATTGGATGAAGACGGGTTTTGATTTAGATGCTGCAGAGCGTCTTCTAAAGGCTGAAAATAGTTATTAACGGTCAATGATGGCGGTTCATCTAGTTCATTAGCATCGGCTACATCTACAGGAGGAGGAGGCAGGAGATTTGATTCATCTGGTCAACCATAAACTCTAAACCAGACGGATTAAAAGAAAAGTTTTCTTTATCCATATTTTTTATTTTATTTTTTTTCTAATTTTGTTTAGAACCTTACCCTCCTCCGACCGGTAATTTTGCCAACCTCTTCCCACCTTCGCAGCGTCTGACGTCTGTTCGGTTTCTTAACTAATTGAACCAACCCATCAATCAGATCAAAGTATTCAAGTCTCTCATTTTCCTCAGCAGTCAGCGGGCTTGAGTCATGTCCCTCGCTCGCAGGCTGCACTGCTAGCTCCAGGGGTCTTTTCCTGCCGCTCTGTTCTCCCGCGCTCCCTGCTTCAGGGTCTGCGGATCCAGTCTCACTGCGCCGGGCTTCCCGCCTCGTGTCCCTACCGGGAGCTGCGTGGAAGGCAACATATTTAAATATATATATGTATATATCTAAATATGTATATTAATTTTAAAAGTTTTTTTTTTTTACAACTTACCTGATGCTCCACTTGTAGTGTTTCCTACAAAAGTAGGACGGATGTGTTGTCCTAATCGCATGCGATTTGCATGGGATTGAGTCGTTACCGGAGGAGTGCTTCCTGCATCGCCGACGCCTGTGATAGATACGATATCACGTTCAAACGCCGACGCTGCTTCTACAAGTTCTATATATGAAAGTTGGGAGATGAGGTAAAAAAAAGTTTTTTAAAAGGCTACATCTCATCGGATTACTGAAAAAAGTTGATAAGTTGATTAAAGATAATAGACTAACCGTGATCTGATTGAGAGAGAGCGATGTCCTCACACTCATCAGAAGACGCTTTGAGAAATGAAAAAGACATTCGGTATAGAAAACAACAACAACCCAAAAAATAAATAAATAAAGAAATAAGGTCTTACAACGCTGAAAAACTAGTACACAGATAATTTCTAAAACGTCTGTCAACCGTATACTACTGCAACAAACGTATATTCATTTTAAAAGTTTTTACAACTTACCCGACTCTTCACTTGTAGTGTTTTCTACAAAAGTAAAGAAAGAAAAAAAAACGTTTTTTAAAAGGCTACATCTCATCGAATTACTGAAAAAGTTGATAAGTTGATTGAAAGATAATAGACCCACTGTGATCTGATTGAGTGAGAGCAATGTCCTCACACTCATCAGAAGACACTTTGAGAAATGAAAAAGACATTCGGTATAGAAAACAACAACCCAAAAAATAAATAAATAAAGAAATAAGGTCTTACAACGCTGAAAAACTAGTACACCGATCATTTCTAAAACATCTGTAAACCGTATACTACTGCAACAAGGAACTCTTTCATACAACAACAACCCTAAAAATAAATAAAGACGGTTTACTACTGCAGTAATGAACCCTTTCAGAAGTTACTTCAAGAAATAAAGTTCACTTACCGGGAAATGTGACTTGTTGGTGAGAAGAGGTAGAAGGCTGAATCTCGGATGAAATGTTAAATGTGCTATAGTTTACTTTTTATATTTTGCATATATTTTGCTAGAAAGGAAAAAGTTAAAGTTAAAGCTCCATACCGCGGTGCATCTTGGTTAAGCAGAGGTTCAATGACTTTGCAGAGGTTTAGGGGGGTTTGTGATTTAAAGGGTTTCAAGAGGCCGCACCTCTACATTCTCTCGCATTTAGCGGATGCGAGAGAATGGATACAGCTACACGGATCAAAGTCCAAGCATTTGTGAGGTATCAAAGATATAAAACTTCCTTTCCCGCGTATTCTGCATGCACTTTATGCATATGCGTGAATCCATTCTGGGGTAAAAACAAAGTGAGCAGAGTTACTTATTCTTTTTTATTGAATACTTTTTTATTGAATTGATTGCTCGAATCAGACGCATCAACGTCTCTGACGCTAGTAGATCTTTTCAGCGACACAATGATGATGATGAGGAGTTATTTATTTATTTATTTATTTATTTATTTTTTAAATCATTCTTATACGCACATCCGTTTTAAAGGAATCGTACAACCACACATCCTTTCTCTCATTGGTTGTTTTACAGATTTTATTATGATCTGCGCGTATGCACTCCCAGAACTTTCTAAATACACAAAAATATGTGTGTGTGTGTGTGTGTGTGTGTAGGAATGTGGGGGGCCAGAGTTTGACAAAAGGTGGTAAGTATATCTCTCTCTCAGCACGAAGCAGTGGGAGTGTTTCATGCCACGAGTGATGACTACTGGCAAAAAGAATCATCATGACAGTTGTTGTGTGGAAAAACATGCCTCATGCCACCTTGCTTTAAAAACTCAATCTCAAAGAGATTAACACAGTCTAATGCAGACAGGCTGTAAACTGAGGTCTCAGATCTGTCAATATCAGCTAAGTTGAGTTGAGATGTTGATTGCTTTATGGCAAAACCACACATCAAATTTCGCTGAAAAGTTAGGAAGGTTGTTGGACAAATTCTGAGAATTAGAAACACAGAAGGTTTTGAGTCCGATTTGAGAAATTAGTGTGGACAGCCTCATTGGACAATGTGTTTGTCCAAAGATGGTACATCTCCACATGGTTAGTTTTTTGGCTTGGAGGCCTTCAAATAAAACCATGTGAAGCACTTTTGATTGTTTCTGTTCCTGCACAATGTTTCATGCTTAACTGGTCAAAGCCACTGTTATTTACAGGTCCTTTTGGATGATGGTCTAGTTTGATGGTAATACAAATCCATGAAAAGCAGACTGCCGCCTTTAATTTGCAATAACAAAACGATCTAAATGAAAGCTGTGGTATTCTCCGCTCATTCCCACCTCAGACCTGCTTCCCACTCACAACCATCTGGACTGAGAATTATGTTCAGATGCAACACTGTGCATGTATAAACACCCTCAGCACAGGAGGACATCTTTCCTCAGTATATAACACCTTCATGTGTAATAGAAGCCTGCTGGAAATGATCTTGTAGTTCAGAACAGCAGATTTAGTCTAACATTAAGATGATTTTTCCTTTTGGAAAATGCAAAGAAATGAACCATCAACCTTTTTTAAGGCCTTCTGGTGACTTGAATTAAAGCCAGCGGCTTCATAGCGGATTGATAACGATGTATTGAAGTTAAAAAGGCATCTCAATGCGATCAACACACACACACACACACACACACACATTTACCTTCCTCTCCATACTGATCATAAATGTCCCTTTTCTTCGGATCACTGAGGACTTCGTATGCTTCTGCGATTTCCTTAAATCTCTCGTCGGAGGCTGCGGATTTATTTTTGTCCGGATGCCATTTCAGCGCTTGTTTCTTGTACGCTTTCTTGATATCCTCTTCCGTGGCTCCTTTAGAGATCCCTAGCGTTTTGTAATAATCTTTGCCCATTTTTTTTTGGTCCCCCACGTCTTTCTTTCGGAAAAGAAAAAAGGAAAAAAAAAAAAAGGATAAAAGTGTCAGATCACGGGATGATCCGGTTCAGATGAGCAGGAAGCGGAGTGAGACAGACCCAGGGCTGGGGATGAAGACCATTTACAGGCGGTTAGTCAACGCCGAGGACCCCGCGTTATGTATGACCCTCTTTAAATAGACTCATCTCCTCCCCTGCAGCCGCAGCGACCACGTCAATTCACCACGATGGGAAGTCGTCCTGCTTCCGGCGTGAGAGCGATTTAAAGGGGAGAAACCTGAGAACAGCAAATGGACAGTGGCAGAGGTTTTCACACATTTGATTCATCACTACTGTATAGAATAGAATAGAATAGAATAGATAAACTTTATTGATCCCACAACGGGGAAATTTGTGTGTTACTGCAGCGTTACAGATAAAGAAAAAGAAAAATAAAGTTGAAGAAGATAAAAAAAACTTAAAAAAAATAAAAAAAAAACCACACAACACAATGTACAAATTCGCAGAATTTTTTAATCCGCATACACAGTATATGCATGTTGGGAGGAGTTTGATTTGCCTGCTGAAAAAGTGTATTATCATTATTAAATATTATCAGCCTGAGCAGTGTCCACCGACCAGGGGTGGGCCAATGAATTGAATCTGTTTTTTTTAATAGATTCGATTCTGGACCAACAAGCTCCCCCACCCCCCAGCTTCCATCGACCCCCCACCATGTGCTGTCCCCCCCCTCTCCCCCCTCTTCTGGCCCCATGCTGTTGCCAGATGCACTCTCCTTGGTCCATCCCACCACACCCCCATTACACCTACCTACATCAAAGCCAGCCCCACCCCCCATTACACCTACCAACAACACAGCCAGCCCCTCCCCCCACCCCATTACACCTACCAAAAACAAAGCCAGCCACTCGCCCTACCCCGGACAGCCATCTGCCTCACAGCTGATCAGGTGAGAAGTCAGCTAAAGAAGACAAAGGTCAGGAAGGCAGCAGGTCCAGACGGAATCAGCTCCAGATTGCTCAGGGACTGTGCAGACCAGCTTTGTCAGGTGGTCCTGCACATCTTTAACCTGAGTCTGAACCTGGAGAGGGTTCCTGAACTGTGGAAGACTTCCTGCGTAGTTCCAGTGCCTAAGATCGCACGGCCTCATTATAAGGTCCACACAACAGAACATTTAATACTAAAAGTCAACCTTCAAATAATTATGTTCAGTTATGAACTCAGTACTTGGTTTGGGAATCCCTCTGCAGAAATGACTGTTTCAAGCGGCGTGGCATGGAGGCATCAGTCTGTGGCACTGCTGAGGTGTTATGGAGGCCCACAATGCTTCAATAGACCTTAAGCTCATCCACAGTCTTGGGTCTGACGTCTCTCAACTTTCTCTTCACAATATCCCACAGATTCTCTATGGGGTTCAGGTCAGGAGAGTTGGCAGGCCAACTGAGCACAGTCACACTATGGTCACTAAACTATTTACCAGTGGGTTTGGCACTGTGAACAGGTGCCAGGTCATGCTGAGAAATAAAAACCTTCATCTCCATGAAGCTTTTCAGCAGAAGGAAGCATGAAGTGCCCTTGAGAAAACACAGTGGACCAACACCAGCAGCTGACATGGCACCCCAGACCATCACTAACTCTGGGTACTAGACACTAGACTTCGGGAATTTTGGCATTTTCCTCCCCAGTCTTCCTCCAGACTCCGGCACCTTGATTTCTGAAAATCGTACTTTGGACCACTGAGCAACAGTCCAGTGCTGCTTCTCTTTAGCCCAGGTCCGGCGCTCAGTCCAGTTTTTTTTTATTTATTAGATCATTACCAAAATGAAATAATCTGTTTGTGATACCATTCCCAACATTTGCAAAAAGTCTGATACAAATCCAGCCCGAAATTTGTTGAGTTCTCTTGCTAACAGAGACAGACAGAGAATCGCCAGTGAAAACACAACCTCCCCAAATCTAATCACAACTGATCCTAATGCTGCCTGGTGACTCAATCAAATATGTGCAGATGTACAATAACGTGGATGAAGGTACATGGTGGATAAGCAATCAACGTTCATTTAGTCATTTATAACCTAACCTGCACTAAAAGCAGGTGAATGGAGCGTAAATTGACCTTCCTGTAAAGGGGGAGCAGCCCGATGCACGAGCAAAAAAACATCCAATTTCTTTAGACACTTGAATCAAATAAGAAAAAAATTTAATAAGTAAAAATGAAAACACATTTGCAACAGATGTGCAGGTTGTGTGTACAGGATACAATAAAAAAATTTGTACAGAATAAGAACAGCAAAAACCAATGTGGACAAATATATCAAAAATTGTTGAATTTTGTTTCCCTGTTTTTCTGTGAAAAATGGTCATGATCGGATTTGTCACCCATCCACCCACCCAATCATTGATATGATTTGTGCATCTTGCACTTTCTATAATATGTGAATGATTCCAAATAATGATATGAATGTATTTAGATTTTGACACAGATAGAACCTCTCTTCAAGATAGGACCTAAATATCAGGCTAACACCGTCATCATCAACATACCAGTTGATATTGTACATATTCCCAACCACTTTTAAAAAGTAAAACTGGGAATCTATCCTGTGTTAGTTTAAATTTGAATACATTTATAGTCATATACTTTACCTAAGAGAATTTACCTGGGGACCCTCTTGAGGATTCCACACCTTATAATGGGAACCTCTGTTTCAGTATTAATAAAATCTAACGATGTCATATGTCAGTCAGACGACCAAACCCTATTATGAACTAAATGCAGGCTTCTGCTGTCAAAGATCAGAATACATCTCCCACCACTGTCTGCCTATACAGCAGAGTCTTTGTGTTATACGTCTTGACTCCACATCACGCTATATAATTACTATAATTATTTTGAATTTGACCCACGCATCAAAACAAGGTTTTATTTTGAAATGTCAGTTCCGGCTGTTTTCGCCCTCACTCCGTCTAACTTGACCCCGTCACTGGCCCCCAGCGGCTCTTTCTAGAAATGCTGAGGCATGTAACGTCACTCACTAAATGTGCGTCCACACATCATCATCCTCATCCAGGTGTGAGGGGGGAAAACACCTGTTCACTGTAACCGAATCGACATCCTGTACATCACTCAATATAGCAGCTCTATACTGGGAGGTATGTAGGTTATAGTTGTGACGTCATCTCACGAAAATGACACAAGAACACAAACATCAAAAAAAAAAAACATGATGATGAAAGTATTCTCTATATAAATGGCATTGACCCTAATGGGCAATAAATGTAACAATAAACACATAAAAAATTGTTTCTATAATAGTCTAATAATAATAATAATGATAGTCTACTAAGAAAATAATGCCAAGGGGGCAATTTTTATCTTGAAAGGGTATTTCTGTTGATAAATCTTCAGATCAATTGAGATAAGTCTTGGCTTGTTCCTTTTAAATTTTGTAATTCAAATAAAATAAAAGAATTACACTTAAAAATATTGCATAATTAATACCCATCTAACACTTGAGATTGATAGCAAATGTACCTTTTGTAAAATTGAACCCAAACTCATTTTATTTGTAAAATTGCCCATATAGTCATAAATTCTGGGGAAATTTGGAAAACTGCATACAATGTAAAGGCAATTAAATTGCTCAGATGCAGAATATAAATCTGACAATAAAGGGGAAAAATGTAATGACTTATTTTGAATCAAAAAATTGAAAAAATATGCTCTATTATTAGTCCTCATTTACTCTTAGGTAAAATTCATATCCATAAATGTACACCAGGGCTGCTCAATCCTGCTCCTCTAGATCTACTATCCTACATGTTTTGCGAATCTCCCTACTCCAACACACCTGATTCGATAATATTAACTAATATTAGGTTATAAGAGTAAATGTTAATTATAGATCCCTATTATAGTTGTTGGAACTGTACTGCCTGAATTGCTTGTACAATCGAAATTGTTAGTAAAACTCTTTACTGAAGTAATTATATTTTTTACTTTTGCCCCTTTTACTTGAGTAAATGAATTGTAGCAAATGTAGCAATGTAGTATCTGTACACAGTGGTTTTGCCAATTTTAAGTACTTCTCCAACCAAGGACCAAATGATGTTTTTCTGTGAAAGATCTACTTCCGTAATGTATTTCTTCACAAGTTAAAATAAAAAAATACATGCTCAGATGCAGGAAATTAATATACTTTTCTTGAGTGACAATGATGATGGTGCTGATGATGCTGATGGGGCTGCAGCGCCCCCTGCTGGCCCGCACAGGCAGCGTCTCGCTGCTGCAGTGGCTGTGCATGAGTCAGCGTCAGACCTCTGATCATGATCAATACTTGTAACTCCCTCACCCTCCTCCTCCGAACGCGCCCGCATGCAGGTGAAACAGGCATTTTTTCGACATTTTTTTTTGAATGAGTATTTCTAAAGAAACCATGGATCAATTTCGTGGCTTATTTGCCAAACTGGATACAGACCAGGATGGCTTCATATCTGTGGCAGAGCTCCACAGCGAAATGAGAAAGTATGGCATCCTCTCAACGGATGCAAAGGTCCAGGTAACCATTTCATCATGTTTCTTGTTGTTTTTGTAAAGTGGCAGGCTGTTAAATAGTTAGTTAACCAATAAATTCGTTTTAAAAAAACTGCTAATTAAAGTTTGTTGTCCTCTTTTCTAGAATATCATTGATTCTTATGATAAAGACAAAGATGGCCTGCTGGATTACAAAGAGTTCCTCAGCTACATGATGGACAGAGAAAGGAAATGGAAAATTTACTTTAGTGACCTTGACAAGAACAATTGTGGTTAGTGTTATAACAAAACTTAAATAAATAGCCCTAACAACACGTGTGTTGCATAGAGTATGCACTGACACATACATGTTGATATATTTAGTACACATTAAAGTTGTACATGTTATTTTCCTCCAAACAAGACTGTGTTTCCCTGCTGATGTAGAAAATACATACTGAAAGGGTTTGTAGTTTTCTTTATAAAAACATAAATGTTTAATTCTTTGACGGTACAGCCTGTTTTTCAAGGTCACAAAAGTAGTCATGCAAATGTAAGCATTGTTTATAGTACACTGTAGACAGTAAACTGTTCAGCAGACCCTCATGCACTTTATGCACAGTCATCACTGTAAATGCTTTCTTCTTTGACCCCTTGCAAACACTAGTTGGAATTAATTTTGTGCATTTCTTTTCTGATCAGGAGTGATTGACCAGGAGGACATCATATGTTTGTTTAAGGAGTTAGGAGTGGTCATATCAAAGCCGAATGCAAAACAAATAATACAAATGTAAGAAATTTCTTTTGCCCACTAAGTCATATTGGATTTGTTGTAGCATTTTAACAAACAAACATTGCAGTTGTAGTGTTGGTTTTCAAACTAAGATCATGTTACTATTTCACCCTATATATATCTAACAGAAGACAGCAGAAACGTAATGTTAACTTGTGTATTACTGTTCTATACAAATTAGTAATACACACTTAAAAATGAACATAAAGTTTCTTTTGTTTTCTGTTAGATATTGTTGAGTTTAATCCCCTATGTTTAAGCTTGTATTAAGGATTTACTAACATTAATAATACAACTGCAGACTTGTGACTTATTTTCACTTAAACCGTGCAGTTTTAGGACAGTAAGACAAAACAAACATTTTTTATCTGGGTTATGATGGGTTATAGCTCTGTAACAAATAATAGGTCAACCATCAGTATAGCAATGAATGACACTGATAATATTTTAGACACAGTTTGACAACAACATATATAAGACACACAGCTGGACATTAAAGTTCTGTATTGTTTATGACGAAACAAAGTGCTGAAATGTGTTGTGTTTGCTGGGAACAGGATGGACAGGGACAGTTCGATGACCGTGGACTGGGATGAGTTCCTGCAGCATGTCATCCTCAACCCTGTGGACAACATCGGGGAGCTGGTGTCCTCATGGAAACACAGTCTGGTGAGATCTCATGTTACTGGCAATGGAAACAAACACTTCAATGTAGCAAGCACCTTCTTTTTTTTTTCTTTTCTGGCCTTGTCGGGCACAGTTTTTCACATTGCATACTTGTGCTTGTGACATGCGATGTTACTTTGCATGTTGCTTTTTTCACATATTAAATGTTGCAAATTGAACTATATATATATAAAGTGAGATGTGTTCATATCATCACTTATTCATGTTCTCCCTACTCAACAGTAGGTGTAATAATTGAAAGGCACTAAGTAATGATAAATGTCCTCCGGCAGGTTTTTGACGTTGGTGAGAGCCGTGCGATGCCTATCGAGTTTCCTGAGGAGGCGTCCGGTTCTGGTGTGTGGAGGACGTTTGTCCTGGCTGCAGGACTGGCAGATGCTGTGTCCCGAACGGTGACGGCGCCCATCGACCGCCTCAAGACCCAACTTCAGGTCAGCCCCTCTATCAGTGTATTAGCCAAGTGATTTTATTTGAGTTGGCAGTGAGACCTTGGATTTTTCTAATTGTTTGATGACAATTTATATGTAATAACGGAAATATGTGTTTGCTAATTGCATTAGAAGCTAATGGATAATTACAAAACCCTTGTCTAATTATGTCAGTACAGCTGAAAACTGTTTAGCTGCTTAGATAGAGCATTCTTTGATTCGAGCAAAGTTTAAAGTGGGAATTTATTGTTGCAAATCGAAATTATTAGTTCTAACCTGTCAATGTTTTGCTTAAATTTTTTATATTTTTCAACATATTTGATAAATAAAAGTGTAACTTTTCATGGAAAACACAAAATTGTCTGGATGACCCCAAACTTTTGACTTTTGAAAGTAGTATATAAATTAAATAAACTAGGTAGACGATCTAAAACACAGACATACAAATCAAAGCATGGTGCTGCTGGCTAAACGATTATGTTAGATTTATTTGAAAGTTTTTTTCTAACATTGTCAAGTTTGTTCGCATCAATAATATGAGTGGTAATTTTTGGGTTAGGGTCAGTGTTTCCCCCGTATGTTTTTAACAGCAGCACAGCACCTGTGGCCTAGATAATAATCAGGATAAACACCACCCACAAACACTTTGAATAAGCATGTGCGGTTTGAAAAGAGAACATTTGACCCCACTTATAAGCCAACCGGGTCACTGTATGCAGACTGTTCACATTGCAAAACTATGAAAACATACATTCCTAATGCCATAAACAAATATGATGAACAGAAATGGAAGTCAGGCAAATTTAAGCATCAATTCTTTGTTTAAAATGGGTAATTATTAGTGATGCACGATATATCGGCCAACCGATATATATCGGCCGATATGTCACGTTTTTTAACTTATCGGTATCGGTCCGATATCAACAAATTCTGGCCGATATGTCAACAATGTGCAGAGTTAAACCGCTACAGTTAGTTGGGTCACTGTCTGCGTGTCTCTCGGCGACGCGCTAAGCTAGCTGGTCCTAGCGGGCTCCTCCGTCACATCGCATCGCCCGAAAAGACAAAAAAAATTCGCGGAACGTTGCTCCGGGGTGTCGGACGCCGTCCTGCCGCCTTCTCGTCGGCGGAGGCGGAGGAGGCGGAGGAGGCCGCTGTCTTTTCGGGCGATGCGATGTGTCGGAGGAGCCGCTAGGACCAGCTAGCTTAGCGCGTCGCCGAGAGACACGCAGACAGTGACCCAACTAACTGTAGCGGTTTCTCCTAGCGGCTCCTCCGTCACATCGCATCGCTCGAAAAGACAAAAAAATGTGCGGAACGTTGCTCCGGGGTGTCGGACGCCGTCCTGCCGCCTTCTCATCGTCATCTCATCTCATCGCCGCCTTCGCGGAGCTCCATCGGGTCCGCTCCGCCGTACTTCCTCTAACCACATGACAGTTTTACAGTGAGCCTTCCTTTAAATAAAGAGCACTGTTGTGCTTTTCAAATGTACAGTGTTTTTTCTGGTCTGTACTAAATTTGTGACACTACAGAAAAGTTTTTTCTTTACATATATCGATATCGGCAAATATCGATATCGGCAGTGACTGCCGATATGTATATCGGATATCGATATCGGCCGAAATTTTCACATCGGTGCATCCCTAGTAATTATTTTTAATCAAATAATACATGATGCAGATTTATGGCTGTTAAAACTATTGAAATCAGTTAATGATCAGTTGATAAAATATAGGATAAATGTTCTAATTCAAATAAAGCCATTAAGCCATTTATGTCTCTAAAAAAACAAACACACTTTTTGTTTTAATGGGGCAAACATATAGAACATCCTTGCCATTAACCTATAAATATGATTTGGAAAAACAAGGTATAGTTCCATTTATTGCCAAGGGCCATTTAATACTATTTAATATGAAACCTCACTTTAAGTCATTGTGTCCAGCTTTACACACGTTTACACAATGCTCAGTTATTTGTGTAGCCTGTATTTCCACATTGTTAGCTGTCAGTATGCATCACATTGCTTCACTTTCATCACAATTAAGTATGAACTATGACCTGCATGTTTTGTAGGTTCATGGATCCAAGGCCTTCTCTCAAGGCTTTCAGGAGATGCGGGCTGGTGGTCTGCGGTCCATGTGGCAAGGCAACGCCGTCAATGTGCTGAAGGGAACGCCCCAGTCAACGCTTCAGTGTCTCATCTACGCACAGGTGACGCGTAGCAGCCCGTTTCATATGTATAAAAAAGATTGATGAACAATTTCCTATTTCCACTAAACAAGCACACCCTTCTTCTCCTGTGACCAGATGAAGCTGTACACGCAGGACAGAACTCAGCAGACCCTGACGGTGCAGCAGCGCTTCGGTTTGGGTTGTGTTTCCGGTGCTGTTGCTCACGCTGCCTTCTACCCTTTAGAGGTATCAGAGATCAGGTCTGAGTGCTTCGATTCTTTTTTTTATGAAGTCTGATTAACTGACTCATTGTTGCAGCTCTACTTATAGTAACAAACATATTTTCCTTGGCCGTACTGCGAAACCTGATGTAATGACACAAACACTGAACACAGACTGTGTTCTCATTAATGATCTCCTCTGTTCGAAGTTGATAAATTATTCATGTGAAGAATGTGAAGTAGAAATCAGCCAATCAGTGTTATAATAATGAGGCATACCGACCTGTTGAGAGTGTGAAACTCAACTGAGATGATTTTTGGTGATTAAAACCACAAATATTTTGTGTTTAGGATATCACAAGTTAAAATAAAAACTAGAAAACTTGGGATGTTTAAAGCAGAATAAATGTCAAATTTGAATTGATGTGGATGTCAAGACACGAAGGTTTTGATTATCTTTATGATTGTTTAACGTATCAGTGGGGGAATACTTTAACCACCTCTCGGTCTCTATCTTTCCTTCAGGTGTTGAAGGTGAGACTGAACCTGCAGCAAGTGGGCATTTATCATGGTGTTGTGGCGTGCGCCCGCTCCATTTACAGACACGAGTCTTTGTCCTCATTTTACAGAGGATTCAAGCCAAGCATCCTCTGTATGATCCCCTATGCAGGGGTGGAGTGTGCAGTTCATCAGGTGAGAGAAAACAATAGTCGAACATCAACACATCCCATTGAAAGATATTAAAGTTCACTATTTGGTACTTATTGCAGTCCATCATGAACTGGGCAAGAAGTGATGCAGCCAACAACAGCGACTCCAGACTGTTCTTCTTCAGTTTTGTGGCTTTCGCTTCAGGACAAACGGTCAGTTACCCGCTGGCAGTGATCAGAACCCAGCAGCAAGCACAAGGTAACATTTGCATTTATGTACTGAGATGTATTTCAGATTATTTGAGACAATTTGAGATTGTGTTTTCCTCATCACCAGTTGTCTTGGTTTCCAGCTTTCTGCTCAGATTCGCGTCCCACCTCAGGTGTACTGCAAGGACTTCTTGGGATATATGAAAGACATGGAATTAGAGGATATTATAATGGGATGGGAGCCAGCTTTGTTAGGGCTATTCCCTGTGCCCTGATAAACTACACTTTAACTCGAAAGTTAGAAAATCTGTTTTCTTCAACGTAGTCTTGAGGTTATATTCATTGTGTGTATAACTGAGACGTGATGCAGAGTGAGCTGTAAAATAAAATGCTATTTTGTAACAGGCTTCAGGCATTTTCTTTTCCATTTATTATAAAACAAAGATAAAGATTAACATGTCTCTTTGTTATGAGCTTGGGCTAAGCTCATAACAAAGAGACAAGAGACTTTCAGATAAGTGTGTATTTAGACACTTTCTTTCAAATCACGGCAGACATATGGTGTTGAAGTCTATCTTTTCAACTTTGAAAATCACAGCCACATGTTTTACAGTAGTTTAGCCAATGGAAGTTTGATAAAAGACAACTATTGGATATTCACACCATATGTTAATTAGGATAAACATAAAATAATAAAACAATCTCTTAATAATGCACATTAAAATGTAAATGATAGGGGCCAAAAGTTACCATCCTCTTTCAAATAAGTCAAATCATCAAGATATATTATTATATAAATTTAGCATCCTTTTTTGTTCCTATAAAATTAATGCAAGAAAATTAATACATATATATATATATAAAATTATTAAAGTAAATATCATAAAATCGAGCAACTAATGTAGAACGACAGATTGACCGGATTTGACAAAAACAACCCACTTAGAGAAATCGCGAGAGTTCCAGCCTTCATCGCGAGAGTTCCAGCCTTCATCCCGTGTATGTAACCCGCCATCTTGTCGCGCCAAGAAGGAGAAGAGCAGCAGCAGATATGGCTGACTACAGCAGCGTGGCTCCGCCGTCCTCTAACGCTGGTGGCGGCATGAACGACGCTTTTAAAGACGCTCTTCAGCGAGCGCGACAGGTATGGTGACTCTAAATCATCCAGTGTGGTAATTATTTCGATATATCTGTTAAATAAACAGCCAGTTTCGGGCCTTTTTGCAATCCACCGCGGCACCACGGCAGGATAAGCTAAGCTAGGCTAAGGATGACTAAAGTTAATGTAGCGCCACGCGGAAGCTCTGCAAATAGTCAAGACAAGTATTCTTCACCGATACGTCTTATGACTGTTAATACACTGTGCATAATCGTTATAAATCCAGTATTTGTACTCTATTCGTAATAACCAAGATGTCCAAGTGGAAATTGAAGCTTTCCTTTGTTGGTTGAGACTTCCGCAGAGATGTTAGGCCGCAGCCAGCGTGTCTCTCCGGCCAGGTCTTACACGAATGGCAGAATAAAGAACATCAAAATCGTGTTTTTATTCCTCTAACGTTACGGTTGTGTGTTCCAGATCGCAGCGAAGATCGGTGGCGATGGCGTTGCGGCACCTCCAACTAGCGAGTTCGGCTATGGAGGCCAGAAAAGGCCCCTGGAGGACGCTGGTGGGTATTTTCCCATGCCTAACCTGAATATCGGTCAGTGGCTCGAATCGATTCAATGCAAGCTTGCCTGTGTATTTTAGCAGCAACTAAATTGTATTTGGCTAAGTAGAAATGTTCTATAAGGAACAGGTTTGCAATTTTGTACAAAACCGTCTTAAAACAACAGTCGGGTACCAAAGTGAACATTAAAATGTGTTTTGTCCATGCCACAAGCATCCCTCCTGTTTGTAATGACCACCGGATAATTAGTTCATAATGCACTACATTGTAAGTGATGGAAGGTAAGATCAATAAGCTTCCTCCTATGCAAAACTTTGTTAAAAGCTGCACTCTTCCAAATGAGGCAAATCAAGTTGATATCTGTCAATGTTAGTTTTAAGTCCCTTCTTTTGTTACTATACTTCCACCATAGTTGAACAGGCGTCTTGAGGAGGGCAAGTATGGAACATTCCAGATTCACAAAATAGATGTCAACTAGTAATTTTGTATTAGTGGTCTATTTGGTGGGTGTGTACGGTCTGTGATGAAAACTCATGCACCACGCTGACAAGCTGATGTATCACCTTAACCCTACACTCTGAGACCGGAACAGTAATGCTACCATTATTTGAGGTACTAGTAAATTGGATTTGTTTGAAATTGACACTCAAATAATGACGTGAGTAACCCCCGGCTGCTTACGCCTCAGGTAAACCTAAGATAAGATTTTAAATGCAGTCTTGTACAACGTGATTGTATAGGCGCACAGGTGGATTATTGCCCCCATAACGTACACTAAAGGTACAATTAAAGATTTAATATCCAGTATAAAAGAAGGGTAGGAATATGGAAAACATCTTTCACTGTTCATACCGACACCTGACTCTTATTTTTAGACTGTGATAAGTTGGGAACCTCTAATTTAACAAAGCTAAATTAAATTTGTGTTTAGAGATGTGCATTATTACCACATGCCTTAATCATACCTTCCTACTAACATTGACCATTCACTTTCATGTAATTCTTGATTTTTGTAATTTTAACATCTATACATTATGGCATGTGTTCTAAGTTATGTTTAAAGTCTTCATTATTGTCCAATTCTGTGTCTGATAAAGAAAAATGTAACTTTATTTTGGTCAATGAATATGATTGTGGTGTCTGTAAGATGTTTGAGATGTTTGCTTTATAATGAGAATAATATTACTACCCTCATGGTGATAATTGAAGTAGGCAGAACTGTATATATAACACTAATGAAAAAATACAGTTCTACAGCACCTTGAAGCTCCAAAATGTACAGCCATTTCAGCTTAATGTACTGATAGACTGGTGAATGTGTACAGGTATATTTAGGTAAATATTTTAACAACCTTGTTCCTTTGCCGTAGAATGACCATTTTGCTGTTTTCAGTTATTTCTGAGCTGGAGGTAAAAAAGATCTGATAGTAGGTATAATGACAGATACTTATACAGCTTATGTCATGTTCTCACAGATCAACCAGAGACAAAGAAAGTGGCCACAAATGATGGTAAGTGACCTGATCCAAGCTGTAGTAAAAGGTGCTGAACAATAGGTTTATAGTGATTGATTTAAGATTAGTAGATTAGTGCAGGCTTGAACCATTATGTTGTTTTAAATCCATATATATATTTCCCTCCAAATCTGCCATTGTTTTTCCTCCAGCCTTTTCAGCAATGGGAGGAATGGGTGGTCCCCCCAGGTAAGATACCTTGCAATGATGTGCTCACTGTTCACATTTGGCTGCATGTGTTAAAGACAAATTGATGTAATTGTGTAATTTTTTTCTTGCAGGTCAGCATCAGAGGAATTCAAGGTTCCTGATGGAATGGTTGGATTCAGTAAGTTGACAATCAGCTTGTGCTACTGCATCATTTCAATGTTTCTTCTGTTGAAAACTTGCAGGTGAAATCCATTTCTCTCTTTTTTTTTTTTTTTTCTTTTTTTTTTTTTTTTTTTTAAGTCATTGGAAGAGGAGGCGAACAAATTTCCCGTCTGCAGCAGGAATCTGGTTGTAAAATACAAATTGCCCCTGGTATGTTTGTAATTGCTGCTGATGTGAATGTCAGTGTTATTACTTCATGTTGGCTGTTTGTGTAAAATGTTATCGCTTCTTTTTAATGTGTTGTAGACAGTGGAGGAATGCCGGACAGGTCGGTGACGTTAACAGGACCACCAGAATCCATCCTGTAAGTTTCACATGTAGAAGCCTTGTGCAGTACAAATCCTCGTTTTAAAAGTATGTGCATGCTATCATTAGTAAGAACTTTCCAGAAAACAGTTATAGGTTTAAGAAGAGGCAAATGAAAATATCTTGTACTTGTATACCAGGAAATTGAGGAGCCCCCCCTAAAACTTTGGTGTATAAGTCTGTGATTAAATACTTGTGCACCATGCTGAGGTGATGATGTAGAACCTGAAAATGTAGAAATTTCGTACTCTTTGAACTAAAAGTTGCCTCCTGCCGTGTGTGGCGGTAACTTTTCTCCCATCAGGGGTGCTAAGAGACTACTAACAGAGATAGTTGAGAAGGGACGACCAGCCCCTGCGTTCCACCACAACGACGGCCCAGGCATGACTGTTCAGGAGATTATGGTCCCTGCCTCTAAAGCTGGTCTCGTCATTGGGAAGGGGGGCGAAACCATCAAAAGTCTTCAGGTGAGAGTGGAGCCAGTGTCGCAAGATAAAAGACAATAGACAAGTGTCACTGACTTGGAAGCAGAGGGTATATGATGGTTGACATACACGACTTGTGATTCCAACAGGAAAGAGCCGGAGTTAAGATGGTCATGATCCAGGACGGACCCCAAAACACAGGCGCAGACAAACCTCTTCGCATTTCAGGGGAGCCATTTAAAGTTCAGGTGGGGAGGCGTATGTCTAAATATTGCATATTTAGTGATTCAAATGAGCTTTAGAGTGGTACACCAGTAGCAGTATGATAGTAGTATTGAATTAATGACAATAAGACACACTGGGTGAAATTACCTGTAAAGAATACATGTAAATTGTGACTAGGTTCTGTGTCTTTTACAGTTTATTTTATATGGTCTGTGATGAAAACTCATGCACCACGCTGAGAAACTGATGTATAACCCTAACCCTAAAATCTGAGACCTGAACACATACAAAGACTTTGGAGGGGCCATTACTTCTATGACTTCAGCCTTTTTTCTACCCCAGATTATCACCTTATGTCTATGAATTTGCTTGCTGATTAGAATACTTTTATTGGTCACCTAGGTCAAGCTTCTTTTCAAAGCAAAAGTCACTGTTTATTTGGCCAAAACATTTGTCTCCATGGATTCAGTGGAGAAGTGCTGTATTGAGACCTGTCTTCTTTTCTCCAGCAAGCCAAAGAGATGGTGATGGAGCTGATTAGAGACCAGGGCTTCAGGGAGCAGAGGGGCGAGTATGGCTCCAGGGTCGGAGGTGGCGGTGGCGGCGGCGGTGGTGGAGGAGAAGGCTTAGATGTAAGTATTTGTCACAATTTGTTTATTACACGGGGGCCCTGTAAAGCAGTGCCTTCAATTTATATTTTTGCATCGTCCTCTAGGTTCCCGTCCCACGGTTTGCAGTAGGAATTGTTATTGGTAGAAATGGAGAGATGATCAAGAAAATACAGAATGACACAGGCGTCAGGATCCAGTTTAAACCAGGTGAGCAATGAAGGTGGATTAGTGTTTTACAAGGATTGAGTTTAGACATTGGAACAGTCTGTGATGAAAAATCATGCACCACGCTGAGAAGCTGATGTATAACCCTAACCCTAAAATCTGAGACTTGAACACAAAGGGAGATGTTGGAGTGACAGTTACCATGACTTGGCACATTTGTTTTTAGATTGACGCACAGCCTGATCAGCCTGTTTTTTCTCCCCAGACGATGGTAGCACACCAGACAGGATAGCACAGATCATGGGTCCCCCCGACCAGGCTCAGCACGCGGCAGAAATCATATCCGACCTGCTGAGGAGCGTTCAGGCCGGTGGTCCTCCGGGACATGGTGGGGGCAGAGGTCGTGGTCGTGGGCAGGGCAACTGGAACATGGGCCCCCCTGGTGGCCTGCAGGAGTTCACCTTCACTGTTCCAACCATGAAAACTGGCCTCATCATTGGAAAAGGCAAGTGGCTTAGCAGTAGGCTGTGATGTTAATCTAAGTGTAGAGCAAAACGGGAATTTAATTAAAGTAGTATAGGTAGTCAATGGTAATTGTATTAGCAGATTCCAAAATTAAATCAACTGAACTTTAATCAAACTCACTGTTGGTAAAAGGGAAAACAATCTAACATAAAACTCATTCATTTAATAACTGATTTGGTCTCTATTAAAGTCAGTTTAATGTGTATGGTCTATGATGAAAACTCATGCACCACGCTGAGAAGCTGATGTATAACCCCAACCCTAAAATCTGAGACCTGAGCACATACAAAGACTTTGGAGTGATTTGAATAGTAAACAGTACATTTATTTTCAAATGGATCAGCCTTATTTGTCCGTCTTGGGCTGTGTAATTCTGAATATTTGTTAGATCAGCACCCTGTCTGTTGAAGTTAATGTTTGTATCTGAACTGTTCAGGTGGTGAAACAATCAAGGGCATCAGCCAACAGTCCGGAGCCAGGATTGAGCTGCAGAGGAATCCACCGCCCAATGCTGACCCCAACATCAAGATGTTCACAGTGCGAGGCTCGCCACAACAGATCGACTACGCCCGGCAACTGGTGGAGGAGAAAATTGGGGTGAGACGCAGCAACTGATGATAATCCCACATGGATGTGTTTGCATATTGTTCTTAACACTATCTTTGTTTGTTCAGGGTCCAGTCACTCCAATGGGTGGCCCGCATGGTCCCCCTGGTCCACACGGAGGTCCCGGCCCACACGGTCCTCCAGGACCACCAGGACCCCCTGGTGCTCCCATGGGTCCATACAACCCTGGACCATACAACCAGGGACCTCCAGGGCCACAGTAAGTACAGCAGCAACAGTTTTTCAATCATGATCAGTCTATGGGAGTAACTGAGATATCTACTATAAAAGTAATTAGTTACCGCAGGAAAATTTGAATTTTTTTCAATGGCTTTTTTTCGCCTTTAGCAGGTTTGACAAGTCAGGTGCACAGAGTTGAGCAGCAAAAGGCAGGAACCTCCAGAGGTTTTAATTACTGCCCCCTTAACAGTCAAGGAATCTAAATCAACTGCAGCATGTTTTCAACAACATAACAGCCTATAAATTCATTGGGTTCCGTCTGTGTCACAAGTTTTTGTACAGCTGGAGCAGGAAAATCCAGCTTTTTCTATTTGAGCTCAGGTTAACCGCACCTGGCTTGCTACAATTATGACAAACGCATACATTTGCAGCTCCTGTCTGTGTAAGCTGACTCAGATGACCGTGTTTACCACAGAGAATTTGTAAGGCGAAGTGGTTGTGGGATTTCATGAGGCTCTGTGAACACATCTTTGAGTAAGACGCTGCAGCTAGTAAAAAGACAGTAGCATTAATGTGAGGGATAAAGAAGCAGCTACGCCGGCAAGATCATAGCTTAAACCTTGTACATTTTCTCCAGTATATTGCTGCCTTACACTCCTCAGATCTGTTGTCAGATGCTTGCTGCTTATACCACCCCCCTTCCTTTTGAATACTGAGAAGTGGGCCAGTAACACATAGTAACGGCATGTTGTTAATGGTGTGAAGATAAAAAAAAGTGATACATTACCCGTTACTGGAAAAAAGTAAATATGTTATTAACAGCTTTTTTGAAACGCTTTTTTTCCTACTTTTACTAGTCATGCTCGTACTAAATCTCGTATTTAAAACTTGACTCATTACAGTAATATGAGATCTGAACAAATTTTTCTTTCATCAGTGGTCCTCCTGCGCCTTACCAGCCTCAGGGATGGGGCAATGGTTACCCACACTGGCAGCAGGGACAGCCTGATCCAAGTGAGTAGCTGCTAATCAACAACAAGAGAAAGTAATGTGTGCGCAATTCAAATCCATTAAGAGACTTGCCGACTGTATCATTGGTCTATGACGAAAACTCATGCACCACGCTGAGAAGCTGATGTCTAAACCTAACCCTAAAATCTGAGACCTGAACATGTGCAAAGATCTTGAAGGGACAATTACTGTGACTGCAGCCCATTTCATTCTTAAGATCACTGCCTTAAATTTCCTCACTTTTTGATTGGAGTACTTTATTATTGGCATGATCATTTGTCTCCATGGATTCAGTAACGTAGACCCATCTTGTCAGCCATATCTTTGCTCAGCAGAGTTGTTTGTTGTGTCCAGATAAAGCAGCAGCCGACGCAAACGCAGCAGCTTGGGCAGCCTACTATGCTCAATACAGCCAGCAGCCGCAGGCTCCCATGACCCCGACCAGCGGCGCTCCAGGCACAACTCAGACCAACGGCCAAGGTAACGTTTCTAAATAAGCAAAGTGTCTGTCCTTCGTCTAGTGGAAGCAGAGTCTGTCCAGACAAGAGTAGAGCAGAGTAGCCCACTAGCTTTCTGTTAGAAGCTTCCTGTGCTCATGGCTTACTGGGTTTTGGTTGACGGTAGGGCAAGTTGGTTTGGCTGTTGCAGAGCCCCTTTTTCTTTCTTTTTTTCTTTTCTTTGTTATATTTGACTTTTTTTTTTAAATATATAAACTTTTTCATATTACCACAGGGGCAGGGTAGTTTTCCTTCCTGCATTCTTAGGCTGACAGCCCGACCCAGGCAGGTGGAGGACGGACTACTGACAATGATTTACTAAATACAAGTACCGTTTTTTTTAACAGGTGATCCACAGGCTGCAAGTCAGAGTGGACAGGCAGATTACTCCAAGGCCTGGGAGGAATATTACAAGAAAACTGGTATATGAACGTAGTTTCAGTGTACTTTTATCTATTAACACAAGACAGTCTAAACAGCCACTGGGCATCGAATCGGCTTCTTTTTCAGGTCTGGGTATGTTTTTGAGTACTGCTGGCCTACTGTGGAGCGCTTTTTAGTGCGCCTCCACTTGGTTTGACATTTGACGCCTGTGCTGTTTAGACTGCAACACTTTGACTATTCACAGGACTGAGCTGTCGACACAGAACCACCTTTTTATGAGCTTAGAGTAGCCTACTTTCCAGACTATCTTAGGGTTTCATCCACACTGATGGCTGAGCATTGCCATGGATGTGTTTAGAGCTAAATGTTTCAATTTTTTTGTATACTGTATAGAGGAGGAAAAAAAACAATGTAGGGATGTATTGACATGTTTTATTTGTCTTTACAGGTCAACAGAGTCAGCAGCCTCAGGACTACACGAAAGCCTGGGAGGAGTATTACAAGAAACAAGGTGGGTAATGTAACAAATGTCCAGAGTGTTGAGGGTGGCTGTGCCCCACTCGCAGCCCCTCTGCATTAGAGCGGTTGCTATCCCAGCCGCCCAATAGAAAGGCAGAAGGGCTCTGACCTGCCACCCTGAGAGGTTGGGGGCTGGTTCGTTCCCCTTCCGACAAATGTTTCATGCATTTTTTTTAACAGATGTTGGAATGAGTTTGTCTCTGAATTTGTTATAATGTTCAATTTAGTGATTTCTATAGAGGGAATATGTTTTGTCTCTGATATAGCTAATTACAAAATAAGATTGCAAGAAACTACCTATATTTTTATAAATATTAGAAACTTCCCAAAAAAATCTAGGCAGAAGATGTTAGTTGTATGCAGGGCATCCTGTGTTAGTAAAATGGGGAAATCACCATATTCCTATTTTGCTGCCAGGCCTTTGACATATTTTGGTAATTTATGGTATTAAATAAGATTTAGAATCTTTCTTTTTTCCTTAAAGAAAACACAAAATTAGCTGGTTTAATTTTGTTGTTTTGAACCCTTTATGCATCACACTCTTAATTGTTGAGACATTTGAATACATTTCCACAGCCTTTACAAAATAATAGTAAAGATTAAAGGAAGAAAAAAGAAGTTATATGGACACTGAATAATTGTTTGAAGACAGATGTTCTAATACCAGAGAAAAAGCTCCTGTCCAGTGTTGGGCTTGTCCTCTGAACCAGGCTGTCCTCTCTTGTTTGACCCTGCAGGTCAAGCGGCCCCTCAGGCCACGGCTGCGGCGGCGGCAGCCTCCCAGCCGGGGGGCCAGCCCGACTACAGCGCTGCCTGGGCGGAGTACTACCGGCAGCAGGCCGCCTACTACGGCACATCCAACCCTCAGGCCATGGGTGCAGCACCACAAGCCCCACAGGTATGCCCCCAATAAGAATCTGCCCTCCACACCCACTTGAATGCTCACATTTCTGTTGTGTGCCGTAACCCGCTTCCTCCAGCAGGTTTACAGGGCTCCAGAGGCTGCAGCAGCTTCACAAGCTTAACCAAAAAACATTTCCTCCCTACACAGGATTTTAGCTTTTAATTTTGGGAAGCTGAGTCCACTGTTTCTGCTGTTAACATGCAATGTATCTTCTATGTATTTCTTCTGCACAGGGCCAGTAATGTGAAGTGGACATAAAGTAAATGCTACATTGTCGAAACAAAATCCTTTGTTAAATGTTTGGATGCAGACGCCTTGATGAAGATCTTAAATTTCCTTGGTTTGAAAGCGTTTCACATAGATGGCAGATTTCCCGGCGAACACGTCCCTCTTTCATTTTTTGTTTTTGTTTTTTGTTGTTCTTGTAAATGCTTTGTTTTTAGTGAGGTAATTATACATATAGTCATTCCAGCCCTGTATCTACATTAATTGTGGTTTAGAACTCATGTTTATTAAACTGTAGACATTACCATGTAAATCATCTCAGTTTTAAAATGCTATTGCCTGTTGTGTTTTTTGCAATAAAACAAACTGAAACCTCCTGTGTTGGTAAGTTGGGGTGGTTAAAACCAAAAGGGTTGAGATGAATTTATGTATTTTTTTTTTTTCTTTTTTGTTTTACCGAGGAACGTTTTCGGGGAGGGAAAGTTTGATATGTGGGGATTTATTGTGCAAAGTGGTTGACTCAAAAGTTATGCTGTCCTGTCTCTCTCCAACTGTCTATAAGGCTCTTAGATACATTATTTGCGTGCAATGATCCTGAGTGGGTCAGACCAACAAACGTCCTCTTTGATAGTCATATTTTTTACAATTCTGTTTCTGACATTGCTCTGACTTTAGCAGTAGACAGATGTCATTAAGTCGACAGGTATTTCTGTTTCGTAATTCATGCATTCACTGTGTTGCTGTGGCACACTTTTTTTTTTTTCCTCCCTAAATTTTGCCTCGTTTGCTGACATTGTTGAGGTGTAGTATTGCACTGTATTTTGCCTTGATAGACACTTCCTCCTCCACAGGCAAGTTTAGAAAATCGGTAAGCAAGTATTTTTCTTAACAATGTTCCCCAGAAAATGTGGTTGCAAGAAATGTTGCATATTTTTAGTGTTCTATATCAATTTTTGTGCTGTTCTTTTTCCAGGACAGTCAGGTAAATTGCCACTTGTATCGAAAAATGCATTGAACCGTTTGTCTTGCCCATTTTCCAATTGTGAACTAACTCACATGTATAAATTTGTTTTTTTAAGAATGTTTTTTTTAAATATAAAAACATTGCAAAAATCTTATTTTGCTGTGCCCATTCTGTTAGTGTTTATCCAGTATAAGACAGTAGATTCGTAGGGTCGGGGGTGGCTAAGCAGTCTTCATCCAAGAGTTGAGCCCTCCTATCCTGTAAGTACAATACTGTGATTGACTTCTGAGAGATACTCGCCTTTTTTGATGCTTTATAAATTGCAAGAGATCTATATTTTTTTTGTCAAATATTGCCATTTTCCCCATGTCTTGGGTAAGTATCAAATGTTCTGAGGAGAGGCATAGTACTTAGGACTGATTCTTGTACCACATGTTTCTGAGACATATTTCCCCTTTATGTGACCCCATTGATTGCATAACAGTCTGAATTCATGCTGATACAGTTTGATTTGTAGATTGTTCCTAGAATATTTGTGTAGGTAGAATTTCAGTGCCAGTTGAATTAGATTTCTGAAGCGAGGGTTTAAATGTCAGCACCACTCTTACACTGTTGTCAGGAACTGTTTAAGGATGTCCATTTAGTCATTTTTGGTTCTGAATATCTGATCTGCAAAGTGCCATTTTTGTCTAGTTGAGACTGTCTTTAAATGCTATTAATCGACACTGCTCAAGGAAAAAAAAAAACTCACTGCATAACTCGAGTGTAGCATGCTTAGGTTTCTGCTGTTATTTCTCTGTCCCATATGAGCATGTGGAATGCTATTAGTGGAAGTGCTTCTGAATAGCTCAGTATTGATTTATGACATTTTCTGAATGAGCGCTGATGTTTTAAAGGCTGTTAATTTTATGGGCAAAAAAAAAAAAACGATCAAAACTTCTTTTGACTGCATTGTTCACTGATGGCAAACAGTGCATTATATATCTGATCTTTGCAGTGTCATCCCAGACCTTGCACCTTAGGTTCTGCTGCACTAACACAGGTAAGCGAAACCTAAGGAAACCAGTGTTTTTGTCCAGTGACATGACAAATATACTTGCAAAAAAGAAAATGCTTACCTCTCGTTACCATGCCTCAATGCATTTATGCTCTAGCTGTTAAATGTCCAGGATATTTGAGCCCTTTATTTCAGATATGCTTTCATGAATAAAACTGCATGATATGAGCTGTATGACCTGTTACATGAAGTTTGACTTTACCTAACTTAGCAAAAAGTTGTTGCGTAGGCTCTCTGAGGTAATGTTGTCGTATGTGCTTAATATTTAGCTTTATCTTTGCACTCTGGTAAGTCTTGACAGTGACTGTTTATCGATGCTGTTTAGAGATCTTTGCCCTCTTTGACATTGGTATATCAAACTGCATGCCGTGCAAAACTTGCCAGAAGTTAGGAATGTGCTGAAGTAATTGGGTCAAAAACGGTGAAATATGTAATTTTTTTTCTTTTTTCTATACATATATATATATCTGTCGTGGTGTGAATCTGCCCTCAAGTGCAGTACAAATCTGATATTGAAACGCTGCTGCTTCACTTCTCGCTCACAGTGTTGGAGGATGCTGCGAGCTTAGGTCGTAGAATCAGGCCCTGTCGTAGTTTGTCCCCAAAAGGAGGAATCCTTTGAGTCAATCCCACTGCTGAACGTAGACCGTTCAAGAGCTCCAGTGATAAGGTAAAAAAAAAATATAAAAGCACCTGCAATGAAATTCAAATTCTGTGATTGCAAAGTGTTGGTCAGATACATGTTTTTCCAGTTTCGGATTGACTGTTTAATCATGCCATAGTGTATTCAGAGTTGTCTGGTTTGATTTATGATTTTGCTGTTTGCCTTTATCTTGCATTTAATAGGTAAATAGAAATGTGCTTTAGAAAGTTGGATGAGGACAGGAACTGATACTTTCAATGACATGCACTGTTTTGTGGGCAGTAACTTTGGGGTTATAAATAAACACCTTTTTGTAGTTAAACATCAGACTATGTTTTGAGGCTGTAAACTCTGTACATGTGAGATGCTCTTCTTTTGAGCAAAGTGTTTCAACACAGAGTTGGTGAAGAACAGAAGTGAGAAATAAGGAGCATGCCTTAGAGGTAAAAAGGTTTCATGTGCTGTGTATCAAATCTTATCGGCTTGTTTCTTGAATTTAACTGTTCTGACTTTTGAAATGTTGCCATGTTCATTAATAAAGTTGTAACAAAACTCATTGCTTTAAGTTTTTCATCAACAACCAACAGCAAAAACATTAAATCTGTTTTTATTTGCTTAATTTACACATGAAAACAAGGGGAACTTACACATTTAAAACTGACCTCTGTATAAGGACAATAGGAAGGGTCATTCCAAAATAGGATCCGCTTTATAAGGATATATTCATTTATTTACCTTCCCAACAGTCTTAAAACCATGCACATGGCCAAATCTGCTCAAATGATTTTTGCAATCACATCCCTTTTAAAATTTTCAACATCTTGGAATGAATTCCTAGATCTCACACGTTTTTATCTCTGCAGCAAATCAACTGCTTGAATCTTTGTGTTCTGTACATGGCAGTGATGGAACAGAGCGTACCAAATAACATCAAACCCCTGTTGGATACAAGGAAAAATACTTTGTCAGACGGACATACAGTGACAAAGACGAGGTTTAAATGCGTATACTGAGAATAAGGCTTGTTATTTCACTGCTGTAGCATTATGCAATAATGATTTATAATGTACTTCCTGCAGCTGATGGTCAGGGCCTTCAACACTGAAGTTGCATAATGGGTTGTATGTCCTGGGACGGAGGCCAAAAGTCTGCCTATTTTTTATATCTGTATTTCCATTGTCCAACAACTGGTTGACGCTTGTGTTTTTCATATATCAAACTAAATCCCTTTAATTTTGCTTTTCAACAGCAACACAAGTGTAAAGCAGCGTTACAAAGCATGTTAAAAGGTTTTGCATTGTTTATGTTCTGTAGGTTATTCAAATATTTGAAACTAATCTAAAGCTTTATATATTACACATCTGTATTCATACTACTGGATGTTGGCTGTAAATCTATTGACACATACAGGCACATATAACTGCTAAAAAATAAATCTTGCTTCATATAGCTGTGTAATAAAATAAATACAGTAAAATATTTTTTCCTCTTTCAAATAACTCTTAGTGGCCATAAATACTCTTATACAGTATTTTCTACTGCAAGAACCAATGTCAGTCTAATAGCAAGTTTAAAATACAAATATTATTGCTATACTCTAACATGCACTGCTATGGCACTGTGCAAAGGGGGTGTGGGGAGGAGGAGGAGGCCTCACCATAGAATATCATATGAAGGCAGATGGACTGACAGTTTTAACTAGATCCTTGGGGGGCCGATGGCATCATGGGAACCCTGACCGTCCGTGATAAACAATAAAGTGATGCACTATTACAGATCAGCGATGTGGTCACACCTATGGAAAGTTTTTCTTTGGTCCGACAGTTGGTGTCAACGCACGCCGCAGAGATTTTCTTGTCGGGTCTGGCTGGGGTCGCCTCACTGCACCTGCGCCTCCAGCAGCGTGTTGGGCACCAGCTGCACCTGCGGGGAGCTGCAGCTGTTGAGGGGCCGCAGGGAGTCGGCCCCCAGGTAGGCCAGCAGCAGCTCGGAGCGGCGGTGCAGCAGATGGAGCATGTCCTCCGCCAGGCTTTCTACTGATGAGTAGCGCACCTTGTCCAGGTCAAATATGTCCTTCAGGAAGTACAGCACCTGGTCCTGAAGAAGGAAATGATGTAGAACTTCACTTTAAACCTGCATTGACTACGATTCTATTTTTTACCACTTGGGGACACTGGAAACAAGTTGTAAACACAACACTGAAGCAGCTTTCAAATGGTTATGTTGAACTTGTTAGTCTATTGCATTACGTTCAGCAGACAGCTGCTGTCTGTTTACCATTCATGCTTGGAGGTAGTGGATTTTTGGTCTGAAAACAGCTGTTTGAAGATATGCGATTCATATTACTAATTATTTATTTCAGGCTGACCTTGAAGAAGACACACAGGTCATGCAGGGAGCTCTTAGGCCCAAGGAAACCCCAGGCCAGGACGGGGCTGATCTGTTCACACACAGCATAGAAATGGGCGATGAAGCCGTCTGACGACTGAGGGGGGAAAAAGAGATGAGTTAACACCTCATTAAAATGATGGTTGTGTATTGGAATATATTAGGATTGAACAGTATGAGCATTTCTTCCAGACTGCTACAGTCCATCAAAAAAAAAACATGGTTTCAAAACTATACCTTCATGTGCTGCTTCTTCTGCTTCAGTACTGACCAACAGCTGGACGCCACTGCCTGTGAAATCCGAATAGAACAGATTTTAAAAGCCAGAATTCTCAGCAAATGATGACATGTATAATAACGTTTGGAACCCCCATATTATTTGCTGCAGGTATTTTGGTTTGCCGTTTTTACTCACAGTCTCCTTGAAGGAGCTGTTGAGCCAGCGGTTGTTGATCACATTTTGGATGGAGATTGGTGGATTCTCCAGGTCCTCAAACGAGTCCATCAGGATGAAGTCCAGTACTATGTCATAAAAGTTCAAGTGCTTCACCTGGTAAGGATCGGAATAGAACTTTATTATGTGTGTGTTTTTAAAGTAGAAGGGAGAGTCAAACAGTGGAACAGTAACTTACCCCACGTGTGGCCAGCTCCACCTCTGTGTTTTCCCAGTGCTCCGTGTGCTCCAGGAAGGAAATCATCTCTTCAAACACTTCCTCAAATCTCTTTGGGCTCTAGGGTTCAAATGACAAGTCAGTTGGAAAGTGCTCATTGAAAAATGTGACATAATATCGCTTAAAGTACCAGTCGTGACTTCAGTCCTACCTTGTGTGCTTTAACAATGATAGAAGACAGAATTTTCTTTCCAGTGTCAGCCAGAAACATCCTGGTTGTGGTCATCCTTTCACACAGAATCAGCTGGAGAGAAGTCATAATCATTCTTCAATTATTAATTTGTAAAATTGAAGTTTATTAGTTCCCACTGTGGCCCTGGTGCAAACTGATATTTACATGGCATTACAAGGGTAAGACATTAATTATGGTTTCTTTTCCTTTGAAAAATAAGAACATAGTTCTTCATATCTGTTTGCAAAATTTATTGATTTGTTTCACCAAATTGGTATTATACCACAAGTTTCCTTCTTTGGGATGGAACCATTTTAATTTAACGGTATATAACATAAATCCTATTATCTCACTGGGGACCATGTTGTAATGAAGTTACAATTCATGAGGATTGACTGTACCTGACATGCCTGCCGCACACAGTGCAACTTGGCTAGAAAGTCTATGTCCCCGTGACACTCCAGCATCTCAGTTCTGGCAAAGAAAACAGAAAAAGATCACATTCAAAAATAATGTTTCCTGTCATTTTATGTCATTGTTTATTTTGACACACATGTCCATGAGAGTTATGTTGAGTGTGTTCACCTCAGCACCCTGCATGAGATCTTCCCTTCCTCTGCCATCAGCAGTGCCTCCTCATAGAAAAGATGGTGACCATGAGCGTAGACACTCCTCATCTCTCTGTGCTCTGACAGCTGATACAGCTGAGACAGAGGAAGACAGCACAGGTAGAAAAGGATGGTTAAGAACAAAATGAAGGTCCCAGAAATTTGCCAGAGAGGGCATATATGTACAGCTGAATTCTCTTCCTATTGGAATTCAATATAGTCACGCCATTTTCTATATCATTCCTCATTAGGGTTGCAGGGGTCTTCTGAAGCCAATCCTAGCACATTACAGGCGAGAGGCAAGGATACATCCAAGACAGGTTCCAGTCTATCATGGGGCACAAACACCATTCACTCACACCTATGGACAATTTAGTCCCCAATCATCCGCAGCATGTTTTTGGACTGTGGAAGGAAGCAGGAGAACCCACGCAGACACAAGGAGAACAAGGAAACACTCATAAAGGTGTCAGACTACTGCTGTATGCGTACACACACACACACATATATATATATATATATTCATTTTAAATATGTTGCAAACTTAAAACAGCCTATTCACATGTAATTCAATTTATAGTAACTGGTGCTCAGGATTAGGTCTCAAAGGCTAAAGCTTAGTTTCTCTGTCCCACTTAAGTGAGTCCAGGTTTAGTGTTCTGCACCTTTACCCTGAATAAATATTTAAGTCAATATTATTGTGTCCTGTACATCTTCAAACACCATAAGAAAAAAACACTCCTCACAGTGCCTCTCTGTGTTAGTGTGTGAAGGCTCCAGTGAAACAGTGACAGTGATCTGAGTATGCTGAGTGTAAACTGAAAGAGGTTTGCTGAAGATCTATTTATAGTGAGTCTCCAAGTACAAGTGACCCAGTTTTGCTGCTGACAACTGTGTGACACTTACTATTCAGTACATGGTACAAGTTTACCTTTATGCACCTATATTTCATGGTTTTTAAGTGATGTTGAAGAATCATTTATTTGAATATGTGCTCAGCTCAAAAAATCAATATATTAACAGTTATTAACAGGATATATTAACACCTGACTCAGGTGTGAAGCATCTATAGATTTTTATCATGTTTGAAGATTGTTAATGGTAAAGTTCTTAGCTCAAACCCTCAGTAAACAAACACGTTGTTTTTTACTATGCAGTTTATTTTTGTTCTCTGTGGGTCAGGTGTACAGACACACAGCTTGAGCCCCCACGGTGACTTAAGAATAAAAGAGATCAGTCCTGAGCTGTAGACACCAACTGGTGAATCTACAGAAAGATCAGAGCTATTTGAACCAGCCCAACAACATGTGATGCTTCAGAAAGTTTGTTTGCTTGTTTCACTTTCACTGACTGACTGACTTTCACTAAAGGATCATTTGACTGGTGTGCACTAACTTACGGAAACACCAGTCTGTTATTACAGATTGGAGGTGAGTGTTTCTCTCACCTCAGCAGCAGACACAAAAGAGTCAGTGGAGTCAGCGATGCTGATACTGTCTCTCAGACAGGCGTCGTCCAGCTCTTCTCTGGCCAAAATATCTGCAATATCATCAGAGAAAGATATGAATGGAAAGAACATTATTTTACATATAATATATTGTACATTACAAACTTTACTAGACTACCGTATTGCATAGGTCATTTTACTTACTTGCTTTTTACTAGAAGTAACTATAACTAATTACTTGTTTAAAGTAACATGCCCAACACCGGTTGTGACTCACCTGGGCTCTGTGGTGAATGCTCTGACACACACAGAACTCCCTCAAACTCCTCCTGCAGGTGGTAGGCTCTCTGCAGCAGAGACTTCAGCCTGTGGACAAACTCTGCACTGATGACATCCTGAACACACACACACACACACACACACACACACACACACACACACACACACACACACACACACACACACACACACACACACACACACACACACACACACACACACACACACACACACACACACACACACACACACACACACACACACACACACACACACACACACACACACACACACACACACACACACACACACACACACAGTTTTTTCTATGTAATTCTATTAAATGTACAAACACGCCATACAAAATGTAACATTAGTCATGTTTAAAAAGCAGCACTGGAGAGTTGACAGGTACACGGAATACTTATCAAGCGAAATCTTACAAAAAAGAAATACGGTCTACAGACTTCTTAAATCTCCCTGATAGCTGTTTAAGCAAGACAATATTTGAATATTGTCAGGTGTTTTATATTGAAATGTAAATAATCGTGTGTGTGTGTGTTCACCTCCATGCCCTGCTCAGCAATGGCATCTCCAGCTCCTGATTTGATGGAGGCGCAGCTCACATCGTCCTCAGTCTGCCTGCTCCTGAATGTCAACGCCTCCTCCCACCGCCGCAGAGCCTCTTCAAACAAATCCATGCCTGACATACACAAACACACACACAAACACACTATGAGTCTCCTAAAGCAAACTAATTCAAAAGCAACATTTCAAAACCTAAAGCAACCAACCAAAAAGGGAAGATTTATCACTATGCCTTAAATAAATATCTGTCAAAGTATCATACGGAGTCATCCATCCTTTTGTTAACATCATCTATCATCTTACATTATATGGTCAATTCTGTTTACTGCAAACACAGTGAGGGGACGGAGTGTTCTAAATCTCTTTACCCATAAGGTAGAGGTTCTCGGGTGTGGTGACAGGTAAGTTGACCACACTGCAGTGGTCGGAGTGTCCCAGTTTGTCCCAGGAGGTGGATTCATTTGCACAAGCGCTGCTGCAGGAGTTCAAACTTTTCACCTGTTAAAACACAGCAGCAGGAACGTTTTGGTACATATTGCATTGTCCTAGATTAGTAAATCTCATCTGCACAGCAGGAAAAAACATTTATAATTAGGCATGTTTCAGTCCGTCACAACTATTGCTTTACTTATATAATCTTTCTTTTCTGGTTTAGATATAACAAAGCTATCTCTCGGCCTGTATTGCATTGTTTGCTTGGCTTTCTTACTAAATATCCTTCACCAAACAGTCATAAACATAAAACCGCTTGTGTCTTACCGAGGCCAGGCTTTGCAGAGACCCAGCCAGCTTTTTGTACGTTCCTGCACTGAGGACCAGACCAGAGGAGTAGCCATTCTTAGAGTCGATGGAAAGGGTGAGGTTTGATTGACTGGTGTTATCTGAACAAAGATGAGTGGAGAGATGGTGTTAAAGAGAAAAAATAAAACAAATTTCAGGCTCATCTGCTACTGACATTAAAAAAAACTACAGCACAGGTTTCCTTTAACAAGCTAAAATTATACACTGAAGAGGTTTGATTAGAAGGAAAACGTCAAATACTGCAAAAAAGGTTTAACATGCTAAGAGTCTCATAAAGAGAGTAATGCTGGTGACGCAGCATTTTCAATTTTTTTACACTAATAACATTATTAGGTTACACACACACGCGCTACTACACCTGGGTCACACACCAGCATTAACATATTAGATTATTTATGTTAAAAAGAATGGTCTTAGAAAACTCCCCATTTGACTACATCCTGCATTTCTGTTTATTTTTGTCAATGATTCTAATCTGTGGCAAATCTTCCTAAGTGAGATTAAGTGAGTTAAAACTTTTATCTGGAGCCTGCTGCTGCTGCTTAAAGTTAAAGGTAATACAACAGCAGCCGAATGTGTCAGCCTGATTATCTTTGAAACATGCATCTGGGCTAACATGCTAAATGGAGATCAAGGGCCGACGAGCGGCTGGTTCAGGATAAAATATCACATGTCAGGAGGTTGTACCATTCTGTTCTGGGGGGAAGAACTCAAAGCCGGGTTTCTCCCACTGTGGTGAGATGGCTTTCTTTTTGCCTTTTCTCCTCTGGAAGTGGCGTGCGAGGATAAGGAGAGAGAAAGCACCAAAGGTGGTGGCAGCGATCAGTTTCTTGGTGCCATTGCTGACGCTCACCTGCAGGAAAAATAAAGGAGAGGAGTTTAGCGGGAGATTGGTCATCACTGTTGTAAGGAATGCTGAGCTGCATTTTTGTATAAGGTGCTACACAAAAAGTTTATTTTATTATAAAATACATTTTGTGTTAATGAGGGGTCAGCCATTTATATGAGTATGTATGTGTAAGTGTATGTATGTATGGTTACCATGGTAACGAGGCATGTAAATAATAACACTTCATGATTTATAAGGTTGTCATGGTTACAATCTTGAAAGTAAACATTTTATTTATAAGGTTCATAACTGAGCTGACTTCACTTAGAGAAAAGTATTCAGATACACAGAAAGACTTGATTTCACCACTTGGATTATTTTAGGATCCTTTACATCGATTGGTAAATGGGGGACTAACCAGAACACACTGCACTTTTACAGTTTTTTTTGCCAGTTTCATATTGTGTATATGTATTGTGTATTTTTTTTTTTTTTAGCAAATTAGTAATTTTTTCTCACACTTGTAGATAACATTATAAACATTTGTCTCTTTCTATTTTAAGGCTCATGGCCAGATCCTTTTTTTTATTAGTCTGGACTAATAATGATAATATCATTATTACTGAACATTTTAAGAATGTCTTTCTGAAAATATTATCATTATGAGCACCTCATAAATTAAAACAATAAATTAAAACTCATTAAAAGCACACATAGCATCAACTCTTCTGAAGCTGGTTGTTGGAGCTCACTGACAAAATGCATTGTATTTTATCGTATTCTGATACAATGATAGAATCAATGCAGTATCTATAGGATATATTCACAGTACTACAACATGGCAACAGACTTTATATTGTAGGAACCTGGCAACAAAACTCTCAATTTAAGAAGTGAACACATTCTATAGTAGTTTATGTTTTAATATGTAACATGGCCTCATGAACACAAAATATTCATGAACAATATTTTGATGGTAGTGTTTCAGATTTATCACACTGGTGAAGCTGTGTCTATAGTTATTATGGAAATAAGCAAACATGATAAGAAATAACATGTTTTTTTTAGTTTATTTTTTGATTTTTGCAAAAGATTTGGTAGATAAAAGTGGATAAAACTTGAATTACTGAGCGGCTGAACGGTTTCTGAAAATGTGTTTAAACATTTGGGGAAAAACTGTAATAGTAAGAAATAATAGATATCACATTTCTATTTTACACTGAAATCCTTTGATAATCTTATAATTATTGTTGATGCAGGCCAATTATTTTAATCTGAGGTATTTATCCAGCCAGATATTTCCAGGTTTCCATGTTTACAAATGACTTTACATTTTTTTTTTTCTTTCTGATTCAACTATCTTTGAAACTATGAATAAACTTTACAAACTAACCCTAAAACCTCAAACCAGACCAGCAAACATTATAAATCCCTTGCAAAAGCAAAAAAATCCGGCAAAACTCTTCAAACTCAATTTAAAAATAATTTTTCAGATAAATACATTAGAGACTATCATCTGAATAATAAGCACATAAACAGTTGATGCTTCATGTGCTTATTATGAACCTTATAAATAAAATGTTTACTTTCCAGAATGTAACCATGACAACATTATAAACTAGTGTGTTTTCATGTTTATGTTTGGATCCCCTGTGACTTGTTACCATGGCAACTATACATAAATACACTTACACATACATACTCATATAAATGTCTGACCCGTCCATTAACACATAATGAATTTTAAAAAAGCAACATGTTTACAGATTAACCATTATTAACAATACTATAATCAATTAATATCTGATCAATACATTAAAACAATTTGAAAATAGATATTTCCAAGAAGGAAGGAACAGAGCTGTAAGAAACATCTCTCTGAGCAAGAAGAAAACTACACTTGAACTGAAAATATACTCATCATCTCTGTTCAACATCTTTGTTGTAAAGAATGTTGAGCTGCATTTTTGTATAAGGTGTTAATAAAGTTTTTTTCTATCATTAATATTATTTATGTATAACCTTACCAGTTTGGTTCATAAGATAACTGAAAATGTGTAAAGATAAACTTTTCGCAGTCTATTGGAACTGATCCACATTTACTCTATACATGTAATTGTAACTGTGGAGCAATTTTTCCCAAAAATACTGGGTTCAACTTTTATTTCCAAAACTTTTTGAGGCCTGTAAATACCTATTTCTAAATTCCATATTTTTCCATGTTAAAATGTATTGATTATAACCGAATATTTAAGTATTGTTAATAGTGGTTATTCTGTAAACAGGCTGCTTTTGTAAAGTTCATTATGTGTTAATGGAAGGGGTCAGACATTTATATGAGTATGTATGTGTGAGTGTAGGTATGTATAGTTGCCATGATAACAAGTCAAGGGGGATCAAAATGTAAACAATAAACCATAGTAGTTTAAATTATTGTCATGGTTACATTCTTAAAGGTAAACATTCTATTATATAACATATAGAGCAAAGCATTTGTCAGATACACAGCAAGATTTTAGATTTATTTCACCACTTGGATTATTTTAGTATTCACAACTATTTCAACAGTTTAACAGATTTTTTCAATATCACCAACCACCAGGTCGAGACTGAGCAGAGTCCAGATGGTAAAATGTTCAAACCAGAACACAGCACTGCACTTTTACACTTTTACAGTTTTATCAGCTTCTGATCAGATTTATAATTTATTCTTACACTCGTAGTAATCATTATAAATGTTTGTCTATACATTGCTTCACTGTTTTAAGTCTCATGGCCAGACCCAGGAAGCTGAATTTCCATCAAATACTAATTATGTTAATACCATTATTGCTGAACATTTTCAGAAAACATGGATACATGTAAATATCTGGTTGAATAAATGCCTCAGATTAAAATGAATAGCCTACATAAAAAATAAAGGATTTATCAAAGTGTTTCAGTGTAAAAAAGAAACGTGATATCTATTCTCGTTGGTATTACAAGTTTTCCCCAAATGTTTAAACACATTTACATAAAGTGTGGCTCAGTTATTCACAATTTAAAGGAGTTTTATCCACTTTCATCTACCAAATCTTTTGCAACAATCAAAAAATAAACTAAAAAACATGATATTTCTTATCATGTTTGCTTATTTCCATAATAACTATAGACACAGCTTCACCAGTGTGATAAATCGAAAACACTACCATCAAAATATTGTTCATGGATATTTTGTCTTCATAAGGCCATGTTACATATTAAAACATAAACTACTATAGAATGTGTTCACTTCTTAAATTGAGAGTTTTGTTGCCATGTTATGGTTCATACAGTATAAAGTCCGTTGCCATGTTGTAGTACTGTGAATATATCCAATAGATACTGTATTGATTCTATCATTGTATCAGAATACAATAAAATGCATTTTGTCTGTTCAATGAGCCTAAACATCCAGCTTCACAGATTTTCTGCAAAAACAAACTGAGGCTAAAAACTCAATGCATATCAAAGATCCATGGTATAACCATGTTCGCAGTTAAAACTACTCACCTGAGAACATCGTACCTGTAATTTTCCAAATAAACAACAATGATATTCCCACCAAACTAAAGATGAAACTCAATAATTCCCTGAATCCCCGGAGTTCAACTGAGGATGCATACTTCAGATTATATTAGACACTGCTGATGTGACAGGCAGTGCAGAGAATCAGCTACCAGCCTGTCATCTAGATTTTTAAGAGTCATTTCCAAAGCGTGTTGGTGGCCTCTCACAGTCTATAGATAGAAACATTGAACGAGGAGGAAAATTATTCTCACCGATATGGCGGCAGCACATTCCCAACAACTGAAAATTACATAAGCACTGAGTTTGGAGCTATGACAACAGCAATAATATTGGATTTTTATTTTTTTGGTGGTACACGCAGCTGTTCCTGTTACAGCTACTGCCACATGTCATGCTCCTACCAGATCTCCATCATATCAGATTTGCTACGTGACTTGAGGCACACACAGGCTCCACACATGCAACACTGCTACTGATAGAAATAAGTTATGTGTTTAATGTGTTAATTGTAATCAAGGATCTTTTTAAACTACCTACTACTGTAAATATCTAAAAACTCTTACTTAGCATAACTCAGAAATCTTTGATTTGTACCTGATATATTTTAATTTGTTTAGTTGCTGTGTATAAACTGTCAGATCTTTAGTTTTAGCTTTCTGCCTATATCACATGTATGCTTTCAAGATCTTGCTTCTTATCAGATACAGACACTCTTCTAACCAGCTTAGCAAGTAACAGTAATACTAAATTCAGGCCAGACCTTTCATACAGATGGATTTCTGATCATGCTGTGATTAATTGTAACATAATTGGAAAACAAAAAAAACACTAATGTGAGACTGAATGTCAAAGGTAGCCAGCATTTTTCACTAGTCATAGAGAGAGAATTGGTATTTTCATCTTCTATCAGCCTGCATGTGAGAATGAAACTTACTCCCCACATTTACACCAGACCAATAAAAACTACAAAACAAAAGCCTTGCTAACAATTTTGTCATGTATCAGATCAGAATAATTGTTTTTTTGGGTTATTATTTATTTTTTTGGTATTTAAAAGATTTTTTAAATATGTTTACATTTTTAAAAAGCTGGAACTATCACATTCTAGGCAAATTTCCTCAAAAAACTTACTGAAACTGTTAATCAATTTTTAATTTGTAGCTGCTAATCAAGTATTATATCATTACAGAATAATATCTCAATATTATGAAATCGCCCAAATCATATGGTATTTTGTATCATAATACTTTAATGGAAGCTTCCTGTCCTAATCACAGTAAAGGGAACATACAATAACATACAAGAGTCTGCTCTCATTATAAAAAGCCATTTGCAAAACAGTTCAGAAATAAGGCCAGAACCTGTTAGTGTATTCATACCTTCCACCAGGTATAGACCAGGAAGAAATTACAATAACCAAACTATGAACAAACTCCCTTTCAAAGGTAGCCTCACCTGTGCCAGAGAGCCGTAGACGGAGAGAGGTAGGTCAACCATGCGCAGGGCAGCAGTCTTGACAGACAGATGGGAACTTGTGAGGGTCTCATGTGTCATTGTGACGGTCTATCCATGACTTGGCTACCCTCTTATCCGTGTCACTATTCTGCTGGAGCTGGGGAGAACGACAGCAGGAGTTAGTGACAAACAGGGGTTTAACCTTGGAGGCTCAGGAGGGGATAGGATATAATGACATTATTACATAAAGCCTACGAAATGGAGCAGTGGTAGGCAAATAGCAACTTGTGGGCCAAATCCATCCCTCTGGCAAATACATGTGGCCTTCAGATAAAAGCTGAAATTTGGACTTCAATAGTTTACATTAAATGCTTTGTATAATCTACTGTAAATATTATGTAACCGTGTTACACATGACAAGGCCCTAAAAGCATGATTGCACCACATCCACCAAAGGTATGAGCCCAGTTCAGACCTCACTTAACATTCCAAACACATCTGAACTCTGTGACGTCTGAGCATATAAATAAGATGTCCCATCTGTCTGCAAACTATCTCAAAACACAGTCGCACACTGAAGGAACACACCCTCTAAGCCTCTGTATATCCACCTGACAGTACAGCATGCAACATCCAATTAGGTCTGCACAAGAGACTCAAGTGACTCATCACATGGATGATTATCCCATTTGAAACTGAGGCTTAGCCTGACTGACACAATGTTGATCCTTCCTTTCTCTCAAAAAATGCTTCAGTTTATTTAGTGGATTATAACAGGGTGTAACATAAAAATGTGCCTCTTCCACTGCTGATTTATCATCAATAATACATGACATCTAAAAGGGTAGGTTGTATAGGAATGTTCAGACAGGCAGGGACATTAGTGTCCCTGTATGGATATAACATGACAATCTAAATAAAATTAATGGTGGAAATCTAGGCAATTCTTACATGTCTGCATGTATCTGCTAAGATTTAAAAAGGGGAAAATCAATTGCTGTTGTTTGTTTTAAGACATACCCTTAAGACTTTATTAAAGATGCAAGCAGCACCCGACATTCCAAGATTTGCTACTTTTCTTCTGAATTTGACAAAGATTTATAGCTATACTTGTATCTATTATTTTTCCTTTATTCCTATTTCATGCCATTCTATTATTTTTCTATGTTTATTGGCCTCTTCATTGGGATGCAGGTCTTTACAATAAATGAAGACCTTTTTATTGCCTCTTTGTTAGCATGCCTTTATACAAACACATGTTTCTACTCTTATTCATGATCCATTAACTGTTATACAACAATAACTAAAATAACACAAGTTAAAACTAACTTTTAATAAATAGTATGACGACATTATATTTAATGAAATGAATTATTCGAAAGGTTCCACCAGAACTATATAGAAAACAAACAACCTTACATGAGTTACTGTAAATCATATCGCTACCACATGTTAAGAACAAGTTATTCATTGAAGCCGAGCGGCTAACTGAAGCTAACAGAGCTAATGCCGGCTGGCGGGGTCGGATAATGTTGTGAAAAAACGTCCAGAGACGAGCAATAAACGCGTTATTTTTCTGTAGTGTTTTCACTGAATGTAAAAATGAATCTGAGTGTTATTACCGTAACATTACGCGCTCTCAGCTCCCGGTGGTCACCTGCTCCTCCGGTTGACCTCAAACAGCTGCAGCCGAACCAAGTGAAGGACTCACCCTGCTAGCGCAACTTTCAAAATAAAAGCACGCTCCTTTTCACTGTGGTGGAGCAAAAGCGACCCCACGCGGGTATTTTGGTTACCAACGTCTAGCAAATACCAAATGTTGACTATGATGACTGCATAAGAAACTATCAAATTAACCAGTTGTTGCAGCTTTTGTTGTTTTGCATACTAAAATTAGTATTACAAAGGTTTACTTAAGTAAAAGTACAGCACTTGTGTAAGTATACTTACATTTCACCATTGAAAATAATTTTGTAAATGTACCCATTGAGTCTTAACTGCCTTTTTTTCATTTAACATTTTTATTGAGACCATATAATACATTGGGGAGAATAAAGGCTGCAACAAACAAGAAATGTGTTAATAACTAATATGTTATACATTAAATATCATTCAAAAACTACATTGTATACTTATATGTATAATATGCCTACTGTGTACTGTATAGTGTATTAATGAAGTAGCTTGTCACTTGTCATGATATTAGTCCACAGAATGAGAAACCTCTTGTCTGTTCCATAAAGTGTGATATTAACAGGATCACATTGGATATTACTGCTGTGCCCTGTAGGGGTCCCTGTAGGAATAGAAAAAGGAATATGTTTTAATAGTGAAGAAGTCCTCTCAGCATTATTTCATATATTGCATGATAATGCACTAAATGGAGCTTGGGATAGGTTTATTGTGTCTTGTCTTTAGTAGTTCCACCACCAGGTGACTCTCTTTACTTTTCCCTTTTGCACAGACTGTGCATCTTAAACTGAGGGAATTCAAGTGCAGGCAATATTTAACCAAAGTTGATATGAAGCTATGTGTAGTACATAGACTTTGGTCATACTAACGTAATAGTGGTGATAGACAGATATTATCTTAATATAGATGTGAATGATTATAACATGGTTAGATATATGTGACAGTCAGAGGCTTTGTTTGGGTATGGCACAGTAGGGCACTTGAATATGGTAGACACATTTTAATTATAATCAAGGCTGTTAAAGTTAAATTAATTTTAATTCTGCTAACACAGCGAACATAAGAAGAAAACACCCTTGATGTGTCCAGAGTTCTCGTTGTGTATCACTACATTTACATGTTAGACTCCCCGTTGTGTGGGTAGGACTCATACTACTCAATAAATGTTAAATTTAACCGATCAGTTCAGTACAACTGAAGCTTTATTGTTTTGTTTTTACCATATTTTTAAGCAAAAGCAGAACTGGGGATTGATATTATTGAGCCTATTTCTCATTGCTCAAATAAATATAAACAGACATTTGCCTAAAGCATATTTGCCCAGTCACATGTAAAGAGAGTTAAAAACTATCCCTTTCAGGTACAATTAGAATGAAATTTTGATTTTTTGCAATTATGCCTTAATATTGATTATTGATAGTCTATAGCTTATTTGCTCTCAACTCACACTAGAATGCTGCAGTTAAATTCACAGTTGTCAAAAACACCCATAGTCACTCACACCCCCAGTGTGTTCCTTGCCATGCCTCAAACTGCAATGACTACCACTGGTCACAAGTCATGTCAGAGGTCACAGGTGGGCATGGTGCCAGGAAATCTTAACCGATGTACAATTTACAAACGTATAATCATTTTCATTTAAGCATTAATCTTACTGATAGCCAACAGGTGTTATAAACTAAAATATTTAAATATCTACTGTGCATACTGAACATGGTCATTCAGATTTGCATGTCCAGAGGAATTGGGGCTGTTGTTAAATGTCCATTGAAGGAAGCGTCCTTGTCTTGTCCTAAATGCATGTCTATAAAATATACTATAACAATGTAACACTACTACTACTGATAATCATTATTATTATGGTATTAAATGGTATTATTATAAAATGCTGTAATAAAATGCTAGTAAAAATTAATTGTTATTAACAACAGCAGCTAAACATTAAAGTATTTTATTGGTGAAAAAGGAAAACAAACTTGGATGCCTGTCCCTTGGCTTGGCATGCTTGACAGAAGCTGGCACTGGTGGAAAAACTAATTAGGGAACCTGTTCTCCTGAGTACTGTACTCCTGGACTCAAGAGAATTTCTTCCACCACTGGTTACTACTCAGTGACAAACTAATTGATGTTAGAATAAAGCTCTTGCCGTCAATATAAAAGAATAATGTGCCTCACAAACATGAAGAGGATATGTCTGTTTAAAGTACAGATGAGGAGCAGATGATGCTCAGATGGTGAAGGCTTCCATGTTTTTTTAAAAACCGGAAAGGGGCGGAGTCAGCTGTAACGTTAGCAACCACGCTGAGCGACAGGAACCGTTAACGTGAAGGACTGCTCTCCGGAATATGTCTGTAAATACAGATTGAACTCGTACCCTACACATCGGATATCATAGAACCAATCCGTGAGGCGTCGTTTCTTCTGAGTCGTGAAGGTAGGACCCGGGGTAATGGTAGTGCTGCCTCCGGGGTAGTCGCTGTGGGATCGTCGCTGATCATGTAATACAGGGGACGTTAGCCGGCTAACGTTAGCTAGCATGCCACTAGCGAGATGGTTATCACCGGTTTACCATCTTACTCGCGTATTATCCCAGTGGGACGAATCCAGCTACCACTTGGCTTTCACGCCGCGTTATCGCCGGCTTTAGACCATATCCAATGGATGACTCATTAGTTTGCTAACAGCAGGATGCTAACAGCAGGATGCTAACAGCGAAAGGTTGCTAGTCAGCCTGTGACGCTGTCAAAGCCTCGCCTGGTTTTGACAGCTCAGTTTGAGCAGCAGACAAGGCCAGGATGCACATAATCTATAATAAACGCCACATCCCTCTCATATACAGGCAATTATCAATTTATCTGTAATAGGTGTTGGTCGCTATGTTCCTGGTAATAACGCGCTCTACTTAGCTAGTATTTAAATGTGACGTTACGTTTTTACCACAGCGGCTAATCCTGTTTTTGGTTTGCATGCTAAAATGAGCTATTAAGAAAGGAAGTGTGCTGTCCTATATTGGTTTTATTGCCATTTGGGTTATTAACTTGTGAACAAACAAGGAAAAGCAGGAATGTAATAGTAAAGGATCAGCTTGATGTGCACTGCCTGGTTTAGGTCAACGCCCCGCCCTGACTGGGCTGCTCACTCCTCACCTCTTTGTGCTGAGGGAAATCTCCTGGGCCTTTATTATGGCTGCTGGGGAGGCAGTGGTGGATCAAGTACTCATCAAGTACTCACACCCTTTACTTGAGTAAAAGTACAAAACACGCAATAACATGGCAAAGTCCTGAATTGAAAACGTTATTTAATTAAATGTAAAAAAAATAATAACAGAAAAATGTATATACATTTTAAAAGGTAAAAATACTCACCCTTGGCACAATTTACACAAAGTTCATAGCAAATAAAAAAACAACAAATTAAAGACACAATTTAATATTATAAAAATAATATTATATTATACTATATTCATTTGTAAAGTAATTTTAGCTGTTCAGATGGAGTGGAATAGAAGGTAATACTTTCCTAGTTGTGGTAGAAGTATAAAGTATTATCTTAATGGATATATTTACGTAAAGTAAAAGCACAGTACTTGAGTAATTGTACTTGGTTGCTTTCCACCACTGGTTTGGGACAGTGAAAGAGTGTTGATAGATGATTTCCTTCCTATCATCCTTACATAATCGCTGCAGGCCTGTCAGTGAAACCACCGGCTAATTCGATTTCCCTACTAGTGGTTGTAATAGTGACGGTAGTGTTTGCTGCTGCAGACACAGTGAGAGTTTGTTCTTTTCACCTTTTGAACGGAGGCCTTTTACAGCTCAGGGTTATTACAGGAGGCCAGGGAGACAAATAAAAATGGAGTTATGTTTTTATCAATATACATGGTATTTGCTTTACAAAGCAAAGAACATGTTTGACAGTCTGATAAGAAAGTTTGTTTATTAAATAGACTCAGAGATAGCAACTATGAGGTGAAGAAAAAAAGGCATATTGACTTGTATAACTTAGGGGATAGACACCTTTTTTTATGTTGAAAAGTCAGGTGCAGTTTTGAACCGTGAAGATTCATAATGCAGTTACAGTTTAAGTGATGGGAGCTAAAATCCACAGCACGCTTTCTTTGAAAAAATGCATTTAAAAGTTTTATCTGAAGCTAATATGAAGCTTCAGATGTCCAAATTAGTCGAATCAAGTAAAAAATCTTTAAATGTTACAATCATTTTTAATGCCAGTCGCTTTTCTTTCACTATAATTCTGCTGCAGCTCAATACTGTCTGAGGAAAAATAACAGTGTAAAAATTGTAGTAGATATGTACTTGAGCTGACAAATTCAGATGACTGAAGTCTCATTGTAAACTTTAAATTAACTTTTAAATGTATGTATTTTGCACAAAATGTGTGGACATCATTTTTAGGGGATATTTTTAGAGGAGGAAAGATTAGGTTGGGAAACCCCCACTACTTTACTGGAAAAACCTGAACCTGAGCTCTTCCTGCCTTTACACTATCTTTGATCTCCTGGTTGACCTGTGGTTAGGAAACATATTGTCTCTATGTTTTGCTCCTCCGTGCATGACAGTGTAACATCTGTGTCTGCATTTAGACACAAAAATCTGACTTGGGGAGATGTCAACTTTTGTACTTGTTCGCGTTTTCTCTTGTTGACTAGTCAAAGCTCTGCGTGTACATTAGGGCTGGGAAATATGGACAAAATCACAATTTTTTAACCTAATTTCCTCAATATTCATATTGTGACAAAATTCTAGAGATGATTGCTTTTGCAAAATATTTGATAAATGATCATTATTAATATGGATATAATTACTGAGTGGAAAGCAAATAGCAATAATAGGATGGTGGTTTTTTAATGTCTTTGAATGTCAGGCCGCAGAGAGGTTCGTGCTGACTGCCGTCGTCATGGCAATGACACCTGAAACATCTGTAAGAGCGAAAATGTCAACGTGCAACCTCCACATGACCACAATTCTGCAGCCTCACCCTGGCATGGTCACACATGCAGCAATCGACTGCAGCGTCATGCAGGGGACAGACTCACTCAAGGTTTCAGTTCTGATGAGGCCATTTCTGTTAGTAGTCTTCATCGTCATTTTTATGTCAGAGACTTTATTAACAACTGTAGTATCTTTTATAAATGCTTTACTAATTATCTATGCTCTTATTTCCTCTTTCGCTCATTACATTTTCGTGTATTTTTTCCACATGTGGAACATTTTTTTTTTTTTTCGAAGATGCTTTTTTTTGTCAAATGTTCTGTTTCCCCTGAGAGGAAGTGTCTCAGAAGTATAGACCAAAAGGGAAAAAAAACAGCTTGCATAATTTGTCATGTGACGGAAATGTAGGTTTATGCTTGTCATGAAATAGTGCTTTCTGATGCAATAGTTCTTCACCCGCACGGTTCTAGACAGACCCCTAGTGACCACTGTTCTCTCACTCCCCTTAAGGGATATCTCGAGCAGTGTATGAGGCGAGCCTTGTTTCGTTTTGTAGAGGAGATGGGACTGCAACATCCTCGAGAAGCCTGATACAGAAATCCTCAGGCTGGTTCCTGTCATCCCTCTGTACAGGAATTTTTCATCCACACTGGATAATAAAAGTACAGCAGAAGAACAGTTTATGATACAGTAAGTTAACACCTGCACCAAATTAGCCTGAAATAAAATTACATCAGAAAATGTTCAACATGATCTGGTGCACAGTAGCAGAACTAACACACATTGTCAATATGTTACACAGCCAGCCAGTTTAGTTTTAAAAGTTGAATGCATTATCAGAGTTTTATTTATTTCCTTAAAACAATCAATAGTTATAGCCTGTTAAGGCAACTGAATTAATCTAACTTCCCTCCAGGGTAGGGTGATGAAGCTCTTTGCAAGTAGCACATATTTGCAAAGGTACAAATGTTAAAGGTCCTATGTCATGCAACAGGATTTATTTGAAGTTTTCATTCCTATTTGTTTTCAACACCAAAATAATCAAATTCTAGTTTTACAGATTCCCTCTCCAGCTTCTCTCTGGAGCTCTTGAAAGAACAAGCCATTCATGACTGAATAGGAGGGTAGGTTGGGTGTTGACTGTATAGTTGTGACTTCACAACTTCAGGCCAGTTCAGACAGCTTGTTTTATCTCTTTACTGGGCATTGTGAAACCACATATATCACACTACTCTTTCTTATAATCAAAAACGCTATTCTTTTTTTACTTTCATATTTGACGGTTAGGACTACAGACAGTGGACTTGCAGTTTGGGTAGGGCCCTTCTACAGTGACCCACAAGGGACAATTCTGCTCCTTTTTTCTGAGTGCTAAGTATAGAATGGGCCAGAGATCATGAGTGCATTACAATCCAATCAGCATCCCAGTTTCCCCGGTTTGATTCCTTGACATCTCTTTCTTTTCTGTACAGACTACATTACCTCAGAACTCAGTTTTCTGGCTGTCAGGACGCTGATTGTACGGTTCAAGTAATCGATGAGCAGTGTCTGACGATCACCTCCTTTCACAGTGTTGATCGTCTTTTATTTGCTTTACATGTTGCTCTACTATGTTGATTTAACCTAAAT